>CP136056.1:160060750-161260750 GCA_032464435.1 Aegilops umbellulata | reverse complement strand
AAGTACTCAAAGCCCCCGACTGCTCGGGGGAAGGGGCCGAGGATGTCGAGCCCCCAGACCGAAAATGGCCAGGATAAAGGGATCGCGCCAAAGCTTCTGCTGGAGTGGCGGGTAGCGGTGGCGAACGGTGCGAGGAGCGGGATATGCTCGGACTTCTAACTGCGTTAGAAGGAGCAATATCCCGTCTAGGCGACCGTGCCTCGCTCGCGCCAGCACGTTGGCGTGCATGCTGGCCTGGAGCATCTCGAGATCCGCCAGCTCGATCTGGGTCCAGCGAGCGTATGGTACCGTGAGTACCACGACGCTGCCGGTCCTGCGCCTCCTGAGATGGGCGCGGTGCATCTACGGACGCTCGGTCGTCGTGGGAGCCGGCTACACCGCCGATGGGCAGCGCAGCCTTGTCCTTGGACCTAGCGGCACCATGGGCTCCCTCGTCGACGCCCGTTCTTCCGCCGGCGTCTTCCCCACCAGCCGTTTGCTCCGGCGGCGGTGGGTTCGACGCGGACGGAGCAGCCGCCTCCGAAGCCTTCTTCTTCGGTGGCATATCAAATGAAGTCGATGAAGATCTAGCTTGTGTGAACGCCGGATCAGGTTCACACAACCTCGACGCCCCCTACCTAGCGCGCCAGAGATGTCGGGGAAACTGATCCGCGAGCACCTATGGGGACGGGGCCCCTTTCGGTTCGGCGGGGGGCAGAGGTCGCACGAAGAGCAGATCGAGGCGAGGCACACGAGCGGTTTACCCAGCTTCGGAGCTCTCCGGAGAGATAATACTCTTACTGCTGCTTTGTGGTTTGTATTGAGTTCTTGCTCGGGAGCGCTGAGTGCTACAGTATGCACCAGCAGCTAACAAGACCGAGTGTGAGTGTTCTACTGTCCTTTTTCTCTACGTTGTGCATGGGCCTCCTTTTATATGCTAAAGGGGTCACCGACAGGTGGCAACATAGGTGAGGGCAAAAATGGAAAAGGTGTTGTGGTAGGTACAGCTACCTACACAGTGTATCATACCTAACCCTGACGGCAGGGGACAAGGGCATTAAATGCCTATCTACATCGCCCAAACAGTGCAGAAAAGGGACCGTCAGGGACGCCACCGCTCGCCACGATGGCGATCTTGTCAGCGCCGCTTGCCACAGTGCATCCCTGGCTGCACACCCTCCCGCCACGTACGCCTGGAAGGGTCTCAGAGCGACACGTTGGTGGGTGTGCTGGAGCGCGGGTACAGAGTGGTCGCTAGCCGCGGCAAACGCCTTGCCGCGGCCGTTGTCTTGCCGCGTCCGGGAGCTTGTCGCTCGCTGGGTCTTGCCGGGACGCGTGGCGCGTCGCAGCAAGTTCCTTGAGATGCCTTGGTTGGCCTTCCCGACAAGCTCCTCTTGCCGGGGCTTTGTGCCTTGAGTGGCCTTCCCGGCAAGCTCCTCTTGCCGTGGCCTTGTCTCCTTGGCTTGAATACCTTGTTCTTGAATGGCTCCAAAGGAACCACGGGGGTCCTTGGCGGTCACCTGGCAAGCCTTACCGCGGGACGCTACGACTGTCCGTGCACAAGTTCAGGATACTAGGGTACCCCTACTCTAGTACACCGACATAGAGTATTCTAACAAATTCCGAATAATGTGTGTCTCTCTCAAAAGGTGTGTACAGCAAGGATGATTGTGGTGAACTAAAAAGTAAAGACACAAATCATACAAGACACTCCAAGCAAAACACATATCATGTGGTGAATAAAAATAGAGCTGCAAGTAAAGTTACCGATGGACGAAGACAAAAGAGGGGATGCCTTCCGGGGCATCCCCAAGCTTAGGCTTTTGGGTTGTCCTTAGATTTTACCTTGGGGTTCCTTGGGAATCCCCAAGATTAGGATATTTCCACTCCTTGTTCAATAATCCATCAAATCTTTACCCAAAACTTGAAAACTTCACAACACAAAACTTAACAAAAAATCTTGTGAGCTCCGTTAGCGAAAGAAAACAAAACACCACTTCAAGGTACTGTAATGAACTCATTCTTTATTTATATTGGTGTTAAACCTACTGTATTCCAACTTTTCTATGGTTCATAAACTCCATTACTAGCCATAGATTCATTAAAATAAGCAAACAACACACGAAAAATAGAATCTGTCAAAAACAGAATAGTCTGTAGTAATCTGTAACTAACGCAAACTTCTGGAACTCCAAAAATTCTACCAAAAAAGGAAGACCTAGATAATTTGTTTATTGATCTACTAAAATTGGAATCAGTATTTTATCACGTTCTCGTGATTTTTAACAATTGTTTTCGTGAATAGAAAGTTTCTGGAATTTTCAGCAAGATCAAATAACTATCATCCAAGAAGATCATATAGGTTTAACTTGGCACAAACACTAATTAAAACACAAAACCACATCTAAACAGAAGCTAGCTGGATTATTTATTCCTAAACATAACCAAAAAGCAAAAAACTAAAATAAAATTGGGTTGCCTCCCAACAAGCGCTATCGTTTAACGCCCCTAGATAGGCATAAAAGCGAGGATAGATCTAGGTGTTGCCATCTTTGGTAGACAGTCCATAAGTGGCTCTCATAATAGATTCATATGGTAATTTAATTTTCTTTCTAGGGAAATGTTACATGCCTTTCCTTAACGGAAATTGGAATCTAATATTCCCTTCCTTCATATCAATGATTGCACCAATCGTTCTAAGGAAAGGTCTACCAAGAATAATAGGACATGAAGGATTGCAATCTATATCAAGAACAATGAAATCTACGGGCACATAATTCCTATTTGCAACGATAAGAACATCATTAATTCTTCCCACAGGTTTCTCAATGCTGGAATCTGCAAGGTGCAAGTTCAAAGAACAATCATCAAATTCAAGGAAACCTAGCAAATCACACAAAGTTTTTGGGATCGTAGAACACTAGCACCCAAATCACACAAAGCATAGCATTCATGATATTTAATTTTAATTTTAATAGTAGGTTCCCACTCATCATAAAGTTTTCTAGGGATAGAAACTTCCAACTCAAGTTTTTCTTCATAAGATTGCATTAAAGCATCAACGATATGTTTAGTAAAAGCTTTATTTTGACTATAAGCATGAGGAGAATTTAGCACGGATTGCAACAAGGAAATACAATCTATCAAAGAGCAATTATCATAATTAAATTCCTTGAAATCCAAGATAGTGGGTTCATTGCTATCTAAAGTTTTAACCTCTTCAATCCCACTTTTAACAATTCTAGCATCAAGATCTAAAAACTCCGAATTTTTGGGACGCCTTCTAACTAAAGTGGACTCATCTCCAGTCCCATCATCATCATCAAGATTCATATTACAAAACAAGGATTTAATAGGGGACACATCAATAACTTTTAGATCTTCATCTTTATTCTCATAAAAACTAGAAGTACACGCCTTCACAAAGCAATCTTTCTTAGCACGCATCTTAGCGGTTCTTTATTTGCACTCATCAATGGAAATTCTCATGGATTTGAGAGACTCATTGATATCATGCTTAGGTGGAATAGATCTAAGTTTCAAAGAATCAACATCAAGAGAAATTCTATCCACATTCGTAGCCAATTCATCAATCTTAGGCAATTTTTCTTCAAGCAAAGCATTGAAATTCTTTTGAGAAATCATAAATTCTTTAACACTAGTCTCAAAATCAGAGGGCATCTTATTAAAATTTCCATAAGAGTTGTTGTAGGAATTACCATAATTATTAGAGTAATTACTAGGGTACGGCCTAGGATTAAAGTTTCCTCTATATGCGTTGTTACCAAAATTATTCCTACCAACAAAATTCACATCCATAGATTCATTATTATTCTCAATCAAGGTAGACAAAGGAATGTCATTGGGATGAGAAGAATCACTCTTATTAGCAAACAATTTCATAAGTTCATCCATCTTTCCACTCAAAACATTAATTTCTTCAATCGCATGAACCTTTTTTTCTAGTAGATTTTTCAGTGTGCCATTGAGAATAATTAACCATAATATTATCTAGGAGTTTAGTAGCTTCTCCTAAAGTGATTTCCATAAAAGTTCCTCCCGCGGACGAATCTAAAACATTTCTAGAAGCAAAATTCAATCCGGCATAAAAATTTGTATAATCATCCATAAATTCAAACCATGAGTAGGGCAATTACGTATCATTAATTTCATTCTCTCCCAAGCTTGTGCAACATGTTCATGATCAAGTTACTTAAAATTCATAATATAGTTTCTAAGAGAGATGATCTTAGCGGGAGGAAAATACTTAGAGATAAAAGCATCTTTGCACTTATTCCAAGAATCAATACTATTTTTAGGCAAAGACAAAAACCAAGTTTTAGTGCGATCTCTAAGAGAAAACAGAAATAGCTTCAATTTAACAATATCATTATCCACATCTTTCTTCTTTTGCATATCACACAAATCAATAAACATATTCAGATGGGTAGCGGCATCTTCACTAGGAACGCCGGCGAATTGATCTTTCATGACAAGATTCAGCAAGGCAGCATTTATTTCACAAGATTCAGCGTCGGTAAGAGGAGCAATCGGAGTGCTAAGAAAATCATTGTTGTTGGTATTGGTAAAGTCACACAATTTAGTATTGTCTTGAGCCATCGTGACAAGCAAACAATCCAACACACAAGCAAACAAGAAGCAAGCAAAGAAGAGGCGAACAGAAAAGAGGGCGAATAAAACGGCAAGGGTGAAGTGGGGGAGACAAAAATGAGAGGCAAATGGCAAATAGTGTAATGCGAGGGATAAGAGTTTGTGATGGGTACTTGGTATTTCTTGACTTGTGCGTAGACTCCCCGGCAACTGCGCCAGAAATCCTTCTTGCTACCTCTCGAGCACTGCGTTGGTTTTACCTTGAAGAGGAAAGGGTGATGCAGCAAAGTAGCGTAAGTATTTCCCTCGGTTTTTGAGAACCAAGGTATCAATCCAGTAGGAGGCCACACGCAATTCCCTTGTACCTACACAAACAAATAAGGAACTTGCAACCAACGCGGTAAAGGGGTTGTCAATCCCTTCACGGCCACTTGCAAAAGTGAGATCTGATAGAGATGATAAGATAATATTTTTTGTATTTTTATGATAAAGACTAAAAGTAAAGAAAGCCAAATAAACGGCGGCAGAAATAGCTCGTTGACGGGAGATTAATATGATGGAGAATAGACCCGGGGGGCATAGGTTTCACTAGTGGCTTCTCTCAAGATAGCATAAGTATTACGGTGGGTGAACAAATTACTGTCGGGCAATTGATAAAAAAGTGCATAATTATGAGAATATCTAGGTAGGATCATGTATATAGGCATCACGTCCATGACAAGTAGACCGACTCCTACCTGCATCTACTACTATTACTCCACACATCGACCGCTATCCAGCATGCATCTAGAGTATTAAGTTCATAAGAATGGAGTAACTCTTTAAGCAAGATGACATGGTGTAGAGGGATAAACAAATGCAATATGATATAAACCCCATCTTTTTATCCTCGATGGCAACAATACAATACGTGTCGTTTCCCCTACTGTCACTTGGATCGAGCACCGCAAGATTGAAGCCAAAGCTAAGCATTTCTCCCATTGCAAGAAAGATCAATCTAGTAGGCCAAACCAAACTGATAATTCGAAGAGACTTGCAAAGATAACCAATCATACATAAAAGAATTCAGAGAAGATTCAAATATTGTTCATAGATAATCTTGATCATAAGCCCACAATTCATTGGATCTCGACAAACACGCCACAAAATAATATTACATCGAATAGATCTCCAAGAGAATCAAGGAGAACTTTGTATTATGATCCAAAGAGAGAGAAGAAGCAATCTAGCTAATAACTATGGACCCGAAGGTCTGAGGTAAACTACTCAGACATCATCGGAGAGACTATGGTGTTGATGTAGAAGCCCTCCATGATCAATGCCCCCTCTGCGAGGACACCAGAAAAGGCCCCAAGATGGGATCTCATGGGTACAGAAGGTTGCGGTGGTGGAATTAGGTTTTCGTGGTGCTCCCCGATGGTTTGGGGGTACATAGGTATATATAGGAGGAAGAAGTAGGTCGGTGGAGCCACGAGGGGCCCACGAGGGTGGAGGATGCACCCAGGGGGGTAGGCGCCCCCCTGCCTCGTGGCCTCCTCGGTGATTTCTTGACGTCCACTCCAAGTCCTCTGGATCATGTTTGTTCCAAAAATAACTCTCCCGAAGGTTTCATTCCGTTTGGTCTCTGTTTGATATTCCTTTTCTGCAAAACACTGAAATAGGCAAAAAAAATAGCCATTTGGGCTAGGCCTCCGGTTAATAGGTTAGTCCAAAAAATAATAGAAAAGTGTATAAATAAGCCCATTAAACATCCAAAACAGAATATATAATAGCATGGAGCAATCAAAAATTATAGATACGTTGGAGACGTATCAGGAACAATCAAAAATTATAGATACGTTGGAGACGTATCAGCATCCCCAAGCTTAACTCCTACTCATCCTCTAGTAGGTAAGTGATAAAAACAAAAAAATTGATGTGGAATGCTGCCTAACATGTCATATCATATGCTTTTCTTTATAGCATGGACATTTGGACTTTTATGTGATTCTAAGCAATAGTCTAGTTTTCACATGATAATTTAAATACTCAAGCATATCAACAAGCAACCATGTCTTTCAAAATATCAACGCTAAAATAAGCTATCCCTAGCCCATCATGCTCAATCATTGATCCATTCATGAAACACACTCGCATATTAACTACACCCAATACCCAAGTACGATCATATTGCCTCCTAGTTGATGCTTTTATAAGATAAGATGGAGACTCAAATTCAAAAATAAACATTGCATAAAGTAAAAGAAAGGTCCTTCACAGGGGGAAGTAGGGATTTGTAGAGGTGCCAGAGCTCAAAGCAAAAATTGAGAGATAAAAACATTTTGGGAGGTGTATCCTTCCCACCAACGAAAACAACTTAGAGTTCCCAACACTTTCCATGCTAGATATATCATAGGCGGTTCCCAAACAAAAAATGAAGTTTATTCCTTTTTCAACCATACTTTCACTTTCCATGGCTAGTTGTATCCACTGTTGCCCTCCATACCAACACTTTCCAAGGAATTTATTATTTGACAACATAAAGTAAATTCATTTTTCAGTTCGGGACTGGGCACCCCTAATACCTTTGCCTTACTCTCATGCAATGACAAGTGAATAAACACTCATCGTGAGAATAACACATCTAGCATGGAAAATATTAGCCCCCCCCCACCTCACTGCTCCGCGAGCGAAACGAACACACAAAAGAGAAGTTTATTTTGAAAATTAGAGATGGCACATACAAATTTGCTTAGAACGGCAAAAGAATACCACATATAGGTAGATATAGTGGACTCATGTGGCAAAACTGGTTTAAAGGTTTTTGGATGCACAAGTAGAGATCATACTTAGTGCAAAATGAAGGCTAGCAAAAGATTGAGAAGCAACCAACCAAGAAACGGATAATCTCATAACCGAGCATTAAGCATAATTAACACCGAATGATGCACCACAAGTAGGATATAATTTCATTGCATAATTATTGACTTTCGTGCTTGCATAGGGAATCACAAACCTTAATACCAATATTCCTACTAAAGCATAATTACTCATCAACATAACTCACATATCACATCATCATATCTCAAAACTATTACTAAGAATCAAGTTTATTTTGTCCAATGATCTTCATGAAAATTTTTATTATATCCTTCTTGGATATCTATCACTTTGGAACTAATTTTCTTATGTTGCTTTTGATAAGCCCAAACAAATATAAGTGAAGATCATGAGCATAATATTTCTTTCTCTCAAATTAATTTAAGTGAAGCAAGAGAGAATTTCTTGAAAATTTTACTACCTCTCAAATAAATCTAAGTGAAGCAAGAGAGCATTTCTTCAAAAATAACTAAGCACACCGTGCTAAAAAGGATATAAGTGAAGCACTAGAGCAAGTCCATAGCTCATAAAAAATTAAGTGAAGCATAGAGAGCAATTGTAACAAATCATGACATAATTTTGGCTCTCTCAAATAGGTGTGTCCAGCAAGGAATCAAGACTTAAAACACAAAATAAAACAAGCAAAGACTCATATCGTAAAAGATGCTCCAAGCAAAACACATAGTATGTGATGAATAAGAATATAGCTTCGAGTAAAATACTGATGGTCGTTAGAAGAAAGACGGGATGCCACTTGGGGCATCCCCAAGCTTAGTTGCTTGCTCATTTTTTGATAATAGCTTGGGATGCCGGGGCATCCCTGATACGTCTCCATCGTATCTACTTGTCCAAACACTTTTGCCCTTGTTTTGGACTCTAACTTGCATGATTTGAATGGAACTAACCCGGACTGACGCTGTTTTCAGCAGAATTGCCATGGTGTTATTTTTGTGCAGAAATAAAAGTTCTCGGAATGACCTGAAACTTCACGGAGAATACTTTTGGGATTAATAAAACATACTGGCGAAAGAATCAAGGCCAGGGAGCCCACACCCTGTCCATGAGGATGGAGGCACGCCTACCCCCTGGGCGCGCCCCCCTGCCTCGTGGGCCCCCTGCTGCTCCGCCGACCTCAACTCCAACTCTATATATTCACGTTCGGGGAGAAAAAAAATCAGAGAGAAGGATTCATCGCGTTTTACGATACGGAGCCGCCGCCAAGCCCTAACCTCTCTCGGGAGGGCTGATGTTGAGTCCGTTCAGGGCTCCGGAGAGGGGAATCCGTCGCCATCGTCATCATCAACCTTCCTCCATCACCAATTTCGTGATGCTCACCGCCATGCGTGAGTAATTCCATCGTAGGCTTGCAGGACGGTGATGGGCTGGATGAGATTTACCATGTAACCGAGTTTGTTTTGTTAGGGTTTGATCCCTAGTATCCACTATGTTCTGAGATTGATGTTGCTATGACTTTTCTATGCTTAATGCTTGTCACTAGGGCCCGAGTGCCATGATTTCAGATCTGAACCTATTATGTTTTCATAAATATATGTGAGTTCTTGATCCTATCTTGCAAGTCTATAGTCACCTATTATGTGTTATGATCCGTTAACCCGAAGTGACAATAATCGGGATACTTACCGGTGATGACCGTAGTTTGACGAGTTCATGTATTCACTAAGTGTTAATGCTTTGGTCCGGTAGTCTATTAAAAGGAGGCCTTAATATCCCTTAGTTTCCAATAGGACCCCGCTACCACGGGAGGGTAGGACAAAAGATGTCATGCAAGTTCTTTTCCATAAGCACGTATGACTATATTCGGAATACATGCCTACATTACATTGATGAACTCGAGCTAGTTCTGTGTCACCCTATGTTATAACTATTGCATGAGGAATAGCATCCGGAATAATTCTCCATCACTGATCCAATGCCTGCGAGATTTTCACATATTGCTCTTTGCTTAGTTACTCCATTGCCACTGTTACAATTACTACAAAACTACTACTGTTACTTTTGCCACCGTGATAGAGGCAAAGGTGTCCCGTCTTTCGATGAGATGGTGGCTATCGTTTAGGATGAAGTCGACTTTGACGATCCGACTACGAACGTGCGATGACGCCGCGCCTTAGCAATCGCTAAACCAACTCCGAGAGGTTATTGACCACACCGGAGCACGATCAACCTGACCACGAGGGTCTGTTTCCTGCAGGCAAACGAAGAACAAGCAAGAAACTAAGATTGCAATCTGGATATTGCGAATAAAAGAGGAAAGCTTTATTAATGAAGGTGGGGTTCTGTGACGCCTTGGTCTGGTCGTTGAACACAAACGAAGTACGCGAAGTTGCAGCTATGGCGAACTTTTGATCTAAACAAAACCCAAAGTCTAAACGACGCCCTAAGGGCTGTATATATGGAGGAAGAGGAGGGAATTTCGTGGCCCCTGATGGTGGGGTCCGAAACCAACCCTAACTCTTGTTTCCCCACACATACGGACTCTGAAAATAGCCTATACTTAAGTATTTCGAAATTACATGGGCCTGGCCCAAAAATAAGGTGACGCAGCACCTAGAATAGCCTATGGACGAATATTATGAAGTGGCATCTTGTATATTTCGTCCAAGGCTTCATTCACTCCTTATGGTGGCTTCAAAGTCCTGAAATCATCACTTGTAACTCCGTTCTTGATCCCCTTGCGCATGCCATCAACTCCATGCGTGTTCTTGCTCCAATGTTCATCCTTCTCCAAGCTAGGCCCTTCACTTGTAAGCAAAACAAATGTATCCAATTTAGGCAGTATCATATTCTCATGAACATTAGAATCATTACCAAGAAACGAAAGTACCTGGTAATTTAATTGGCGTGCGCGAGCTCTAGTAATTGGTCCAGTATGTATAGCAGCAGGGGCTGTGGATGTAACAATGGTATTGATGTCCTCATCATCCTCCCCTTCTTGAAATGAAGTCGTCCTCGACGGAAGCTCATCTTCGTCACCCAAATAAGGCTTCAAATCTGCAATGTTAAAAGTGGGACTAACCCCAAAATCTGCAGGCAGCTCAAGTTTATATGCATTATCATTTATTTTCTCTAACACCTTAAATGGACCATCAGCACGTGGCATTAGCTTTGATTTGCGCAAATTAGGAAACCTATCCTTACGCAAATGTAACCAAACAAGATCACCAGGTGCAAAGACAACATGTTTTCTACCCTTATCTCCAGCAAGTTTATATTTAGCATTCATACGCTCAATGTTTTCCTTAGTTAACTCATGCATTTTTAAAATCAATTCAGCACGTTCTTTAGCATCAAAATTAACCTTCTCCGAAGATGGAAGAGGCAACAAATCAATAGGTGCACGAGGTAGGAAACCATACACAATTTCAAAAGGGCACATCTTAGTAGTAGAATGCAATGAACGATTATAAGCAAATTCAATATGAGGCAAGCATTCTTCCCACATTTTCTTATTATTCTTCAAAACAGCCCTAAGCATAGTAGACAATGTTCTATTGACTACTTCAGTTTGTCCATCAGTTTGGGGGTGACAAGTAGTACTAAAAAGCAGTTTAGTCCCCAACTTAGCCCATAAACATCTCCAAAAGTGGCTAAGAAATTTAGTATCACGATCTGAAACAATAGTATTTGGCACACCATGCAAGCGAATAATTTCACGAAAGAACAAATCAGCAACATTAACAGCATCATCGCTTTTATGACATGGTATAAAGTGTGCCATTTTCGAGAATCTATCCACGACAACAAATATGCTATCCCTCCCTTTCTTCGTTCGAGGTAAACCTAAAACAAAGTCCATAGATATATCCTCCCAAGGAACACTAGGTACAGGCAAAGGCATATATAAACCATGAGGATTGAGTCGTGACTTAGCTTTTTGACATGTAGTGCAGCGAGCAACAAAACGCTCAACATCCCGTCTCATCTTTGGCCAAAAGAAATGTGTAGCAAGTATATCCTCTGTCTTCTTCACGCCAAAGTGTCCCATTAGTCCTCCTCCATGCGCCTCCTGCAACAACAAAAGACGAACGGAGCTAGCTGGAATGCATAACTTGTTAGCACGAAACACAAATCCATCGTTAACGACGAACTTGTTCCATGTTCTTCCTTCTTTACAATTCTGCAACACATCTTTAAATTCAGCATCATGCACATATTGATCTTTGATTGTCTCCAAACCAAATATTTTAAAGTCAAGTTGTGAAAGCATAGTATAACGACGAGACAATGCATCAGCAATAACATTTTCTTTACCCTTCTTGTGTTTAATGACATAAGGGAAAGTCTCAATGAATTCAACCCATTTAGCATGTCTACGGTTCAGTTTAGCTTGACTTTTAATGTGTTTCAAAGATTCATGATCAGAATGTATAACAAATTCTTTGGGCCATAAATAATGTTGCCATGTTTCTAAAGTCCGAACAAGAGCATATAATTCTTTATCATAAGTAGAATAGTTCAGACTAGGCCCACTCAATTTTTCAGAAAAGTATGCAACAGGTTTGCCATCTTGTAATAACACACCTCCTAATCCAATTCCACTAGCATCACATTCAAGCTCAAAAGTCTTATTAAAATCAGGAAGTTGAAGTAAAGGAGCATGTGTCAACTTATCTTTCAATACTGTGAAGGCTTCTTCCTGTGCGGTACCCCAAACAAAATGCACATCCTTCTTTGTAAGCTCGTTGAGAGGTGCAGCAATGGTGCTGAAATCTCTCACAAAACGCCTATAGAAACCAGCAAGGCCAAGAAAACTCCTCACTTGTGTGACCGTTTTGGGCTGCGGCCAACTCTCAATAGCTTCAATCTTGGCTTTATCAACTTCAATTCCCTGTGGAGTAACAACATAGCCAAGAAAAGATACTCGGTCGGTGCAAAAGGTGCACTTCCCAAGGTTACCGAACAAACGTGCATCACGTAGAGCATTAAAAACAGCACGTAAATGTTCCAAATGTTCTTCCAAAGATTTGCTATAGATCAGTATATCATCAAAATAGACTACCACAAATCGTCCAATGAAAGCACGTAAAACTTCGTTCATTAGTCGCATGAAAGTACTAGGTGCATTAGTTAACCCAAAAGGCATGACTAACCACTCATATAAACCAAACTTAGTTTTAAAAGCTGTTTTCCATTCATCTCCCAATTTCATACGAATTTGATGGTATCCACTACGCAAATCAACTTTGGAGAATATTGTAGAGCCACTCAATTCATCAAGCATATCATCTAGCCTAGGAATAGGATGACGATAACGAATAGTAATATTATTAATGCCTCTACAATCAACACACATACGCGAGGTACCATCCTTTTTCGGCACTAGAATAATAGGAACAGCACAAGGACTAAGGGATTCGCGTATATAACCTTTGTCGAGTAGCTCTTGTACTTGACGCATAATCTCCTTCGTCTCCTCTGGATTGGTACGGTATGGTGCGCGGTTGGGTAATGATGCACCGGGAATTAAATCAATCTGATGCTCAATCCCTCGAATAGGTGGTAATCCCGGTGGCACGTCTTGTGGAAAGACGTCAGCGAATTCCTGCAAAATGTTAGTAACAGCAGGAGGCAAAGAGGAAGGCACGTCCTCAAATGAAAATAATACCTCTTTGCACACAAAAGCATAGCAAACAGATTTGCTAACATCTAGATCATCAATATCAGATTTGGTGGCAAATAAACATGCACTTTTCAATTTAATTTCAGAAGCAACACTAGATGGTTTATTATTAGGCTTCATTTGTTGCTGAAATTCTTTTGCCACAATCTGATTTTCACTCTTATTTTGCTCCTGTTTTGCTTTATTAGCTCGATTAATATCATCTTTCAAAATGGAATCAGGAGTCATAGGAAGCAAAGTAATATTTTTGTCCTTATGAACGAGAGTATACTGATTGTTTCTACCATGGTGTACAGAATTTTTATCAAATTGCCATGGTCTACCAAGTAATAAGGAACATGCTTGCATGGGTACCACATCACAATCAACATAATCAGCATATGTAGAGATACTAAAATGCACACGAACAGTACGTGTTACCTTAACCTTACCGCTGTTGTTGAACCATTGGATGTAGTAAGGATGTGGATGTGGTCTTGTGGTGAGGGATAGCTTCTCCACCATCTCCATGCTAGCCAAGTTGTTGCAGCTCCCTCCATCTATGATGACGCGAACAGAACGTTCCTTCACAACTCCCTTTGTATGGAACAAATTATGCCTCTGATTTTGCTCAGCTTGCGTGACCTGCACACTCAAAACACGTTGAGCAACCAAACATTCATACCTGTCAGCATCTTCAGCAGCCATGTATTGCGTCTCATGATCAGAATCATCGCCACCGTGTTCTTCATGTGTAAGAAGAGCCAAAGTCTCCTCATCATAGTCACTAGCGGACTCATACCCACCATCCTCAGTAGCAATCATCACACGCTGAGATGTGCATTCGCGCGCAAAATGTCCTCTTCCCTTACAACGACGACAAATAATATCACTTGTGTGCCCTGTAGACGCCATGGAAGAAGCAGAGCTCTGTGCAGGCCCGGCAGGTGTGCTCTTGGCAGATAGTGGTGGTTGTGCCTGCTTTCTTGTATCACGGTTGGAGGTGGCAGCTGACGGAGGTGCCGGTGTAGCAGAACGTGTGGAAGTAGATGATGCACGTGGTGTCCATGATGAAGGTCGACCTGCAGAAAAGTTAGTCCGCGCCAATGCCTGTCGATCCTGCACTTCACGTTCAGCTTTACAAGCAAGATGGAATAAACGAGTGATATTATTATAATCCTTATAGTCTAGAATGGTCTGAATCTCTCTATTTAATCCACCCAGAAAACGTGCAAGCATAGCTTCATTCGCCTCAACAATACCACATCTAATCAAGCCAGTTTGTAATTCCTGATAATATTCTTCTACAGAATTTTTTCCTTGTCTTAAGCGCTGCAATTTTTGAAGTAATTCACGTTGATAATATGGTGGAACCCAACGAGTACGCATAGCAGTTTTCAAAGCAGTCCAAGTAGCTGGAACAGGATATAATCTACAATATTCAGACCACCAAACACATGCAAAGCTAGTGAAAGCACAAACAGCAGCAGGAACACGTCTCTCCTCAGGATATTGTAAACATGTAAATCGTTGTTCAGTTTCTAACTCCCAAGTAAGATATATATCAGGAACATATCTACCCTCAAATGGTGGAATATTCAATTTCAGTTTAGGGAGATGGTCATGATCTCGTACCTGAGGGGGAGCCCTAACATTACCATTATTTGCATGTGGACGACCTGGTGGTTGTGGTGCTGGTGGTTGCACGTAGTTCTGATTATCATCAACCTCATCCTCATAATCTCCCACATAATCATCCTCCTCCGCATCAGCAGCAGGAGCCACAGAAGTATCAACAGCAGCACCAGCAGTTTGGCCAGGCTGAAGAGGGACACGGATCGCTCGGCGAAGGGCTGCTTCCCGACCTGGAGGTATTCGTTGTTGTTGCTGTTGTTGCAGAGGTGCGGCAGGTGCAGCCGGTGGTGGAAGACGCGCAAGCAGTTCATTAAATCTGTTATCGAGCTTTGTTTCGAACGTCTTCTCCATGCCATCTATCTTCTCCATGGCCTCTTCAAATCTGTTTAGCACATCTTGCACCTGTCCACTCATCATTCGCTGAAACTTATCATGAAGCTCCTTGTTCGTCAAGTTCTCCCAGTCAGTCTCGTCGGCTTGTGATCCTGGCATGGTTAGCAGCAATAGAAACACACAAGAATATGATCCTACAGAGTACTAACAAGAGGTGGTGGTGGTGTCACAAATCCGTCAAGCAAATCTCAAATTCTTACCAGTTCTTACCCAGCAGCAGGCGGTGATCGGCAGCCGTTGTAGTCAAAACTCTCAAAAGCTTGGATAGAGCGATTGCCAGGGAGAGTCAAACGCACGAAGTAGATGTATGTGGAGCTGGGAAGGCTTATAGTATGGTAGCAAAAAGGGTCAGCAATAATCAATTCAGAGATGCAAAGTTGAATAAACGCTCAACGACGGTACTGTGCTGGTCCTAGGCTAGACCGTGCTAGAGACGCGAGCCTAGAACACCAACAAAATCACGGCGCTGCACGTAAACACAGGGAAAAGCACACTCTGGATTTTTTTTTTCGCCCTGTTTTTTTTTTTTTGTTGGGCACTCTTTTTTTTTTTTGCTTCTTTTTTTTTTTTTTTTGCGAAAAATCACAATAATGGCGAGTGTCTCAAAACTCTTCCCAGATCAAACTGACAGGATAGACACGATTTTTTTTTTTTTTTTGCGAATTTTTTTTTTTTCGACTGCCCGGACCCAAAAACTGGAAACGGCTCAAAAAAAACTTTC
This sequence comes from Aegilops umbellulata, assembly GCA_032464435.1. Taxonomy (NCBI): domain Eukaryota; kingdom Viridiplantae; phylum Streptophyta; class Magnoliopsida; order Poales; family Poaceae; genus Aegilops; species Aegilops umbellulata. The sequence goes on along the minus strand of CP136056.1, from coordinate 161,244,932 downwards.
AATAACGGCGACTGTCTCAAAAGGCTAAGAAACACCTAAAAATAGGATAGCCAGAAAATTTTTTGTCAAGTGCGTTTTTTGAAAATTTTGGGCCTAAACGGAGGGTGGTTTCCAGACTCTTTTTTTTTTTTTTTTTTTTTTTTTTTTTTGGAAACCAACCTCTTCTACGGACGGCAAAAGATTGATGGAATCCTAAACCTACTCAGCCAAGGAAACACGAATCTGGCAACTGATGGATCTCGAAAGCAAGGCTCAGATTGGTTCGGATATGATGAACTAACCCTAATTTTTTTTTGGCTTTTTCGTGGACTATAGGTATGAAGAACAGACTCGATCTAAACTACGAAAAACTGTAAAATCTCACCGAGCAACCTGAAAATCTGATACCACTTGATAGAGGCAAAGGTGTCCCGTCTTTCGATGAGATGGTGGCTATCGTTTAGGATGAAGTCGACTTTGACGATCCGACTACGAACGTGCGATGACGCCGCGCCTTAGCAATCGCTAAACCAACTCCGAGAGGTTATTGACCACACCGGAGCACGATCAACCTGACCACGAGGGTCTGTTTCCTGCAGGCAAACGAAGAACAAGCAAGAAACTAAGATTGCAATCTGGATATTGCGAATAAAAGAGGAAAGCTTTATTAATGAAGGTGGGGTTCTGTGACGCCTTGGTCTGGTCGTTGAACACAAACGAAGTACGCGAAGTTGCAGCTATGGCGAACTTTTGATCTAAACAAAACCCAAAGTCTAAACGACGCCCTAAGGGCTGTATATATGGAGGAAGAGGAGGGAATTTCGTGGCCCCTGATGGTGGGGTCCGAAACCAACCCTAACTCTTGTTTCCCCACACATACGGACTCTGAAAATAGCCTATACTTAAGTATTTCGAAATTACATGGGCCTGGCCCAAAAATAAGGTGACGCAGCACCTAGAATAGCCTATGGACGAATATTATGAAGTGGCATCTTGTATATTTCGTCCAAGGCTTCATTCACTCCTTATGGTGGCTTCAAAGTCCTGAAATCATCACTTGTAACTCCGTTCTTGATCCCCTTGCGCATGCCATCAACTCCATGCGTGTTCTTGCTCCAATGTTCATCCTTCTCCAAGCTAGGCCCTTCACTTGTAAGCAAAACAAATGTATCCAATTTAGGCAGTATCATATTCTCATGAACATTAGAATCATTACCAAGAAACGAAAGTACCTGGTAATTTAATTGGCGTGCGCGAGCTCTAGTAATTGGTCCAGTATGTATAGCAGCAGGGGCTGTGGATGTAACAATGGTATTGATGTCCTCATCACACCGTTACCGTTACTTCCATACTACTTTGCTACTAAATACTTTGTTGCAGATATTAATTTATCCAGGTGTGGTTGAATTGACAACTCAACTGCTAATACTTGAGAATATTCTTTGGCTCCCCTTGTGTCGAATCAATAAATTTGGGTTGAGTACTCTACCCTCGAAAACTGTTGTGATCCCCTATACTTGTGGGTTATCAAGACTATTTTCTGGCGCCGTTGCCGGGGAGCATAGCTCTATTCTTTGAGTCACTTGGGATTTATATCAGCTGGTCACTATGAGGAACTTGAAAGACAAAAGAACTAAGATTTTTCCCTCCACTACGAGGGGAGGTAAGGAACTGCCATCTAGCTCTGCACTTGATTCACCTTCTGTTTTGAGTAAGCTTGCGACACCTAAACCTGCTTCTGCTATTAATTCTGATATGTCGCATGTTATTGATGATGCCACTTCTACTATGCATGATACTTATGATGAAACTACTTCTATGCTTGATACTATTGTGCCACTAGGTGAATTTCTTGATGAACAACTTGCTAGGGCTAGAGAGAATGAAATTATTGAAACTGATAATATTGATGAAAGTGATGATGAAGATTCTCCCCCTAGATATGAATTGTCTGTTGTGCCTGAGGGTTATGTTATGGATGAAGAAACAGTTAGAGGCTTTCTGTTAGAGGCTTTCTTGCTTGCAATGATAGGAATGGTCTTAAGAAATTATTAGCTAAGCTGCAAGAAAAGTCTTTGAATGCTAGAATGAAATATGACCCTGCTTTTGCTACTTCACCTATCTGTGTTACTGATAAGGATTATGATTTCTCTGTTGATCCTGATATAATTACTTTGGTTGTATCTGATCCTTTTTATGGCTATGAATCTGAAACTGTTGTGGCACATCTTACTAAAATGATATAGCCACCCTGTTCACTAATGATGAGAAAACTCGTTACTACTATATCCTTAAGTTATTTCTGTTCTCATTAAAGGGTGATGCTAAAACATGGTTTAATTCTCTTGATCCTGGTTGTGTGCGTAGTCCCCAGGATATGATTTATTACTTCTCTGCTAAATATTTCCCCGCTCAAAAGAAACAAGTTGCTTTAAGGGAAATATATAATTTTGTGCAAATTGAAGAAGATAGTCTCCCACAAGCTTGGGGGAGGCTTCTCCAATTGCTTAATGCTTTGCCTGATCACCCTCTCAAGAAAAATGAAATACCTGATATCTTTTGTAATGGACTAACCGATGCTTCCAGGGACCACCTGGATAGTTGTGTTGGTTGTGTTTTCAGGGAAAGAACAGTTGATCAAGCTGAATTGCTATTGAATAGTATGTTGACTAATGAAAATAATTGGACACTTCCTGAACCAACTCGTAAGCCAACTCCAAAGAAAAGGGGTATTCTATTTCTCAATCCTGAAGATATGCAAGAGGCAAAGAAATCTATGAAAGAAAAAGGTATTAAAGGAGAAGATGTTAAGAATTTACCTCCTATTGAAGAAATACATGGTCTTAATTTGCCGCCTGTTGAAGAAATACATGGTCTTGATAACCCGACACAGGTAGTAAAGGTAAATTCTCTCAATAGATTTGATGAAAGCGATATTCCTCGTTATAAGTCTGCTAGCCAATGCTTAGATGAGTTTGATAATTTTATTATCAAACAAGAAAACTTCAATGCTTATGTTGGTAGACAATTGAAACGCAATGCTTATATGATTGAACACTTGAGTGATTATATGTCTAGTATTAAAGGCGAACTTAAACTCATTAGTAAACATGCTTCTATGGTTACCACTCAAGTAGAACAAGTGCTTAAAGCTCAAAATGATTTGCTCAATGAATTAAATAATAAGAAGAGTGATAATGCTGTTAGAGTTATGACTAGAGGGGGTAAAATGACTCGGAAACCTTTGTATCCTGAGGGACACCCTAAGAGAATTGAGCAAGATTCTCAAAGAACTAATGTTGATGCACCTAGTCCTTCTAAAAAGAAGAAAAAGAAAAATGATAGAACTTCGCATGCTTCTAGTGAATCTATTGTTGACACACCTGAGAATACCAATGATATTTCTATTTCTGATGCTGAAACACAATCTGGTAGTGAACATGAACCTAGTGATAATGTTAATGATGATGTTCATGTTGATGCTCAACCTAGCAATGACAATGATGTAGAGATTGAACCTGATGTTGATCTTGATAACCCACAATCAAAGAATCAGTGTTATGATAAGAGAGACTTCGTTGCTAGGAAGCACGGTAAAGAAAGAGAACCATGGGTTCTAAAACCCATGCCCTTTCCTCCCAAACCATCCAAGAAAAAGAATGATGAGGATTTTGAGCGCTTTGCTGAAATGATTAGACCTATCTTTTTGCGTATGCATTTTACTGATATGCTTAAAATGAATCCTTATGCTAAGTACATGAAAGATATTGTTACAAATAAAAGAAAGATACCGGAAGCTAAAATTTCCACCATGCTTGCCAATTATACTTTTAATTGTGGAATACCAAAGAAACTTGGAGATCCAGGAGTACCAACTATACCATGCTCCATTAAAAGAAACTATGTTAGAAATGCTTTATGTGATCTTGGAGCCGGTGTTAGTGTTATGCCTCTCTCTTTATATCGTAGAGTTGATTTGAATAAGTTGACACCTACTGAAATATCTTTGCAAATGGCTGATAAATCAACTGCTATACCTGTCTGTATTTCTGAAGATGTGCCTGTTGTGGTTGCAAACGTTACTATTTTAACAAACTTTGTTATTCTTGATATTCCCGAGGATGATATTATGTCGATTATCCTTGGTAGACCCTTTTTTAATATTGCAGGGGCTGTTATTGATTGCAACAAAGGCAATGTCACTTTTCATGTTAATGGAAATGAGCATATGGTACACTTTCTGAGGAAACAACCTCAAGTCCACAGTATCAATTCTATTGGAAAAATTCCATCAATTATTATTGGAGATTTTGAATTTCCTCTTCCTACTGTCAAGAAGAAATATGATATTCTTATTGTTGGGGATGTGCATATCCCCGTTGAGGAAATTTCTCCGGTTCCATGTTATTCAGAATGAGTTTGTTAACAAGACTTGATCAACCTTGTTAGTGGATTCCTTTTGATGAGCATGAGATGGATGAAGTTAGAAAGCACAACCTTCTGTACCCTCCTTTTACTTTCTATTATTTACATTAAATAAAGTAAAAATAGTATTTTTCTGTCAGTTTTCTGAATTATCCTTGCAAATAAAAATACCCCGAAAATAAAATTTCTCCAAATGCCCCAAAAATGAAATATGATTTTTTTTTCTAGAATATTTGAGAATATATGGCACTCAGAACACATCAGGGGGAGCAAGCACCTGGCCACGAGGGTCCAGGGCACGCCCACCCCCCTGGGCGCGCCCCTGCCTCATGGGCCCCTTAAGTAGTAGGAGTAGCAGCAGCAGCAGCAGGAGCAGGAGCAGCAGCAGCAGCAGGAGGAGCAGGAGCAGCAGCAGCAGTAGTAGCAGCAGCAGCAGGAGCAGGAGCAGGAGCAGTAGCAGTAGCAGTAGCAGTAGCAGTAGCAGTAGAAGTAGCAGTAGCAGTAGCAGTAGCAGTAGCAGTAGCAGTAGCAGTAGCAGTAGCAGTAGCAGTAGCAGTAGCAGTAGCAGTAGCAGTAGCAGTAGCAGTAGCAGTAGTACCTCGGCCAGAGATCCTTTCTCGACTCCCTGCGAGAAAGCAATCCCAGAGCCGTACTATCCAGTTATCACATCAAGTATCCAGTTCTAGTTGTACCGATCGGTATACAACTCCAAGTGTCCGTTACCGTAGGACAGGCTATCGATAGATGTTTTCTTCCCTGCAGGGGTGCACCAACTTACCCATCACGCTCGATTAACTCCGGCCGGACACACTTTCCTGGGTCATGCCCGGCCTCGGCCAAACAATATGTCGCAACCTGACCTAGGCTTAATAGAGAGGTCAGCACGCCGGACTAAACCTATGCCCCCAGGGGTCATGGGCCATCGCCCCAGGAACTCCTGCACGTTGCGAGGGCGGCCGGTGAGCAGACCTAGCTACCTCCTTCAAAAAGGCAGGTGCTTACGCAGTCCAACCCGGCGCGCACTGCTCAGTCGATGACTTCTATTAAGCTTCGCCTGATGCATATGACCCAGAACGTCCATACTATGCCCACGTGATGGTTAGTGCTACCAGGCAAGAGGCCCCTCGGATCAAATATCCAAATCGTAGTGGATTAGGAGCACGCTGTAACAAGCAGAGACTCACGAAAGATGTGACCCCGTTGCCCCATCTCGAGGACTTGCGGCAAGGGCTCGGAATGCCCGGCCATGCCTCGTAATTATCTCGCTGGCACCCTCCAGGTTAACCCGTCTCCACATCACTCGCGGGTACCCCTCAGGGTCGACCCGCCTTTCCAAGTAACAGTGGTAAAGTCCAAGTATCCGTGTGTCCAAACATCAAGGGGAAAACCCGAGGAATCACCCCCGGTGAATTCCACTCGATGTAATCATCAAGGTGAACGTAAGAGGATCCACCCTCAAGGTTCACACTTGAGGGGTTGCACGACAGAGCCGTATCGGAAGTGGTTAAGTAGGAAATCACCCTCGATGACCACGACCGGATAGCTACACTACAGAGATCTCATCAGGAGTGATGTATGAGGTTCCACCCTCGGCACTTGATGGTAACTCTACAAAGTCGAGCAACAAAAGGGGCGTGTTGTGATGTGAGGTGTCGGGCTCTAGTCGTCGATCATGTTGATCGAGTCGTCGATGATGAAGCAGGGGCAACAAGGACCAGGTGGGGGTCACTGATGGATCACTAACCAACCTATACTAACAAGTTTAGGATAAGCACGTAGGTAACAATAAGCAGGTTACAAAAGCAGGCTATGCATCAGAATAGGAGCAATCAATTACAGTAGCAAAATCTAATGCAAGCATGAGAGAATGGAATGGGTGATATCGGGATGATCAAACGGGGGGCTTGTCTGGTTGCTCAGACGAGAAGGAGGGGTCGTCGGTGACATAGTCGATCACAGTGGCATCGGCAGCCATCACGGGGTCTACCGAAGAGAAGAGGGGGGAGAAACAGTAAATACATAGCAAGTAAGAGCATAACAGGACAACAAGCAGGGCTAAACATGTTCTAACGCGGTGCTACACTTTACCGGCGAAGGGGGATAACATCCGGGAAAGTTTTCCCGAAGTTTTGCATTTTTGGACAAACGAACCGGAGGGGCACGGTTGTAGGTTTGCTGTGCTAGGGACGTGCGGCAGACGAACGGACTACGTAAGAAGATTCGTCTCGTCGTTCTGAGCAACTTTCATGTATAAAACTTTTTCATCCGAGTTACGGTTTATTTTCTACAAAATTTAAAAGATTTAATCATTTTCTGGATTTATTATTAATTCGAAAATAAAACAGGAATCAAGTTTGTCACCTAGTGCTACTCTAGCCATAGTGTATGACAGGTGGGGTCAGGGTCAAAGTCAACAGTTTACTAGTCAACATATGAACAGTGTGGGGGCCACACGTCATTGACTTACTTTTCTGAAAATTTGTTTTTCTTTAAACTAACAATGGGTCCACATGTCATCTACTATTGGACTAATTAACTAGTAGAGTACTACTAATTATACTAATTACTAAACTAGTCCCTAAACTAGCATTTGGCCGGCCACACACACACAGAGAACACACACTCATGCACACACCCGGCCATGGCCTTTAGCAGCAACTAGCATCGACTGGAGTAGAGCAGTAGCAGCGAACAGCAAGCGGCAGCAGCTAGGCAGAGCAGTAAGTAGCAGCAGCAAGCAGGTAACGGCATGAGCAGCAAAGCAACGACGGCGCAAGCAGTAGGTCGGGATACGGGCATGCGAGCACGTACAACGCAGGGACGCCGGTGGCTGTAGCCAGTAGCCCCAGCAGCATACAGCAGCGCAGCACCTGGGAGGCGGGCGTGCTCGCACACTCAGAGCACGGCCAGCACGCGGCTGGGCGCACGGTGTGGGCGAAGATCGGGCGCGCGCATGCGAAGCGGCTGCAGTAGGCAGTGGCAGTAGCCGGAGCAGGGGGCGCGGGCGGCAGCGAGCGGCGAGCGTGGCAGCGGAGCAGCAATAGGCAGCAGCAGTGTAGAAGAGCAGAGGCAACAAGCAGAGCAGCGCAAGGAGCAGCAGGCGCGCGTGCGCAGACACTGAGGTTCGGCCATGGCGGACTCCGGCTCGTACATGCGACTACGAAAATGGAATCGAAGGGGGAACAAGGGGAAACGGGGAAGGGCCTCACAACGGTTCTCGACGACATGCTCGGGAGGCTGGGGAAGCACCGAGGGAGGAGATCCGGGGCGGAGAAGCGACGACCGGACGCGGGGAAGACGACCGATGGTGAGCGCTCAGGGCCTCCTGGCTAGAGCCCTTCGGTGTGGTGATGGAGTTGACCACGACAGAGCTCCCGGACGCCTTCTCGTGGATCGGGGTGGCTTGTGGCCGTGTCAGTGGCGAGCAGGGGCGACGGCAGTTCTCGGCTCGAGAGTGAGATGCGAGGGAGAGGCGAGGGGGAAAGTGTCCTAGGGATTCCAGCGAGAGGGAGGCGGGGCTCTTGTAGACAGGGGGAGGCCATGGATGGCCTTCACGCACGGCACGGTGCGGCCATGGCCTGCCGATGGGTGCCACGACCCCCCTGCCTCTCTGTAGCAGGAGGTTTGGGATGGCAGGGGTGGACTGGACCTGTTTTGCTAAAAAGGGCCAAGGGTCCAGTAGGTTTAGGCCCCCTTCTTATTTTCTATTTTGTGTTTTTTTTCTTTTGCTTCTGTTTCTTCTAATTTTCAACAGCATATTAGGTTTACAAAATATGAGACTTACACCAATATTATCTTTGCAAATTAGGTCACTGCCACAAAAACAATGGAAGTTAAATAAAATAGATTAGCATTTTGTAATTCAAAAAGGCATTTAATTTATTGTTTTGGCCGATGTTTATTTATTTAAGGGCAGTAAACCATTTCATAAAAAGTTGGTTTCTCCACCAATATTTCCTATGGATTATTTGACATTAAAAGTTTAAAAGTTTGACTTGATTTTAAATTTGAATTAGAACGGGGTTTGAAACAACGGGGCAGCGGAGCAGCAGTAGGCAGCAGTAGTGTAGAAGAGCAGAGGCAACAATTTAGTTTTGAAAACTTTAAAAGTTTGACTTGATTTTAAATTTGAATTAGAACGGGGTTTGAAACAACATGAGTTTATTAACATTAACAGTGGTGACATGGCGTCATTAGCAGTGGTTTACTGTAGCTTAATTATCCGGGCGTCACAATTCTCCTCCACTACAAGAAATCTCGTCCCGAGATTTAAGGGGTGGAATAAGGGGGAAGTTATAAGGACGGATGTCTGAAAGGATCGACATCTGGTAGTTTTCTCAAGGAAAGAGATTTTACAAGCAGCAGGACGTATTGAGAGTGCTATAAGGAGGTTCAACTAGGTAGGCATCCAGCTGATGCCTAAAACAGGTGATGAAGGGGTTTAGAGCAATGAAGAATAATGTTGCCTCTGATACCAGAATGAAACATGGTGATGAAGTTAGCACGTGTATGACATATGAAGCCAAGTGCCAAGAATATTCCAGAATCAAGGTTGTACAGGAGAGTCAGGTTTCGATCCTGTGGAGCTGTGGGTAATGGGCCCACCATGTGGGTTAAAAGCAAGAAGGGTGCTAACATTTTGCACGGTCATCATAGCAAGGTAGGTCAGAAGATAGCCTGTCAGTTATGTTGACAACAACGTTGGTACCAAGGGCGAGGGACGAAGAGAACCATTTTCCTGCTCGTTAAGACGAGGCGGACCAATAGGCAAAGTTCTCGTCCATCGGTGGCTACCAGAAAGTCATCAACAATAGTATCAGGGTCTTACTGATAGAGTTGTACACCGTGGTGTTTACATAAGCAGGGAATTATCTCTGCTCAGACAAGTTAGATTACAAGAAAGGTGAAACAAAACAATGGAAAGGAAAATGTGATTATTATCATAATCAGACCAATGGAAAGGAAAGGTGTTTATACCCAAGTATTGGAGTATAACTTTCCAAAGGAAAGGCAGAGCATGATAGGGCTCCAAGTATTAAACCATTTAGACAAAGGGGCAAGGAATTTATGAGGTTTACCCATACAACGGTGTCCAGATGTTAGATCCAGAACCTTTGGTAATGTGCTACCAATGTTCTTGTCGATATTTGGAATACCACAGTCATGCTTCGTGGTAGCATTGATATGGTGTTTCTAGTAAGGTTAGATCTAAAGATCACAAGAGATACGAAGGAACATTTCCAAGATTATCTTGGAACGTAAGGAATAACCGCACACAACCAGGTCTGTGTTGGCAGAAAGTCAAGGATGTCGTCGATGATATCACAAATCATCGAAGAGCAAGGATGGTATTTCTCAACATGAATTCGATTGACATCTCTGAAGAAATCAAAGTGTTGACAGTGATCACGACAAATTTTGTCGGGAGATTCTAGGAAGATGTCATCGAGCAGCAACGACAAGAAACAAAAAGGGTAGATGAAATGAAAGGCCATGAGAACCATGGATTTGACAGAAGCTCGAAATCAAACTTGTTGTTCGAGATGAAATGATAGGATGCGGAAGATCGACGCAAGCTTTGCTCGTCGACGGAAGTTGCTCCGGGCATAAGGACCAGGTAGCACCGTTAAAACTGGCACGATAGTGATATAGCCAAACACGCCAGGAATGACGTGAGGTGGTATCTAACTCCCAAGCAACAAAGTACTAGGAGTGTTGTATCACCGAGCGGAATCGATTCATTGTTCGGTGGTCTCGGTTGACGACAACCCAGATGCCATGGAGTTACTATGACAGGGGAAAATATCACTCCATCGAAAGTTTCATAGGGCGTACAATAGGATGATATCCTCGAGATAGTTCAGTATAGGGGTTGGACAAGCATATTGATTTGCAGAACAAGTGCTTTAACTTGCCTGCGGCATGGGATCAAAGAAGAACAATCACGGTCCAGACCACGACTGCAAAGAATCAATTTACAAATGTAAGATGAGCTTATACCAAGGGACCGTTTGATTATAAGATAAGCTTCCATGATAAGATATACATTGTGTCTATGGACATGAACACAAAGTTCAAGGTCGACTCCCACTTCTCGCTTTTGACGAAGTTGTAGTGTAGAAATTTTTATCCGGCGTAACACCAGTAGAGTATAACCCATAGAAATTTCTGGTTTCACACAAATTAGGAAAGCATTAGTTCAACCCGTCGGGGCATCTTAGGAACATTTGCAAAAACTTTAGAGGTAATTAACTCAAGCTCGGAAGTAGAGCATGGTTGACAAAGCAGAGAATACAATTTACCAAAGGCATTATGTATCTCAGTAAGGACTTCACGAGGTTCTTTGAATATGAAGGACACTGTCGGATTATAATCTAATAATGGATCCGGTGATCCACAACAGAGCTGATGTGAGTATCCATATTCAATCAGAAGAATAAATAATGTGGAGGCGTCAGATTTTGGAAATATCTGATAATTCCAAAGCTTAAATGCAAAGGAATTATGATTTCCAATTCGGGAAATCAGAAGCAGAGCTCTAATCAAAAGATAAGCAAGTTGAAAAGACATAAATCGACGATCATTCAAGGTTTGATTTGCTTAGAACCAGCTCATGTGCGGAGTGGAGTCTGAGCCAGAAGGGATAAATAATTACCAGGGAATAACTAATGAATGTGTGCATTCACGCACATGTCGAATCTATAGGACAAGAATGACAATATCAAAGGAGTTTAATGAATATTGTTAGACGTATGAAATTAACCATAATGCAAGACGATAAGGAAGAATAGAAGCAATAGGCTACTGAGGATTATCGGAAGAATGAATAGTATTCCAAAGAATTTATGAAACACATGAACAACTAGGGATGAACGGATCCCCGGTAAGTGTGAGGAATTATTCACACATGTATTCATGTGGAAAAGGAGCTGCAAGGCAGCAGGCACAATGGATTCTCAAAACATTAGAGTGTATTTCGATGCATCTTGTAATAACAAGAGCAACTGGAAAATGATGTATGAACGACAAGTGTGTGTAGTTATTCATAGGGGTTGATGGTGGAAGGGAATTTCAAAAGCGATGAGCACATGTTCTCGGGAGAACATCGGAGAGTATCTTGGAAGTCTTCTGGTGAAGCAGGCGATCGTCTGGAATGAAGGGACTCTCCGGAGGAAGAAGTTACGAGAACCTAAAGTTAGAGTTAGCAAAACCATTTAACCCGGATAGAAGAGAGATCAGAGTCACGGAGTATAGACGAGGAATAAAAGATCCTAATACCACCCAATGGCGACGTGGGCCTGTAAGCCACACAGCCAAGTTAGTAAAACAGTTTTCCAAAGACTAGACTCGACTTCGGCCAAGGAGTTGGAAAGGGGGCTACCTACAGGCAGTCGGCTCTAATACCAACTTATGACGCCCTCGATTCAATCATACACTATTCACACACGCAAATGTGTACGATCAAGATCAAGGACTCATGGTAAGATATCACAACACAACTCTACACACAAATTAAAATAATACAAGCTTTATATTACATGCCAGGGGCCTCGAGGGCTCGAATACACAAGAGTCAGTGGACGCAACAATATCTGAGTACAGACATCAGTTAGACAAGTTTGCCTCAAGAAGGCCAGCACAAAAGCATCTACAATCGAAAAGGCAAGGCCTCCTGCCTGGGAGCCTCCTAACTACTCCTGGTCATCGACGGTCTCCACGTAGTAGTAGGCATCGACGGTGGCATCTGGCTCCTGGGCTCCGACATCGGGTTGCATCAACCGGAAAGATGAAGAAAGGGGGAAAAGGGGGAGCAAAGAAACCGTGAGTACTCATCCAAAGTACTCGCAAGCAAGGATCTACATTACATATGCATCGGTATCAATGAAATGGGTTGTATCTGTGGACTGGACTGCAGAATGCCAGAAGAGAAGGGGAAAACCTAGCCTATCGAAGACTAGCATCTTCAAGCAGCTCCAAGCATCTTGCAGCATTCAGAAGAGTACATAATAGCATAAAGTAAAGTAGTAGTGGTGTTATCAACCTCGGCCAGAGATCCTTTCTCGACTCCCTGTGAGAAAGCAATCCCAGAGCCGTACTATCCAGTTATCACATCAAGTATCCAGTTCTAGTTGTACCGATCGAGATACAACTCCAAGTGTTCGTTACCGTAGGACAGGCTATCGATAGATGTTTTCTTCCCTGCAGGGGCGCACCAACTTACCCATCATGCTCGATTAACTCTGTTCGGACACACTTTCCTGGGTCATGCCCGGCCTCGGCCAAACAATACGCCGCAACCCGACCTAGGCTTAATAGAGAGGTCAGCACACCGGACTAAACCTATGCCCCCAGGGGTCATGGGCCATCGCCACGGGAACTCCTGCACGTTGCGAGACCTAGATACCTCCTTCAAAAAGGCAGGTGCTTACGCAGCCCAACCCGGCGCGCGCCGCTCAGTCGCTGACGTCTATTAAGCTTCGGCCGATGCATACGACGCAGAATGCACATACTATGCCCATGTGATGGTTAGTGCTATCAGGCCAGAGGCCCGTCGGATCAAATATCCAAATCGTAGTGGATTAGGATCACGCGGTAACAAATAGAGACTCACGAAACATGTGACCCCGTTGCCCCGTCTCGAGGACTTGCGGCAAGGGCTAGGAATGCCCGGCCACGCCTCATAATTATCTCGCGGGCACCCTCCAGGTCAACGCGTCTCCACATCACTCGCGTGTACCCCTCAGCGTCGACCCGCCTTTCCAAGTAACAGTGGTAGAGTCCAAGTATCCGTGTGTCCAAACATCAAGGGGAAAACCCGAGAAATCACCCCCGGTGAATTCCACTCGATGTAATCATCAAGGTGAGCGTAAGAGGATCCACCCTCGAGGTTCACACTTGAGGGGTTGCACGACAGAGCCGTATCGGAAGTGGTTAAGGAGGAAATCACGCTCGATGACCACGACCGGATTGCTACACTACAGAGATCTCATTAGGAGTGATGTATGAGGTTCCACCCTCGGCACTCGATGGTAACTCTGCAGAGTCGAGCAACAAAAGGGGCGGGATGTGATGTGAGGTGTCGGGCTCTGGTCATTGATCACGTTGATCGAGTCATCGATGATGAAGCAGGGGCAACAAGGACCAGGTGGGGGTCACTGATGGATCACTAACCAACCTATACTAAGTAGTTTAGGATAAGCAGGTAGGTAACAATAAGCAGGTTACAAAAGCAGGCTATGCATCAGAATAGGAGCAATCAATTACAGTAGCAAAATCTAATGCAAGCATGAGAGAATGGAATGGGCGATATCGGGATGATCAAAGGGGGGGCTTGCCTGGTTGCTCAGACGAGAATGAGGGGTCGTCGGTGACGTAGTCGATCACAGTGGCATCGGCAGCCATCACGGGGTCTACCGAAGAGAAGAGGGGGAGAAACAGTAGATACATAGCAAGCAAGAGTATAACAGGACAACAGGCAGAGCTAGACGTGTTCTAGTGCGGTGCTACACGCTACCGGCGAAGGGGGATAACATCCGGGAAAGTTTTCCCGAAGTTTGGCATTTTCGGACAAACGAACCGGAGGGGGACAGTTGCAGGTTTGCTGTGCTAGGGACGTGCGGCAGATGAACGGACTACCTAAGCACATTTGTCTCGTCGTTCTGAGCAACTTTCATGTATAAAACTTTTTCATCCGAGTTATGGTTTAATTTCTACAAATTTTAAAAGATTTAAACATTTTCTAAATTTATTATTAATTCGAAAATAAAATAGGAATCAGGTTTGTCACCTAGTGCTACTCTAGTCATAGTGTATGACATGTGGGGTCAGGGTCAAAATCAACAATTGACTAGTCAACATATGAACAGTGTGGGGGCCACACGTCATTGACTTACTTTTCTGAAAAATTGTTTTTCTTTGAACTAACAATGTGTCCACATGTCATCTACTATTGGACTAATTAACTAGTAGAGTACTACTAATTAGACTAACTAACTAAACTAGTCCCTAAACTAGCATTTGGCCGGCCACACACACACACAGAACACACTCATGCACACACCCGGCCATGGCCTTTAGCAGCAACTGGCATCGGCTGGAGCAGAGCAGTAGCAGCGAACAGCAAGCGGCAGCAGCTAGGCAGAGCAGTAAGTAGCAGTGGCAAGCAGGTAACGGCATGAGCAGCAAAGCAACAACGGCGCAAGCAGTAGGCCGGGATACAGGCATGCGAGCACGTACAACGCAGGGACGCCGGCGGCTGTAGCCAGCAGCCCCAGCAGCATACAGCGGCGCAACACCTGGGAGGCGTGCGTGCTCGCACGCTCGGGGCGTGGCCAGGGCGCGGCTGGGCGCACGGTGTGGGCAAAGAGCGGGCGCGCGCATGCGAAGCGGCTGCCGTAGGCAGCGGCAGTAGCTGGAGCAGGGGGCGCGTGCGGCAGCGAGCGGCGAGCGGGGCAGCGGAGCAGCAGTGTAGAAGAGCAGAGGCAACAAGCAGAGCAGCGCAAGGAGCATCAGGCGTGCGTGCGCAGACATTGAGGTTCGGCCATGGCGGACTCCGACTCGTACAGGCGACTACGGCAATGAAATCGAAGGGGTGACAAGGGGAAACAAGGAAGGGCCTGATACGTCTCCAACGTATCTATATTTTTTTTATTGCTTCATGCTATATTATATTCTGTTTTGGATGATTAATGGGCTTTGTTATACACTTTTATATTATTTTTGGGACTAACCTATTAACCGGAGGCCCAGCCCAAATTGTTGTTTTTTGCCTATTTCAGAGTTTCGCAGAAAACGGATATCAAACGGAGTCCAAACGGAATGAAACCTTCGGGAACGTGATTTTCGGAACAAACGTGATCCAGAGGACTTGGACCCTACGTCAAGAAAGCAACGAGGAGGGCACGAGGTAGGGGGCGCGTCTACCCTCCTGGGCGCGCCCTCCACCCTCGTGGGGCCCACGTTGCTCCACCGACGTACTTCTTCCTCCTATATATACCTACGTACCCCCAAAGCAACAGAAGCGTCCATGAAAACCTAATTCCACCGCCGCAACCTTCTGTACCCGTGAGATCCCATCTTGGGTCCTTTTCCGGCGTCCTGCCGGAGAGGGCATTGATCACGGAGGGCTTCTACATCAACACCATAGCCTCTCCGATGATGTGTGAGTAGTTTACCTCAAACCTTCAGGTCCATAGTTATTAGCTAGATGGCTTCTTCTCTCTCTTTGGATCTCAATACAAAGTTCTCCATGATTCTCGTGGAGATCTATTCGATGTAATCTTCTTTTTGCGGTGTGTTTGTTGAGACCGATGAATTGTGGGTTTATGATCAAGTTTATCTATGAACAATATTTGAATCTTCTATGGATTCTTTTATGTATGATTGGTTATCTTTACAAGTCTCTTCGAATTATTAGTTTGGTTTGGCCTACTAGATTGATCTTTCTTCCAATGGGAGAAGTGCTTAGTTTTGGGTTCAATCTTGCGGTGTCCTTTCCCAGTGACAGTAGGGGCAGCAAGGAATGTATTGTATTGTTGCCATCGAGGATAACAAGATGGGGTTTATATCATATTGCATGAGTTTATCCCTCTACATCATGTCATCTTACTTAAAGCGTTACTCTGTTCTTTTGAACTTAATACTCTAGATGCATGCTGGATAGCGTTCGATGTGTGGAGTAATAGTAGTAGATGCAGGCAGGAGTCGGTCTACTTGTCACGGAAGTGATGCCTATATACATGATCATACCTAGATATTCTCATAACTATGCTCAATTCTATCAATTGCTCAACAGTAATTTGTTCACCCACCGTAATACTTATGCTCTTGAGAGAAGCCACTAGTGAAACCTATGGCCCCCGGGTCTATTTTCCATCATATTAATCTCCCAACACTTAGCTATTTTTATTGCCTTTTATTTTACTTTGCATCTTTATTATAAAAATACCAAAAATATTATCTTATCATATCTATCAGATCTCACTTTCGTAAGTGACCGTGAAGGGATTGACAACCCCTTTATTGCGTTGGTTGCGAGGTTTTTATTTGTGTGTGTAGGTGCGAGGGACTTGAGCGTGGCCTCCTACTGGATTGATACCTTGGTTCTCAAAAACTGAGGGAAATACTTACGCTACTTTACTGCATCACCCTTTCCTCTTCCAGTGAAACCCAACGCATTGCTTAAGAGGTAGCAGGGCCTCACAGCGGTTCTCAACGACATGCTCGGGAGGCCGGGGAAGCGCCGAGGGAGGAGATCCGGGGCGGAGAAGCGACGACCGGACACGGGAAAGACGACCGATGGTGAGCGCTCGGGGCCTCCTGGCTCGAGCCCTTCGGTGTGGTGATGGAGTCGACCACGACAAAGCTCCCGGACGCCTTCTCGTGGCTCGGGGTGGCTTGTGGCCGCGTCAGTGGCGAGCGGCGGCGACGGCAGTGCTCATCTCGAGAGTGAGATGCGAGGGAGAGGCGAGGGTGAAAGTGTCCTAGGGTTTCCAGCGAAAGGGAGGCGGGGCTCTTGTAGGCAAGGGGGAAGGCCATGGATGGCCTCCACGCAGGGCACGGGCAGCCATGGCCTGCCAATGGGTGCCACGACCCCCCTACCTCCCTGTAGCAGGAGGTTTGGGATGGCAGGAGTGGACTGGACCTGTTTTGCTAAAAAGGGCCAAGGGTCCAGTACATTTAGGTCCCCTTCTTATTTTTCTATTTTGTGTTTTTTTTTGCTTTTGCTTCTGTTTTCTTCTAATTTTCAACAACATTTTAGGTTTATAAAATATGAAACTTACACCAATATTATCTTTGCAAATTAGGTCACTACCACAAAAGATTAGCAGTTAAATAAAATAGATTCGCATTTTTGTAATTCAAAAAGGCATTTAATTTATTGTTTTGGCCGTTGTTCATTTATTTAAGGGCACTAAACCATTTCATAAAAAGTTGGTTCTCCACCAATATTTCCTATGGATTATTTGAGACTTTTAGAACAATTTAGTTTTGAAAATTTGAAAACTTCAAAAGTTTGACTTGATTTTAAATTTGAATTAGAACGAGGTTTGAAACAACGTGCGTTTATTAACATTAACAGTGGTGACATGGCGTCATTAGCAGTGGTTTATTGTAGCTTAATTATCCAGGCGACACATAGATCTTAGTGTTCTCAAGGGTGTTGATTTAGGAGATAAACCATATAACTTGGGGGCCATTGTTGCATGAAGGTTGCATAATAATGGTTTAAGTGGAGACCTGTTTGGTGGGATTTATGCAACCCGTGTGGCTAATTTTCTTGAGATACCCATACATGAAAATGACATGGAATTGCCTCCCACTTATCTAGGTTATGAGGCTATGGTTCGCCATCAGCTTATTGAGAGGAATGAACAACCTCTCCAGTATCGACTAATATTTGACAGGCGCCGCATTTTCCATGTTGCTCTCGTTGCTCCTGCATTCTTTGACTTTCAGACAAAAGGGAGATATATTATAACCAGGGAGGAGGTGAACGAGTATAAGAGGAGGACTGAGGCAGCTCGCCTCCAAGCGGCAGCTCATGAGGCAATAGCTGTTGCATCTCAGTATGACCCCAACTACAACTTGGGATATCCGCCAGGCCAGCCGTGGCCATAGATCAACTTAGGACAAAAGCCGAAGCTTGGGAGAGTACGTATTTCTCACCGACACTACATTCATGTTCACACACTCATGCTAGTTGTCGGTGCTCATATTTTTTCATTGTACTATCCATGCTAGTTTATTTTCTTTTTCTTGCTTTCTTCTTGTGTGTTTGAAAAACCTTAAGAAAAACCAAAAAAAATAGTTGTAGCTTCTAGCTAGTTTACTTTCTATGCCTGTGTCGGATTTTGGGTTCCGGCAGACCCTTGAGGTTCGAACACTGGGGTGCGCGCGGAGATTTCGCCTTCTACATACATGTACCCCTCTGCCTCGCCAAGATCTAAGCTATGGAAAGAACAGCACGAGAGACACATAGTTTATACTGGTTCGGGCCATCGATGTGGTGTAATACCCTACTCCAGTTTGTGGTGTGGTGGATTGCCTCTTGGGCTGATGGTGACGAGCAATACAAGGAAGAACAGCCTCGCGAGGGTCTGTTCTTGGCTGGGGGGATGAACTGCTGAGGGGAGATCAGTCGCCCTTCTCTCTCTCTGATTCTAATTCCTATTCCCTTCTCATTCTACGTGTCTCTACCCTGGGGGTGGCTAGTCCTATTTATAGGCAAAGGCCCTGGGTCTCTTCCCAAATATTGAGCGGGAAGGGCGCCAACAATTGGCCATTTTTAAGGGGAACATATGGTACACTTATCCTGACTAAAGTTGGTCCTCGCCTGCCAAAGGCTCTGGTGGTGACGCTGGCCTGGGCTCCACAATGACTTCTTCCCTGCCGTTGGGCTGGTCTTGGTCTCGTTGCACCGAAATGGGTGCCTTTCCTTGATCCTCCCGCTTGCGCTTGCTCCCTTTGCACCAAAGAGGAAAGGAGAACACTACGCTGGCTGGCGCCCGCCTGGCGCCCTTGGTCATCATGGCTTGCATCACGGGCACCTCGTGAGGTACCCCGCCTTGATCTCTCCACCTCCTCGCGAGCCAGCCTGATGAGGCCATGCCTGAGGAAGCCCCGTGTCGTCCGCCCCGCGAGGCCTGGCTCCTCGCGAGGGTTTTGGGTCTGTGTTGATGAAGATGGGCCGCGCTGGGCCCCCCTTTGAGCCATGCCACGGGCCATAGGCAGGCAAGTCTGGGGACCCCCGTTCCCAGAACGCCGACTAATGTAGGGTGGAACCCTAGATGGCCGATCTTTCACAAAAGGAGCGAGATCCCTCGAAGAACACGACGAACACGGGGAAGAACGGAGAGAAAACACAAAGGGAAACACTCAAGAACAAGTCCAATCACACATCCACTAGACCATCAAACACACAAGATCCACAAGGTACATGAACAACAAAGGGAAAGATACAAGGTAGCGTTCATCCCAATCCTTGGAGGAGTTGAGGTCTTGATATCCCGGAGGATCTTCTCACATGCTCGCATGGAGGTCTTGAATCCAAGGTGGATCTTCTCCGTAGAGGGGCCGCGGTCACTCTCGAAGAGACGATCCGGTATGGATGAGCAAAGCTCTATCTCTAATGAGCTACTACTTTGCTACCTTAGCTAGAATGAGGTGGGGGAGTATATATAGTCTACATCCATGAAGGGGTAAGTGAGAGGGGGGATACATGGGCCCTAGGCCCGCTCTCTGCGCGCAGGCAGGGCGGTAGTACCGGCCTCAGGGCGGTAGTACCGCTTGCAGCGGTAGTACCGCTTAGGTGAGCGGTAGTACCGGACTCGGATCGTGCGAACATTGGAACTTGCCGGGTTGAGCGGTAGTGGCGCGGTAGTGGGGGAGCGGTAGTACCGCTGGAGGGCGCGGTAGTACCGCTCGTTCTGGAGCGGTAGTACCGCTTGCAAGCGGTAGTACCGCTTGGACCGGGCGGTAGTACCGCTCGTCCTGGGTCTTCTTCCTCCTTCTCTTCCATGCTTCCCTCGCGGATGGTGTAGTTGTTCCTTGGCACTTGCACTCCTCCTCGTCGTCTGTAGTGTTCCAACAATACCTATGCATGCACACGGGTAGAGTGTCAAGTAGTATACCATCCTCGAAGAGGTCAAGTGAGCACGTGTAAAGGAGATGATTCACCTTTGTGTATGTGAAGTAGATGTCGCACGTGTCACTCGCCGAACAGACTCTTGACATGGTGATGTCCATAGGATGCTCCGCATCACCGACAGTAGCCCCCGGGCCCAAGGCGTGCCCGGACTTGGCCGCGTAGTGAGGCGAAAGGGCGAGGATGAAGCACCGCAGGCCCTAACAGCCTGCGGCCTTGGGCGCCGCGTGGCGGTTGATTGGACATGGGCGCCTCAGCAACCGCGCGGGCTGATAAGGGAGCGGCATCTGCCGGGCTTTGCTTTTTGCTTTCTCCGGCTGCCGCTCAGATCCCCTTTCTTGTGCCTCTCCTTCCTTCCTCCAAAACTTCAGATCTACTTCGTCCACGCGACCTAGGAAGCCATGGCGCCTCGTCAGTCCCCGGCCGGAGCTTGGTACTCGTCTGCCCTGGACTCGCCGAACATGTCGGAGGCGAGCCTCGCCCGGCTGCGCCGGATGGCGGCGGCGCAGGGCATCGACGGAGCGAAGGTGTTCAAGGCCGGCTCCGCCACTCCTGAGGGCCAGGGGAGCACCTTCTATCCGTTCTTTGCAAGCGCCATTGCTGTTGGCTTGGTGCCTCCCTTCTCCGAGTTCTTCTTCTCTGTCCTCCGCCATTACAGGCTACAGGCTCTGCATCTTCACCCCAACTCCGTCCTTCTCCTGGCAATCTTCGCCTACTACTGCGAGGTTCACGTAGGGGTGCAGCCCTCAGTGGCCTTGCTGCGCCACTACTTCTACCTCCGGAACTCCCGCGGTCCTGCTTCCGCGTGCGCGAGCTTCATCGCGTACGGTGGCGCCATCGCCATTTCGAGCCCCGGGAAGAGGATTGAGGGCTTCAGGAGCAAGTGGGTCTTGGTAGATGCTGGGCGCATCCACCCTCGGCTGATCTTGCCCACGGAGCAACCCGCGAGCTCCAGCGATTGGGGTCGAGCGGAGCTCGCGGACCCCCGCGCGAAGCCGGTGTTGGAGAAGATGGACGCGGATCTAAAGCCGGCCAACATGGCGGCGGCGAAGCTGACTGGCGCGTCGCTGCTGAGGGAATTCCTGGAGCACCAGCTGGCTCCGCTTCGGCGGTACTCGCTTCCGATGTGGAGGCCCCATCCGAGCCCCGCGGCCTTGGCCGACGAAGATCTGGCCGCGGTCCTCCAATCTGTGGTCGGGGGCGATGTGGCGAGGTTGGAGGGCGCTCCTACGCCCTTGTTCCTCCGCGATGACTTGGAACAGGTAGTGGAGTCCATGCCCGTCTTCAACAGGGACGGGCCCGTGCCCACGGAAGCTCCCGAGGACCCGGTGGACGTGTCCTCCGATGACTCCAGCGAAGAGGAGGAAGGAGGTGAGCGGGAAAGAGGGCCTGACTCCGAGGCGACCGACGGAGAGTTGAGGGCTCCCTTCCCCCAGCGCAGGCCCCGTGCTCTCCGCCTCTCTCCGAGTGATGACGACGAGGATGATGACGAGCAGGGTGGCGGGAGCTTGCCCCCGATCCCGAAGAAGGATAGGACCGGGCTGATCTCCCGCGGGTCTGCCCTGGCCCTGGGGCGGACCGCAGACGCGCCTTCCGCTCCTGAGCTTCCCGAGGTTGACCCTACCAGCCGGCTTTCGGGCTTCAAATTTGGCCGGAGGCTGTTTGAGCCCACTAGCGACGACCTGTAAGCACTTGATCCTTGTCTTAATTTCTTGTTCTGCTGCTGAGGCTTGACGTCCGCATCTCTTGGATAGGCTGGCGCCCTCAGCGAAGAAGATGAAGGGAGCTCCTAAGGTTCCATCCGGGGCAGCACCTCCGCCCGCGAAGGAAGGTGACCGCGACGCACGGGCCTCTCCTGCCCGGTCGTCCTCGCGAGGCCAGGCTGAGCTGGCTGGGGCGAGCTCAGCCCCCATGGCCCAAGTGACTCCCGAGGTGCCTTCGCCTGCTGCCGCCTCGCAGCCGTGGGGGCGCAGCAGGCTTCGCCTCAGGATGTTGTGGTTGTGCAGCCGCCTTCTCCTCCTACTCCACCGACTGCTGTCTCTCCGACTCCTTCTGTCGTTCTGTACCGTGCTGCTGCTGAACTGGACCAGCTACGGCAAGATCTTCTTGGCGCCGACCCTCGCTTGGTGGCCGGGCGCCTGGAGCTGGCTTCACGATGGATTCGCTCTGACGCTTCAATTCGGGCAGCGCTGGTCCAGGCCTCGACGGCTTGCGACGAGGAGAGGCAGGTCGTCCTTGAGGCGAAGGCTGCTCGTGACGCATCCCTGGGGGAGGTGGTCGCCGTCCGTGGTCGCTGCAATGAGCTGGAGGAGGAGCTGCAAGGCCTGTGGGACCAGCTCGCGAAAGAGGCCCGCCTTCGCCAAGAGCAAGAAGAAGATGTGAAGGCCCGCGAGGCGGCCGTCAAGGGCCGGGAGGCCAAGCTCAAGAAGCGCCATGACCGCCTGGGCGCGCTGGAGCAGGAGTTGGGGGCGAGCATGGTCGAGCTGGACAACAAGGCCCAGGTTCTTGCCGAGGACCGCGTGGCCTTCGCAGAGATGGAGAAG
Organism: Aegilops umbellulata; assembly: GCA_032464435.1. Classification (NCBI taxonomy): domain Eukaryota; kingdom Viridiplantae; phylum Streptophyta; class Magnoliopsida; order Poales; family Poaceae; genus Aegilops; species Aegilops umbellulata. Next base: position 161,222,339 of record CP136056.1, on the reverse strand, counting down.
AAGGCTCGCTCCTCGCTGAAGACGCTTTACGACAGCGGCCTAGAGAGCCCGTTGGCCGGCGCCGAGGATGGCCCCGCCAAGCTGCTTCCCTTCCTGGTTCGTGCTCTTGAGGATGTCGCCCTTGGCCTTGACCCCACGACCGAGGACGAGGCGCGTGTCCTGTCTTCTGCAGCGCTGACGCAGGTCTTCACCCACATCTACCTTCGCGACCCCAGCGTCGACCTCGACAGCCTGCTGGAGCCAGCAAACGGCGAGCGTGCCGCTGCCGCTGCCGAGACTGTGAAGGGTCGCGCGGAGGCTCTGCTGGGGAAGTTCCGGGCCTTCAGCACCAAGCCAAAGCGAGGCGCTGCCGACCCTGCTGCTCCATGAGGCGAACCCACTCCGCGCTGCTCCACCGTCGTCAAGTGGTTCCGTTGTGGCTCCTGTCCTGCCTTTAATTCCTGCACATGTACCATGCCTCGGGACTGTAATATTATGCTATTCCGTGGTTCAGTGGACTGTAATATTTGCTTTTGAATTCCTTGAAATTTATGCTATTCCTTCCTACTTGCTTATGTTCTACGCCGCCAGAGCCCGGCCCCGCGCGTACCTCACCCAGCATTAGCCCCGACCGAACCAGGACGGGACCAAGGAGTGAGGGGCTACGTGACAAGTTAGGCTCCTGAGTCGCGATGCTCAGGAGTCCCCCTTGGCGCACGAACAACAAGTAGGGAGGCGATCCTTGAAGTTTACGCTTTTCCTTCCTACTTGCTTATGTTCTACGCCGGCAGAGCCCGGCCCCGCGCATACCTCACCCAGCATTAGCCTTTCAGAACTAAGGAGTGAGGGGCTACGAGACCAGTTAGGCTCCTGAGTCGCGATGCTCAGGAGTCCCCCTTGGCGCGCGAACAGCAAGTAGGGAGGTGAGATGTGGGTGGATCTACCGTTCTACGTCTGCAGAGCCCGGCCCCGCGCGTACCTCACCCAGCATTAGCCTTTTGGAACTAAGGAGTGAGGGGCTACGAGACCAGTTAGGCTCCTGAGTCGCGATGCTCAGGTGTCCCCCTTGACGCTCAAACGGCCTTCGTACCTTAGCTCTGCTCGGGGAGAGACGCGCGACGAACCAGGCCCGGGAGGGCCTGGCTGGGTGGCGTGTGTCTGGGCGTGACCCAGGCGCAGCCCCCGTGCCCAGCCCCCTCGCGCGGCACTCCCGAGGGGAGGCGTTACGATGAGGCTACACACTAAGCTCTGGGCTCCCTGAGGTTAATGCGGCCCGGGGGCCACCCTCAGTTGTTTATCACCAGCGTGGAGCATAGCGCTTCCGTATGTGTACGGGCATAGCCGCTCCTCGGAAGTGTCGTCAGCCAGCGCGGAGCATGGTGCTTCCACTGGTACGTGGGAGGGGGCTCCCCTCCAGGAGGAGCCCCCGGGGCGTGCACAGCCCCGCCCTGACACGTGGCTGGCATGGTAGGGCCTAGCGAGGTGTATCTGGGCACCCGTGAGCCAGCGCGGGACTCACGGGGCCCTACCTCTAGGAGGGTTGCGCCTGGCACTGGGCCTTATCTTGTGATGTGTTCCTGTAAATTTGGTTAGATGCCTGCACTCTACGTCCTCGGGTCCCGGCCCTCGAGCTGGTCTCAGCCGTCGCTGGTATGCCAGGTCGCGATGCCGTGGACAAGGCCAGAGGGTGAGGGCTGGAGAGCCAGTAAGAGCCCAGAGTCGCGATGCTCAGGTACCCCCCCTTTAACGTGCAAGTGGTCGACATGGAGGAGAAGAGGTGACGTGGACCGGCATCAAATAATCAAGCATGGTAGGTCGAACGCATAGCCCAAAATAAGCACAAAAGGGATACATGTCGCCGGGTCTGGCCCGAACGACTTGGGGATGATGCAGCCCCAGGGGCGCCCCCAACAAAGTAAGCTAACGACATGAAATAAAAGGGATACATGCCGCAGGGACGGACCCACGCGGCCTGGGAATGATGCAGCCCCGGGGGCGCTCCCAGCTGGAAATGAAACTTGAAAGATGTCACCTGATGATGTTGAGGACGAACGAGTGTTGGTGTAGCAGACTCGGTGGGCCGCGGAAGCCGATCCTCGCGAGCCCCCAGGCCCAGGGGCCTCGGGAGTCTCCGGAGGCGCTGCTGGCTCCTCGTGGACCATCTCCATCTCCGCCAAGGCTGCGGAACGCCTGGCCTCTTAAGTCTCCATGATGCCCCTCATGAGGCGCTGGTACGTGGCAACCGCATTCGGCAAGCCGTAAGGCATGCGAATGTAGTTGTGGGGTGGACCTTCGCAGCGCCCCACTTGCGAGGGCTAGTGGCGCTCTAGAGAGGCGACTCGATTGAGCCCTGGTGTGTCGATGCAGACGCGCAGCCCACCATCCTCGCCTGGATGGGAAGCCGCAGCTAGTAGGCGGCGGCCGCCTCTCACGATTCTTGACTCCTGTAGCTCCTGAATGGCCTTGCTGACGAACTCCTGTGGGTCTGGCCCTCCTTGCTTTACTCCTTCTTGAGGGAAACATGCTTCGAAACACGCCTCCATGTGGTGCCCAAGCGCCTCCCTCGTGACCTTAGCCAGGTCGGTGGCCCTCCAGGGGAGAGCCCCCGAGCCCTGTCTGAGGAGGGCGCCGGGCATGCTTTCCTATGCGATGGAAGGAGGATCCCCCTGGGCAGGCGCGGGCCCTGAGGGGCCTGCCTCCCGAGGGGTCGGGTCGGACGATGTCTTCTTCTTCTTGAGGGTGGTCTCGGGAAGCCTCCTGCTTTCGCGATCCGGGTCTTCCAGTGATGCGGCCTGAAAGGCTCGTTCCAGGGAACACACCGCATCCTTCTCTTCACAGGGCACCGTGATGACTCCGCAACTTCCTGGCATCTTGAGGATGTTGTAGCCGTGGTGAGTTACGGCCATGAATTTGGCCAGCGCTGGGTATCCAAGGATGGCATTGTACGGCAGGCGAATGTGAGCGACGTCGAAGTCGATGAGCTCGGCGCGGTAGTTGTCGCGTGTCCCTAAGGTGACTGGGAGGCGGACCTACCCAATCGGGACCGTGGAGCCGTCGGTGACTCCGGAGAAAGGCTTGGTTGGCTGAAGCTGGTTGTAGGGCACTTGGAGACTGTTGAATGTTTCCACGGACAGGACGTTGAGCCCTGCCCCACCATCGATGAGGGTCCTGGTGACCAGCACGTTACTGATGATTGGGGAACAAAGCATCGGGAGGACTCCTGCTGTGGCCGCACACTTGAGTTGATCCGCTGAGCTGAACGTGATGGTGCACGCGGACCACCTGAGTGGGCGCGTGGCTTCGAGCTTGGGGAGGACTGCATTTACTTCACGGGCGAACTGCTTGAAGATGCGCTGAGAGGCTGGGGCTTGAGCTCCGCCCAGGATGCAGGCGATCGCGCGCGGCTCCTGGAAGCCCCCAGCCCCCTCGTCCTGATGGTGGTCCTTGTTTCTCCTTGGTTGCGGCAGCAGCGGAGGGAGGCATGCATTGCCTTGCGGGCGATCCTCACCAGGCTGATCCCTCCAGTCTGCCTCGCGAGGCGGGTCTTGCCAGCGGTCCTCGCAAGGTCGGTCGCGCCACCCTTGGCGCGGGCCGTGGTCTTCCCAGCGTCCTGCGTTCCTTCCTCCTCCTCGACCGTAGCCCCGGTCACTGCGGTCGGGGCGACGGCCGATCCTTCCTTCTCGCACGGCTCGGAGCTCTTGACATTCGTTGGTGTTGTGGGTGTGGAGGTCGTGGTACACACAGTACCGACTGCCCTTGGAAGACTCGGGCTGATCTCTGCCCCGCTTGGTGTCTGGTTCTGCTGCGAGCACGGCAGCCCCCTTGCGCTTCACATCCTTGGCCTTGAGCTTCTTCTCTTCTGGGTCCGCGGCAGGCAGCTCGAGGAGGGAGAGACGCCCTTCCTCAGCCCTGGCACACTTGGTCGCCAAGTTGAACAGCTCCAAGGAAGTGCACAGGTCTTCATGCATCGCCATCTCCTCCTTCATCTTGACGTCGCTCACGCCGTCGGAGAAGGCCGAGATGATGGCCTCCTCGGTCACCTTGGGAATCTTGAGGCGTGCGTTGTTGAAGCGCTGGATGTACTTTTGCAGGGTCTCCCCGGGTTGTTGCTTGATGTGGCGCATGTCGCTCACGGCGGGTGGCCGGTCGCGAGTACCTTGGAAGTTGGCGATGAAGCGGGTGCGCATCTCGTCCCAGGAGGAGATCATGTCTGGAGCCAAGTTCAGGAGCCAGGTGCGGGCCCCGTCCTTAAGCGCCATGGGAAACCAGTTCGCCATGACCTTCTCGTCTCCGTTGGCAGCTTCGATGCCCAGTTCATAGAGCTGGAGGAACTCCGCGGGGTCGGCCGTGCCGTCGTAACGAGGAGGCAGGTCTGGCTTGAACTTGCCAGGCCACGTGATGCTGCATAGTTCGGTGGTGAAGGCACGGCAGCCTGCTGTGGCCACGGGAGGCCTTGGGTGACGGAGAGCTTGGTCTTGCAGGTCCCCATGCGTTGCAGCTGAGAGCAGCGCGGGGTCTTGACGTGCGGGAGCAGGGAGCGCCCGGGCAGCTTCTCGCGAGCGAGGGACTTCTTGGCAGCTCTGCTCTTGCCGTGCTGGCACCTGACGGAACGGATCCTGCCTAGGGGCCACGCGCCTTGGAGCCAGGGCGCCCTCTTGAGGAGGAGGCGGCTGGGGCGCCCCCGGAGCTTCGTGCCCGCGCGGGGTGGGGTGCGGTGCAGCGGAAAGGACGGCGCGGGAGAACCCCCTGCGGCGCGGACGAGCTCGGCGACACGGTCGAGCCATTCTTCGTAGACGTCATCGACGGGACGGTAGCGCAGGAGCTCATTTGTCGCGATGAGCGCAGCTCGAGCCTCCATGGGTGCGCGGAGCGCGCGGGACGAAGAACCAGCCGGGGTGAGCGAAGGAGTAGCGGTGCGGCCATCTTGCCGCACGGACGGATGCTGAGACGACGCTTGCTGCTCGTTCCCCGCCGGGCCGGTGGCGGCGTTGACGGCAGGTGACGGGGAACGGCGAGGACACCCGCCGACAGGAGCCGCCTGGGCGACGCGGGAAGCGAGAGCGGCTCGGCACTCGGCGCGGGCCCGACGAGCGTCAGACATTGACACGATGGTCGGAGGAGAACGGGGCGGTGGAAGATGAATTCCGGCGCACCCCTACCTGGCGCGCCAAATGTCGGATTTCGGGTTCCGACAGACCCTTGAGGTTTGAACACTGGGGTGCGTGCGGAGATTTCGCCTTCTACCTACCTGTACCCCTCTACCTTGCCAAGATCTAAGCTATGGAAAGAACAGCACGAGAGACACAGAGTTTATACTGGTTCGGGCCACCGATGTGGTGTAATACCCTACTCCAGTTTGTGGTGTGGTGGATTGCCTCTTGGGCTGATGGTGACGAGCAATACAAGGAAGAACAGCCTCGCGAGGGTCTGTTCTTGGCTGGGGGGATGAACTGCTGAGAGGAGATCAGTCGCCCTTCTCTCTATCTGATTCTAATTCATATTCCCTTCTCATTCTACGTGTCTCTACCCTGGGGGTGGCTAGTCCTATTTATAGGCAAAGGCCCTGGGTCTCTTCCCAAATATTGAGCGGGAAGGGCGCCAACAATTGGCCATTTTGAAGGGGAACATATGGTACACTTATCCTGACTAAAGTTGGTCCTCGCCTGCCAAAGGCTCTGGTGGTGACGCCGGCTTGCCTCCACAATGACTTCTTCCCTGCCGTTGGGTTGGTCTTGGTCTCGTTGCACCGAAATAGGTGCCTTTGCTTGATGCTCCCGCCTGCGCTTGCTCCCTTTGCACCAAAGAGGAAAGGAGGACACTGCGCTGGCTGGCGCCCGCCTGGCGCCCTTGCTCGTCATGGCTTGCGTCACGGCCACCTCGTGAGGTACCCCGCCTTGATCTCTCCGCCTCCTCGCGAGCCAGCCTGATGAGGCCGTGCCTGAGGAAGCCCCGTGTCGTCTGCCCTGCAAGGCCTGGCTCCTCGCGAGGGTCTTGGGTCTGTGTTGATGAAGATGGGTCGCGCTGGGCCCCCCTTTGAGCCACGCCGCAGGCCGCAGGCAGGCAAGTCTGGGGACCCCCGTTCCCAGAACGCCGACAGTCTGTAGTAGTAATAATTAAAAGAAAACCCAAAAGGATTTCATGTTCTTCTTTTGCTTGTTGGGAGATTTCCCATGTAAATAGTTTTATTTCTTTTCTTTTCTTTGGGGGTCGAGAGGAGAAGACCACGATTAAATTGCTGAAGTGGCTCTTATATGCATTATTGTTGATTTAACCAAGAGCCATATTACCTTGTCTTCTCATTTTAATACATTATAACTGTGCACCTTAGGAGCTCTCTCATGCCATTAGCATTCACGGTTGCCAGATCTTCAGGTTTAAAGTTTTCGGCCATTGGATAAAACTCCGACGCAGCACTTCCCGCAATCTGAGCTGGGCAGCTGCTCCCGTGGCAAAATTGGAGCCGCGTGGTTGATCGGGCTCGTATTGGGCTGTCTGACCCATTTTTTCTATCTCCTTCCCCTTTGCTCTCTTAGCCCTCGAGAAACCTAATGAAGCTGGCGGCTGAGGAGACGACTCGGCTGGTGCTCTGCTGGGCCGCTCCAATGGCGACGTCGACCCCGTCGGCTGCTATCTCCCTTGCCACCGCCACTCCCCACTGATTTCGCTGCCTCTACGACGCGTCCCTCCCTCCAAGGCGATTGCATCATCCGAGGCGGGGTCGCGACGCCTTCCTAGATGCGGCGGAAGCACCACATCCCATGGCGACGGTGGCCTGGAGCTCCTCCCACTCTGCTTCGTCACCACGTTGTTGCAGGCCATCTGCGGTGAGATCCTGCCGAGGTGCGCGGTCTTCTTGGTGGATCCAGCTGAGGTGCGCGAGGGGATCAAGGCGATCCAACGGCGCGTGTTCATCTCGGTGGATCCAGCCGAAGTGCACGAGGGAATCAGCCTAGGGGATGGAATTGGTGACTAAGGAGGATGCGGCGCCAGCGAGGGTGCACAAGCCGTGCACAAGGACACGACGACTCCACAAAGACGGTTGGGCTCTCCCTGACCCTTGATCGCGTGCTCTCCGACCTCGAATCTCTCCTCATCATTGACGGGTGAAGAAAATTTTTTCTAGAGGTGAGGCAGTGGGAAATAATCTTGATGCAACAGTGAAACTGCGAAAGTGCTATAGATCCTAGCCTCCTCCCCTTGTGTATGTTCTAGCAGAGACAGATAGGAGATTCAGATAGGAGAGATGGACAAATTTTGTCTCCTCTCTGTTTAATTTTGTTGCTCTCTTCTCTCCTATTCGCTGTCCGATTTTCTTGATTGTTGGCCATATATTTGTGTACTCAAAATGATGCTGCCCAATGTATATTTTCAGTATATGCTGTTGTCTAATGCTTATACAGCGGAGGGGAGGTGCCCAAGGAGCAGACCCCAATGGCTTTGTCTACGCAGGTGCCATACACTTTCCTGCCGAGTGGAGTGATCACCTCATTCTCCACAGGTACTCCATGCTAATTTCTCCTCTTTTCGCCAGCAGCCGTGGATTGGATGCACAATTGTTTCACTTCGCAAACAACAACCATGTTAGGAAGCCATGATCTAGAGTGGTCATCGCTCAACAAAAGTGAGGCATCCTTCCTCATTGACCCCCGTGGTTTGTAAAGCCTTGACTGTTCAACCCGCCTCTATGTAGCTGCTAGCTAGACTGTTGATCACTACTAAATTTGTGATTTTATTAATCTCAAGATGGATGCAGCAGATCCCCATTGAAGAAACGTGCTAGAAGCCAGCGCCACGTTTGGCTAACCTGAACGTTCATCGCTACCTAGGTATGGCTGCCAAGTTTCCTTTAGTAATGTATATGCATCATGTTCAGACATGCCTGAAAGGCTCCATCTAGGTAGATGTTATGTACTACAGCTTTCCACCACTAATATCATTTAGTTTCTTGATTGTAAGTTGAACAAACTGAATCTACGTACATATGCAAAAATATTTCACTATGCAAACTACAATATTTTGTCTGCACTTGCAACAGTTTTACTGCACTTGGAATACAATGTCGTGAAGAAAATTATTGTGTTTGCCACAACCTTAGCATGACATACACATATTCTGAAATGGCCGACGTTCAAACAAAACAAAGGTTAGCATCCTTCCTCGTTCACCCCCGTTTTAGAATGGTTTTGCACGGTGCAGATTCATTGAATGGCCGAGTATTAATTTCATTGGATCTATGGTGCGATGTCTAGCTAGCAATTGGAAAAACCAATTAGTTAATGAATTGAAGTAGTCTTGTTTGCAAGTGTACCACTTGTTGTAGGATTTGGCTTCTCTAGCTTCGTAAGTTTTTAATAAACATCATAATACAGAGATTGGGCTCATCGCTTTATTGACATGCGTGTCATCACTTGTGAGAAGTCATTTTCAGTACCATTGATATTGCTTACAAACATGTTGACCAGGCGCAAACTAAAGCAGATCCATCCAAGATGCTCAAAACGGTTTTCTTTTTGTGCTCTTGTGTTCTATCTTCTTGAACAACCCAACCCACACATTTGTAGTCTAGGCCCAGAATAGGTGTTTACTTCATTACTAACTCCATTTATTTTGACTTTCTCATCGACAGTAAGTTGTAGTAAAATACTAAACTGCCGACATGCATTCTAGAATGGCCATCTTCAAACAAAGGCGAGACTCATTTACTCCCCTGGTTTCGGTTGTGATTGCTCAATCCCTTCCCATTATGTGTAGCCTGGGTTCGCTGCTAGACTACTTTTTACTGTTCCAGTTGCAAAATATATGTCTCAACAGAATATACTAACCAAGAAGGTTGAAATCCCACGAGAAGATGACATGCTAGCGGCCAGCTCTACATTTTGCCAACGTGTGAATCAAGGCTGCATCGATCGGCTAACTAATGAGATCAATGAGTTTCTTCATTAGGACCTCAGATTGATTCCCAAGTTTTCTCATAGCTAGCAACTCCCTCCATTTGGGTTTATTAGGCCGACCAATAAATTTAAGTATGTCACAAAAATTATATCATTGGAAAGCCCTTTCAAATACAAATCCAACCGTGTACTTTTTGTACCATATATTTTATATTTTACTGGGAATATGGATGGTCAAAGTTTGGCTCAAAATAGTGGGGGGCCTAATAAACCTAGACAGAGGTACTAGCTAGCAAGTCTAATTAGTGAGCAATATATTCAGACCTGCAGTCTCCATATTATTACTTAACAATGCCCTCAAGACCTGCATAGAAAACAAGGTCAGATCCATGGAACACATGATACTAGCAAAAATGTTCTCTTACAGATACTAGCAAAAATGTTCTGTAGGTAATGTTGTTATTATTGTTTCTTTCATCATCATACACCATATTATTTATGGAGCAATTATGTAGTTATTTCCTCAATTGATTTTCCTTGCTAACAAGTATTTTGTCTGTACTTCAGTGTAAGCAATTGTAAGTTGGTTAAGATGTAACACAACTTGAGCTATTGTTTCACAACAACTCACTGGCATTTTATATTGAGTTTTAGAATTATTATTATTATTGTATATCAGATGGAATTCTACAACCTCAAATTTGAGAAAGTACACATTCAGTCATCTATCCTTACGCAATGCAGAATATTTGTCCCTTAGACCACAATGTATACTTGTATTATTGGCCAGAATGCATTGAGATTTTTTAATATAATAAATATCGCCCTGAAGTTCTAAAATATTTGTACTGCCTTTTTTCTCTCTCTCTCATGTCTTTCCTCGATATCTTTTTAGTTATCATGATGTGAGTCTCTGCGGGAGTCTTTTTAGGAGGCAAAAATAGGTCATGTTCCATATCAATCATAATTTATATATCCGTGCTTAATACCACAACTCAAACATTAAACCAAAGGAGAAAACTCAAAATACTACCCCTTCTGTCCCAAAATAAATGTCTCAACTATGTACTAACTTTAGTACAAAGTTCTCAACTTTGTACTAACTTTAGTACAAAGTTGTACTAAAGTTGAGACATTTATTTTGAGACGGAGGGAGTACTTTTTTGCAGATCAATCGAACTGGATTCCTCTTGAGCTACATAGCATTATATTCTTGATTTCTCTCTTTAGTTACATCCCATCATATTCTATAAAATGGACAGACAAATACAATATATAAAAGCATTGCAAACATATGTATACAAGTTACTTCATGTCTCTAACAAATCTTTTAAGTCAAAATAGACGGGCGCAGCAACGCGCGCCATCAACGATCTAGTTTGTATTGGATGCCTGCAAATTTCAGCTTAGTCCAATGCATGTGCACTATTATTATTATCCACATCGTTCGGTCGTGCAAGTGAAAGGCAATAATGACGATATATGATGGACTCATTGAGATGAGAGAAGCTGGTATGAACTCAACCTCTCTTGTTTTTGTAAATATGATTAGTTCATCGTTTCTGATTCAGCCTATTATGAATGAAACATGTTTGCAATGACAATTAGAGATTATAGTTGCTTATGCCATGCTTAATTTGCTAGGAGTTTATAATGGTTTACCTTGCGTGCCAACATGCTATTAAAATGGTTATGATGTGGTATGACAGGGTGGTATCCTCTGAACGATTCGAGTGACTTGACTTGGCACATGTTCAAGCATGTAGTTGAAACAAAATCAACATAGCCTCCACGATATTTATGTTCATGGTGGATTATATCCTACTCATGCTTGCATTCAATATTTATTAATTTTAATGCATGTCCATGACTGTTGTCGCTCTCTAGTTGGTCACTTCCCAGTCTTTTTCTAGCCTTCACTAGTACTAAGCGGGAATACTGCTTGTGCATCCACTTCCATAAACCCCAAAGTTATTCCATATGAGTCCACTATACCTTCCTATATGCAATATCTACCTGCCATTCCAAGTAAATTTGTATGTGCCAAACTCTAAACCTTCAAATGAAGTTCTGTTTTGCATGCTCGAATAGCTCATGTATCAACTAGGGCTGTCTGTATCTTGCATGCTAGGCAGGTTATTCTCAGAGGAGTGGACTCTGCTCCTCACTCACGAGAAAATGGCTGGTCACAGGGATGCCCAGTCCCATGCTCTAAGCAAATCAAATCGATATAATTGCAAACAAAACTCCCCCAGGGCTGTTGCTAGTTGGAGGCACTCGTTGTTTCGAGCCAGCCATGGATTGATGCTTGTTGGTGGTGGGGGAGTATAAACTTTACCATTCTGTTTGGGAACCGCCTATAATGTGTGTAGCATGGAAGATATCAAGATCTCTCGGTTATTATGTTGACAATGAAAGTATGCTGCTCAAAATATTATTTATCTCTATTTCAAAATCGAGCTCTCGCACCTTTACAAATCCCTGCTTCCCTCTGTGAAGGGCCTATCTATTTACTTTTATGTTGAGTCATCACCCTCTTATTAAAAAGCACCAGCTGGAGAGCACCGCTGTCATTTGCATCCATTACTATTAATTTATATTGAGTATGACTATGACTGGATCTCCTTTACCATGAATTACAATGTTTAGTCAGTCCTTGATCTTCAGAGGTGCTCTGCATTTATGTTTTGCGGTCTCAAAAAGGGTTAGCGAGATACCATCTTGTTATATCATATTATGATAGTTTTGAGAAAGTGTTGTCATCCGAGATTTATTATTATTGCTCGCTAGTCAATTATGTCATTGATATGACTAAATATGAGACCTAAATGTTATTGTGAATATGGTTAGTTCATAATCTTTGCTGAAAACTTGAATGCTGGCTTTACATATTTACAACAACAAGAGCAAACAGAGTTTGTAAAAGTTTTTCTTTATCACTTTCAGTTTGTCAACTGAATTGCTTGAGGACAAGCAAAGGTTTAAGCTTGGGGGAGTTGATACGTCTCCATCATATCTACTTTTCCAAACACTTTTGCCCTTGTTTTGGACTCTAACTTGCATGATTTGAATGGAACTAACCCGGACTGACGTTGTTTTCAGCAGAATTGCCATGGTGTTATTTTTGTGCAGAAATAAAAATTCTCGGAATGACCTGAAACTTCACGGAGAATATTTTTGAAATTAATAAAAAATACTGGCGAAAGAATCAAGGCCAGGGGGGCCACACCCTGTCCACAAGGGTGGGGGCGCGCCTACCCCCCTGGGCGCGCGCCCTGCCTCGTGGGCCCCCTGGTGCTCCACCGACCTCAACTCCAACTCTATATATTCACGTTCGGGGAGAAAAAAATCAGAGAGAAGGATTTCGTCGCGTTTTATGATACGGAGCCGCCGCCAAGCCCTAATCTCTCTCGGGAGGGCTGATCTGGAGTTCGTTCGGGGCCCCAGAGAGGGGAATCCGTCGCCATCATCATCATCAACCTTCCTCCATCACCAATTTCATGATGCTCACTGCCGTGCGTGAGTAATTCCATCGTAGGCTTGCTGGACGGTGATGGGTTGGATGAGATTTACCATGTAATCGAGTTAGTTTTGTTAGGGTTTGATCCCTAGTATCCACTATGTTCTGAGATTGACGTTTATATGACTTTGCTATGCTTAATGCTTGTCACTAGGGCCCAAGTGCCATGATTTCAGATCTGAACCTATTATGTTCTCATAAATATATGTGAGTTCTTGATCCTATCTTGCAAGTCTATAGTCACCTATTATGTGTTATGATCCGTTAACCCCGAAGTGACAATAATCGGGATACTTACCGGTGATGACCGTAGTTTGAGGAGTTCATGTATTCACTAAGTGTTAATGCTTTGGTCCGGTACTCTATTAAAAGGAGGCGTTAATATCCCTTAGTTTCCAATAGGACCCCGCTGCCACGGGAGGGTAGGACAAAACATGTCATGCAAGTTCTTTTCCATAAGCATGTATGACTATATTCGGAATACATGCCTACATTACATTGATGAACTGGAACTAGTTCTGTCTCACCCTATGTTATAACTATTACATGAGGAATCACATCCGGCATAATTCTCCATCACTGATCCAATGCCTACGAGCTTTTCACATATTGCTCTTTGCTTAGTTACTTTTCCGTTGCCACTGTTATAATTACTACACAACTACTATTATTACTTTTGCAACCGTTACCGTTACTTCCATACTACTTTGCTACTAAATACTTTGCTGCAGATATTAAGTTATCCAGGTGTGGTTGAATTGACAACTCAACTGCTAATACTTGAGAATATTCTTTGGCTCCCCTTGTGTCTAATCAATAAATTTGGGTTAAATACTCTACCCTCAAAAACTGTTGCGATCCCCTATACTTGTGGGTTATCAATCCCCAAGCTTAGGCTCTTATTACTCCTTACTCCTTCATCCATCGTAAGATAACCCAAAACTTGAAAACTTCAATCACACAAAACTCAACAAAACCTTCGTGAGATCCGTTAGTGTAGGAAAAATAAATCACTACTATAAGTACTATATCAAACCAATTCATATATTTTTCTTGCATTATATCTACTGTATTCCAACTTTTCTGTGGCAAAAACTCATCAAAGAAAACCATAGAGCCATCAAAATAAGCACACAACACAAAGAAAATAGAATCTGTCAAAACATAACAGTCTGTAGCAATCTGATTTGTTCGAATACTTATGGAACTACAAAAAATCTGAAAAATTAGGAAGACCTGGGTAATTTGTATATTGATCTAATGCAAAAACAATTGGTATTTATCACGCTCTGGTAAGAAATAAGAAGTGTTTTTGTGAGCTAAAAGTTTCTGTTTTTAGCAAGATCAAACAACTATCACCCAGGAAGATCCTAAAGGCTTTACTTGGCACAAACACTAATTAAAACACAAAAAACACAATCATAACAGTAGCATAATTGTGTAATCACTCAAGAACAGAAAGCAAAAAGCAAAAATAAATTTTATTCATTAGGTTGCCTCCCAACAAATTCCGCCTATGCTATCCCAGCATAGCCGGTCCCAAGCCTGGGTAAAGGAGGAGGGTTGTGATAGGCTTGGCGAGCGAACGTAAAAACTCACCCACTCTTATGGAGATGAAACCCAAAAGATTTCCGTTGGGGCGTAACCCTCTCAGCGTAGCCACATCGGAACCCGGGTGTGGTGGAAAATGGGCAAGGGCCGGGCCGTCACCCCCCAGGTGGCGTACCGTATCTTGATCCAGATACGGTGGCAAGTGAGTGAGGATCGGGTCATCGCATCCTTAGTGGCGCGCTACATCGGCGTCCGGGTGTAGTGGAAAATGAGCAAGGGTATTCGCATTTGACTCCATGAGTGCGAAGGGTAAGGAAGCTAGCCGAGCCTAGGAGGATTCGCCTAGGTAGCTGGAACGTAGGGTCTCTGACAGGGAAGCTTCGGGGGCTAGTTGATGCAGCGGGGAGGAGAGGTGTTGATATCCTTTGTATCCAAGAAACCAAATGGAGAGGACAGAAGGCGAAGGAGGTGGAGGATACCGGCTTCAAGTTGTGGTACACGGGGACGGCTGCAAACAGAAATGGCGTAGGCATCTTGATCAACAAGAGCCTCAAGTATGGAGTGGTAGACGTCAAGAGACGTGGGGACCGGATTATCCTGGTCAAGCTGGTAGTTGAGGACTTGGTTCTCAATGTTATCAGCGCGTATGCCCCGCAAGTAGGCCACAATGAGAACACCAAGAGGGAGTTCTGGGAAGGCCTGGAGGACATGGTTAGGAGTGTACCGCTTGGTGAGAAGCTCTTCATTGGAGGAGACCTCAATGGCCACGTGGGTACATCTAACACAGGTTTTGAAGGGGCGCATGGGGGCTTTGGCTATGGCATCAGGAATCAAGAAGGAGAAGATGTCTTAAGCTTTGCTCTAGCCTACAACATGATTGTAGCTAACACCCTCTTTAGAAAGAGAGAATCACATCTGGTGACTTTTAGTAGTGGCCAACACTCTAGCCAGATTGATTTCATCCTCTCGAGAAGAGAAGATAGGCGTGCGTGCCTAGACTGTAAGGTGATACCTGGAGAGAGTGTTGTACCCCAGCATAAGCTGGTGGTTGCTGACTTCCGCTTTTGGATTTGTGTCCAGCGAGATAAGCATGCCAAAGTCGCTAGAACAAAGTGGTCGAAGCTCAAGGGGGAGGTAGCTCAGGCATTCAAGGAGAGGGTCATTAAGGAGGGCCCTTGGGAGGAAGGAGGGTATGTGGACAATGTGTGGATGAAGATGGCGACTTGCATTCGTAAGGTGGGCTCGGAGGAGTTTGGAGTGTCCAGGGGAAGGAGAAGCGAAGATAAGGATACCTGGTGGTGGAATGATGATGTCCAAAAGGCGATTAAAGAGAAGAAAGATTGCTTCATACACCTATACCTGGATAGGAGTGCAGACAACATAGAGAAGTACAAGATGGCAAAGAAGGTGGCAAAGCAAGCTGTTGGTGAAGCAAGGGGTCGGGCATATGAGGACCTCTACCAACGGTTAGGCACGAAGGAAGGCGAAAGGGAAATCTATAAGATGGCCAAGATCCGAGAGAGGAAGACGAGGGATATTGGACAAGTCAAATGCATCAAGGACGAAGC
This sequence comes from Aegilops umbellulata, assembly GCA_032464435.1. Lineage (NCBI taxonomy): Eukaryota > Viridiplantae > Streptophyta > Magnoliopsida > Poales > Poaceae > Aegilops > Aegilops umbellulata. The sequence goes on along the minus strand of CP136056.1, from coordinate 161,206,830 downwards.
AGGCCAACTCTTGGTGAAGGACGAGGAGATTAAGCATAGATGGCGGGAGTACTTCGACAAGATGTTCAATGGGGAGAATGAGAGTTCTACCATTGAACTGGATGACTCCTTTGATGAGACCAGCATGCGTTTTGTGCGGCGAATCCAGGAGTCTGAAGTCAAGGAGGCTTTAAAAAGGATGAAAGAAGGCAAGGCGATGGGCCCTGATTGTACCCCCATTGAGGTGTGGAAAGGTCTCGGGGACATAGCGATAGTATGGCTAACCAAGCTTTTCAACCTCATTTTTCGGGCAAAGGAGATGCCAGAAGAATGGAGACGGAGTATATTAGTACCAATCTTCAAGAACAAGGGGGATGTTCAAAGTTGTACTAATTACCGTGGAATTAAGCTGATGAGCCATGCAATGAAGCTATGGGAGAGAGTCATTGAGCACCGCTTAAGAAGAATGACAAGCATGACCAAAAATTAGTTTGGTTTCATGCCTGGGAGGTTGACCATGGAAGCCATTTTCTTGGTACGACAACTTATGGAGAGATATTGCGAGCAAAAGAAGGACTTGCATATGGTGTTCATTGACTTGGAGAAGGCCTATGATAATGTAACACCCCGAGGATCATGCTACACTAACCCACCATGATGATGCTAAGGTACCGTGAATTTCAATGATAATCATGTTGGGATAATATCTCATTTCAAATTCCTCTCTGAAAACAATTCAAAGTCACAAAGCAAAATGAGTTTGCTCAAACTTGCTAGAAAAATGTCTGTCATTTGACAAATATTCCATAACATTTATTTGTTAAGGAACACAACATCACTCTTGTGCAAAGATGAGCTTTAGCAATTATAACAACCTCATTTCAACATTTTTTTAAATGCTATCCTCTTTATAAAAAATTCAAATGAGCACAAACTTTTTGTGGCACTGCAGAATATTTCATAGTATTTTTGTGGCCAAGCTCCACTTTTATACAAGGTCATTTGGTGGCTTGAATTATTGCAAAACTGTTGCTGTAAAATAAAACAGAAACAGGAAATACAAAAGCTTTTAAAGGAAAATTAGAAAGAGGAAGAGAGCCCCCGTTTTCCTCACTGGACCTTGGCCCAGCTGGCCAAAACCAGTCCAGCGGCCCACCCGGTACCCCTGCATAACCCCCCCACGCACCGCTAACCCTAACCCAGTGGCTCGTTCCCCCACTCCCTCCCCACGCGCCCCCACTCCCCCACGTTTTCCCTCGCTCCTCTGCCCCCCCCCCCCCGTCCCGATCCAGATCAAGGGGCGGCAACCCCGGCGACCGCGCCCCGCGCCCTCCCCCACGACGCCGGCGCTGCCCCGCCTCGCCCCCGACACCCGCGGCGCCCCGAGGCCGACGTCACCACGCGGAGCACCCCCCGTCGCCGGACTTCCTCGTCCACGTCGCTCACCCCCTCATCTCGCCCTCATCGGCTCCGTCGAGCCTCGCCGCCCCCGCTTCCCTCCATCGCTGGTGAGGCCCTCGGCCTCCACCTCCCCCTTTTCCTCCCATCGTCGCGCACTGTACCGCGCCCGCACACGCCCCCTATCACGCTCGTCGCGCCCATGGACCGTCCTGCCCTAGTCAACGTCCTGCACGCGCCCGGTGGCCGTGCTCGCCACCTACCCTGACCTCGCCGTTGCCGCGTCGTCCACCATGCAGCCCCGTCCCCGCTGCCGCTAGCCGTTGCTCCCGCACCTCCTGACTCCGGCCGTGAGCCCCGCTGTCGCCCAGCCTCGCGCTGTTTGCCTCGCTAGCATCCGCACCTTCCCATCGGCGGCTCCTTGCCGTTGCCCGCCGCTGCCGCGAGCCATGGCCACGGTTGTGGCTGTGTATGTGTGCGTGCGTGTGTGGTCTGATTGGGCCACTACCACACGGGGCCCAGCCCCCCTGTTTTTTTAAAAGGAAACGAAGGTGTAAAAATTATTATTATTATTAAAAACATTAATTAATTAACTTAAGTAATCAGGTTAATTAACCTAATTAACTTGATTAGTTAACTAAAACTGTTAATTAGTTAACTAAAACTGTTAATTAGTTAGTAGTCTATGTCAGAACGGCCCCACACATTAGGGTTGACTCTCGTCAACTCAGTTGACTGCTGATGTCATCATGGCATCATGCTGATGCAATAACTCCATTTTAGAATTATTAACAATTTCAGAATAATGTTTAAACTTTGGAAAATCATTTAAAATAATCCGTAGCCTAGATGAAATTACTTTGTACATGAAAGTTGCTCAGAATGACGAGTCGAATCCGGATACGCGGTCTGTTCGTCCTCCACACATCCCTAGCATAGAGAACCTGCAGCTTTCCCCCTCTGTTTCATCTGTCCGAAAATATGCAAACATCGGGAAAACTTTCCCGGATGTTTCCCCCCTTCCACGGTACCGCGTAGCACCACGTTAGAACACGTCTAGCTCTGCCTGTTGTCCTGTTATGCACTTGCTTACTATGTATTTACTGTTTCTTCCCCCTCTTCTCTCTGGTAGACCCCAAGACTGCCGCTGATGCCACTGTGATCGACTACGTCGACGACGACCCCTTCTTCTTGTCTGAGCAACCAGGCAAGCCCCCCCCCCCCTTTGATCATCCCAATATCGCCCATTCCAATCTCTCATGCTTGCATTAGATTTTGCTACTGTTATTGTTTGCTCCTATTCTGATGCATAGCCTGCTTTTGTATCTGCTGTTGTACCTTACCTGCTTATTCTAAACTGCTTAGTATAGGTTGGTTAGTGATCCATCAATGACCCCCACTTGTCCTTGTTGCCCCTGCTTCATCATCGACGACTCGATCTACGTGATCGAAGACCAGGCCCCGACATCGAACATCACTTCCCCTTAGTTGCTCGACACTACTGGGTTACTATCGAGTACCGAGGGTGAACCTCTTCAGCACTTCTGATGTTAACCCTGTAGTGTAGTCATTCGGTCGTGGTCATCGAGGGTGATTTCCTCCTTAACCACTTTCGATACGACTCTGTCGTGCAACCCCTCAAGTGTGAACCTCGGGGGTGATTCCTCTTACGTTCACCTTGATGATTACATCTAGTGGAATTCATTGGGGGTGATTCCTCGGGTTTTCCCCTTGATGTTTGGACACACGGATACTTGGACTTTACCACTGTTACTTGAAAAGACGGGTCGACCCTGAGGGGTACCCGCGCGAGCTTAATTGCGAGTGATGTGGAGTCGGGCGGACCTGGAAGGTGCCCGCGAGATAATTACGAGGCGTGGCCGGGCATTCCTAGCCCTTGCCACAAGTCCTCGAGACGGGTCAATGGGGTCACATCTTTCGTGAGTCTCTGCTTGTTACCGCGCGTTCCTAATCCACTGCGATTTGGATATTTGATCCGAGGGGCCTCTGGCCTGATAGCACTAACCATCACGTGGGCATAGTATGGGCGTTCTGCGTCGTATACATTAGCCGAAGCTTAATAGACGTTAGCGACTGAGTGGTGCGCGCCGGGTTGGACTGCGTAAGCGCCTGCCTTGTTGAAGGACGTAGCTAGGTCTGCTCACCGGCCGCGTACGCAACGTGCAGGAGTTCCTGGGGAGATGGCCCATGACCCCTGGGGGCATAGGTTTAGTCCGGCGTGCTGGCCTCTCTACTAAGCCTAGGTCGGGTTGCGGCGTATTATTTGGCCGAGGCCGGGCATGACCCAGGAAAGTGTGTCCGGCCGGAGTTAATCAAGCGTGGTGGGTAAGTTGGTGCACCGCTGGAGGGAAGAAAACATCTATCGATAGCCTGTCCTACGGTAACGGACACTTGGAGTTGTATCCCAATCGATACAACTAGAACTGGATACTTGTGATGAGAACTGGATGGTGATGAGGATTGGAATGTGATGATAACTGGATAGTATGGCTCTGGGATGCCTTTCTCGCAGGGAGTCGAGAAAGGATCTCCGGCTGAGGTTGATAACACTTCTACTACTTTACTTTATGCTACTCTACTCACTCCGGTTGCTGCAAGATGGTGGTTTCCAAAAGATGCTAGTCTTCGATAGGACTAGGCCTTCTCTCTATTCTGGCATTTCTGCAGCCCAGTCCACATATACAGCCTTCCTTTGATAATGTTGCATATGTAGTGTAGATCCTTGCTTGCGAGTACTTTGGATGAGTACTCACGGTTGCTTTGCTCCCCCTCCCCCCCCCCCCCCTTTCTTCTTCTTTCCGGTTGATGCAACTAGATGTCGGAGCCCAGGAGCCAGATGCCACCGCCGATGCCTACTACTACGTGGAGACCGACGACGACCAGGAGTAGTTAGGAGGCTCCCAAGCAGGAGGCCTTGCCTTTTCGATCGTAGATGCTTTTGTGCTAGCCTTCTTAAGGCAAGCTTGTCTAACTTATGTCTGTACTCAGATATTGTTGCTTCCGCTGACTCTTGTAAATTCGAGCTTATGTATTCGAGCCCTCGAGGCCCATGGCTTGTGATATAAAGCTTGTATTATTTTAATTTGTGTCTAGAGTTGTGTTGTGATATCTTCCCGTGAGTCCTTGATCTTGATCATACACATTTGCATGTATGATTAGTGTATGATTGAATCGAGGGCGTAAAATAAGATATCGCGGAATGTCATGTGGTGGGCCTTGGAGAAACACAAAGTCCTAGCAAAGTACATTACCCTCATCAAGGACATGTACGATAATGTTGTGACAAGTGTTCGAACAAGTGATGTCGACACTGATGACTTCCCGATTAAGATAGGACTGCATCAGGGGTCAGCTTTGAGCCCTTATCTTTTTGCATTGGTGATGGATGAGGTCACAAGGGATATACAAGGAGATATCCCATGGTGTATGCTCTTTGCGAATGATGTGGGGCTAGTTGACGATAGTCGGACAGGGGTAAATAGGAAGATAGAGTTATGGAGACAAACCTTGGAATCGAAAGGTTTAGGCTTAGTAGGTGTGTGGAGGAGGAGGTTAGCCTTGATGGCCAGGTGGTACCCCAGAAGGACACCTTTCGGTATTTGGGGTCAATGCTGCAGGAGGATGGGGGTATTTGATGAAGCTGTGAACCATCGAATCAAAGCCCGATGGATGAAGTGGTGCCAAGATTCTGGCATTCTCTGTGACAAGAGAGTGCCACAAAAGCTAAAAGGCAAGTTCTACAGGACGACGGTTCGACCCGCAATGTTGTATGGTGCTGAGTGTTGGCCAACTAAAAGGCGACATGTTCAACAGTTAGGTGTGGCAGAGATGCGTATGTTGAGATGGATGTGTGGCCACACGAGGAAGGATCGAGTCCGGAATGATGATATACAAGATAGAGTTGGTGATGAGGACATCAATACCATTGTTACACCCACAGCCCCTACTGTTACATATGATGGACCAATTACTAGAGCTCGCGCACGCCAATTAAATTACCAGGTACTTCCGTTTCTTGGTAATGATTCTAATGTTCATGAGAATATGATGCTGCCTAAATTGGATACATTTGTTTTGCTTACAAATGAAGGGCCTAGCTTGGAGAAGGATGAACATTGGAGCAAGAACAAGCATGGAGTTGATGGCATGCGCAAGGGGAACAAGAACGGAGTCACAAGTGATGATTTCAGGACTCTGAAGCCACCATAAGGAGTGAATGAAGCCTTGGACGAAATATACAAGATGCCACTTCATAAATTTCGTCCAGAGGCTATTCTAGGTGCTGCGTCACCTTATTATTGGGCCAGGCCCATGTAATTTCGAAATACTTAAGTATAGGCTGTTTTTAGAGTCCGTATGTGTGGGGAAACAAGAGTTAGGGTTAGTTTCGGACCCCTTCCTCAAGGGCCACAAAATTCCCCCCTCTTCCTCCATATATACAGCCCTTAGGGCGTCGTTTAGACTTTGGGTTTTGTTTAGATCAAAAGTTCGCCATAGCTGCAACTTCGCGTACTTCGTTTGTGTTCAACGACCAGACCAAGGCGTCACAGAACCCCACCTTCATTAATAAAGCTTTCCTCTTATATTCGCAATATCCATATTGCAATCTTAGTTTTCTTGCTTGTTCTTCATTTGCTCGCAGGAAACAGGCCCTCGTGGTCAGGTTGATCGTGCTCCGACGTGGTCAATAACCCTCGGAAGTTGGTTTAGCGATTGCTAAGGCGCGACGTCTCGCACGTTCGTAGTCGGATCGTCAAGGTCGACTCCCACAGAAACGATAGCCACCATCTCATCGAAACATCGGGACACCTTTGCCTCTATTATACTAGTGCCTAAAAAGGATGGTACATCGCATATGTGTGTTGATTGTAGAGGCATTAATAATATTACTATTCGTTATCGTCATCCTATTCCTAGGCTAGATGATATGCTTGATGAATTGAGTGGCTCTACAATATTCTCCAAAGTTGATTTGCGTAGTGGATACCATCAAATTCGTATGAAATTGGGAGATGAATGGAAAACAGCATTTAAAACTAAGTTTGGTTTATATGAGTGGTTAGTCATGCCTTTTGGGTTAACTAATGCACCTAGTACTTTCATGAGATTAATGAACGAAGTTTTACGTGCTTTCATTGGACGATTTGTGGTAGTCTATTTTGATGATATACTGATTTATAGCAAATCTTTGGAAGAACATTTGGAACATTTACGTGTTGTTTTTAATGCTCTACGTGATGCACGTTTGTTTGGTAACCTTGGGAAGTGCACCTTTTGCACCGACTGAGTGTCTTTTCTTGGCTATGTTGTTACTCCACAGGGAATTGAAGTTGATAAAGCCAAGATTGAAGCTATTGAGAGTTGGCCGCAGCCCAAAACGGTCACACAAGTGAGGAGTTTTCTTGGACTCGCTGGTTTCTATAGGCGTTTTGTGAGAGATTTTAGCACCATTGCTGCACCTCTCAATGAGCTTACAAAGAAGGATGTGCCTTTTGTTTGGGGTACCGCACAGGAAGAAGCCTTCACGATATTGAAAGATAAGTTGACAAATGCTCCTTTACTTCAACTTCCTGAATTTAACAGGACTTTTGAGCTTGAATGTGATGCTAGTGGAAATGGATTAGGAGGTGTGTTGTTACAAGATGGCAAACCTGTTGCATACTTTTCTGAAAAATTGAGTGGGCCTAGTCTGAACTATTCTACTTATGATAAAGAATTATATGCTGTTGTTCGGACTTTAGAAACATGGCAACATTATTTATGGCCCAAAGAATTTGTTATACATTCTGATCATGAATCTTTGAAACACATTAAAAGTCAAGCTAAACTGAACCGTAGACATGCTAAATGGGTTGAATTCATTGAGACTTTCCCTTATGTCATTAAACACAAGAAGGGTAAAGAAAATGTTATTGCTAATGCATTGTCTCGTCGTTATACTATGCTTTCACAACTTGATTTTAAAATATTTGGTTTGGAGACCATCAAAGATCAATATGTGCATGATGCTGAATTTAAAGATGTATTGCACAATTGTAAAGAAGGTAGATCATGGAACAAGTTCGTTGTTAATGATGGTTTTGTGTTCCGTGCTAACAAGTTATGCATTCCAGCTAGTTCTGTTCGTCTTTTGTTGTTGCAGGAGGCGCATGGAGGAGGATTAATGGGACACTTTGGCGTGAAGAAGACAGAGGACGTACTTGCTACACATTTCTTTTGGCCAAAGATGAGACGGGATGTTGAGCGTTTTGTTGCTCGCTGCACTACATGTCAAAAAGCTAAGTCACGACTCAATCCTCATGGTTTATATATGCCTTTGCCTGTACCTAGTGTTCCTTGGGAGGATATATCTATGGACTTTGTTTTAGGTTTGCCTCGAACAAAGAAGGGGAGGGATAGCATATTTGTTGTCGTGGATAGATTCTCGAAAATGGCACACTTTATACCATGTCATAAAAGCGATGATGCTGTTAATGTTGCTGATTTGTTCTTTCGTGAAATTATTCGCTTGCATGGTGTGCCAAATACTATTGTTTCAGATCGTGATACTAAATTTCTTAGCCACTTTTGGAGATGTTTATGGGCTAAGTTGGGGACTAAACTGCTTTTTAGTACTACTTGTCACCCCCAAACTGATGGACAAACTGAAGTAGTCAATAGAACATTGTCTACTATGCTTAGGGCTGTTTTGAAGAATAATAAGAAAATGTGGGAAGAATGTTTGCCTCATATTGAATTTGCTTATAATCGTTCATTGCATTCTACTACTAAGATGTGCCCTTTTGAAATTGTGTATGGTTTCCTACCTCGTGCACCTATTGATTTGTTGCCTCTTCCATCTTCGGAGAAGGTTAATTTTGATGCTAAAGAACGTGCTGAATTGATTTTAAAAATGCATGAGTTAACTAAGGAAAACATTGAGCGTATGAATGCTAAATATAAACTTGCTGGAGATAAGGGTAGAAAACATGTTGTCTTTGCACCTGGTGATCTTGTTTGGTTACATTTGCGTAAGGATAGGTTTCCTAATTTGCGCAAATCAAAGCTAATGCCACGTGCTGATGGTCCATTTAAGGTGTTAGAGAAAATAAATGATAATGCATATAAACTTGAGCTGCCTGCAGATTTTGGGGTTAGTCCCACTTTTAACATTGCAGATTTGAAGCCTTATTTGGGTGAGGAAGATGGGCTTCCGTCGAGGACGACTTCATTTCAAGAAGGGGAGGATGATGAGGACATCAATACCATTGTTACACCCACAGCCCCTACTGTTACATATGATGGACCAATTACTAGAGCTCGCACACGCCAATTAAATTACCAGGTACTTTCGTTTCTTGGTAATGATTCTAATGTTCATGAGAATATGATGCTGCCTAAATTGGATACATTTGTTTTGCTTACAAATGAAGGGCCTAGCTTGGAGAAGGATGAACATTGGAGCAAGAACAAGCATGGAGTTGATGGCATGCGCAAGGGGAACAAGAACGGAGTCACAAGTGATGATTTCAGGACTCTGAAGCCACCATAAGGAGTGAATGAAGCCTTGGACGAAATATACAAGATGCCACTTCATAAATTTCGTCCAGAGGCTATTCTAGGTGCTGCGTCACCTTATTATTGGGCCAGGCCCATGTAATTTCGATATACTTAAGTATAGGCTGTTTTTAGAGTCCGTATGTGTGGGGAAACAAGAGTTAGGGTTGGTTTCGGACCCCTTCCTCAAGGGCCACGAAATTCCCCCCCCCCTCTTCCTCCATATATACAGCCCTTAGGGCGTCGTTTAGACTTTGGGTTTTGTTTAGATCAAAAGTTCGCCATAGCTGCAACTTCGCGTACTTCGTTTGTGTTCAACGACCAGACCAAGGCGTCACAGAACCCCACCTTCATTAATAAAGCTTTCCTCTTATATTCGCAATATCCAGATTGCAATCTTATTTTTCTTGCTTGTTCTTCGTTTGCTCGCAGGAAATAGGCCCTCGTGGTCAGGTTGATCGTGCTCCGGCGTGGTCAATAACCCTCGGAAGTTGGTTTAGCGATTGCTAAGGCGCGACGTCTCGCACGTTCGTAGTCGGATCGTCAAGGTCGACTCCCACAGAAACGATAGCCACCATCTCATCGAAACATCGGGACACCTTTGCCTCTATCAGTTGGGGTAGCACCAATTGAAGAGAAGCTTGTCCAACATCGTCTAAGATGGTTTGGGCATATTTAGCGCAGGCCTCCAGAAGCTCCAGTGCATAGCGGACGGCTAAAGCGTGCGGAGAATGTCAAGAGAGGGCGGGGTAGACCGAATCTGACATGGGAGGAGTCCGTTAACAGAGACCTGAAGGATTGGAGTATCACCAAAGAGCTAGCTATGGATAGGGGTGCGTGGAAGCTTGCTATCCATGTGCCAGAGCCATGAGTTGGTTGCGAGATCTTATGGGTTTCACCTCTAGCCTACCCCCAACTTGTTTGGGACTAAAGGCTTTGTTGTTGTTGTTGGGTTGCCTCCTAACAAGCGCTATAGTTTTACGCCCTTAGTTAGGCATAAGATTTCAAAGATGCTCATATGAAAGATAATAATTGAAACACAAAGAGAGCATCATGAAACATATGACAAACACATTTAAGTCTAACATGCTTCCTATGCATAAGAATTTTATAAGCAAACAAATTATCAAGACAAGAAACATATAACATATGCAAAGAAGAGGAATAAAAAATTGACGGTCTCAACATAACGAGAGGTAATTTAGTAACATGAAAATTTCTACAACCATATTTTCCTCTCTCATAATAATTACATGTAGGATCATAATCAAATTTAACAATATAGCTATCATATAAAATTTTCTCTTCATGATCCACATGCATGCAAAGTTAACACTCTTCCAAAATAGTGGGATTAACATCAAATAAAGTCATGACCTCTCCAAACCCACTTTCATAAAAAAAACTCATAAGATTGAACACTCTCCAAATATGTGGGACTATTCTTAGATAATATTGACACTCTTCCAAACCCACTTTCAATATTATTGCAAATAACATATTCATCATGAGGCTTAAATAAATTTTCAAGATCATAAGAAGAATCACCCCAATCATGATCATTGCAACAAGTAGTGGTCATCGCAAAATTAGCATCCCCAAGCTTGGGGTTTTGCATATTATTAGCACAATTGACATTAATATAATTTATAGTAAAATCATTGCAATCATGCTTTTCATTCAAGGAGCTATCATGAATCACTTTATAAATTTCTTTGTTTAACACTTCGTCACAATTTTCAGATTCATAGATCTCAAGCAAAACTTCATAAAGATGATCTAGTGAACTTAATTCACTAGCAATTAGTTCATCATAATTGGATCTATTGAAAAGGTTAGCAAGTGGATGAGTATCCACTTAAATATATTTTTAGCAAGCAAAGATGCAAGCAAATAAAAGGCACATGGTAACACAAGCAAACAAGAGATCTGGCGGGGGAAAACGACGAACGAAAAAGAGGGCGAATAAAATGGCAAATTTTTGTGAAGTGGGGGAGAGGAAAACGAGAGGCAAATGGCAAATAATGTAATTGCGAGGAGATGAGATTTGTGATTAGGAACCTGGTAGATGGTGACGATGTCTCCCCGGCAACAGCGCCAAAAATTCCTTTTGATGCGGCTTGAAGCTACGTCGGTATTTCCCCAAAGAGGAAGGGATGATGCAGCACAACAACGGTAGGTATTTCCCTCAGTGATGAAACCAAGGTTATCGAACCAGTAGGAGAACCAAGCAACACAACGTAAACATCCCCTACACACAAATAACAACTACTCGCAAACCGACGTGTTAAAGGGGTTGTCAATCCCTTTCGGGTAACGGCGCCAGAAATTGGCAAACAGACGTGAATAAAATTGTAGTAGATTAAAGATCGAACGCCAAATAAAATAAATAATAATAATATGCAACAAGGTATTTTTATATACTTAGTTTAATAGATCTGAAAATAAAAGCAAAGGAAAAGTAGATCGCAAAGGCAAATATATGAGAAAGAGACCCGGGGGTCGTAGGTTTCACTAGTGGCTTCTCTCGAGAAAAATAGCAAACAATGGGTAAAAAATTTACTGTTGGGCAATTGATAGAACTTCAAATAATCATTACAATATCCAGACAATGATCATTATATAGGCATCACGTCTAAGATTAGTAGATCGACTCCTGCCTGCATCTACTACTATTACTCCACACATCGACCGCTATCGAACATGCATCTAGTGTATTAAGTTCATGAAAAAATGGAGTAATGCAATAAGAACGATAACATGATGTAGACAAGATCTATCTATGTAGAGATAGACCCCATCATTTTATCATTAGTAGCAACGACACATACGTGTCGGTTCCCCTTCTGTCACTGGGATCAAGCACCGTAAGATCGAACCCACTACAAAGCACCTCTTCCCACTGCAAGATAAATAGATCAAGTTGGCCAAATAAAACCCAAATATCGGAGAAGAAATACGAGGCTATAAGCAATCATGCATAAAAGAGATCAAAGAAACTCAAGTACTTTCATGGACATAAAAAGATAGATATGATCATAAACTCAAAGTTCATCCGATCCCAACAAACACACCGCAAAAAGAGTTACATCATATGGATCTCCAAGAGACCATTGTATTGAGAATTCAGCGAGAGAGAGGAATCCATCTAGCTACTAACTACGGACCCGAAGGTCTACAAAGAACTACTCACGCATCATCGGAGAGGCACCAATGGAGGTGGTGAACCCCATCCGAGATGGTGTCTAGATTGGATCTGGTGGTTCTGGACTCTGCGGCGACTGGAACTAATTTTCGTTGACTCCCCTAGGGTTTTTGGAATATTTGATATTTATAGAGCAAAGACGCGATCCGGGGGCACCCGACGTGGGCACAACCCTGGGCCTCGTGGCGCGCCCTGGTGGGTTGTGCTCTCCTCGGAGCACCCCCCAGGCGCAGCCTTGGCCCATTAGGTGTCCTCTGGTCCAAAAAAATCTCCTTGAAGTTCTGTTGCATTTGGACTTCGTTTGGTATTGATTTCCTGTGATGTAAAAAACATGCAGAAAACAACAACTAGCACTTGGCACTATGTCAATAGGTTAGTACCAAAAAATTATATAAAATGATTATAAAACATCCAAGATTGATAATATAACAGCATGGAACAATAAAAAATTATAGATACGTTGGAAACGTATCACGCCCGCGCCTGTGAAAGTGCAACTATCCCTGGGTGGTTTTGGTAATTCCTAACAACATATAGCTCATTGAGCTAACATTATTCCAAGATCAATATTTCAGGAAAAGCTCAATGAATGGCATGGCATGGATGAGGAAAGTGGATCCCTCAAAATTCTAAGGACAAAGGATTGGCTCAAGCTTCAAGATCAAGACTCTACATTTTACATTTTTAGTGATCCAAGATCACATTGAGTCCATAGGAAAAGCCAATACTATCAAGGAGGGATGAGATGTTGCTTAATGAGCCTCTTGCTTCATGTGCTTAGTGATATGCTCCAAAATCCTCAACTATCTTCCTACATCCACATTTGACCTAAACCAAAAGTCAAACTCGGCCCCACCGATTCTTTCTATCCGGCGCCACCGAGTTTCAGATGTCATAGCCACTGCCACAAACCCTAGCCAAATTGGTCTCACCGATAGGGATCTCGGTCTCATCGAGATGGGATTGTAATCTCTCTGTTTCCCTTCGTAACGTTTCGGTCTAACCGAAGTGAGCGATCGGTCCCACCAAGATTGCAATGTAAACTCTCTGTTTCCCTTTCGTAACATTTCGGTCTCACCGAAATGAGCGAACTGGTCCCACCGAGTTTACCTGACCAACTCTCTGGTTAGCTTATTACCAAAATCGGTCCTACCGAGATTGTGTAATCGGTCACACCGAGATTACGTTATGCCCGAACTCTAACCATATCGGTCCTACCGAGTTGCATCTCAGTCCCACCGAAAATCCTAACGGTCACTATGTTTGCTGAATCGGTCCGACCGAGTTTAACCATTCGGTCCCATCGAGTTTGGCAAATTGTGTGTAACGGTTAGATTTTGTGTGGAGGCTATATATACCCCTCCACCCACTCTTCATTTGTGGAGAAAGCCATCAGAACACATCTACACTTCCAATGCACATGTTCTGAGAGAGAACCACCTACACTTGTGTTGAGGTCAAGATATTCCATTCCTACCATATGAATCTTGATCTCTAGCCTTCCCAAGTTGCTTTCCACTCAAATCTTCTTTCCACCAAATCCAAATCCTGTGAGAGAGACTTGAGTGTTGGGGAGACTATCATTTGAAGCACAAGAGCAAGGAGTTCATCATCAACACACCATTTGTTACTTCTTGGAGAGTGGTGTCTCCTAGATTGGCTAGGTGTCACTTGGGAGCCTCCGACAAGATTATGGAGTTGAACCAAGGAGTTTGTAAGGGCAAGGAGATCGCCTACTTCGTGAAGATCTAACGCTAGTGAGGCAAGTCCTTCGTGGGCGACGGCCGTGATGGAATAGACAAGGTTGCTTCTTTGTGGATCCTTCGTGGGTGGAGCCCTCCGTGGACTCGCGCAACCGTTACCCTCCGTGGGTTGAAGTCTCCATCAACGTGGATGTACGATAGCACCACCTATCGGAACCACGCCAAAAACATCCGTGTCTCCAATTGCGTTTGAATACTCCAAACCCTTCCCTTTACATTCTTGTAAGTTTCATGCTTTACTTTCCGCTGCTCATATACTCTTTTGCATGCTTGCTTGAATTGTGTGGAGATTGCTTGACTTGTGCTAAAGTAGCTAAAATCTACCAAGAACTAAAATTGGGAAAAGTCTATATTTTTATTTGGTCAAGTAGTCTAATCACCCCCCTCTAGACATACTTCCGATCCTACAAGTGGTATCAGAGCTTTGGTCTCCATTTGCTTTGATTTCCATAGCTTTTGGTGGTCATAACCTTGGTTTCACGAGTATGGCGTCTATCGAGGGAAATTGTCACCGTAGAGGTCCTTACTTTGATGGTACTAATTTTGCTAGTTGGAAGCATAAGATGAAAATGCATATTCTTGGACATAACCCCGCCGTTTGGGCTATTGTGTGTATTGGTTTGCAAGGTGAATTCTTTGATGGGAAAGAACCGAACCATGAAGCTACCGCGGAAGAGTTGAAGATGCTGCAATACAACGCTCGAGCTTGTGATATTCTCTTCAACGGATTGTGCCCCGAAGAATTCAACAAAATCAACCGTCTTGAGAATCCAAAGGAAATTTGGGATACTTTGATTGATATGCATGAAGGTACCGACTCCGTCAAGGAATCCAAATTGGATGTGCTTCAAAGTCAACTTGACAAGTTCAAAATGAAGGATGGTGAAGGTGTCGCTGAAATGTACTCTAGGCTTGCTCTTATCACAAATGAGATTGCCGGCTTAGGGAGTGAAGAGATGACTGATAGATTCATCATCAAGAAGATCCTAAGAGCCTTGGATGGAAAATATGATACCGTGTGCACATTGATCCAAATGATGCCCAATTACAAAGATCTCAAGCCAACGGAAGTCATCGGAAGAATTGTTGCTCATGAGATGTCACTCAAGGATAAAGAGGAACTTCACAACAAATCAAGTGGTGCTTACAAAGCCTCATGTGAAGCCCCCACATCATCAAGTGAGAAACAAACCTTCAATGAAGAATTGAGCTTAATGGTGAAGAACTTCAACAAGTTCTACAAGAGTAGAAGGAAATAGAAGGTACAAGTCAAGGTCCTACAATGACAAAAGATCTTCTAGTCGAGAGCGAAACTGCTATAATTGTGGAAGGCCCGGACACTATTCCAATGAGTGTACGGCCCCCTACAAGAGAAGAGAAGATTCTCCCAAGAGAAGAAGTAGAAGAGAAGAATCACCATCTAGAGAAAGAAGGAGTAGAGATGATCGTTATGAACGAAGACCCTCACGGAGAAGCAAGGATTCGGAAAGAAAGGACAATTCATCAAGGAGCTACACAAAACGAAGACATCAAGCTCATGTTGGTGAATGGGTATCCGGCTCTGACTCCGACAACCACTCCGAGAGAAGTTATCACTCCGATTCCGAATATACTCAAGATGAAGATGTTGCCGGTCTAGCACTTGTGACAACCAACTCCTACGACATATTTGACTCACCAAATGAAGGAGTTGGAACATGCTTCATGGCTAAAGGCCCAAAGGTATCACACCCCGAGTATGTTGATTTCAATAGTGATGAAGATGACTTGTTAGGTGATGATGATTTACTTATTGACAACTCTAGTGATGAATACTATGACGAAACGTCAATTAATCATGCTAATCAAGATAAAACGAATGACAATGATAAGGAGAAGATTGAGTCTCTAACTAAATAACTAAACACTCTTAAGTTAGCTCATGAAACTATCTTAGGAGATCATCG
The DNA here is from genome assembly GCA_032464435.1 of Aegilops umbellulata. Taxonomy (NCBI): domain Eukaryota; kingdom Viridiplantae; phylum Streptophyta; class Magnoliopsida; order Poales; family Poaceae; genus Aegilops; species Aegilops umbellulata. The sequence goes on along the minus strand of CP136056.1, from coordinate 161,190,982 downwards.
AGAACTTTTAAGGACTCATGAGAAATTACGCTTTGAAAAGCTCAACCTTGAGAAAGAGCATGAGTTCTTAAAAGAAATCAATGATGATCTTCGTAAGAAAAGTTCTTCTTACATTGCCAAGCGTTTACTCTTATCCACTTACATGCCTCAAGTCAAGTCTAGTAACAAGAACAAGAAAGATTCTTCCTCCAGTAGTAACAATGATCATGCTAAATCCAATATTGTTGCTTCTAGTAGTTCTCTTGATTCCACTAATGATTCTCTTAGCCAAGTTACACTTGAGCAAGAAAATAGCTTATTGAAGGGAATTATAGAGAAAGGTGTTTACAAGAGCCTTGCCAGAAGTAAGCAATTCGAGGAAATTGTACGCAAGCAAGGAAGGCACCGGAAGAATCAAGGTGTTGGTTTTGAACGAAAGTTCAATGCCAATGGAGTTGAGTGGCAAGAAGATCAATACCCCAAGACAAAGTTTGTTCCTCAACAAGAGAAGTATGATCCTACTTCTTTCAAGGGGACACAAGCTCAAGATGATCTTCCACCACAAGACCACAAGCAAAAAGGCAAGGACAAGCTTCAAGAGGAAATTGATGCATTTGAAGAAGCTCCTAAGGCCTTGGTCAAATGGGTTCCCAAGACTACTTCAATTTCCACTTCATCGAGCACAACTACAACTCCAAGGATTCCCATCAAGGTGGTGTGGATCTAGAAGAAGAAGAACTAGAGAGTTCTTGAGGGTGACTCCGCCAACATATTTCACTCTTATCATCTTGGCAAGAACAAGTGCAATCAACTTCCACATCTTGCACTAGTTCAAGGAGTCACAAAACCTCTTGTTGGTAAGACAAGGGACAAGGTAACCCAAAAGCTTTCATAGACATCATCTTGTGTGTGCATCACTCTATGTCTATGGAAATCCTTGTTTGTTCCTTATGGGACTAACCCGTGTAGGTATTGAAAGTGCAACTCACTCCAATGGATAGCTCCAAATGATCTAAATCAACATTGAGCATCCACGTCTTCAACATCTACATGAAGTCATCATCAACAAAACCCAAGGTTAGTTCATCCCTCTTAGGGGGGATCTCACATCTAGGGGGAGCTTTACTCTAAAAAATTGAGCTAAAGCAACTCTAATGGTGTGAACACAACAATGCTTTATGTAAAAGTGGTAACCAACTTGTGCTTAAACGATGAGTATGACCTATGATCAAATGTTCTCATTTGACCCCTAAGTCAATATACTCATATACAGATGACCTAGTCATCGCAAATTGTTTGATAGATGCTAGAATTGGTTGTGCATGCTTTGCCACATATTTCATTTGCCATTTTATTGTGTGAGCATGTTGATTGCATATTGTACTCATTCGAGGACATCCACTTGTTGTTTTGATTGATTGGTTTTCTTTTCTTTTGCGAAGTGGATGGACAAGAATGCCTAAGAACCCTCTCTATCTATCTATGCTTTTCTCGTCTCAAACTCTATTCATGCTACATCACAAAATTTGATCAAGTCCGATTTGAACCACTCTGTGTGAGGAGCACTCGGAGTCCCCGATTCATCATAGACTTAAACTTCCAAAACTTCTTTGTGTGTTTCGGTCTGACCGATTCCTCCATTTCGGTCATACCGAGATCACTAAGTCGATCTAGGTTTTCATCTCGGTGCAACCGATTTGAACTTTTCGGTCACACCGAGTTGCTGTAACTTTCAACAGTTATGCATCTCGGTGCCACCGAGTTGTTCCACTCGGTCACACCGACAGGGTCGGGCTATATATACTCACGGGCAAAATTTTGGAAATTTCTCCAAAACCCCTTCACCCGCACATAAGCTCGCTCTGCCTCCTGGATCTCCGGACCGTCCTCCTCGTCGCCAGCCGCCTCCTGTCGCTGGTCTCCGCCCCAGTCAACGGATTTCATCTCTGCCGTTGCCGCCGTAGCGAGTTCATCACCGAACTAGGGTATGGACTCGATCACAGTGCTATCCTCGTCCGATTCCTAGCACATTGTGTTCATTATGAATCTTTCCACGATTGAAACACTTCTATCCAGTCAAAACACTCCGTAGATTAGAACTGAATCGAAAATTTAGGGTTAGGTTTCCGCCGAAACCATCTCGGACCCACCGGGTTGCAGAACTCGGTTCCACCGATTCGGCCAAGGCCATTGCACATGTGGTTCTCGGTCTGACCGAGAATTGCAAATCGGTGTGACCGAGTTCAGGACTTTGTGAAACCCTAGCAGTCTCGGCGCCACTGAACTGTGACTCGGTCTGACCGAGTTCACTAGTTTTGGTTCCAACAGCTGCTTCGGTTTCATCGAGTTTGCAAATTGGTTGATCCGAAATGCTTTCTGTGGAAAACTAAAACTAAGTTTTTGACTCATTCTTTTGCAAAAATCTCTGCATTTTGTGATGCTCATCCACTCCATCTCATCTACAATCTATTCACAGGGTCTGCAGTCAGTGTTTGCAACATGTCTGACCAAAGTGACAGCCAGAACAAGTCAGAGGAGCAGGTTCACTTGAGTGAGGGCACTTGTCCCTCCAGCGGCTCAGATGAGGGTAGCAGAAGCACCCCAAGCAACTTGCCCAAGGCTACCACTAGAGCAAGCAAGAAAAGGACTTCAGAATCTGAAGATGAAGATTATATTGCAGAGGAAGAGGAAGCCACCTCAAATAAGAAAGTGCTCAAGAAGGAATATGGCTCAGCTGTAGCCACAAAGCCAGACTGAAGATCAAAAGGACAGCAGGGAGACATCCCATGTCTAAAGCCAGAGCCTCTTCTCAAGCATCTTTGGAATCTCAACCCAGAGAGGCTGCTGCAAAAGAGAAGAAGGAAAGAAAGAGGGGCAGATGGTGCAAGAAGGTTGATCCAATGGCTGAATTTGAGAAGCACTCCTCTGAGGAAGAAGAGGAAGAAGAGGTTGTTGCACCAGCACCCAAGGTACAGAAGCTAATGGGTGATGCTATAAAGTCAGGGGCTACAACATCAAAGCCCAAAGAAGCACCCAAAGCTGCTGCTAAGTCTACTACTCCAGTTCCAAAGCCAAAACCTAAGAGGAATACCAGGAACATACCAGCTACTGAGAAGAACAAGGCCCCAGTGCCCGATGTTGCTGCTGAGGAAGATAATGAAGGACAAGTTCTGAGGAAACTCAAACCCAAGATTCCAGACCACAACGATGCTCATCCTGTGGCTGAGAACATGAAGCTCAGAAAAGATTCAGGGCTGAGGAAATGGAGAGAAACAGATCCATATGCTACCAGGAGAAGGACTGCTGTTGACTACAGGTTCCACACAAAGGAACAACAAGACTTCTATGAGACAGTGCTGCTGGACAAGAAACCAATAGTGTGTGATATGAGGTGGGTCGACTGGACCTATATCAAGGAAAATGAGGCACACTATCCTGGTGTGTATAACAACTTCAATGCTTGTCGAGTTGTAGACTTTGTTGGGAAGAAGCTCACAAAGTGGAATGAGGAGCTCATAATGCAATTCTACTCCACGGCACATTTCTATACAGATGGCAGGATAGTTTGGATGTCTAAAGGTACAAGGTACAACTCAACTATTGAGGAATGGGCCAGTCTGATCAATGCCCCAAAGGAAGAAGAAGATGACTTGGATGTCTATGCCAAGAAGAAGATGGATCACAATTCCATGTCAAACATGTATAAGGAGATCCCAGACGAAGCTCTTGAGACTTTCAAGTTTGGATCAGTCCACTATCTTCTGTCAGGGCTGCCTACAATCAACTGGATTCTAAGGCACACTCTCTTGCCCAAGTCAGGTGACCACAACATGATCAGAGGGCATGCAATTAACTTGCTACACATATTTGATGTGCCACAGAAGTTCAAAGTCATGAGCCTCATTGTTGAGACTATCAAGAGGACAGCAGCCGATCAAAAGAGTTGTGTGTATGCCCCACATATTCAGGAGTTGATTAACTCGAAGATGGGCACAGGCACATACCTGTTGGATAAGGAACACTTTACCATTCATCCAGATTTTGAGGACAATCAAGTTGTGATGAATGAGAATGAACCATCATTAGTGCAAGTGCAAGCAAAGAAGGAGAAGGCAAAGATGGAGAAGGCTGCCAAGATGCCAACTCAAGAGGAGGCATCTGAGTACTTTCTGAAGAACAAGCAGGAGCAGCTTAGTTATTTGATAGCATCAACTCTGAGGATTGAGAAAGGACTGGCCACCCTGACTCGAAACCAAGAGAGCTTGGAAAGAATCATGGAACAAAAGTTCTATGACTTAGATGTGAAAGTAACTGAGATTCAGTCTGTTGTGGAGCAATTACAGGATGACATGTAGGAGAGGAAGGGCAAAACAACAACCGATGCATTTGCTAGAGTGCCTAGAGCTCAGAGATCATCTGCAGTGCCAGTAACTGACACCAGAGCGACTTCATTGCACCAGCTATAGCGTCAGTGCCACCAGCTCCAGCACCTACCCCAGCAGCTCCATCTACTTCAACTGAAGCCTTCGTCCTTGGCGTTATCCGGACTCCACCACCTGAAGACCAAGCCTGAGAGTCGTTTTAGTGCTATGCATTTTCTATGAACTTTTTGGTAACTTGTTGCCAAAGGGGGAGAAAAATGTATAGATCATAGGCTTCAAGAGAGAGAGTTTGATTTTGTTCTCTCTTGTCTTCTGGTTGAACTTTATTTGCTTTTGATTGCTTGAGATACTATGCTATTATCTGTGAGACATTGATGATCATGTGGTTGATCATAAGCTACACTTATGCTTGTTGGATGATACTATCATGTTATCCCTATTTGATCATTCACTTTGCTTGGTGATGAGTGCATGTATTTTATTCTTATCATTTTAAGAGCTCCACCAAGATGTATGTGACATGGAAGAGTAACCCATGATCCTAACTCATTGTGCATTTGCAGTCCAAAGCAAATCTTAAGATATGCACAAATTTAGGGGGAGCTCTTGCTTTTCACATACTTCTCAAAGCGACAATATCTTTCACTCTTATTATCATTTGTCGAAGCTTTGATCTATATGTTGTCATCAATTACCAAAAAGGGGGAGATTGAAAGTGCAACTATCCCTGGATGGTTTTGGTAATTCCTAACAACATATAGCTCATTGAGCTAACATTATTCCAAGATCAATATTTCAGGAAAAGCTCAATGAATGGCATGGCATGGATGAGGAAAGTGGATCCCTCAAAATTCTAAGGACAAAGGATTGGCTTAAGCTTCAAGATCAAGACTCTACATTTTACATTTTTCGTGATCCAAGATCACATTGAGTCCATAGGAAAAGCCAATACTATCAAGGAGGGAAGAGGTGTTGCTTAATGAGCCTCTTGCTTCATGTGCTTAGTGATATGCTCCAAAATCCTCAACTATCTTCCTACATCCACATTTGACCTAAACCAAAAGTCAAACTCGGCCCCACCGATTCTTTCTATCCGACGCCACCGAGTTTCAGATGTCATAGCCACTGCCACAAACCCTAGCCAAATCGGTCTCACCGATAGGGATCTCGGTCTCACCGAGATGGGATTGTAGTCTCTTTGTTTACCTTTGTAACGTTTCGGTCTAACCGAAGTGAGCGATCGGTTCCACTGAGATTGCAATGTAAACTCTCTGTTTCCCTTTCGTAACATTTCGGTCTCACCGAAATGAGCGAACCGGTCCCACCGAGTTTACCTGACCAACTCTCTGGTTAGCTTATTACCAAAATCGGTCCTACCGAGTTTGTGTAATCGGTCACACCGAGATTGTGTAATCGGTCACACCAAGATTACGTTATGCCCGAACTCTAACCATATCGGTCCTACCGAGTTGCATCTCAGTCCCACCGAAAATCCTAACGGTCACTAGGTTTGCTGAATCGGTCCGACCGAGTTTAACCATTCGGTCCCGCCGAGTTTGGCAAATTGTGTGTAACGGTTAGATTTTGTGTGGAGGCTATATATACCCCTCCACCCACTCTTCATTTGTGGAGAAAGCCATCAGAACACATCTACACTTCCAATACACATGTTCTGAGAGAGAACCACCTACACTTGTGTTGAGGTCAAGATATTCCATTCCTACCATATGAATCTTGATCTCTAGCCTTCCCAAGTTGCTTTCCACTCAAATCTTCTTTCCACCAAATCCAAATCCTGTGAGAGAGAGTTGAGTGTTGGGGAGACTATCATTTGAAGCACAAGAGCAAGGAGTTCATCATCAACACACCATTTTTTACTTCTTGGAGAGTGGTGTCTCCTAGATTGGCTAGGTGTCACTTGGGAGCCTCCGACAAGATTGTGGAGTTGAACCAAGGAGTTTGTAAGGGCAAGGAGATCGCCTACTTCATGAAGATCTACCGCTAGTGAGGCAAGTCCTTCGTGGGCGACGGCCGTGATGGAATAGACAAGGTTGCTTCTCCGTGGACCCTTCGTGGGTGGAGCCCTTCGTGGACTCGCGCAACCGTTACCCTCCGTGTGTTGAAGTCTCCATCAACGTGGATGTACGATAGCACCACCTATCGGAACCACGCCAAAAACATCTGTGTCTCCAATTGCGTTTGAATACTCCGAACCCTTCCCTTTACATTCTTGCAAGTTGCATGCTTTACTTTTCGCTGCTCATATACTCTTTTGCATGCTTGCTTGAATTGTGTGGAGATTGCTTGACTTGTGCTAAAATAGCTAAAATCTGCCAAGAACTAAAATTGGGAAAAGTCTAGATTTTTATTTGGTCAAGTAGTCTAATCACCCCCCTCTAGACATACTTCCGATCCTACAGCCTGGATCTGGACAGGGGGCCACCGGATCCGGCCATCCCCGGCGCCTCATCGGCCCCGCCCTCGCCGGAGCGCCGCTGGCGACCTCCTCCGCTTCCACCATCGCGACGGGACGACCCCATCCCGATTCAGCTCCGACCCCTGATCCAAATGGCCCCGATGCACCGGCTCGTCCCCGGGACCCCTCCATCCCGTTTTTCCCGCGAGGTAGTTTTGGCCAAGTCCCTGAAAAACCCATCTCATGTGTGCATGTTTGAGTGATGATAACTTTGAGCATGTTTATCCGATTGTTATGTATGATGTATCAAAATGTTGTGCTCTCTGTGCTCTAGGTGATGGTAGCATTTGCATGCATATTAAGATACATCTTGATGTCTTAATCATCATTGCAAAGATCTAAGTGATGTAATCTGCTAAAAACTGATATAACTTGCCATTTTGTCATTTTCATATCTCTTTGTGTGATATTCTTTTGAGCATCATGTATACATGTCTTAGGAGCACAATCATGTAATCTTTGCATTGGTATAACTGTCATGTCATGGTATGCCATGTGGTGACTAGCACAAGCTTGCTAAGTAGGGTACTTGTTGTTATTGTTCTGTTAAGTCTGAATTTGTTATATTGTGATGCCATATTTACTTGATGCTACCATCAAATATATGCATATTTGGGAGATGTCCAGTAAGCATGTTTTGAAGATCATGTTATGCTCTATCCATCCATGCCCTTGTTTGCAATTATAACCTGATGTAGCTTGTTCCTTTGGTGTTGTCAAGTTGCTTAAAAATATAACTGTCAGCATGCCCAGTTTTCATTGTCTGTTATATCATCTATCCATGTTCACTTGAAGCTATCATCAAATCTGTTGCTCCAATGATCATGCTTAGTAATGATGTTTTGTTAAGGTGCTTAGTAAATGCTTGCCATGCCCCTTGATTCCATGAATAGTTCTTGTAGAATATACTTTTGTTGTCTCAAAGTATGCATCATGAATCTGTTTTCTGTCAAACTGTTTTTCACCAAGTCTGAGAATCTATTATGACATGCCTACTTGTCTTGATGAATGCCATTGATCTAGAGGTTATAAGGAGATGCTTAGTAATCATGTTTTGCCATGTTTAACCTGTACTTTAATGCCATACTTTTTTTGCCATTATCTTGCATTGTAGCATGTTTGTTTCGTGCCTCCAATATGTCAACATGTTATTCCTGCTCACATGTATTCCCTATTTTTCACCGTCCTAATCTGTGTTATAAAGTTGCTTCTTGCATTGATCATATTTGTTTAATCTTGATGCTTATGAACCTGACCCTTAATAATATTTGAGGTATGTAATCTTTGCTTGAAGTGCATGTCAAGTTTGTGCTCATATTGTTGTTGTAGCATGTTGTTTTGATGATTGCAAAGTGCCTAGTTGCTATTTAGGCAAATTATTGCTATAACTTGTATCGAGTGTATGTGTTGGACTATTGCTCTGTTTTGAGCATGCTCTATATGAAACTTGCTTGCTTTTGCATGTAGTTTCATCATGCCATGTTGCATCCATGTTTTGGAGTGTTTGTGATTATGTTTTACTTGCATATGCATCAATGCCATGTTTAATTTGTTTTGCTCATATCTTCTAGGACGTGGCTCCGAATTAAATAAACTTTATATGTAACTTGATTAGGAAAGCGTGTAGATCATCATGGTGCACTTTAACTTGCTGTTTAACAACTTCAACATAACGTGTTATTCAGATCTGGAGCAATTTCGAAATTTGCATATGGGGAGTTTCCGGAATTGTTGTATGTTGATTCCGGCCTCATTTAAACTTGCTTTGATGTGGGGTTCTTGTATGCTTCATCTCTTGCCATGAGTAGCATCATGAAGCCTTTCCATGCATCATACTTGGTTGAGCATCATGTCTTTTTTATGTGTTGTGTGTTTACCGAGTTGTTTGCTTCTTTTCGGTTGTGCTTCTTCTCGATAGTTCCTGTTTCGTTGCGATCGTGAGGATTCGTTCGACTACGTTGGTTCGGCTACTTCATGGACTCGTTCTTCTTCCTAGAAGGATTTCAAGCAAGATGACCGTCACCTTGGATCTCACTGCTATCTTTGCTTTGCTAGTTGTCTCAATGCTATCGCTATGTCGCACTACCTACCACTTGTTTATCAAGCCTCCCATTATGCCATGAAACAACCTCTAACCTTTTCACCATCCAAGCAAACCATTGTTTGGCTATGTTACCGCTTTGCTCAGCCCCTCTTATAGCGTTGCTAGTTGTAGGTGCAGTTGCAGGTTGTTCCATGTTGGGACATGGATATCTTAGGATATCACTTTATCTATTATTTTAATTAATGCATCTATATAGTTGGTAAAGGGTGGAAGGCTGAGCTTTTTTTCCTAGTGTTTTGTTCCACTCTTGCCGCCCTAGTTTCCGTCATACCGGTGTTATGTTCCTTGATTTTGCGTTCCTAACATGGTTGGGGTTTATGGGCCCCCCTTGACAGTTCGCTTTGAATAAAACTCTTCCAGCAAGGCCCAACATTGGTTTTCGAGTTTCCTAATAACAACTAAAACTTGCATAGGGATCAACTAGCACCTGAGGATAATTAATCAACCCCCCGGCCCAGTGCTCCTCTGAGTGTTGGTCCAACCCAGGCGATGTCCAGTGCCCCTTGGGCAACCAAGGTCTCAGCCAACCCGACGTCTTGCCCATCTGGTGTGCCTTGAGAACGAGATACGTGTGACTCCTATTGGGATTTGTCGGCACATCGGGCGGTCTTGCTGGTTTTGTTTTACCATTGTCGAAATGTCTTGTGAACCGGGATTTCGAGCTTGATCGGGTTGTTCCGGGAGGAGGATTTTCCTCCGTTGATCATGAGAGCTTGTCATGGGCTAAGATGGGACACCCCTGCAGGGTTTGATCTTTCGAAAGCCTTGCCCGCGGTTATGTTGTAGATGGGAGTTTTTAATATCTGGTTGTAGAGAACTGATAGAGGCGAAGGTGTCCTGATGTTTCGATGAGATAGCAATCGTTTTCTGTGGGAGTCGACTTTGACGATCCGACTACGAACATGCGAAGACGTCGCGCCTTAGAAATCGCTAAACCAACTTCCGAGGGGTTATTGACCACGCCGGAGCACGATCAACCTGACCACGAGGGTCTATTTCCTGCGAGCAAACGAAGAACAAGCAAGAAACTAAGATTGCAATCTGGATATTGCGAATAAAAGAGGAAAGCTTTATTAATGAAGGTGGGGTTCTGTGACGCCTTTGTCTGGTCGTTGAACACAAACGAAGTACGCGAAGTTGCAGCTATGGCGAACTTTTAATCTAAATAAAACCCAAAGTCTAAACGATACCCTACGGGCTGTATATATGGAGGAGAGAGGGGGGAATTTCGTGGCCCTTGGAGGAGGGATCTGAAACCAACCCTAACTCTTGTTTCCCCACACATACGGACTCTAAAAACTGCCTATAATCAAGTATTTCAAAATTACATGGGCCAGGCCCAAAAATAAGATGACGCAGCACCTAGAATAGCCTCTAGACGAAATTTATGAAGGGGCATCTTGTATATTTCGTCCAAGGCTTCATGCACTCATTATGGTGGCTTCAAAGTCCTGGAATCATCACTTGTAACTCCGTTCTTGTTCCCCTTGCGCATGCCATCATCTCCATGCTTAAACTTGCTCCAAGGTTCATCTTTCTTGTCCAAGCTAGGCCCTTCATTTGTAAGCAAAACAAATGTATCCAATTTAGGCAGCATCATATTCTCATGAACATTAGAATCGTTACCAAGAGACGAAAGTACCTGATAATTCAATTGGCGTGCGCGAGCTCTAGTAATTGGTCCAGTATGTATAGCAGTAGGGGCTGTGGGTGTAACAATGGTATTGATGTCCTTATCATCCTGCCCTTCTTGAAATGAAGTCGTCCTCGATGAAAGCTCATCTTCCTCTCCCAAATGAGGCTTCAAATCTGCAATGTTAAAAGTGGGACTAACCCCAAGATCTGCAGGCAGCTCAAGTTTATATGCATTATCATTTATTTTCTCTAACACCTTAAAAGGACCATCAGCACGTGGCATTAGCTTTGATTTGCGCAAATTAGGAAATCTATCCTTACGCAAATGTAACCAAAGAAGATCTCCAGGTGCAAACACAACATGTTTTCTACCCTTATCTCCAGCAAGTTTATATTTAGCATTCATACGCATAATGATTTCCTTAGTTAACTCATGCATTTTTAAAATCAATTCAGCATGTTCTTTAGCATCAAAATTAACCTTCTCCGAAGATGGAAGAGGCAACAAATCAATATGTGCACGAGGTAGGAAACCATACACAATTTCAAAAGGGCACATCTTAGTAGTAGAATGCAATGAATGATTATAAGCAAATTCAATGAGGCAAGCATTCTTCCCACATTTTCTTATTATTCTTCAAAACAACCCTAAGCATAGTAGACAATGTTCTATTGACTACTTCAGTTTGTCCATCGGTTTAGGGGTGACAAGTAGTACTAAAAAGCAGTTTAGTCCCCAACTTATCCCATAAACATCTCCAAAAGTGGCTAAGAAATTTAGTATCACGATCTGAAACAATAGTATTTGTCACACCATGCAAGCGAATAATTTCACGAAAGAACAAATCAGCAACATTAACAGCATCATCGCTTTTATGACATGGTATAAAGTGTGCCATTTTCGAGAATCTATCCACGACAACAAATATGCTATCCCTCCCCTTCTTTGTTCGAGGCAAACCTAAAACAAAGTCCATAGATATATCCTCCCAAGGAACACTAGGTACATGCAAAGGCATATATAAACCATGAGGATTGAGTCGTGACTTAGCTTTTTGACATGTAGTGCAGCGAGCAACAAAACGCTCAACATCCCGTCTCATCTTTGGCCAAAAGAAATGTGTAGCAAGTACGTCCTTTGTCTTCTTCACGCCAAAGTGTCCCATTAATCCTCCTCCATGCGCCTCCTACAACAACAAAAGACGAACAGAACTAGCTGGAATGCATAACTTGTTAGCACGGAACACAAAACCATCATTAACAACGAACTTGTTCCATGATCTACCTTCTTTACAATTCTGCAATACATCTTTAAATTCAGCATCATGCACATATTGATCTTTGATGGTCTCCAAACCAAATATTTTAAAATCAAGTTGTGAAAGCATAGTATAACGACGAGACAATGCATCAGCAATAACATTTTCTTTACCCTTCTTGTGTTTAATGACATAAGGGAAAGTCTCAATGAATTCAACCCATTTAGCATGTCTACGGTTCAGTTTAGCTTGACTTTTAATGTGTTTCAAAGATTCATGATCAGAATGTATAACAAATTCTTTGGGCCATAAATAATGTTGCCATGTTTCTAAAGTCCGAACAACAGCATATAATTCTTTATCATAAGTAGAATAGTTCAGACTAGGCCCACTCAATTTTTCAGAAAAGTATGCAACAGGTTTGCCATCTTGTAGTAACACACCTCCTAATCCAATTCCACTAGCATCACATTCAAGGTCAAAAGTCTTATTAAAATCAGAAAGTTGGAGTAAAGGAGCATGTGTCAACTTATCTTTCAATACCGTGAAGGCTTCTTCCTGTGCGGTACCCCAGACAAAACGCACATCCTTTTTTGTAAGCTCATTGAGAGGTGCAGCAATGGTGCTGAAATCTCTCACAAAACGCATATAGAATCCAGCGAGGCCAAGAAAACTCCTCACTTGTGTGACCGTTTTAGGCTGCGTCCAACTCTCAATAGCTTCAATCTTGGCTTTATCAACTTCAATTCCCTGTGGAGTAACAACATAACCAAGAAAAGATACTCGGTCAGTGCGGAAGGTGCACTTCCCAAGGTTACCAAATAAACGTGCATCACGTAGAGCAATAAAAACAACACGTAAATGTTCCAAATGTTCCTCCAAAGATCTGCTATAAATCAGTATATCATCAAAATAGACTACCACAAATCATCCAATGAAAGCACATAAAACTTCGTTCATTAGTCTCATGAAAGTACTAGGTGCATTAGTTAACCCAAAAGGCATGACTAAATACTCATATAAACCAAACTTAGTTTTAAATGCTGTTTTCCATTCATCTCCCAATTTCATACGAATTTGATGGTATCCACTACGCAAATCAACTTTGGAGAAAATTGTAGAGCCACTCAATTCATCAAGCATATCATCTAGCCTAGGAATAGCATGACGATAACGAATAGTAATATTATTAATGCCTCTACAATCAACACACATACGCGACATACCATCCTTTTTAGGGACTAGTATAATAGGAACAACACAAGGACTAAGAGATTCGCGTATGTAACCTTTGTCGAGCAGCTCCTGTACTTGACGCATAATTTCTTTCGTCTCCTCTGGATTGGTACGGTATGGTGCACGATTGGGTAGTGATGCACCGGGAATTAAGTCAATTTGATGCTCAATCCCTCGAATAGGTGGTAATCCCGGTGGCACGTCTTGTGGGAAGACATCAGCGAACTCCTGCAAAATGTTAGTGACAGCAGGGGGCAAACAGGAAGGCACATCCTCGAATGAAATAATGCTTGTTTGCACACAAAAGCATAGCAAACAAATTTGCTAAAAACTAGCTCATCAATATCAGATTTTGTGGCAAGTAAACGCGCACTTTTCAATTTAATTTCAGAAGCAACACTAGATGGTTTATTATTAGGTTTCATTTGTTGCTCAAATTCTTTTGCCACAATCTGCTCTTATTTTTCTCCTGTTTTGCTTTACTAGCTCTATTAATATCATCTTTCAAAATAGATTTAGGAGTCATAGGAAGCAAAGTAATATGGCTCTCCTTATGAACAAGAGTATACTGATTATTTCTACCATGGTGTACAGAATTTTTATCAAATTGCCATGGTCTACCAAGTAATAAGGAACATGCTTGCATGGGTACCACATCACAATCAACATAATCAGCATATGTAGAGATACTGAAATGCACATGAACAGTACATTTTAACTTAACATTGCCGCTGTTGTTGAACCATTGGATGTAGTAAGGATGTGGATGTGGTCTTGTAGTGAGAGATAGCTTCTCCACCATCTCCATGCTAGCCAAGTTGTTGCAGCTCCCTCCATCTATGATGACGCGAACAGAACGTTCCTTCACAACTCTCTTTGTATGGAACAAATTATGCCTCTGATTTTGCTCAGCTTGTGTGACCTGCACACTCAAAACACGTTGAGCAACTAAACATTCATACATGTCAGCATCTTCAGGAGCCATGTATTGCGTGTCATGATCAGAATCATCTCCACCGTGTTCTTCACGTGTAATAAGAGCCAAAGTCTCCTCATCATAGTCACTAGCGGACTCATACCCACCATCCTCGGTAGCAATCATCACACGTTGAGATTTGCATTCTCTCGCAAAATGTCCTCTTCCCTTACAATGATGACAAATAATATCACTTGTGTGCCCTGTTGATGCCATGGAATAAGAAGAACTCTGTGCAGGCCCGATAGGTGTGCTCTTGGCAGATAATGGTGGTTGTGCCTGCTTCCTTGTATCACGGCTGGAGATAATAGCTGATGGAGGTGTCGGTGCAGTAGAATGTGTGGAAGTAGAGGATGCACGTGGTGTCCATGATGAAGGTCAACCTGCAGAAAAGTTAGTCCGCGCCAATGCCTGTCAATCTTGCACTTCATGTTCAGATTTACAAGCAAGATGGAATAAACGAGTGATATTATTATAATCCTTATACTCTAGAATGGTTTGAATCTCTCTATTTAATCCACCCATAAAACATGCAAGCATAGCTTCATTCTCCTCAACAATACCACATCTAATCATGCCAGTTTGTAATTCCTGACAATATTCTTCTATAGAATTTTTTCCTTGTCTTAAGCGCTGCACTTTTTGAAGCAATTCACGTTGATAATATGGTGGAACTCAACGAGTACGCATACAGTTTTCAAAGCAACCCAAGTAGCTGGAATTTGATATAATCTACAATGTTCAGACCACCAAACACATGCAAAACTAGTGAAAGCACAAACAGCAGTAGGAACACGTCTCTCCTCGGGATATTGTGAACTTGTAAAATGTGCTTCAGTTTCTAACTCCCAAGTAAGATATATATCAGGAACATATCTACCCTCAGATGGTGGAATATTAAATTTCAGTTTAGGAAGATGGTCATGATCTCGTACCTCATGTGGTGGTGCATGCCTACCATTGCGATGATATGCATGAGGACAACCTGGTGGTGGTGCTGGTGGTTGCACGTAGTTCTGATTTTGATCAACCTCATCCTCGTAATGGTCCTCCACCTCTGCAGTAGCAGCAGGAGCTACATAAGCATCAACAGCGGCACCAGAATTTTGCCCAGGGTCAATGGGAACGCGCTGTGCTCGTCCCACTTGATTTGGAAGGTGATGTTGCTGCTGCTGTTGTTGTTGTTGTTGTTGTAGAGGTGCGACAGGTGCAGCCGGCGGTGGTGGTGGAAAATGCGAAAGCAATTCAGTAAACTTGTTATCGAGCTTTGTTTCGAACGTCTTCTCCATGCCATCTATCTTCTCCATGGTCTCTTCAAATCTGTTTAGCACATCTTGCACCTGTCCGCTCATCATTTGCTGAAACTTATCATGAAGCTCCTTGTTCATCAAGTTCTCCCAGTCAATCTCGTCGGGTTGTGATCCTGCCATGGTTAGCAACAGTAGAAACACACAAGAATATGATCCTACAGACTACTAGAAAATGGCGGTGGTGGGGTGTCACAAATCCGTCAAGCAAATCTCAAATTCTTACCAGTTCTTACCCAGCAGCAGGTGGTGAACGACAACCGTTGTAGTCAAAACTCTGAAAGCTTGGATAGAGCGATTACTAGGGAGAGTCGAACGCACATTGTAGATGTATGTGGAGCTGGGAAGGCTTATAATATGGTAGCAAAAAGGGTCAGCAATAATCCATTCAGAGATGCAAAGTTGAATAAACGCTCAACGAGGGTACTGTGCTGGTTCTAGGCTAGACCGTGCTAGAGACGCGAGCCTAGAACACTAACAAAATCACGGCGCTGCACGTAAACAAGGAAAAGCACACTCTGAATTTTTTTCGCTCTGGTTTTTTTGGCGCTCCTCCTTTTTTTTGCGAAAAATCTAATGGCGAGTGTCTCAAAACTCTTCCCTGGTCAAACCGACAGGATGGCCACGAATTATTTTTTGACTTTTTTCAGAAATCAGGGCAGCGGCGACGAAAAAGTGCAACAAATAATCACTATGATGGCACGTGGCTCAAAAGACTCGGAAAAGCCAAAAAACAGGATAGGGAAAAATATTTTCGGCTGCCAAAATTTTGGCCTAAAAACTGCCCGGGGGTCTCCAGACTTTTTTTTTCTTCCGAAACCTACTCAGGCAAGGAAACACGAATCGGAAATTAGACGGATCTCGAAAACAAACCTAATATGATAGTAACTCAGATTGGTGGTGTATATATGGTGGTAGGATATGGCAGCGGTGGTGGTATATGGATACAGATTGGTGGTGGTATATGGATACGGATTGGTGGTGGTATATGGATACCGATTGGTGATGGTATATGGAGATGGATTGGCGGCAGATAAGCGGTGGTGGTAGATGGCAGGGGCGATGAGGATGGTGCGGCGGCGGTGTGACAACTTATGACCAGAACTCGAAACTCTAAAAGACTAGACTCTAAGACCAGCAACTAGACACGACGATGCAACCGCAAATTCAACAAAGCAAAAAACTGAAAAGACTATGCAAAGGCTCAGACTGGTTCAGATATGATGAACTAACCCTAATAATTTTTTTTGGCCTTTTCGTGGACTGTAGGTACAAAGAACAGACTTGATCTAAACTACGAAAAACTGGAAAATCTCACCGAGCAACCTGGAAATCTGATACCACTTGATAGAGGCGAAGGTGTCCCGATGTTTCGATGAGATAGCAATCGTTTTCTGTGGGAGTCGACTTTGACGATCCGACTACGAACGTGCAAATATGTCGCGCCTTAGCAATCGCTAAACCAACTTCCGAGGGGTTATTGACCACGCCGGAACACGATCAACCTGACCACGAGGGTCTATTTCCTGCGAGCAAACGAAGAACAAGCAAGAAACTGAGATTACAATTTGGATATTGCGAATAAAAGAGGAAAGCTTTATTAATGATAGTGGGGTTCTATGACACCTTTGTCTGGTCGTTGAACACAAATGAAGTACGCGAAGTTGCAGCTATGACGAACTTTTAAGCTAAACAAAACCCAAAGTCTAAACGATGCCCTAAGGGCTGTATATATGGAGGAAAGAGGGGGAGGGGGAATTTCGTGGCCCTTGGAGGAGGGGTCCGAAACCAACCCTAACTCTTGTTTCCCCACACATACGGACTCTAAAAACTTCCTATAATCAAGTATTTCAAAATTACATGGGCCAGGCCCAAAAATAAGGTGATGTAGCACCTAGAATAGCCTCTGGACGAAATTTATGAAGTGGCATCTTGTATATTTCGTCCAAGGCTTCATGCACTCCTTATGGTGGCTTCAAAGTCCTGAAATCATCACTTGTAACTCCGTTGTTGTTCCCCTTGCGCATGCCATCATCTCCATGCTTGAACTTGCTCCAAGGTTCATCTTTCTTGTCCAAGCTGGGCCCTTCATTTGTAAGCAAAACAAATGTATCCAATTTAGGCAGCATCATATTCTCATGAACATTAGAATCGTTACCAAGAAACGAAAGTACCTAATAATTCAATTGGCGTGCGCGAGCTCTAGTAATTGGTCTAGTATGTATAGCAGTAGGGGCTGTGGGTGTAACAATGGTATTGATGTCCTCATCAAGAACTTGACACCAGATCCAAAATAAAATACACCAACCGCGTGTGTAACCGTGACTGTCTCTTTTCGACGAGGTTCGGGAAGAGAACACAGTTGGGTTATGTTTGAATGTAAGTAGTTCAGGATCACTTATTGATCACCAACCGCGACCGTTGTGTAGTTTCTCATCTTATTCTTGTACTCGTAAGTTAGCCACCATACAATGCTTAATCGCTTGCTGCAAACTCACCACTTACCCATTCCAAACCCATTAAGCTTTACTAGTCTTGATACCCATGGTGATGAGATTGCTAAGTCCTCGTGGCTCACAGATTACTACAACAACAATTGCAGGTACAGGTAATGCGATGATCATGATGTGAGAGCGATGTTTGCTTGTTTTGGAGTTCTTCTTCGATCAGGGGATAGGCTCCTGGTCGGCAGCCTGGGCTAGTAGGGTGGATGTCGTTTGAGTTTCTGTTTGTGTTTCATCCGTAGACGGATGTTATTCTCATGTATGATGTTTGATGTATTCTTGTGGCATTTATATGCCCTTTATATGTATCCCCATCTATTATGTAATGGTACGATGTAATGATATCCACCTTACAAAAGCGTCTTCAATATGCGGCTCTATCCTTGATGGGACCTTCGAGTTCCTCTCGGATAGGATCACATATTGAGCGTGACACTAATAGATGAATGTTTGGCTATGTCCTATAGTGGTGATCAGAGATTTGTCTATTTCAATAAGAGATCGATGGGGATCACTTGAAAAAAAATCTAATCAGGTGGATGTGAAGCTCACCATCTGGAACCAATACTGACTCATACCTTGAGCTCCTGCCTCCCAACGCACCAGGGTGATAGTTCTGTCAAATTGGATGGATTGGAGACTGGAGGACCATCAGCGTCGCTACAGGAGCAAACCCCCAAACGGCGGCTGCTCACACTATGTACAGACGTGTCGCTCCCATCGCAGGCATGCCGAGGTGCTCAATGTGCTCTCCCGCGTCACCCGTGGCGCTGCTGTGCCTGCTCTTTCGCTCTTGTGGCGTCTTCCTCGGAAGGAGCACATAAATCACTCCCCTCTTCCCCGGCGTGGAGGTGCGCCCGGATCCAACGCTCCTTGTCCGCACGGCTGCATCCTACAACAAACTCCATTCAGGGCAGCACCGTCTGTGCGAAGGAGCGGCGAACGGTCACGGTGACCCGCGCTCCAGAAGAGGCCGGTGGCGACCGCGTCAGTGGGGCATCAGTCGAGTGAAGGAGTGATGGCCTGAGTGGCGTGGGAAGCGGCAGATCGGTGGAGCGGCGGGCGGCGACCCTCTACCTCGCCTGGTAGGAGCGGCGGGCGGCGACCCTCTGCCTAGCTTGGTAGGAGCGGCCGCCGACGACTTGGCAGAGGCAAGGTGCGTCGCATTCTCGGCAAGGGCGATTTGATGTGGATGAAGGGATTGGTAGTCGATGGGTGGCTAGATCGGGCGGCGGTTCGACGGAGCGGGGGCGGCAGCGTGTGGCGCGAGAGGAGTGGGAGGGTGACGTGCGGGCGAGCGTGCGTGCGTGGGGTTGCGACAATTTTTTTCTTTTTGGCGATGGATGGATTAGTGATGGGTTAATGCCTGGCTTGTAGCGTTAACCAGGGGGAGTAAGGGCCATTAAATTTTGTAGATGAATGAGTTAGATGGTTTGGATCTGCTGAAAATCCATCTCTGCATCTAAGCTCATCTGCAGACACGCTGACGAAAGAAATCAAAATAAATAGTAGACAAATTCAAAAAATTCTAATTTTTTTATGTGGTAGACAATTTGATGCGTGAGGTCCACTCCAATTTTCAGATCATTTGTATCTGAGGAGCTCTCAGCAAAAAAGACAAATTGGGATTCTGTAAAATTGTTTACTGTTCATGTATTGTTTTGGTTCGATTTGTCTTTTTTGCTGAGAGCTGCTCAGATGTATAAATGACTTGAAATATTGAGCAGGCCTCACACATTAAATTTTCTACCTCACAAAAAACAATTAGAATTTTTTGATTTTGTTTCGAATTTTTTATGATTTTTTTAAGCAGGTACAGATAAGTCTGGGCACCGAAACGCTCTAATGTGGATCTGCCCCTTCTCTTCATTTTATAGAGGTACTGTAGTAGATAAACAACCTAATTACCACACCCTAAAAAAACCATATCTACCACGTTCGTTTAGAAAAACCATAATTACCACGCCATTATCCAATCCCGACCACCTCGTCCTCCATTTTTTTTTTCCGAGAGTACCCTCCTCCATTTCTAATCCTCCTCGCACCTCCGTCGTCGTCTAGGGATCGAGCCAGTGGAGAGCGGTGAAGATGATGATGACGCGGGCATCGATGGGCGCCATGGATGGCGCCGCGTTGGATGAGGTGGTTCGGCGGCTCGTCGAAGGGGGCCGCGGCGGGCGCCAGGTCCAGCTGTCGGAGGCGGAGATCCGCCAGCTCTGCGTCGAGGCCAAAACGGTGCTCCTCTCGCAGCCCAACCTCCTGCGCATTCCCGCGCCCGTCAAGATCTGCGGTGAGCACCGGCCTCAAGGCCCCTCCACTACCCTCTGATTCGGGCATACCGTACCGCGCGCTCTCCTCTTAGTGGCGCGTTTGCGCATTTGGGCCGTATAGCCTGACTCCCAGAGATGGATTATTTATGTTCGATTTTTCCCGATGTCTGGCGCGTACGGTTGATTTGGGGTATTGACTGTTGAGGACCCGGTAACGTTTTCTGTAAGAACAAGTATACTCTGTTGAAATATTGACATAGGTATGATGTCTGAAATTTAGGAATCTGAAATGTCCAATTTAAGAATCTTGGCCGGTGTTCTTGCAGCGTGGTCAATGGCCAGAGTTGGTAGTCTTTGCTCTATGGGTACACTTGTGTTATCCTTTTATACATTTTAGGATGATAAGTGGTTTACATTTGAAATGTCCAATTGGAAGGATCTACTACTGACATAACCTTAATAATTACTAAAAGGTAGGTAAAGGTAGACAACGATATTCTTCTACCCTTTATTGAGAGGGTCAGCCCCTTTATATAGTACACAAGACTTGACCGAGAGGCCGGTAAGTCTATCACAAGTCTAATCCAACTGCTAAACTGATTGGACTCTTTCCTAACAAAGTTTTTTTGTGAATACACAGGTTGCGTATCTTTTCATTGATAGAAGGGTAGAATAGTACAAATGGGCGTCCCTCGGCTACGTGCCAAATGCATAAACCTCTTGACACTTCATCTGTGTGTGCTACCCTATGTCATGACAATTATGACTTTGCTGTTTGACGATTGTGTTTGTTATGTGTAACACAACTCTTTCAAGAATTTGCATTCTTAAAGTTACTGACACGATGATCATTTTGTTTCAATGTAGTTAGTAATAATTTTTCTTTGTAAGTTTTTTCTGTAAGACTCAAGTGCTCACTTGGTATCAAAATGGTTTTTTAATACCATAATAATAGGTTATTCATATCTTTATTCTGTTGTTTTCATTCTGAAAGGCAGTGATGCCCAACAGAACCCTATTCTTTTAATACCTTTATGAAAATCAGGTCAGTTATTTAACATTCTCAGAATAAGGACCGTCATAAAACTGTGCACCACTTGTTGTACAAAACCCCTTTTCCATCTTTAGGAAGTACAAGTAGACTAGGTGCACACATTTGGTTGAATTCGTTATGAAATCTCTTATACATATTTTTGTTGACCTTGGCCATCTCTCCATATTTGGACTTGTCACCTGGGATCATATTTCATCCTTTTGTTACGTTTCGGAATCTGTCATTATAGAACATTCTCCCCTTTTGCCTTGTAGGTGATATCCATGGTCAGTTTGTTGATCTTCTGAGGCTGTTCGATTTGGGTGGCTATCCTCCAACTTCGACTTATCTTTTCCTTGGAGACTACGTGGATAGAGGCAAACAAAGCTTGGAAACCATATGTCTGCTTCTGGCGTATAAAGTGAAGTACCCTGATAAGGTTTTCCTGTTGAGAGGAAACCATGAAGATGCAAAAATTAACAGAGTTTATGGTTTCTATGATGAATGCAAGAGGAGATTCAATGTTCGTCTGTGGAAGATATTCTGTGATTGCTTCAACTGCTTGCCTATGGCAGCGCTTATTGATGATAAGATATTCTGTATGCATGGTGGCCTTTCACCTGAATTGAATAGCTTAGATCAAATTAAGGATATTGAGAGGCCTGTTGAAATTCCTGACTATGGTCTTCTATGTGATTTGCTTTGGTCTGATCCTAGTTCTGACACACAAGGGTGGGGGGAGAGTGACAGAGGTGTTGCTTGTACTTTCGGTGCGGATAAGCTTGTAGAATTTTTGGAGAAGAATGATCTTGACCTCATTTGCCGAGCTCACCAGGTAGGCGGAAATTGCTCTACCTTACTTTTATCTTATTCATCATGACACTTATATAACTGAAGCATGAATGTCCTCAGGTGGTAGAGGATGGCTATGAGTTCTTTGCAGAAAGGAGATTAGTCACCATCTTTTCAGCTCCAAACTACTGTGGAGAATTTGATAATGCGGGTGCTTTGTTAAGCATAGATGAAAGCTTAATGTGTTCTTTCCAGATCTTGAAGCCAAAAGAAACGGGAGCACCACATTCAAGAAAACCAATTTCAAACAAGGTAAATAATCAGGTTTCAGTTGGTTTCCCTTTC
This sequence comes from Aegilops umbellulata, assembly GCA_032464435.1. Classification (NCBI taxonomy): domain Eukaryota; kingdom Viridiplantae; phylum Streptophyta; class Magnoliopsida; order Poales; family Poaceae; genus Aegilops; species Aegilops umbellulata. Next base: position 161,168,684 of record CP136056.1, on the reverse strand, counting down.
ATGACCCAATATATTGGACAAGTGACAGATAGATCATCAGTGAGTTATTCTTGTTTGAACTACAATTCATGAAAAAGACATCTTATCTATATCTATCTATACCTCTATCTACCTCTATCTACTAATATAAAAAGATCCAATTAATGAACCATGTCAATCCAACGACCTAGATTGCTCCAATGGTGAGTGCTCAACATGTTTAGCGTGCAATTAATATCATACATGTCTGTGCTAATCACATAATTAACGCATATTTGATATCCTACCTAATATAAATGTGCTATTAATTTTCGTCCTAATCTTAACGGGCATTGCACGTATGCATTTATTAGTTAGTATAAACTAGAGAGATACGCGCGCCCTGCCGCGCGAGTTTTCTTTTGGGCGTGATTTTTTTTTCAGGCTCCTATGGCTGGTTGGTTCTTCGTGGGTTTCTTCAGTTATTATTCGCCCTACAAAACAGTTAAGCATGAACATTGTAAATCCTTTCTCAAATAAGAACAACAAATTCCGATGAATTCCACACGTACACACGACCACCCTTCTCCGACCCACTTACAGCCAACTTCTTTTCAACTGTTGATTTTACAGCAGCTGCACCGGCCCTGGATATAACACAGTACATCTCCAGAGCATTATAACAAGGCCACTCACAGATTAAGAAATGCTAAATTATCTAAGCTAGACCTTTTATTATTCTTTGGTGGATCACCCTCCTTCACTGACTCTGATGTATCATGAACATGTTCATTCTGCGTCTAGGTTTCCTGTAATAACAACATATGTGTAAGAGCAGATGAGCTTCAGACGAACTGGAAATCTGGCGTGGACACAGTTCAAAAGGTAATGAAGGGAAAGTCACCAACACATCCTTTGCTGGCTTAAAGACACCTTCAGGGAGCTCCTGGCGCTGGCTAGCAGCGCCAGAAGCTTCAGCAGCCACTCCATCTACACACAATCATCATAAAACAAACAATTTTAGAACCACAAAATGCACCAAATTCAAAAGGAATCGCCTAGAGCTACCTACCAAGATGAGCAGGCAATTCCGCTGCAGCACCGGTACAGGAAGAACTGCTGCCTGCAACGAAATCGTAATACATAGATCCACTCACTGGGAAGAACTTGCGAACCTAGAAAGTCAAGGCATCCTTATCTCTCCTAAAGGAATATCATGGCACGCTCACTTCGACGACATATTTTGTTCCAACCAGAGCCATGATCTCCGGCGGCATAACTGAACAATTGCCCTTCCTGGACGACCATGTTAAAGCACAGAGAAACAAAACACAAAGGGGATAAAATAAATGAATCTCAATACACATACCAATAAAACTGGACTAATTAGGAAAAGAGTCGCATGAAAATGACATATAGCAGTTTGGCTACAAATGACAGTAATACATAAGAAAAACAAATCTATAAATCTATGTTAACTTAGACCCATCAATTCCACTACCAGGCCATACAATCTTTTCTTCTTGATCGAAGATAACCAATGAGACAGCACAAGTAAAGTACATGTTTAGCAATGTTGGCAGCACCGAAGCTAACACCAAGGCTCGCTCAGAGCCAGACATAAAACAACTATACATATACATAACTGGATATACCAAACATATGCATGCTTCAGCAAGACATCAACCAAAACGACTTCAAATAACCATTTGAGCCTCCTACCAAGCAACACGAACCATGATTTTTACCTAGGAGCTAGCATAGCTACAACGTGGACTGCAGTTGCAGCAAGACAAAATGATAATGCCATAGAATCTTCAACCAGACGTAATTAAAAGCCCTCTAAAAACACCACCACCATAAAACAGACACTTCACAGCAACATCACAGGACCCACCCCCAAGCATTTGCTGAATAATCTACCTAAACACAGAAACAACAACCTAAATAAACCACAGACCGACGTCCGTACGCTCACGGAGGTCCGGACGTCCGTAGATCTTCGGACTTCCGTAAATTAGGCTCTGTGAAGGATGTGCCAGTCGTCCGGAGATCCTTGGATTTTCGTAGATTTCGTTCTGTTGGCATAGCGTCGGTCGTCCGGAGGGGTTCGGTCGTTCGGAGCCTGGGAGATGTCGGACGTCCGATCCTGGTCGGACGTCCGGCCGCTGTAGCTTTTGTTGGCCTTAGTTCCTTGGGCTGGCGTGACCTTCAGGGGCCGGACGTCCGGGCTGGGCCGGTCGTCCGGTGGTTGTAACATCCGAGGCAGCATTTCTTCTTGTGCTCCGCACTTGGTGTCCTTGCCGTCTTGTCCATTGGATGTAGATGTTTCATGGCTTTCCTCCCAGTATTTGAGCACACATAGTGTTTCCGTTTGAGGTAGTAGCCATGTCTCATGTGTCGAAGGTGGTAGTTCGGAAAGGAGCGAGTTCACCTTATTTTCGCTAGCCTTTGCTCGTGCTCTTGTCATAGGTCCAAGTGGTGTCGTGGGAGACGTAGGTAGGTCCATGGGGATGACCTTGGGATGCTCCGCATCATCTCCCCTCCCTTGGGAAAGATCCAACCTCTGATCGAAATCTTCATCACCATGGTAGGCCGAAAGATCCTTGACGTTGAAGACGTCGCTCACGTTGTACTTGTCGCGCGGGTGGTCGATCTTGTAAGTGTTGTTGTTGTACCGTGCTAGCACCTTGAAGGGTCCATCGGCTCGTGGTAGAAGTTTGGACTTGCGTTCATTGGGGAAGCGGTCCTTGCGAAGGTGTAGCCACACAAGATCTCCAATGTTGAATATCATGGGTTGCTTGTTGACGTTGAGCTTGGTCGCGAGTCGTTGTACTTGACGCTCGATGTTGTGCCTTGTATCTTCATGCATCTTCTTGAGGCAGTTCAATCGGGCACTCGCGTCCATGTTGATGCGCTCTTGTAGTGGTAGAGAAAGAATGTCCAATGGGGACAACGGGTTGAAACCGTAGACAACCTCGAAAGGGGACTTGCCGGTAGTCGAATGTCTTGCACGGTTGTAGGCGTACTCGGCGATAGGTACGCACTCCTTCCACTCCTTGATGTTCTTCTTTATCAACACATGTAGTAGAGTGGAGAGTGTACAGTTCGTCACCTTCGTTTGGCCGTCTGTTTGTGGATGGTATGCCGTGGAGAACAATAGCTTGATTTCGAGCTTGGCGCATAATGTCTTCCAAAAGTAACTTAGGAACTTGACGTCGCGGTCCGAGACAATCGTCTTTGGCACTTCATGAAGTCGCAAGATTTCCCTACAAAAGAGATTGGCAACATGTGAAATATCGTCTATCTTGTTGCAAGGAATGAAATGAGCCATTTTGGAGAATCGGTCCACAACAACAAAAACGGAATTCTTGCCATTTCTAGTTCTAGGCAAACCAAGCACAAAATCCATGCTAATATTTTCCCATGGTTGGTACGGAATTGGAAGAGGCATATAAAGGCCGTGAGATTGGGCTTTGGACTTAGCTTTGCGACATGTAGAGCATCAGTTGGTGAAACGGTTGACGTCGCGAAACATCTTGGGCCAAAAATAGTTCTTGAAGAGCGTAGCAAGTGTCTTGTCGCGTCCAAATCCAAAGTGTCCCATTAGTGCTCCATGAGATTCTTTCAAAAGCAACAAACGAAGAGAAGACTCGGGGATGCAAAGTTTGTTAGCTCTCATAAGATAATCATCTTTGATGTAATAGCGTTCCCAAGATAAATGCGTCAAGCACTTTGCATAAGGAATAGCAAAAGTAGGATCATGCGCATACAAGTCTTTTATGTGCTCAAAGCCAATGACATTCTATTCAAGTTGAGTAACAAGCATGCATATACGGGAAAAGGCATCCGCCACAACATTTTCCTTACCTTTAATATACTTTTATGTGCTCAAAGCCAATGACATTCAATTCAAGTTGAGTAACAAGCATGCATATACGGGAAAGGGCATCCGCCACAACATTTTACTTACCTTTAATATACTTGATGACATAAGAAAATGACTCTATAAATTCACTCCATTTAGCATGACGCTTGTTCAACTTTGTTTGACCTTTAAAGCATTTAAGCGTTTCATGATCGGTATGGATGATAAATTCATGAGGGCGGAGATAATGTTCCCATTCACGCAAAACTCGCACTAAAGAATATAGCTCTTTGTCATAGATGGAGTAATTGAGTTGCGCTTCGGAAAGTTTTTCGCTTAAGTATGCTTTGGGGCGCTTCTTTTGCGTTAACACACCTCCTATGCCATTACCACTAGCATCGCAATGAATTTCAAAAGGTTTGTCAAAGTTGGGTAATGCAAGCACGGGAGCATGAGTAAGCAAATTCTTAAGCTCATTGAAAGCGGTGTCTTGGGATGTTCCCCAAACAAACGGTGTATTTTTCTTACTCAAAGCATGCAAAGGTGAAGCAATGGTGCTAAAATCCTTCACAAATCTACGATAGAAATTGGCTAAACCAAGGAAACTACGCACTTGTTGCAAATTGGTTGGTTGGAGCCAGGTTTTAATAGCATTGATCTTAGATTCATCAACATGAACACCCTTAGAAGATACTACAAAACCCAAGAAAACAAGCTTATCAACACCAAAAAGGCATTTGTCCATATTAGCATAGAGACGCTCTTTTCGAAGAGTTTGTAGCACGGTTCGAAGGTGGGTGCCATGATCTTTGAGAGATTTGCTATAAACAATGATATTGTCGAAGTAGACCACAATAAACTTACCAATGTAAGGGTGAAACACATAATGCATAAGACGCATGAAAGTACCGGGTGCTTCCAATAAATTCATAGGCATGACTAACCACTCATACAAACCAAACTTTGTTTTGAAAGCGGTTTTCCATTCATAACCCTCTTGTATGCGTATTTGATAGTAACCACCTTTAAGATCAATTTTAGAAAAAATAGTGGCACCGCTAAGTTCATCTAGCATATCATCAAGGCGTGGAATGGGGTACCTATAGCGAGCAGTGATAGCATTGATAGGTCTACAATCAGAACACATGCGAAAACTACCCTATCTTTTTGGCACAAGAATGATCGGTACGGCACAAGGAGTTAAACTTTCACGCACATGTCCATGATCTATGAGATGCTTTACTTGCCTTTGTATTTCTTTGGTTTCTTCGGGGTTGACACGGTATGGGGCCTTGTTTGGAAGAGGTGCTCCGGGGATGAGGTCGATGCGGTGCTCGATGCCTCGTAGTAGAGGTAGACCCGGAGGTAGCTCGTCGAGGAAAACATCTTGGAATTCCTGCAATAGAGAAGATAACACCAAAGGTAGATTGTGAGAGTTATTAGTTTTTAGTGTCTCGTCCTTGCACAAAAGGATATAGTGCATGACACTTGATCTAGACTTCTCTCATCTCACGTTTGGTGGCAAAGAGGACTAAGTTCTTATTGTCGCTCATCGTGGAGGCACTCAATTTGGGCTTGTGGCGCTCATTCTCTTTTTGGTGGTTCACTCTCTCAGTATTCTCTCCACGATGGGTGGATTGCTTGTCGGCGATCACTTGGCTTGGAGACATGGGTCGTAGCACGTACTCCTTTCCTTTCATCTTGAAGCTATAGTGGTTTGTACGCCCGTTGTGGATGACACCTCGGTTAAATTGCCATGGCCGTCCAAGAAGGAGGTGGCAAGTGGTCATTGGAAGGACATCACACTCCAAAGTGTCTTCGTAAGCTCCGATCTTGAAGGAAACTTGTATCCTATGCTCGACTTGGATAGTGCCGGTGTTGCTTAGCCATTGAACCTTGTAGGGGTGCGGGTGCTTCATCTTGACCAATTGAAGCTTGGAGCATAGTTCTTCACTTGCTAGGTTATGGCAACTCCCTTCATCAATGATGACCTTGACGGACCTTCCATTGATGCCGGCCTTGGTGTGGAAGATATGGCATCTTTGGTCTTCGTCTTGTTGATGTTGAAGAGTCAAGACTTTGGAGACAACAAGAGTGGGGCTTGAATCTTCGTCACAAAAGACTTGATCATGTTCGTCTTCATTCACTTGCCGGTGCATGGCCACTTGGTCAAGGGCTTTCATTTCTCCTTCACTCATGGAGTCATAGGTTCTGTCGTCGTTGAGGATCATGGTGCGCTTGTTTGTACACTCAAAGGACTTGTGGCCTCGGCCGCCGCATGTGAAGCGTTTGAAGGAACTTGTCTTGATGGTCTCATCGATTGAGGTAGATGATGATGAAGCTTTCGGCTTGAAGCTACTTGTAGTAGGAGGACTACTTGAGGTTGTCGAAGTTTTCTTGTAACTTGACTTGTCGCCGTTGCTTGTAGATGGTTTGGTTGAGGTAGAAGCTGTTGGAGTCGTTGAAGCTTGAGAGTTGGAGAAACCATAGGACTTGGATGAGAACTTGGCATATTTGAAGTCATCTTACACTTGACGTTCCGCTTTGGTAGCTTGATGTACTAGCTCGATGAAGTTCGAGTATGGTTGGAAGTCGGCGATCTTCTTGATAGGATGATTGAGTCCATTCAAGAAATGTGCCATAGTTTGCTCATCATCTTTCGTGATATTGGCTCGTATCATGGCAATCTCCATTTCCTTGTAGTACTCTTCAACGCTTTTGGTTCCTTGCTTGAGGAGTTGGAGTTTCTTGAAGAGGTCGTGGTTGTAGTAGTTGGCACGAAACGTGCTCTCATGACATCCTTCATTTGCGCCCAAGTTGTGATTGGTAGTTCACCTTTTGCCTCTCGGCGGTCAATGACTTGTTCCCACCAAATGAGGATGTAGTCTTGAAACTCAAGGGATGCCATCGCGATTTTCTTCTTCTTCATAGTTGTGCAAGCGGAAGATTTTGTCAACCTTCAATGCGCAAGATATATACTTTTCGGGATCGTTGCTTCCGGTGAACTTGGGATGGTGAACTTTAGCTTGCCGTATCGTTGCTCTTCATTGTGTTGGGGTCGGGGATGATGACGCCCATGTCGTTGAAGGTTGTCGACCTCAAGTTGTTCTTGTCTTGAAGGATTTTCATTGTCTTCATGCTCTCGATGAACTTGATGTTCTTGTCTAGCTTGAGGAGGCGCTTGTCGATCTTGACGAGGAACTTGATGCACACGTGATTGATAAATCCTTCTTGAACTTCGTCGCGAAGCGCTTCTTGGTGCTCATGAGCTTGGCGGCCTCGATTGGCTACGGCTTGACTTGAATCTCGGAGGGCACGTTGCGCCTCAAGTGAAAGTTGTTGTTTTTGGCGTTGTGCCTCGGCATCTTGTGCATCTTGGTGTTGACGCTCTCGCTCATCTTGTTCTTGTTGGCGTTGATGTTGCCTTTCTTGTGCTTGCGCGAATGTAGCTTGGTTTTGACGATGTCTGTGCTCTTGAGAGTCGGTGTCGTGTAGTGGATCGCGGCTGGCTTGACGATCTTGATGCGCGGCACGACGAAGAGTATTCGATGTCGGGGTACTTGAGCCAGAGATAGTGTCGTCTGAGTGTCGACTCGAGCGGCTCCGTCTTGAGTAGGACGAAGTGGTAGAAGAGCGGTTGACCAACAAGGCACGAATCTCGTCCATTCTTGCGTCATTCTCGTGCTTGTGTTCGTCGAGCTTGTTGTCGTAGTAGTCTCTTGTGCGTTGCTCAGAGAGTCGCAAGTCGGTGGCGAGGTTGTCAATGCGGTCGCTCATTGCTAGTTGCTCTTCATGCAAGGCTCGTTGCGTTTCAAATAGGTGTAGCTTGGTGACGTAATTGTTCGGGTCGTCGTCTTGCTCAAGGAAGAGTGGGTTGGTAGAAGTACTTGGCCTATCCATCATTCCAAACAAAATATGTGAGTTGGAGAAAGAGAAGAACTTATACCAAATGTACGTTGACCGATGTTGAAGATGGATCAATGATCACTCAATGTGTAACAAGGAAATAGCACAATTGGTACCAATTCTTGTCGGTTTCTCACACCTACACAAGTAAAAGCTTATGGTGGAGCTTGGTTAGGATGGTGGCACAAAATTTGATGCAATTGTTAATGAGACTCAATAATGTTGGAAAAGATTCACAAATTTGCAAATGCAACAAGTAGACCAATAGCAAGATGTGGTACACGGAAACACACACGCAAATAGATAAGTGGGATCGTGCAACCAAGGAATAAGCCAAATGTGGAATCCACGAAAATGCTCTTGTTGCACAACACTAGAAAGACGCTAGCACGATTGCACAATAGGCGGATACGAACTTGTGCACAACCTACTAAGCAAAAATGCAACGACTTCTATCCCAAGTATGCTATATGTATGGTATTTCGGTGATATGATCCAAGATGATCGAGTATGACAATCTTAATGTTGTATGATGCTATGGTTCTTGCTTATAAGCTCTTTGCTTATCTTTCCCTTTTTGCTTAAAAGTTTGTTTGGCTCTTTCTTGTTGGAGCTCTTTTCTCATGCAATGCTTCACGAACCAAGATAGCAATTGAGTGTATGCGATGACAACTTTGTGACACAAGAGATGATACCAAGATATGCACCACGATGATATGGTATGTATGCTATGAGAAGTATGATCACTAATGTGCACAAGTCACGTTGCCAGCAATACTCAAAGGCTAGTCTTGATGGGTAAGCTACGCAAAAAGTAAGGCTATGGGGTTATCAATGCAATGGCAAGAATGTATGATGATATCACGATACCAAGATGAGGTTACCGTTGATGACAAGTCCGTTGCGAAAATGAGCGGCGATGATGTCGATGTCGAACCGTACCTAGATAGCCGAAACACAATAGGACACGGGAACCGCAACTCAAATTCTCAAAGCAAAGCGTGACCAAATTGTCGGAGTTGGTAGCGAAAAGGCTAAGGTGGTGTTATGCGCAAGTGGTGGTGGTATGCGGATGCGTATGCGGAAGTGGGGCGGTGGTTGAAAATTTTCGGGTGGGGAAATTCAGTTTCGTCAGGGTAGTACGGACGTCCGGGGGACTACGGTCGTCCGGTCGTCGGACGTCCAGAAGCTGTCGAACGTCCGGTGCCTGTGCGATTTCGGGCACGGAGGAACTGCTAGGGTTCGTCGTGGAGAGGTCTAAACCGTCAAATCCGGGCGATTTTGTGGATGGAAATGGTGGAGATGATGGGGGAAAGCTAGATCCACTCGAGGCAAAGCAAATCCATGGATCAAATCCAAAAAAACTTCATCACACCAACAAATCACTAAAAAATTTTTGGGGCTATTTTTGTGGGGGAATTTTTGAATTAGGGAAGACCACAACAAAATCAAGCTAGAAAACAAAGGGGGAAGGCTCTGAAATCGTGATCAACGTGGCTCATGGTACCAAGATGATGTAGGGTAGACCCTATACGGCCGATCTTTCACGAAAGGAGCGGATCCCAACTAAGAACACGATGGAAAATCACGAGGGAAAACACAAGAGGAACTCTCAAACCAACAAGAGATAGTCACACATATGCTAGATCCAAGAACACATAGAGATCACACGGTCCAAATCCAACAAGAGACGATACATAGGGTAACCGGTTCTTCTCCGTGAGGAGGTCTTGATGGGGCCACCCAAGAGAGGGTCTTGAATCCAACAGGGATCTTCTCTGTAGAGGGGCCGCGGTCTCTCTCAAGGAGTAGATCTGTATGGATGAGCAAAGCTCTATCTTACATATGAGCTAAACCAATGCTAACCCTAACTAGGAGGAGGAGGAGGTCTATTTATAGTCTTAGTGCAAATGTGGACGAAGTGAAGGGGTACATGGGCCTCAGCCCGTAACTGGACACAACCAGGGGTCGGACGTCCGTAAGGTGTCAGTCATCCGGAGGCTCACGGAGGTCCGGATGTCCGTAGATCTTCGGACTTCCGTAAATTAGGCTATGTGAAGGATGTGCCGGTCGTCCGGAGATCCTCGGATTTCCGTAGATTTCGTTTTGTTGGCGTAGTGTCGGTCGTCCGGAGGGGTTCGGTCGTCCGGAGCCTGGGAGATGTCGGACGTCCGGTCCTGGTCGGACGTCCGGCCGCTGTAGCTTTCGTTGGCCTGAGTTCCTTGGGCTGGCGTAACCTTCAAGGGCCGGACATCCGGGGTGGGCCGGTCGTCCGGTGGCTGTAGCATCCGAGGCAGCCTTTCTTCTTGTCCTTCGCACTTGGTGTCCTCGCCGTCTTGTCCATTGGATGTAGATGTTTTGTGGCTTTCCTCCCAGTACCTGAGCACATATAGTGTTTCCGTTTGAGATAGTAGCCATATCTCATGTGTCGAAGGTGGTAGTTCAGAAAGGAGCGAGTTCACCTTATCTTCGATAGCCTTCGCTCGGGCTCCTGTCATAGGTCCAAGTGGTGTCGTGGGAGACGTAGGTAGGTCCATGGGGATGACCTTGGGATGCTCCGCATCAGTGTCATTCTGAGGCACCACCTGCCCATCAAGGCTAACCTCCTCCTCACACCTAGTAGTACTGAAACCGCACATCATGTACTCGGTTTTAGTTCTACTAAGCCTAAACCCTTTCAATTCCAAGGTTTGTTTCTATAGCTCTTAACTTCCTATTTACCCTTGTTCGACTATCGTCAACTAGAACCGCATCATCCGCAAAGAGCATACACCATAGGATATCTCCTTGTATATCCATTGTGACCTCATCCATCACCAAGGCAAAAAGATAAGGGCTCAAAGCTGACCCCTGATGCAGTCCTATCTTAATCGGGAAGTCATCACTGTCGACATCACTTGTTCGAACACTTGTCACAACATTATCGTACATGTCCTTGATGAGGGTAATGTACTTTGCTTAGACTTTGTGTTTCTCCAAGGCCCACCACATGACATTCCGCGGTATCTTATCATAGGCCTTCTCCAAGTCAATGAACACCATATGCAAGTCCTTTTGCTCCCTGTGTCTCTTTATAAGTTGTCGTGCCAAGAAAATGGCTTCCATGGTCGACCTCCCAGGCATGAAACCAAACTGATTTTTGGTCACGCTTGTCATTCTTCTTAAGCGGTGCTCAATGACTCTCTCCCATAGCTTCATTGTATGTCTCATCAGCTTAATTCCACGGTAATTAGTACAACTCTGAACATCCCCCTTGTTCTTGAAGATTGGTACTAATATGCTCCGTCTCCATTCTTCTGGCATCTTGTTTGCCCGAAAAATGAGGTTGAAAAGCTTGGTTATCCATACTATCGCTATGTCCATGAGGCCCTTCCACACCTCAATGGGGATACAATCAGGGACCATCGCCTTGCCTCCTTTCATCCTTTTTAAAGCCTCCTTGACCCCAGACTCCTGGATTCGCCGCACAAAACGCATGCTGGTCTCATCAAAAGAGTTGTCCAGTTCAATGGTAGAACTCTCATTCTCCTAAAAAATAATTACTAAACACAACCAAAGGCCCTATCAATATAAAACAAAACCCCCTTACAACATCATAAGGCTAACCCTCCAAACATCCCTAGATAACCATCTTATTCAGGATAATAACAAAAACTATCTCACACCACCAATTTGAACAACGACATGTGGGAGCTTAACCACACACTCATACAAAAGAAAAAGATGAGGACAAAGGATCCCCCGCTCTAGCACTCACAGGCGACCCCCAAACATGCAATCCACACACATGTAACACCTGATGGAGCATCAGGCAAAGAGGCGTAATTCTTTCGGAGTTGTGTAGCGCGTGGTGTGTGCGTGTGTTAAGTTAAGTGGGGTCTTGGCTATTTGGTCAGGTTGGACTGGCGAAGAAGGTAAGAATTGAAGGAATGAGAATTTCCCCATCTGCTTCTATCTCTCGCGTCTCTGTTCTTCTCTCTGCTCTTGAGTTTTCCCCCAAATTCACGTATCTCTGAGTTCTACTCACGCCTTGATCTCGCAACAACAACGGGCGTGACAAGACACCACAAATGAGTCCCAATCACAAAAATCAAACCGGCAACAACCAAAAAGAATGAAAGCAATAACAAACCTCCGAACATAGAGAAGAAGAGTGATGCAGACGATGCAAATCCACGAGTTGAGACAACCGATGCAGGGGAAGAAGAAAATACCAGCGCATGATCCGGCCCCTCGACAAAGAGGTAGCGATCGAACCCACAAGCCGCTGCCGCCGCCCGCTAAAGGAAGGAACCAGCACCGCCGGCCCCCTCACCCAAATCCAAAGAAGAGAATAAATGGTCGCAGCCCCAATAGGAAAAGAAAGAGGGGGAACCAACACGTACACAGGAAGGCACACGCAGCCACCACGAATCCATCCGAACCGACCAAAGAGTCGACACGACCGTATCAGACACATACAAACGGGCCCCACAATACAGCCCACATCCCCTAGCAGTCCACACGCAGCTAATCTGTACAACATGGACACATGGACCCAACTGCCATATGACCCGGTTCACACCCTGTCAAACGTTGACCCACACAGCTTTCACACCACCGATTCACCAGGAGCCTCACAATCCTGGGAGCTTAGAATCTGTACTGATATCTTGAGAATCATTCTCCCATTTGCTATTTTATTTGGACAAGTCTATATGCTTGTCAATTCGGCAGGAAAATATTTGGAAACCTGGAAGTGGCCCATACGATAATTTCCTAGATACTGGGCCTAAGGGCATCTCCGATGGGGAGGCGTTTATTTGGACGCGTGGGCAATAAAGAAAAATAATTAAGAATGCAGTGTCGCTACAGGAATCCGTTTCTTCAATGCAGCACCGCTTAATTGAGCGCTAACATAGTTGATTTTTCCGTCCAGGAATAGTGCAGCGTTTGTTAAAAAGTCTTATGAGAAGAAATAGGGGATCAAGAGTCGGACGACTGGCTTGGCAGCGACGCCTGCCTAAATCCCGGGATCGAACAGGATGGAGCCAAAACGGCCAGGAATGACATCCTAGCGCCCGGGCTAAGAGCTAGCGTTGTAGATGCCTAAAGAGGTCTGAAATTACTACGTACTCCCTCCGTCCCACAATATAATACTCCCTCCGTCCCATAATGTAAGACGTTTTTTGACTCGAGTCAAAAAACGTCTTACATTATGGGACGGAGGGAGTACATTTTTAGGTGCCATAGTTGGTCGGTACAGTGCTTGTTTGCATGCATTGGGTGTAACATATGACAAGAACGGGGCCAGTGTTTTCTTTTTTTGTGTACTTAATTCCTAACCGGCTAAAGCATGATGAAGTTTACTATTGTAGTCCTTAAATTTTGCCGTTCCTTGACAGGCACCGACAGTGGACAATGCTTAACTTGTATTCAGTCACATAGTCATGATTGTTGTCAGCTCGAAGGGGGTGATCTTATATCCCAGATCCACCAGGGCATGACATTAGAAGCACTCTTCAGCCTGGTTCTCTTACATTCTCTGCTACTTGCTCGCGGCACTGCATTCTTCTGGATGCAGTTGTTTTGTTTTTGTTCGTTTCTTTGCTTGATTGCTGTGTGCTCTATGTTTGAGCTGAGAATATAGTTATGTAGTCATAACCGTGCCAACTATGGCACCTACGTAAAAAAGAAAGGGATTGGGTTAACTATGCATGTAAATTTACGACGAGTGAAGTGAAATTGATGTCAGGTCATCATTTGAAAATCGGGTCACGTCTAAAGTTTCCTGGTCTGTTACTGCAAAACTACGTTCTCCGTTCGGAAATATACTCGGAAATACTTTTCTTTTACGAAAAGGATCATATCTATTTCACTGGAAGTACAGCAGCAAACATAATAAAATAAGAACAGTTCACGTTACAACCCTCAACTTGCCACTCGGTTTAGGTTTGAGGTAATTTCACCAGCGGTGCCTTAACTTGTCACTGATGTTCACTTTGGTGCATGAACTTGAAAAATACACCGAATTGGTTTCAATACTTCAGATATGGTTCAAATCATGTTTGGATACGTCCATATGGCTGACTAGGCGTGCCAATGTGTCGTCAGGCCGATATATGTCCGTATGATCATCGGGCCCCACCTCTCAGCACCTCTCAGCGCACAGCGCACACACACACACAAAAAAAAACCAAAGTTTAAGTCGCGGCTGGGGTTAGAACAGATGACCTCTGTGTAACCTTGACACGGGCTAACCAGCCCGCCCAACGTGCTTCTGATCAGATGAGGATAGATATACCTTATTGTTGTGCGCACATATAGACATCTCATATATCTTATACATCACTCTTTTTCTTTTTGAGTTGCTTATATATCACACTTGTGGGGTTAAATGTGCTGCAGTCCGTGCGACCCATTTTTCATGTGTTAGTTTTTCATCCATTTTTTTGAAATAACAAAATATTCCCCTAAAAAAGAAATAGAAAATATGTAAATCATAATAATTATAAATAAAATAAATATTCACGTAATTATATTAATATTTATGCATTCTAAAATGTCTGCTCAATTATAAAAGCGTTTATATACTTAATAAAAATAAAAATTTGTAAAATATTTTTATGAAAAATATATATATAATTTTCAAAATCTCATGTGTTAATATATGTGTAGTATATGAAATTTTGTGTTGCGCCCTAGCAGGTGGGACCCGATGGTGACATATATTTGCAAGTTCAGCCACGTTGACCTGCCAAGTAAGCTATACGGACGTATCCGAATGTGATTTGAATCGTATTTGAACAAGAATTCCAAGTATTGGAACCTGTTTGACGTATTTTTCAAGTTTAGGCATCAAAGTGAACATCAGCGACAAGTTCATGCAATTACCTCTTTAGGTTTCAACCCTCAACTCCAAAAACAGTTATCCTACACTCTTAACTTGCCATTTGGTTCACAAATCAACCCCGGCTCGGTTTTGATTATGTTGACCGCTGACTAGACAACGCCACAACAGCTTGGACTAGGTCAAAATTTTGAAAGTTATTTTCCCGTGTTTAATTAAGGTCTCCGGCCCTTCCCTGCCCTTGCGCGCGCCCTCTTGGTGAGCTCCACCTACTCCTGAGCTCATCCGCGCCCTTGTAAACGACGTGAGATCAAAGCAAGAAATAATCAAAAGGACCAACAGGGTCTGTAGCTATCGATTTTGCCTGTGTTTGCTGTTTTGCCGAGAAGGGCCACCCCAGATAGATCGACCTAGCCGGCGGCTGATTAGTTTCCTACTCCCTCCGTTCAGAATTACTTGTCTCGAAAATGGATGTATCTAGAACTAAAATACATCTAGATACATCTATTTTCACGACAAATAATTCCGAACGGAGGAAGTACGTGCGTGAGCTACTACGAGCAATAGATCCACCTGCCTGTGTGCTACCTTGCACTCGCTCGTGAGTTAGCTCTCGCGAAGATCAAACTAGGGTTCTAAGAGCATCTCTGGCTGACCCTGTTATCGCACGGACCACAAACTTTTAAAATGAGTATAAGGACCGTGGAATATTCTGTTTTATCGTTCGGCCGCAGCGCGCGCCAGCCCTAATAAAAATAAATTAGACAATTTGACCGCAGTTCTGATAAATGTCTATAAATTTGAGCAATCAAACATAGTTTGCATGAAAATTAAACATAGATTCGCAAGCCTTGATCAAGACTTGATCTTCCAATCGCGTGTAGTTTTTCGATCTCGCGCGCATTTTTGCTTGCGCTTCGTTGAACACTGTAAGAATAAATCCAAGGCACTCAGTCGATCATCTGAGGACCAAGCAATTACACGAGCACGACACCGATATTTGTTAACGAGGTTCATCGATATGGCTACATTTCCGGGGCCTGACTATAGGCGCTCCTTCCCATGACACCGCTATAATACAACACCAGGTCGCCCTGTACGCCGGCACACGGTGCCGGCTTCCCCTGCGTTCCTGTGCTATTATGTTGGCATAGGTTACATCGTGTGTCTACTCCAATATATATGAGAGGCCTAGGATACAAGTGTCCTATTAGGACACAAGTCCATATCCTATCTAAACACAATACAACTACAAGTCCAACTGTAAATTATCTTGTACACTATATTCGACACAACTCTAACAAACTTCACCTTGGCGAATATTGTCCACCATCTTGAATTCGTCAATGCGTCAAACTTCCATGTACATTGGACTTGAGCTTATGAGCACCGCTGCTACTCCAAAGACTCCATGTGACTCCACCTGTAACTTGTAGTCCCTTCTTTTCTTGATCACAGTCAACACTCGAATGAAATTAAGTTCCTTATTACTCTAGTTTGTGCTCCCAATTTTTGGAGTATCCGTCCAACGCCATCACACACTAATCACTGACCTGCGTGAAAGTGAACAACTCACATATTGGGTGTCACACATAAGAGTTATCTGAACTCAACATCACCGCTCCTTTCTTGGCCGCCTGTCTGAAACTTGAAAGAATTTCACCATTGCTTGCAGTCATCCCGAGTCAAATTCGCAGTTATCTCACCACATGTATGACCACCAGAGTCCTGGCCCGTCTTCATGTCCCGTGCGTACTGCACGCCTCGCCGCTGTTACCGCGTGGAGGCTCTGCTGTCCTGGTACAGTCTCAAGGGTTGCGAACCCACAACACTCAACCCCCACTGCAGAGTACGACCGATCATCGCCGACCGATGACGAGTTTCACGCTTCCATCAGACCACTGGGCTCTAGTCCGAACTACGTGTCACCCGCTTGTTTCCCCCTTGCTGAATAGGCTTCGATTCCTTGGATCCTTACGTCGTAGCCCCTCAATCTAGCTCCACCTTCAATACGACTCCATGGTAGATGACCAGTCCACCCTTGTGCCCCGTCGACTTCAAGCTCCGTGTGTACACCACCATGAATCAACCCCGCGTCATAGTCTTGTCGAAGTCGCACAAGCCCTCACGCATGTGCGGCGTGTTTCCACGCCCCAGAAGTCGGTCACAATCAGCATCACGCTCCTATGTCGTCGTCGCCGATCCCGCCACCGTCTTCTGTACCAACCGACTCACGTCGATCCGTCAGTCTGTCTAGTCTGACCCAGGCTCCCAAATCATCTTCCGTGAATTTCCATCCATCACATAATATTTTCATCTTAGCTGGCTTGGCTTCCCGCAACGCCTTCAAGCATCTCTGTTGTGCCAAGAAATCTTTTATCCGTGTCTGCCATAACCCAAGGTTTTCAGTTCCCTAAATTTCTCCACCTCAAACCTGGTATCCGATGGCGCCAAGATTGTTTGACAGCTGACCTTGCGAAAAATTATCTGAGCTTTTTCTCACGTGATGCCCAAGTACATGAACAAAACCTGACGTGGTACACCCTCATGTACTAATAACAATTCCAACCAAAAGAAAATCTTCTGGTAATCACGTGATGGCTCCCTTGCACAACTCCCATGCATGCTAATTGCTTTGCCTTGCCTGTGCTTTCCAATGTACGTGTCGGAGTAATGGGCCACGGATAGGCAAACCCGAAGCCCGGAACCTTTCAAGACATCGGGGCTGACTGCGCCCCTTAAGACGCCAAAACGAAGAGCCGCCTTCTGGAAGCCAGCTGAAGAAATAGCCGGCTGCCCGTAGACGGCCGAGTCCAGAAGGCGAGGTCAAGACAAGCCGACTCCTGCCTAGCGGCTTCTAGAGAAGCCGGCCCTGGGGAGTCGGCCCACGGCACCAGCAGAGCCCATGCCCTCATCAAGGAGGATGGGACGGGAGTGGCAATAGTGAAGCCCACTTCAGGGGATGGCTCGGCCACAGTGCGTCGTACCAACGGAGATCTTCGTCCGGCGCGGCACTGTTGCCATGCCATCCCTGACATCAGCACCAGTGGGCGGAGTCCTGCACCCACGACGGCCTGTCAGTATGGCCCAGGATAATGGGCCCTACCAGTCAGCGAGAGTCCAGAAGACGGCAAGAGCACTACCAGTCGGACCTGATGGGAGCCGGCCCCCGGGAGTCGGCCTGCCCCTCCCACGGGTCCCATGCGCCATTAACCAGACAAGACGGGGAGTGGCTACAGTGATCGCCACCAGGCGACGGGGCTGTAGCCACGACCCCATGACCAAAGCCCACGTCATTAGAAGCACGGCTACAGTAATCAGCAGCCGGCAAGACCCGCAAGCGGCGGACACGGCCTGTCGGCTCCGTACCGGACCGGTCGGCAGGGCCCACCAGTCGGCGGGCCCCAGCAGTCGGCGGCCGAAGAGACTAACGGCTGGGCCCTACACCCAGCCGGATTACCATTGTACCCCTGCGGGTGGGCCTATATAAACCCCCCATGGCACCCATGCAAAGGGTTCTAACCCATTAGAACTAGACCAGATCATATAGGAAGGAGAGAGCTAGCTTTGCCTTCTCCTACCTTTAGCATACAGCTCGAGGAGCAACCTAGTACTCACTTTGCCTTAGTGATCATGCGGAGACCCCGCAGAGCAGGACTAGGGGTGTTATCTCCTAGGAGAGCCCCGAACTTGGGTATGGTACGCCGACGTTCGTGTCTATGCCTCATCCCGCTTCCGGGCACCGGCGACGTTCTACTCGCTCCCACCATGATAAGCCATCCTTTGGCATATGTCGCACCCAACCCCCGACATTTGGCGTCCACCATGGGGCGAGGTGCACCGTCGTCTGGAGACCTGTTCTGGACGGGAACCCTTTTCCTCCCTGACGAGCGCAACCAGCCCGACACGCCAGACGGAGTCTGCGCCGACACGCTGCATGGCACGGAAATCGCCTGCGTGGCCAGTTGCCTCGCCGATCTTGTTGGCGAGGTCCGCCTCTCCGACGAGCCCGCATCCAACGCGGGCACAGGCGGCCCCGAGAGCCTCCTCGCGGGCCTCCTCGATCAACTCCACGTCGCCAGCGAGCCAGCTGTGGACTTGGAGTCCTTAGGCTCCACCGACCCGATGTTGGTCGACTCCGATACCGCGTCGCTTGATGCGTTCCCCACCAACGTGGTGGTCTACGACGAGCCGCTCCCTTGCGCGGAGAGCGACGGAAGCACTGTCACGAAAGTGCTTGTCATTGATCATGGCGAGCACTCCGGCGGAGGTGCGCATGACCCGCTCGACGCGATGTTGCAAGACCTGGCAGCGCCCATTCCCGAAGACGCCGACGCCGAGATGCTGGAGGCGCGCCGCCTTCAGCTTGTCGAAGGCGCCAAGAAGCTAGCTAGCATGAGACGCCTATCAGAGGCCTACCAGCGCGAGGTGGACCCGCCGTGGGCGGCACGCCGACTCCAGCTGGGCCTAGCCGCCTTGGCACGGTCCAGCAGCGCGGCGTGGCCATCGCCAACCTGTTCGGGGCAAATCGCCCCGTTTACGCCACGCCCGCGGAGAACATCCGAGCCGCCCAAGCGGCGGCAGACGAGCTGGACAATTTCGAGGGCGAAGAACGTCGCTTGATGACGGAGCGCGTCCAACGACTCCTTGACGCGGTGACCGAGCAAAACGAGGCTGGATGCCGCACTGATGCGCCACATCGGTAGAACGACGACCTGCCTCCCCACCGAGACCAAGGCGCCACATCTCGGATGCCGACTGGTGGCGTCCGCGGAAGAAAAGACAAAGAGCCGGCTGCTAGCCGCAGTCGGACTCGCATCACCATCGAGCGCGACCAAGACGGCCGCCCAAGAGCAGTGGAACGACGGGACGACTGCCCGCCTCCTCCCCCTCGCAGGGAAAGGCGAGTGTCCCCGCCGCCTATTGATCACCCGACACTCGGCGACCGCCTTGGCCGCCGAGAGGGAGTCGGAGAGAATGACGCCCGCCACCGGATCGACCATCTCCACCGATCCCTGGCGCTTGAAGAAGAAGACGAGTTGGGTCCGCCGTGCTTCGGCCCCTGCATTCGAGACGAGTCCCTCCCCAAAGGGTTCACGCTCCCAAGAGACACGCCCAAGTACACCGGCTCCGTGAAGCCGGAAGACTGGCTAGTTGACTTCTCCACGGCCGTCAACATAGCGAACGACAACAAGCGTGTTGCCGTGAAGTACGTTCCGCTCATGCTCCAGGGCACGACCCGGACATGGCTGAACAGCTTGAAGCCCCGCAGCATCAACAGTTGGGTCGACTTCACCGACGCCTTTGTCCGCAACTTCACCAGCACGTATAAGCGGCCTCCCAAGCCTCGCCAGCTTTCCTTGTGCGTGCAAGGCCCCAACGAGTCAACTCGTGACTACCTCACGCGCTGGGCCGAGCTCCGTAACTCCTGCGAGGGCGTGCACGAGGTGCAGGCCATTGAGTACTTCACTGCTGGGTGCCGAGAGGGCACCCTCCTCAAGCACAAGCTTCTCTGCGATGAGCCGGAGACCCTCGACGAGCTGCTGATCATAACAGACAAATATGCCATGGCCGACTCCTCCATGAAGGCAGAGATTCAAGTTAGTGCGACTGGCAAGGTGGCTCCTCAGGCTCCTCGAACCCCGGCTGGGGATGCCAGTCGGCGTCAACAGCAGAACGACCACAAGTGCAAAGCCCCACAACCGGCTTCCACCAGCCGGCAGGTGGCAACAGTCGAAGACCAGCAGCCGGAAGGGCAGCCTCCACCCAAACGTCAGAAGGGCGGCAAGCCCAACTGGTTGCCGGCTTTCTCATATGAGCAGACTTTGGATGGTCCCTGCAGATTCCATAGTGGCGCGAAGCCGTCCAACCACACCACTCGGAAGTGCCACTGGCTCACCAGGATCGCCAAGGGAGACGGCCTCTTGCCTCCCCTGCCTGCTGGGCAGCCGCCCCCTCCTTCGCCCCAGCAGCCGACGGTCAAACCAGTCGGTGCGATACAAGACGAGTACCCAGAAGAGCATGGAGCCTACGTCGTGTTCACCAGTGTGGCCGACGACCGACGCAGAAGGCGGCTGCATCAACAAGAAGTGAATGCAGTAGCGTCAGAGACACCAGAGTTCATGCATTGGTCCGAGAAGCCCATCAGCTGGAGCAGAGCTGACCACCCGGAAGTGATGCCCAAACCCGGCTCATATGCCTTGGTTTTGGACGCCACCTTCGCCACGGACAAGCGAGCTGCTCGCTTCTCCCGAGTCCTGATAGACGGCGGCAGCAGCATCAACATCCTGTACAAGGATACCATGGAGAAATTAGGAATCAGACAAAGGCAGCTTCAGTCCAGCCGGACAGTATTCCATGACATAGTTCCTGGCCTTTCCTGCTCGCCAATCGACAAGATTCTGATTGACGTCCTCTTTGGAGACAAAGATCATTTCCGCCGAGAGTCAGTTCGGTTTGAGATGGTGGACCTTGAGAGACCATACCATGCGTTGCTTGGCCGGCCTGCCCTGGCCAAGTTCATGGCTGTCCCCCACTATGCCTACCTCAAGATGAAGATGCCGAGTTCCAAGGGGATTCTGACCATAGCCGGTGACTACAAGAAGTCGTCCGCCTGCGTGGCTGAGAGCAGTCGGCTGGCCGAGTCCCTCATGATCGCAGCTGAGAAGCGGCTCCTTGACCGGGCTGTGGCTATGGCAGGAAAGAAGCCGGAGATGTCGCCCGATCCCAAGGAGTCGGAAGCTGTGGGCTCGTTCAAGCCGGCCAAAGAAACAAAGAAGATACCCCTGGACCCGGAGCACCCGCAGAGGTACGCTGTCGTAGGTGCAAACCTCGACAGCAAATAGGAAGGCGAGCTCGTCGATTTCCTCCGTGAGAATCGGGACATCTTTGCATGGTCCCCCACAGACATGCCAGGAGTCCCGACGGATTTCGCCGAGCACAAGTTACATGTCCGATCTGATGCCAAGCCAGTCAGGCAGCCCTTGCGCCGCCTGTCAGAAGAGAAGAGAAGAGTTGTTGGAGAAGAGACAACCCGACAGCTGGCAACCGGCTTCATCATGGAAGTATTTTTTCCAGAGTGGCTAGCCAACCCGGTCCTAGTGCTGAAGAAGAACAAGCAGTGGAGAATGTGTATTGACTACACTAGCCTCAACAAAGCATGCCCCAAGGACCCGTTCGCTTTGCCAAGGATCGACCAAGTGATAGACTCCACAGCCGGATGCGAGCTGTTGAGTTTCTTAGATGCATATTGAGGATATCACCAGATCAAGTTGAACCCGGCCGACAGACTGAAGACCGCCTTCATCACGCCGTTTGGAGCCTTCTGCTACTTAACCATGACATTCGGCTTGAGGAATGCCGGCGCCACCTTTCAACGTTGCATGTAGAAGTGCCTCCTCAAGCAATTCGGCAGAAACGCCCACGTTTACGTGGACGATATGGTGGTGAAGACGGAGAGGCGTGGAACACTGCTAGAAGACCTCAAGGAGACCTTTGAGAACCTACGCCGATTTCAAATCAAGCTCAGCCCAGAGAAATGCGTCTTCGGAGTACCAGCCGGCCAGCTTCTTGGTTTCCTGGTCTCTGAACGCGGCATAGAGTGCAACCCTGTGAAGATCAAGGCCATTGAGAGGATGGAAGTACCCAGCCGACTCCTGGACGTGCAAAAGTTCACCGGTTGTCTGGCATCCATCAGCCGATTCATCAGTCGGCTGGGCGAGAAGGCTCTCCCCCTATACCAACTCATGAAGAAGAACACTTTTTTCGAGTGGAACCACAAGGCGGACGAAGCTTTTCTCCAACTGAAGAAGATGTTGACTACTCCACCTGTCCTGGCGGCTCCGACTCCTAAGGAGCCCATGCTCCTCTACATCGCCGCCACCAGCCGAGTAGTCAGCACAGTCATCATGGTAGAGCGCAAGGAGGAAGGCAAGGCACTACCAGTCCAGAGACCGGTATATTATTTGAGTGAAGTACTGTCGACCTCCAAGCAAAACTACCCCCACTACCAGAAGATGTGCTACGGCGTGCACTTTGCCGCCAAGAAATTGAAGCCTTACTTTCAACAGCACCCAATCACAGTGGTCTGCACAGCTCCACTAGCCGAGATCATCGGAAGCCGAGATGCTTCAGGACGAGTGGCCAAATGGGCCATAGAGTTGGCCCCCTACACCATCTACTACCAGCCTCGCACCGCCATCAAGTCACAAGCGCTGGCCGACTTCCTCGTCGACTGGGCCGAGACCCAGTACCTGCTGCCAGCGCCTGACTCCACTCATTGGCGGATGCATTTTGATGGCTCCAAGATGCGCACCGGCTTGGGAGCCGACATTGTCCTCACCTCTCCCAAAGGCGACAAGCTCAAATACGTGCTGCAAATCCATTTTGCCGCCTCCAACAACGTCGCCGAATACGAGGGACTCATTCACGGGCTCCGGCTTGCCAAAGAACTCGGCATTCGCCGGATCCTGTGCTATGGGGACTCCGACTTGGTAGTCCAGCAGTCGTCCGACGACTGGGACGCCAAAGACGCAAACATGGCGAGCTACCGCTTTCTCGTGCAACAACTCAGTGGATATTTTGAAGGGTGCGAGTTTCTCCACGTGCCAAGAAACAACAACGAGCAAGCAAATGCCTTGGCACGAGTCGGCTCTACCCGTCAAGCAATACCGTCCGATGTCGCCCTTCAACGCCTCCTCAAGCCATCTGTCAAGCCATCGCCAGAGTCAGACTCTATCTTCGTGCCGGCTCCTCCTGAAGCAGCCGGATCCGACTTGAGAGCTCCAGCAGACGGCACGAGTATTCTAGCAGGCAGCGCGGGGGCCACAACAGTCGCACCCGGCCCGGGGACTTCAGAACCCGGCCCGGGGACTGTAGTGGTCAGCCCGGAGACTTTAGAACTCGGCCCGGGGATTGCACCAATCGGCCCGGGGACTGCACCAATCGGCTTGGGGACTTCATCGATCCAGCAAGCGACTCCCGACTCCAACCCACCGCCTCCCGGCCCAGCCGCCCTCGTCCAAGTCGCAGTTCTAATAGTCGAAGAAATCGCAGCACCCTCATGGGCCCAACCCATCCTCAAATTCCTGGTGAACAAAGAGCTGCCAGCTGATGAGATCTTAGCTCGGCAAGTGCAACGCCGGGCAACAGCCTACACCATAGTCAACAGAGAGCTGGTAAAGGCGCAGTGTCACTGGCGTCTACCAGCGCTGCGTAGAGCCGGAGCAAGGCCAAGCAATTTTCAAAGACATCCATCAAGGCGAGTGTGGCCACCACGCGGCTTCAAGAGCACTCGTCGCCAAAGCCTTCCGCCATGGTTTCTTCTAGCCGACTGCTTTAGAAGACGCCAAGGACTTGGTCCAAAAATGCAAAGGGTGCCGGAAGTTCCGCTCCAAGCCGCATCAGCCGGCTTCTGCACTCAAGACTATTCCCATTGCCTGGCCCTTTGCCGTTTGGGGCCTGGACATGGTGGGACCATTCAAGACGGCACGAGGCAGCCTGACTCACTTGCTTGTCGCGGTGGACAAGTTCACCAAGTGGATAGAAGCAAAGCCGATCAAGAAGCTGAATGGTCCGACTGCTGTGACTTTCATCTCCGACATCATAATTCGGTACGGCATACCACACAGCATCATCACCGACAACGGCACAAACTTTGCCAAAGGTGCCTTGGCCCGTTTCTGCGCGACGCAGGGCATCCGACTGGACTTAGCGTCCGTTGCCCATCCGCAGTCAAACGGCCAGGTAGAGCAAGCAAACGGCCTCATCCTGTCCGGCATCAAGCCTCGACTGGTCAAGCCTCTGGAGCGTTCAGCCGGCTGCTGGCTTGACGAATTGCCAGCCGTCCTCTGGAGCCTGCGCACAACTCCAAAAGGGTCAACCAGCTTCACGCCTTTCTTCCTCGTCTACGGTGCCGAAGCTGTCATCCTAATGGACATAGAGTTCGACTCCCCACGAGTCACCATGTACACCGAGGAGGAAGCAGAAGAAGCACGTCAAGACGGCGTCGATCTGCTGGAAGAGGGCCGACTGTTGGCACTCAGTCGGTCCAGCATCTACCAGTAGAGCCTGCGCCGATACTACAACCGGAAGGTCAAGACGAGATCTTTCCAAGAAGGAGACCTTGTGCTCCGGCTGATCCAGCGAACAGCCGGTCAACACAAGCTCTCAGCGCCTTGGGAAGGCCCCTTCATCATCAGCAAAGTGCTAGGCAACGACTCCTACTACCTGATCGACGCTCAGAAGCCTCGAGCACGCAAGAGGGACGACTCCGGCAAAGAGACGGAGCGGCCATGGAATGCAAACCTCCTCCGAAGATTTTACAGTTAATGCAGTATGTACTGCGCTACCTTTTGTATTAAAGTACGAAGACTTCGGGCCCCCCGAGAAGAGCTCGGGGACTGCCCTCTTTATCTATATGATAAGAATTATGCCTATGAGTATGTTATTCTTTGTTATGCCGCTTGGCACCGGGTTCGACTAGTCCGCTCGGGGACTTGCCATCTTGTACTATGAAATGCTTCCTGCAGCCGGGCAAGTAGTGTGTGGCACTTAAGCCGTCTCCTGTCAGAAGCCGCAGCTCGCAGAGCGACTGTCTGGTGGGCAGGAATAAGGTAGAATGGGTGTCCACATGAAAAATGGCTAAGGACTCAAAGCATGTACATAGTTTAAGCCGGCTTCCAGCCTTTTTCAACCGACTCTTGAGCAACTGGCTCGCCGTTTTTTACTCAACTTGCTAAAAAAAAACTCTAAACGGCTAAGTACTTGCCTTCCAAAAGTAGCTAAGTACTTGACCCAACAGCAGTCCGCAGAGCGGCGGTCCGACTGACAAGACGGCAACCAAGGGAAGGCGGCAAAGGAAAAAGCCAAAGAGCAATGGGCAAGAAGAGATAGAACTCGGATAATATTTACATAGCAAGGGCCCTTGGCTGAATCTTCAAACAAAAGTTCAAGATACACCCCGCGGGTGGAATTGTGCAAAATAACAAGTTCATCGAGACTGTTAAGCAGATAAAAGCAAAGAGAAAGTGGCAGCCTAGGAGGCAGCAGACGGGTTCGGAGGATCAGAGGAGTCGGCGGTGCCAGTTGCCGGAGCGGCCGGCTGGTCGGTCTCTGATTGATCCCCTCCAGTGGTAGCTGGCTCAGTCGGCCGCGACTCGTTGCTGGAGGCGCGTTCGAGCTGAGGCTGGCCGTCCGCTCCGTCTTCTGGCGCCTCCTCTCCGCCTCCCTCCTCCGCCTCGCCTTCCTCCTCGACACTGGAGCCGATCACCTCCGCCGAGTCCTCGCCGTAGTCTGGATTCATCCCAAACCACTCCGGTGGCGCCTCGTCACCACTTTCAGCCCGCTCTGGGACGAAAATGCTGGTGTCGGTGTACTCGGCGATCGACGCCGCTCGCCTGACAAGATCGTCTTCCACGACCGCGAGCTCCGCCTGAGCCTCTAGCCGGAACGTGGCTAGCTGGGCTAGACTCAGCCCAGGATACCACACCTTGACAAACTCTAAGGCCCGGCGCGCTCCAGCCCGGGCCGAAGAGCCCTTCCAGGCCTCAAGGCAGCCAGTCGCTACCTCCAGGCAGTCGGCAGGCCGACTGGGGGTGTGCGGTGCCTGCATATCTGGCCACAGGGCAGCAATCGCCTGGGCACCGACACGCTGAAGCCGGCGTAGCATCCGGTGAGCCGGCCGAAGGCGGGCCTCGATGCTCAGGATCTGCTCGTCAAGAGTTCGGGGGGCGTCGGCGGCGATCTTTGCGCTGCCCGCCCTTCGCCCTTCGCGATCAGCTTCGATGGCTTGGTTGGCAGCGTGCGAGTGGCCAGGGAAGAAGTCCGCCAAGACAGAAGAACGAAGAACAAGATTAAAGACTAGAGGTCGACTCGACTAGCAGTCGGCAGCTTAGAAAAGGAAAATGAGGGGAAGCTCACCGTCGACGAGATCTTCGATCTCATGGAAGCCGGAGGCCAGCATCGCCTCCTTGACGGTCTAGGAGGAGCGCTCGGTCGCGAATTCGGCAAGGGGTGCGGTTTCCTTATCCTCCGCCTCCTTCTCAGTCTTTTTGAGCAGCTCCTTCTGCTCCGCCAGCTGCGCGACCAGCAGATCGCGCTCCGCGGCCAGCTTGTTGCACTCCTCCTCCTTGGCACGCAGCGCGGTGTTGGCCTCACCCAACTGCTGCTGCAGGGTGGCGTTGGCCTCTGCAGAAGAAGAAGAAAAAATGCGTCAGTCGTCAACAAGGAAGAAAGGTCGCCGGGGAGATCCTGCCCGACTACTCAGCAGTTGGCCTGAATCTCGGGGACTACAGCCCGCGGGTGCGCCAGCGCGCCATCGCGGAGAAGGAAGAAGACTCACTCCGGCTTTCTGACAAGTCGGCGGTCCGCTTGGCCAGTTCCTCGATGTTGACATTGAAGGTGGTCACGCGAAGATTGTGGTAGTCCTGTGACAAAATTTCAGACAAGTGTTAGTACTTGGAACTCGCCGATTAGAATTCCGAGCCGCCTGCTCAGCAGCCGGCCCGAAACTCGGGGACTACACCTAGTGGGTGCGCTGGCGCGCCCCCACGAAGAAGAACAAGAAACAGAAGCAAAGAAGGAGGAAACGTACCCGGATGGCTATTCGCGACGCTAGATGCGCCTTGGTGCATTCCTTGATGGCATCTCCCTCGGCTCGGATCTATGCTTGGACGTCCAAAAGCACCCGGTTCAACGGGCCCGTCCCGCCTCCCCACACCCACCCAGTGGGCGTGGCGCTCGTCGCCTCGGCGTCCGGGATCGTGGAGCTCGCGGCGCCGGTTTCCAAAGGGCGCGGCGCTGAAGCCGCCTTCGCAAGATGGTGACGTGTTGGCGTGCCGACCTGGAGGATTAGGCCCGCCACCACCTCGTCTTCAGTCGGCGGCACCGGTGGGTCCGCCGGCTGCTCGCCATGCGCGCTTCCAGACGGCGGCGGTGGCGGCACAATCACATCCGGCATGGAGGCGTCGCCGCCGTCCTTCTCCATGGCCGGGTTCTCACCGCCGGCTTCCCCAGTTTGCCCCGTGAACTCCGGAGGCGGCGGCGCGGAGTTCAGTGGAGTGACAAAAACCGCCGATTGGCGGTGCGCGGCTTCTTCAGCCTGCTTCTTCGCTGCATCGGCGGCCTCGGCCTCCGCCAGTTTCTTCTTGGCGGCGGCCTCCGCCTTCCAGCCTCCACCTTCTCCAGGCGGGCGACGTCCTGCTCCTCGCGCACCTCTCGCGCGTTTCGCTCCCTCGCCTCTCGGAGATCGGTGGCGAGGTCGATCCGCCGAGTGGTGGCGGAGGTCTCTGCCGACCCCACGATGGAGGCGGCCGCGACCTTGTCAAGAGAGAGGGGAGCCCTAGACCAAGGGAAAACAAGCAAAAACTCAGACAAGATCAACAAAAGAAAAAAATGAAGGCGAAAGGAAGGAACACTTACGCGGAGACCAGCGGCGGCTTCTTCACCTCCTTGCGGAAGCGGTTAGCCTTTGCGGCCGCCTCGTCCCGCTTGGTCGCCGCGGCCGAGCCTTTGGGTTTCTTCGGCCGGCTGCCGAACATGCTCGGCGCGGCCCTGTGCTTCTTCGCGCCGCCTTGGGCGACCGGCGTGGCAGAAGAGCTCGCGCCGGGCTGGCCGGCTCCCGGCTTGTGGCGTGGGACGGCCTCCTCTGCATCATCACCAGACCAGTCCTCGAGACTGGCCCCGAGCCTCGGGCCGCCCACTTCGCCGCCTCCTCCCTCGGCGTCGTGCTCCAAGGCCGCCGCCCCCAAGTCGGGGCCGTCGACGTCGCTCTCCGCCCGATCGGGGAGGAATTCACGGGCCGGCCCCGCGGTGCAGGCTGCTGGATGAAGGAGGGGATTCTGACCAAAGCCGACTGGTCAGGTTGGACAAGACGGACTCGGCGGCAAAGAAGTCAAAGAAAAAGAGAAAAAGAAAACAACTCACCATGGGCGGAGGGTTGGCGCGTGAATATGGCTCCTTGCCGAACTGCCACTCTTCCAAGAGCTTGCAGTCCGCAAGGTAGTTCACCATGTAGGCTACCTCCTCGTGAGGCATCTCCTTGGTACACATCCGACTCGGTCCCGATGCCCGCCCATCTGACAAATTATGTGGGGGCGACCTTGGAGTGGGAGCACTCGGCGCGCCACGAAGGCGGCCAGCAAATCCGGCCCAGTCAGACCCTCCGACTGCGTCAACACTCGGAGTTGCGCGACGGCGCCGGCTCCTGCGAGCGTCAGCGTCCTGGCCCGATACGACCAGTTGGGCTGCCTCCCAGCCGGCGGGCCGGCTACGTAGGCCGGCAGATTGACCCAGTCGCCCTCCGCGAAGACGCTCTTCACATAGAAGTATGACCGCTGCCACATCTTCACCGACTTTATCAGCTTGATGGGGGGAAACGGGTTGTCGGCCCCCGACCTCCGCACGACGATGAATGCGCCGCACTGAGTCGGCACGCCTTCGGCTTGGGTGCCGAGCTTGCAGTAGAAGAACTCCCCCAGAGCTCGATGGTGGGGAGGACGTCGAGGAAGCCTTCGCACAAGGCGACGAAGGCGAACAGCAGCACCACCGTGTTGGGGGTGAGGTGGTGCGGCTGGAGGCCGTAGAATTCAAGGAAGGCGCGGAAGAAGCTGCTCGCCGGCAGGCCTAGGCCGCGCAGGAAGAGCGAGCGGAAGACGACCCGCTCGCCCTCCTACGGCGCCGACGAGATTTCCTTCTTCGGCGTGAGGCGGACCCTCACAAAGTCCTTGCCAGGCAGCCGCCATGTCTTACGGAGGAAATCGATGTGATCATCGTGGACCTCCGAACCGTCCCAGGTGCCGGAGTGCACCACGGGGGGCGCGACGGCAGAAGAAGAGCTCATCAAGGAATGGATCACCACGGCGCTCAGCATAGCTGGGGCACGGCGGCGTGAGGAGGAAGAAGAAGAAGCGGTGAGGAGGAGGGGCGCGCTTGCCCTGCCGCTCCCCCTCCTCCCCCTATTTATAGACTCATGGGCTGCGAAGCCGAGGGGGCGGTTGTGGGATCTACTGCGCCCACTACCCCACGCCCCCACGTTTATCGCGCAAAGTTACTGCACGCAGTAACTCCGCGGAAACTTCAACCGTCCACTCTGGCAGCAGCGGATCCGCTCACGCGCCGAGGCGCGGTAGTGGCAGGCCCCGCCTGTAGGCATGTCCCGTCGCGCGCGTGGGTGGGCGGACTGGCCCGGCCGCTTGTTGCCATGTGGCAGGCCCGAAACGGGCGGCGGCCGGGAAGCTTAGCTAGCACGCCACTTAAATCCCGCCGAGGCGTTCGAAAACTTTGGACAAGTCAGAATTGGGCAAGTCCGACTCCTACCAGTCGGCTCGGCAGAAGTCAGACGAGGTTTCACCTCAAGCACTCGAAGAAAGAAACTGCTGAGGCTCCTCGGCTGATCATCCGCGGCGCCTCACTAGCTTCGGGGACTAGTATCGGAGTAATGGGCCACGGGTAGGCAAACCCGATGCCCGAAACCTTTCAAGACATCGGGGCTGACTGCGCCCCTCAAGACGCCAAAACGAAGAGCTGCCTTTTGGAAGCCGGCTAGAGAAATAGCCGGCTGGAGAAATAGCCGACTGCCCGTAGACGACTGAGTCTAGAAGGCGAGGTCAAGACAAGCCGACTCCTGCCTAGCGGCTTCCAGAGAAGCCGGCCCTGGGGAGTCGGCCCACGAAACCAGCAGAGCCCATGCCCTCATCAAGGAGGATGGGACGGGGAGTGGCAACAGTGAAGCCCACTCCAGGGGATGGCTCGGCCACAGTGCGCCATACCAACGGAGATCTCCGTCCGGCACGACACTGTTGCCATGCCATCCCTGACATCAGCACCAGTGGGCGGAGTCCTGCACCCACGACGGCCTGTCAGTACGGCCCAGGGATAATGGGCCCTACCAGTCAGCGAGAGTCCAGAAGACGGCAAGAGCACTACTAGTCGGACCTGAAGGGAGCCGACCCCCGGGAGTCGGCCTGCCCCTCCCACGGGTCCCACGCGCCATTAACCAGACGAGACGGGGAGTGGCTACAGTGATTGCCCACCAGGCGCCGGGGCTGTAGCGACGACCCCATGATCAAAGCCCGCGTCATTAGAAGCACGGCTACAGTAATCAGCAGCCGGCAAGACCCGCAAGCGGCGGACACGGCCTGTCGGCTCCGTACCAGACCGGTCGACAGGGCCCACCAGTCGGCGGGCCCCAGCAGTCGGCTGCCGAAGAGACTGACGGCTGGGCCCTGCGCCTAGCCGGATTACCATTGTACCCCTGGGGGTGGGCCTATATAAACCCCCAGGGCACCCATGCAAAGGGTTCCAACCCATTAAAACTAGACCAGATCATATAGGAAGGAGAGAGCTAGCTTTGCCTTCTCCTACCTTTAACATACAGCTCGAGGAGCAACCTTGTACTCACTTTGCCTTAGTGATCATGCGGAGACCCCGCAGAGCAGGACTAGGGGTGTTATCTCCTAGGAGAGCCCCGAACTTGGGTAAGGTACGTCGGTGTTCGTGTCTACGCCTCATCCCGCTTCCGGGCACCGGCGACGTTCTACTCGCTCCCTCCATGATAAGCCATCCTTTGGCATATGTCGCACCCAACCCCCGACAGTACGCATATCACGCTGGATTATTCTGCCGATATGATCTGACTGCCTCGTGCCTTTGTCTCCTGTGTCGACTGCTGCTTTCAAACAACTACAATTGCCCGGCTCGGAGACCAGGAGATCACGTCTCCTTCTGGGACTCGGTCCCAATTTTTTTTCTCCCAAACATATCTCGTGCCTCACATCTGGCTTCCAGCATATTCCGCTTCGAGCATCCCGTCCATGGCCCGCACAGCGCACCAAGTGCACAGTTCCACAGGGTCGCTAACTTCCGCGCGCAACTACTTGACCACACACAGATCTATTCGATCTGCCCCAGCTGCTGATTGCACAACCACTTCCGCCGCCACATAAACTCTCCCTACCGTAGCGACCAGGTCTCGCCGAAAGAACGCGCCGCCACCGATGCTTACGCCTTGCTATACCAAAAAACACCAACCTGTGGGATCGGCCCTCATCCGCACACGTCGCTCTACGACGACATCTTTCGTACGAACAATGTTGATCCACGCCCAACGCTTTTCTCCCTCTAGATCAATCTCCGACCTTCAAATAACCTAGCTCATGATACCACTTGTAAGAATAAATCCGAGGCACTCAGTCGATCATCCGTGTACCAAGCAATCACACAAGAACGACACCGAGATTTGTTAACGAGGTTCACCGATATGGCTACATCCCCGGGGCCTGACTATGGGCGCTCCTTCCCATGACACCGCTACAATACCGCACCAGGTCACCCTGGACGCCGGCACATGCCGCCGGCTTCCCCTGCGTTACTGTGCTATTATGTTGGCATAGGTTACATCGCGTGTTTACCCCCGATATATATGAGAGGCCTAGGATACAAGTGTCCTATTAGGACACAACTTCATATCCTATCTAAACACAATACAACTACAAGTCCAACTTTAACCTACCTTGTACACTATATTCGACAAAACTCTAACAAACACCCCCTCCCCAATGTCCTCTACCTCATCTTCTTCCTCATAGTGACTGTCCACACCATCATCCATCTCATTGTAGCCGTAATCACCGACCGAGACTTGATCAATGTCGACGGAATTGTCATCCAACATGTGCACAAACTCGGCAGCCGCATCACGCAAACTGGCGCTACAATTTTGCTCCACAAGTCATGAACAATCGCAATGGCGAAAAGTGAAAACAACTAGAAGAAAATCAAAGTTCCATACCTTGCGCCCATTCCGTCGAACACCTCGGGGGCGGCGATAGCAGCGTTGTCAGCGGGCGTCCTCGGGGAAGCTCTTGTGGTGGCGATCGAAGGAGGTGGTGGCGCGGTGCTCGCAGTACCTTTTTCGGCCGCCTTCTTGCGTTTCACCCCACCTTGCGCATCTTCACCGACAGGGTGGGAATGGCCTAGACCGGATTCACAGCGGCGGTGGGCGCACATGCCTTCCCGGCGGCGGTTACGGGAGCGACACGGCTGACGATGAGATGTGCTTGAGGGGTTGGCGCGTCCATGACTTTGACGACGACTGTTGGAAGGCATCCATGACGGTGCTACAAAGCCGGGGAAGGTCATCAGGAGAGGGCGGAGAAATATCAATGGCGGCGGAGGGAAGGTAGAGCGGGAACTGCCATGCGGAAATGTCCCTCCCGTCAAATCTTGCTAGCCATAGGGGTCACCCTCGGGTCGGTCTCCCGCCCTGTGTTTCTAAAGGTCGAGTGGGAGAATTTGCCGCACCCTGCAAAATTTTCTAAAGGCCGTGGTCCGATATGGTATCTTTTCGGGCCACTTTTTCGCGTAAAATTGTAAACTTGCGGTTATTTTACAGTTTGACGCGATATAAGGGGTCTGCTAGAGATGCTTCAAAACCAACAGCTGGAGCTCGTCACTACTACACCTCGAGCCGAAAGAGTGGAACTACACACCCAGGCGGCTGACGAGATGAGAGCATGACCTGCGTGGTGGAGCACCACAAGTCTGAGCAAGCACAATCAGCGGCCCAACTCTTGTGACCCATTACATCCAATCCAAGCATCAAACACATGAAATAATGTTTGATAAAAGCTAACTGGATAATCAAAAGCTGATGCGCTGTTGCCCAGTCAGCAGTCAACATGGTAAAAACCGGGCAACGCATTCAAAACCAAGCGGGGTTTGATTTCTGAACCAAGTGGGAAGTTAAGGGTGTCGGATTACCGGTTTTGGTGTTGTGGGTTGAAATCTAAACTAAGTGGCAAATTGAGGGTTGTAACGTGTACTTTTCTCTAATAAAAATTACATTGAGATTTCGAGACCATTGAACAACCGCTACTGCCGCCAGAACGAGCCCCGACACGCCACTGCCACTAATCCCCTTCCAGAGTCGGCTTGACCTTCTTGATGATAGCTGGGAAGTCTTCATGCACATGCCATTAAGAACCAACGTCTCAGAGTGGCAATCGTCACCGTTGAACCCTTGAAAACAAATTAGATAGTTTAACCGCAATTCTGATAAATGCCTACAAATTTGAACAATCAAACATAGTTTGTGTAGAAATTAAACATAGATTCCCAAGCCTTGATGAAGACTTGATCTTCCAATCGTGTGTAGTTTTTCAATCTCGCGCGCACTTTTGCTTGCGCTTGGTCGAACACCCCCTCCCCAATCTCCTCTACCTCATCTTCTTCCTCATCGTGACCGTCCACATCATCATCCATCTCCTTGTAGCCGTAATCACCGACCGGGACTTGATCAATGTCGACAGAGTTGTCGTCCAACATGTGCACAAACTCGGCAGCCGCATCATGCAAACTGGCGCTACAATTTTGCTCCACAAGTCACAAACAATCGCAATGGCGAAAAGCGAAAACAACTAGAAGAAAATCCAAGTTCCATACCTTGCGCCCATTCCGTCGAACACCTCGAGGGCGGCGGAAGCATCGTCGTCGGCAGGTGTCCACGGGGAAGCTCTTGAAGTGGCGATCGAAGGAGGTGGTGGCGCGGTGCTCGCAGTACCTTTTTTGGCTGCCTTCTTGCGTTTCACCCCCACCTTGCGGATCTTCACCGACAGGGTGGGGACGGCCTAGACCGGATTCAAATCTCGCCACATGACGAGAAGCCATAACCTCACCGCCCTTGGGGGGGGGGGTTGTAGGAATCTAAGCCAGAGCTCCATCAACTACGTCTAGACAAACGAATTCGAGGAGGATAGGAGCCCTGAAGACAAACTCGAAGAAGTGCCGCCATCCACCTGAGCGCCGCACCTGCAAGGACTAAAAATCTCTAAACTAATATACTAAGAGGAGCGAAAGCATTGGGATTCTCCTCCCTGCCACCGACCGCCATAGCGACAGACGGAGAGGAGGCGATCAATGGGCTCGCCCGTGAAGTCTCGAGGGGAGAGTTTGCCTTAACTACCTAGGGTTAGGGGAGAAAAACAAGAGGTAGTAACAACTATCCGGGTTTAGGAATAGAACATGATATTGAGCATCCCACGGTCATCCCCATGGACCTACCATCGTCACTCCAAGCACCAAGTGGACCGATGACAAGAGCACACACGAGTGCTATCGAGACCGAGGTGACATTCTCCTTAATGAACTTCCATTGGAACCATGTGAGACATGGCTACTACCTCAACTGGGAATGCTATGTGTTCTTAGTATCAAGAAAGCAGCCTCGGAGACACTCGAGCAGAAGACCAAGTCATGACGGATACGAACGAAGGAACACGACGAGAGGAGTCACGAAAATGCTACAGCGGACGAACATCCGGCCCCTACCCGAATATCCGGTGCCCCCAAGATGGAGATGATAGCCTCGGAACAACGAAGGACGAGGCTATAGTGGCCGAACATCTGGCCATGGCCCGGACACCCAGCACCGGCTGGACATCTGGCCCCTCCCTGGAAATCCGTCCCGAGGGCACCCGTACGTGTCAAATCCTGGCCTCCTCTAGGCCGGACATCCGACCAAGGTCCAGACATCCGGCCAAGGCCGAGACATCGGCGCCTCCTGAACGGCCGGACATCCAGCGCCTGCACGTACGGAACCGGGCCAAGGCCCATGTAACCCCCTCCCTCTCTCTTATTTCATCCAAGACTATAAATAGACCATCTCCTACCTCTAGCTAGGGCTAGTAAAGTATATGAGATCATTTTGAGAGAGCTTTGCTCCTTGTACCTCCATCTTGAGGACTAAGACCTCCTAAGGAAGAAGGGTCATCATCATTGGATCATCAAGACCTCCTAAGGGAGAAGGATATCTCTTGATCACCAAGACCTTATCTCCTTTGGATTTGAGAAGAACCTTTACCTTTGTGTTATTTTCCCTTGATTGTTCATGTTATACTTGTGAATCTCATGTGTGCTATTCTAGTGGATGTGTGATTTGGGTTTGTTTCAGTGTTTCCCCTCTTGAGTTCTTGTTGTTCTTCCCCTTTTCTCCTCCAAGTGTGAACACGATCACCACCTAGGGTTTCACCCTACAACATCTTGGATCAGAGCATAGGTTGATTCACATCTTGGAGCCTCACCCCCACTTTCTAGCCTAATTTTGTTTGTTTTCCAATTTTGAAAATCCCCACAAAAATAGCCATGCCAATTTTCTTCTTCTGATTTGTTGGTTTTGATGATGTTTTGTTGATTTTGATCCATGGATTTGAAGTTTTGCATGTGGATCTAGCATCCTCACACCTTCCCCACCATTTCCATCCACGAAATCCACCCAATTTTCACCAAAATTTTCTTCTTCATCTTCAAACCCATGAGATCTAATCTTCCACGAAATCCAGCCGCCGGACATCCAACCCACCGCCCAAACATCCGACCCGACCTAGCCACAACCTCCACTCCGCCCAATTTTTCACCATTTTGACCCCCTTTGCGCACATTACTTTTGCAATACCACCACCAGACTTCCACAACACCACCAAACTTTTGCAATACCACCAACCTTTCACAACCACCACATGTTTCACCCTAATTGCCAATTGAGAATTCGAGTTCGTAGTTTCCCGTCTCCTAAGGTGTTTTGGCTAATTAGAAATGGTTCAACATCGACATCACCGCCACTCAACTTCAACACAGGCTCGACATTGACAACTACCACTTCACCATTCACACCCTAGCTGTAAGCAAGGACGGTAACTTTGACGACATCTTAGCCTACTCCCTTGCCATTGCATTGTTAACCTCGTGATAGGGGCGAGGGTGTCTCGATCTTTCGATGAGATGATAACTATCAATTTGGTGGAGATGACTTTGATGATCCGACTACAAACGTGCACGATGTTGTGCCTTAGCAATCGCTAAACCAACTCCGAGAGGTTATTGACCACGCCGGAGCACGATCAACCTGACCACAAAGGTCTATTCCTGCAAGAAATCGAAGAACAAGCAAGAATATGATAAAGTAATCTGAATATTGCGAATATATATGAAGTGTTGATAAAATTGGGGTTCTAAAAGCGGTTTTGGTCTGGTCGTTGGACACAAACGAATTCAAAACAATGGCTAACTTTTAACTAAATTAAACCCAAGTCTAAAAGATGCCTTAAGGGCTGTATTTATAGGGGAAAAGAGAGGGGATTTTGTCGACCCTTGGCAAGGTGGGACTAAAACACCTCCCGAGTCATTTCCCCTATAATACAGACTCTAAAAATAGCTCATGAAGTAGTATTTCGAAATTACATGGGCCTGACCCACAAATAAGGTGGCGCAACACCAATAATAAACTATGGACGGAATTTATGGAAGACCAACTTGTATATTTCATCCATCTTCTTGTATGTCATCATGGTGGCTTCAAAGTACGGAAATCTCCTCCGGAATCATAGTTCTTGTTCCCTTCACGCGCACCTTCATCACAAAGCTTGACCATGCTCTAGTGTTCATTCTCTTGTCCCTGCTCGGTGCTTCAACTGTAAGCAACACAAAGGTATATAAGTTAGGCAGCATCACATTCTTATGAACATTAGAAACATGACCAAGGAACGAAAGTACCTGATAATTCAACTGGCGGGCGCGAGGTCTAGTAGTTGACCCAATAGGTATAGCAGCAGGGGCTGGTGTAACTATGGTAGCCATTACCTCATCATCATCCCCTTCTTGAAAACAAAGTCGTCCTCGGCGTTGCATAAACTGAAATGTGGCTAAGAAAAGAGACAAGGTGTACACATTGTATATGTATATGTCATCCATTTTTATTGATCTCAGTTGTGGCACATGTGACACATTTATACAAGAGTAGTCTTTAAATGTCATGAAATATAAAGCCAAATTTCTATCCCAGGAAGTGAAAGGAACGAAAATATTGCAACTCAGTTTGCACATATAAGTGAAGCTCTTAATCATAACAAAAGATTGGCAATGCCCGTCATTAAACCATCCCAACCTTGAGAAACCATCACCAATATTAGAGGTCATATCAAAATGATTAAAGATTGGCAAAAATATTTTTAAATGTATTTGATCCAAATCTGATTTATTCCCTGATTCACATGGTTCTTTCACATCATTAGTTAATTCAATGGGTTCACTCAAAATAGTTTGATCACATGGCAAAGTCAAATCATCAACATTGTCCTCTAAAATAGTTGGTGTGAACAAAGTAGTAGGTAGCTCATCGCACGGTGCATTTAAATTGACAAGGCATTCATCATACTTGGAGGTGGAAGATCAATACCTTTGTCATTACCTCTTATGATCAACTCAGATCATGTAGGCACTCTC
Source organism: Aegilops umbellulata (assembly GCA_032464435.1). Classification (NCBI taxonomy): domain Eukaryota; kingdom Viridiplantae; phylum Streptophyta; class Magnoliopsida; order Poales; family Poaceae; genus Aegilops; species Aegilops umbellulata. The sequence continues at coordinate 161,130,849 of CP136056.1, read as the reverse complement.
GGAGGTGATGTGTCACATGGTGGAAGGTGATGTTGTCCTCACAACAACGGATGTGGTTGTCATAGTACACCTAGTAGTTGAAGGAACAACTGTATCATGTCTTGGAATGTGCACCTTGCGCTTATTCTCCTTGTGGACAACATGCCGTATTATTACCTGTTCAGCTTTTCAAGCAAGACGAAACAAACGGTCCATAGGATAACACTTGTCCTGAATTAGTATCTCCTGAATATCACATTTTAATCCTCCCCAAAATCTATCCATAAAATCATCTTCAGTTTCCTCTAAAAAGGAGTGCAACAAGGTAGTTTGTAAATCATCATAATATTTTGTTACAATGTCAGTACCTTGTTTTAAATGTTGTAGCTTTTTAATCATGCCACGAGCATAATAAGCATCGACGAATCTATCTCTCATGAAAAGTTTTAAATCATCCCAAGTAGTAGGTACATAATCAGGGTATAGCCGACAATGTTCACTCCACCAAACAGTAGCAAAACCAATGAATGTACCAATCACGACCTTAAATTTTTGATGTTCAAAAAAATTATGGGAAGCAAATATAGCATTTATTTCGAACTCCCATTCAATATATAAATCAGGCTTAAACCGACCATTAAAAGGTGGCATGGAAACAAGAACTTGTTTGTGCGCATTATGATGTCTTTGTACCTCTTGTGATGGTGGTTGTATTTTCTGAGGTGATGGCACGCCTCCCACGATCGATGAAGACCGACTGACTCTGGAGCCTGACATGATTAGTAGAAACAAGAAACAAAATCCAAGAATAAAGTTCCTTTGAACTACTGGGATGTGGTGGTAAAACACTCACAGTAGAGCAAAAATCAAAGTCTTGCAAGTTCTTACCATGCAACAGGTGGTGATCGGCAACCGGCGGTGTCAAATAACTCCAAAGATTGGGTAAAGCGATTGCTAGGTGAACGTATGTATGCACAGTGTAGAAATATGTGGAGCTGGGTTGGCTTTATATATGTGAAGAAAATGCTTCAACCATGTTAATTAATGCAAGCTGAAAATTTGCTCAAAGTGGTCGAGTGCTGGTCCTAGGCTAGACCTTATTAGAGACGTGATCCTAAGACACAAGTGAAATTCACGTGTGGTGACAACAAGTACTAAAGATGCAACAAAAATTATGAGCGACACAACAACCATAAAGTACTAGCACTAGTATATCTGTTCTCTTCTACCACGAGAGAATCCCTCTTTTTCTTTTCAGCCAACCATGCCAAATTAACTCATCAAACTAGAATTACTAGTCCCTACAGTTACTAAGCTCCCAGGAATTGAAGGCCTGGGAGCGATCTGGTGTTTTTTTCGTCATTGACCCTGCTCGTAAGTGTCAGACCTCGGTGTGGATTCACTGCAACCGACGTTCTTGTTGGAAATATGCCCTAGAGGCATTAATAAAGTGGTTAATATTATATTTCCTTAATCATGATAAAGGTTTATTATTCATGCTAGAATTGTATTTACCGAAAACTTAAATACATGTGTGGATACATAAACAAATCCCGTGTCCCTAGTGAGCCTCTACTAGACTAGCTTGTTGATCAAAAGATGGTTAAGGTTTCCTAACCATAGACATGTGTTTTCACTTGATGTCGGTGTACAAAACTAGGGGCACATTTTTCTACCCCTTTACCTGTGCACGGGCAGTTAGAGCAGCTCCCTCGACCACACCAAGCAGAGCGAGGGAGGTGAGCCAAGGTAAGACCGAAGCCCAAGACGAAGCAAAGCAACGACAAGCACCAAGGCCACAAGGATCAGATGGACGAAGCAGGTTTCCCCGGCAAGGACCCTTGCCGGGGGCAGCCTCAGCAGCCCCGGCAAGACCCTTGCCGGGGCAGCTCGCCCATGCCAGCCGAGCGAGCCACCCTCGAGCCCATCAACACTAGACAAATGCGTTGGGGCAGGGCTCGGAGGCACCTCTGTGGTGGCATGCAGATCTTTGTGAAGACAAAGAATAGTCAAGATCGAATGACGATAGGAAGGCAGCCATCCTCACCGAAGAAACCCACAAGACCCCCGACAAGATCCTTGCCGGGGACGCCTGCGCGCCACGGCAAGACCCTTGCCGGGCCACCCGGCAAGGCCCGCGCCAAGCGCACCAGCAGGGTCACCGTCAGGCCCACACCAGCCAAGTCTCCGTCGCCGTTTGCATGCAGCTGCCGACCCAACCAGCTGGGCAGGCACCTGCGTGGCAACATGCCACCCTTCATGGAGGCTCCATCACCGCGCCACCTCAGCTGCCTGCCTGCCTACATGGCACCACATGCATCGCTGGCCGGGGCGCGTGTCGAAGCTTGGAGGAGCGGCGACGGACGGGACGGGCCTCGCCCCCGTCCCCGATAAAGTGAAGGGACACCTAAGCGATGCATTAAATGCACCTTGTCCTGTAATACGAGGGATAACCTCGTGCCACTGTAGACCTTTCCACCTCCTGTGTGCCACTGTGGCAGCCCCTTTCGCCTATAAAAGGAGGCCCATGGCGCACGGGAGAAGGATTCGGCTTTTTGGAGCTCGTTATACTCCGTAGCTAGTTCAAGAACTCAGAATACATCCACCAAAGCAGGACTAGGGTTTTACGCATCCTCGCGGGCTGAACCTGGATAAACGAACCGCGTGCTCTCTTCTAGACCCGCTCTTCTCTCAACCCCGCGCCCCGCAACCGCAGTAGGGATTCTTGTGAGTCCATAGGTGTCGTCTCCCACCGACACCTGGCGCGCGCAATTGTGAGAATCAGTTTTAGCAGTTAAGTGAGCGTTTCTTCATTGCGATGGCTCTAAGAGAAGCAGGAGAGGGGGTCGAAAGATCAACGCCGACGCGACTACAAGCAGAAGTTAAGTCACACCGAACCAGACTACTTTATTTCTTTTTTATATGAGGTTATTTCCCTCAGAGATGTCGTGCCTTTGTATGGAAAGCCTGCACGCCAGGGGCTCTCCCGCTGTCGGCAACGCCCTTGCCCTGTTTCGAGTCCGCTCAACAGCTCAAGCGACTGCGTCGAGAGCGGCAGGGTAGCCTTCCGCGATTGACAACGCCCTCGATTCTGACTCGAGTTAAGCTCGACAGTTTGAGCGGCCGCGTTAAGGACGGTAAGATGGCTCGCCCAGCAGCACGCATACCCGGCAGGCCAATGGGGATCCATCCCCAAGACGCCGCCTTGGGCTTCCGCGCCGGCGAGCCTGCCCAGTTGGCGTAGGGCGCGTATACAAAGGAAAATTGAACAGGGAAATAACATGCATAGTACTGAAAGTGTTGCAGAGTTATGTTACATCAAATTGTTGCTGCGGTTCTAACTAGAGATAGCAATTGTCTTGGTTGTGAACCTGCAGCAGCGATAAGAAAACGGGGTGCCTAATCCCGGCGCTGGCCCTCCACCCTCAGAATTCCGCCGACTCGGCTGATGATGGGCTCAATGCGCTCCCTGAGCGGCGCAAGTTTGGTCTCCTCCGGCAAGCTCTTCAGTGCGGTGTCGAAGTCGAGGTCAGGGTACCAGTGCGCCACCTTGGTGAGAACCTTGGTCATGGGGCCCTGTCAAAGCATCCGGGACTCCTCGACCAGTGAGGCCGCCCGGTTGGCGTGGAGCCACTCTAGAGCACAGACGACCTTGTCAAAGAACAAGCTCAGGCTGCAATTGGCGCTCACGCTCCGCTCCTGGACGTACTTCACATCCGGCATCCCCGTGGTGGCAAGTTGTGCGGCGGCCTGGTTGGCGACGGCGGCAAGGCGTTCGAGCCAACGGTTCTCGCCCGCCACATGATCGGCGAAGTTGAGGCCTTCGTTCTCCCGCGACTGCTTCTCGTCCTCCAACGCCTTGGCCAGGGTCTCCTCTCGAGTCTTGGCCTCCTCCAGTGCCTCCTTGAGACCCTTCAGCTTTAGCTGGAGATACCTGATGGAGTTGTTGGCCTCGGCAAGGTCCCCAGCCTTGCTGACGACCGCGCCCTGTGCCTTCGTTAGAGCACCGTTAAGCGTGTCCTTCTCCCGGGACAACTTTAACGCCTGCTCCTTCAGCCTGCCGCACTCCTCGTCCAGCTCCTTCACCTTGCCGGCGTGAACCTGGGCCTGGACATTGAGTGCCTCCTTGTGCCTCTGCTCCAGCTCACTGGTCCGCTGCAGGACGAGCTTCTCCACCTCGGCATCCTTGCCACGAAGTGTGGCAGCGAGCTTCTCCTCGCGTGCGGCAAGGTCCTCCTCCTAGGAGTTCAACGCGGCCTCGCACTGGGTCCGAACGGCCTCGGCGGCCTCGACCGAGTTCTTCGCCGCCTCCTGAGCTTTCTCGACGTCGGCAAGCTTCATGGTCAGCTCCACGTCACGCTTGGCCTGCTCATCCTGGGCCGCCTTGAGCTCCTTGTGGGCCTCGCGGAACCAATCCCGCGCTTCGGCGACACGCTCCTGGAGGTCCGCCTCCACCTTCTCCACCACCGCCGTCCTGGACTTAACCTTGTCCAGGCGGGCGCGGTGGAGCGCCTAGAGCTTCCGGAAGCTGGCGCCCATGGCGTGGAGGAGCTGCTCTTCCTGCGAACCGTCGCCGCCAACGATCGGCTCGTCGACGACTTCGAGCCCGGCGGCGGCAAGCACGTCGTCGTCGAACACCTCTCCTTCAACAGGCGTCCTGGTGCTCGACGCACCTGGAAGGTGGACGAACAAGTCGTTGCCCACCCTCAGGTACTTGCCGGAGCCGGAAGCAGCAGAGGAGGAAGGTCGGTCACCAGCCTCCTCCTCCGCCTCTGTAACGCCCCAAGACCGGAGATTCAGACGCCTTCCATGTTTTTCGTTATCGCCATGTGTTTTATTTGTTTGTTGCATTTCATCATCGCATCATTCGCATTGCATCGGCACTCTGTTGCCGTCATTGTTTTCAGACTTGCATCCCCTCGTAGTTGCCGCGACCCCCCTTGCTTTGTTGACCGTTCCGAGACCAACCTTGTTCTTCTCTTTCCCTCTCGCCTAAACCGGAGTCTCTTTACGCAGTGCATCGACCGTCTAGCCCCCTTTGCGTGCGTGTCCGAAATTTCCCGAACTCGATACGGGTGGTCGTGACCGTTGGAGTCAGATCATCCCCAAAGATCTATAAAACATCTTCATTTCCTTATTTGGATTCTCTAGCCTATTTTTCTCGACCGTCCGTTCTAATCGGAGGGTCACCCTCTAACCCGCCTACCTATTTAAACAGTCCAACCCTAATTTCTAGGGATCCTATCCCATTCATCCATCCAATCCCTTCGCCGCCGCCGTTCCACCAAATCCCTTCGGGACCCCCTTCTCCTCGTTTTCCTCCACCGACCAACAGGAGCCCGAGCTCCTTCTCCCCGACCCCGAGCCACTTCTCCCGCCGGCAACCGAAGCCACTGACCAGGACCCCGTCGTCCTCCGGCAGCAACCAGGAGCTCAAGCTCCCTCTCTCGGGCCATGGCGCCCTCGCTCAGAGCATGCAGACCGCGCCCTTCCTCTCTGCTCTTCCTTCCCTTTTTCTATTTCTTCTCCTTTCCCCGCTCATCTCTCTCTGTTGCCTCCACAGGACACCATGGTCGGCCTCTTCTTTCGATTCGTCGCCGCGCCTTCGTCTCCTTCAAGCAGCAGCAGCGCCCTTATGCCGATCGCGGCCTCATCGTCTCCGCAGCCGGCGACCAGAACCAGCGGGACCGCCGCGTCCCTCCTCTGTTTTCCTTCTCGTCCTTCTCTTTTCCCTGTTCCCTCTCTGAATCTCTCCTTCCTCTCTGTCTTCCTCATCTCTCTCTCAACTCTCTGTCTGTCTCTGTACCAGGGAGACAAGGCCCCGCCATGGATGCTTCATGCCGTCACCACCGGAAACAGCTCCGCCCCTTGCCGGACCCTGCTGGCCGGCGTCCCGTCCTCGCCTCTGCTTCGAACACACACGCGCGCAAGTCCCTCTGCTGCTCCCCTGCTTCGCGCCTGCTGCCTCCTGCATCGGGCTAGGGGACGAACTCCTCCTCGGCCAGCCGCGTCGCCCTCTTGCATTGACCGTGGGGTGCCTCGTCAGCGCCCCGGTGCCCCATCTGCAGCGCGCCTCAAGCCGCCCGTTCCCGCCGGCCCCGTCGCCGGAACCCCCTGCCGCCGCCTCCTGCTCGATCCCCCCTCCTCTCGCTCGTCCCCACCTCCCTCCATCAATCTGCATCGCGCCCTTGCCTTCGTTCCCCGCTGCAGCCGTGCGCCTCCTCCCTCATCCCAGCGGAGCCCCGTCCTCCCCGCGCCCGTCCCGTGCGCCCGGCGCGACGCCGGCAAGCAACAGCAGCAGCAGGTCATGCCGCCGGCCTCGTCCCGCTCCTTTTCTTCCCTGCCATGGCCGCGTGCCGCCCCTCTCCTCCGAGCACCGCCCGGCCTCCCCGTCCTCTGCACGACCTCCCCTGCTTCCAGCCGCGCCACCGGCCAAGTTCCTCGACCTCCGCGCCGTTCTGGAGTCCCTCGCCCGCCGCTGCACGGTCCAGTCGTTGCTTCTCCCAGCTGCGTCTGTACGTCGACGCCAAGTTTCGTTGCCTGCTCGCCGCCATCGCCCTAGCAGGAGCTCCGCCTCCCCCGCTTCATGCCAAGGCCAACACCGGCCACTTCTTCCAGCCGCTGCTCGGCCATGCCCCGACGACCAGCAGCTCGAGCTACCTCCACGCACCTCCTGTGACCTCCCGAGGCAGGGCCTTTGCTAGTCCCTCGATGCCCCTTCAGTTCAGCAAGACCGGCAAGTTCGACTACAGCACCGAGATGTCAAGCACACGACGAAGCTCGAAGATTTTGGACGTGCCAAGTTCCCCTTCAAATATGAACAACTACACCCGATGGTGTGACAAGTTCCTCGACAATGTGTACATCTACATCACCAAGGCCGGACCGACTAGTACCCCGACGTCGCGTGTACCACTACCGTCGACCCGAACATCTACGAACCGTGTACGTCTACCGTCGCCGTGGATCCGACAAGATCCGTGTACAACTACGTCCACTACGACCGTCGCGAGAACGTCTACTTCCACTACGAACTTGATCCATTTCGAAAATGCACGCTTCAAAGGTATAACCCTGAGATGAGCCCGTGAACGAATGCATATGTTCTATGAGTTGCTCGTGTTTGCACCGTGCCCGACTTGTTCGTCGCACGTTGTCACCCCCTTCCTTGCCACTAACTCGTGGGAACCCGGTAGTCGGGATCACCCCACCATCTCTAGCATGTTCCGCGCACCCACACACTTGCTCTTTTGCACCGGTATCTCAATGAGTTGTTGGATCATCAGAATGTTGCCGTGGCACTATTTCCGTTTCACCGCCGTGGCACCCTTTTCCTTCCGCCATGGTGACAAATGCCTCGTATCTTGCTCTTGTCAACATTTTCATAAATTGCTTAAAACTTGCACATGTCATCCGCATCATGATAACAACAATTAAAATGTGTAAAATGTTGTTTGTTTAAATTTGCATAAATGCCATGTTAAAATGATTTATTTCATAACTAAATAACCGTAGCTCGGATTTAAATAAATTATATATGCAAATGGGGTAGGAAAATGCATAGATTAACATGGTGCACTTTATTTTGCTGTTTAACAACATTAAAATTGTGTTTAGGGCAGAACAGTACCAAATCTAATATATGCTCATGAGGTTTTCCCGGACTTGTTGTTTGCTGTTCCGGCCTCATTTAAATTTGCCTAGATAGGCAGTTTTTCATATGTTTCACCTCTTGCCATGTTTAACAACATTTAATATTGTTGGATATATATATACGAGAGAGAACTAAATAATTAAATGTGGTGTTTTGCCAATATGCAACTCGTTGCATATTGAGCTCCACTTAATTTGTAGTATTGTTTGTGCACTTTGCCATGCCATGCTTCATTAAACCGGACATGCATCATACTTGATTGTGCATCATGCCATGTTTATGTGATGGTTGTTTTACTATGTTGTTTGTTTCTTTCCGGGTTGCTTCTCTCGTTAGCTTCGGTTTCGTTCCGGAGTTGTGAGGATTCGTTCGACTACATCCATTTGTCATCTTCATGGACTCGTTCTTCTTCCCTGCGGGATCTCAGGCAAGATGACCATACCCTCGAAATCACTTCTATCTTTGCTCGCTCTTTTGCTATGCCTATGCTACGATACCTACCACTTGCTTGTCATGCCTCCCATATTGGTAAACCAAGCCTCTAACCCACCTTGTCCTAGCAAACCGTTGTTTGGCTATGTTACAACTTTGCTCAGCCCCTCTTATAGCGTTGTTAGGTGCAGGTGAAGATGAAGTTTGTTCCGTGTTGGAACATGGAGATGTTGTTCCTTGTTGGAACATGTTTACTTGTTGGGATATCACAATATATCTTATTTAATTAATGCATCTATATACTTGGTAAAGGGTGGAAGGCTCGGCCTTATGCCTGGTGTTTTGTTCCACTCTTGCCGCCCTAGTTTCCGTCATATCGGTATTATGCTCCCGGATTTTGCGTCCCTAACGCGGTCGGGTGATTTATGGGACCCCCTTGACAGTTCGCTTTGAATAAGACTCCTCCAGCAAGGCCCAACATTGGTTTTACCATTTGCCTCACCTATGCCCTTTTATTTCCCTTGGGTTTCCGGAGCCCGAGGGTCATCTTTATTTTAGCCCCCCCGGGCCAGTTCTCCTTCGAGTGCTGGTCCAAACCGAGCGATGTCCGGCGCCCCCTGGGCAATCAGGGTCTATGCCAACCCGACGTCTTGCTCATCCGGTGTGCCCTGAGACCGAGATATGTGCAGCTCCTATCAGGATTTGTCGGCACATCCGGGCGGCTTTGCTGGTCTTGTTTTATTACTGTCGAAATGTCTTGTAGCCGGGATTCCGAGACTGATCGGGTCTTCCCGGGGAGAAGGAATATCCTTCGTTGATCGCGAGAGCTTATCATGGGCTAAGTTGGGACACCCCTGCAGGGTTTGAACTTTCGAAAGCCGTGCCCGCGGTTATGTGGCAGATGGAAATTTGTTAATGTTCGGTTGTAGAAAACCTGAAGTTGACCTTAATTAAAACACATCAACCGCGTGTGTAACCGTGATGGTCTCTTCTCGGCGGAGTCCGGGAAGTGAACACGGTGTTGGAGTTATGTTTGACGTAAGTAGTTTCAGGATCACTTCTTGATCATAGTTGTTCGATCATGCTTTTGCCTTCTCTTCTCGCTCCCATTTGCGTATGTTAGACACCAGATATGCTAGTCGCATGCTGCAGATCCACCTCACTACCCTATCCTACCTTTAAGCTTAAATAGTCTTGATCTCGCGGGTGTGAGATTGCTGAGTCCCCGTGACTCACAGATACTTCCAAAACCAGTTTGCAGGTGCCGATGAAACCGTGCAGGTGACACACCCGAGCTCAAGGAGGAGCTCGATGAAGATCTTGTTCATTGTGTTGTTTCATTTCAGTTGATCAGTAGTGGAGCCCAGTCGGGTCGATTGGGGATCTGTGTAGCATTTGTGATGTAGGGTAGAACCCTAGACGGCCGATCTTTCACGAAAGGAGCGAGATCCCTCGAAGAACACGACGAACACGGGGAAGAAAGAGGGGAAAACACGAGAGAAACACTCAACCAACAAGAAATAGATCACACATATGCTAGATCGATGAACACAAAGAGATACACGATGATCCAAGGTCAACAAAGGACGATACAAAGTAACCGGTTCTTCTCCGTGAGGAGGTCTTGATGGGGGTCTTCTCCGTGAGGAGGTCTTGAATCCACGAGGATCTTCTCTGTAGAGGGGCCGCGGTCACTCGAAGAGATGATCCGGGATGGATGAGCGAAGCTCTATCTCACATATGAGCTAAATCAACGCTAACCTCAGCTCGAATGAGGTGGGGGAGTATCTATAGTCTAAATCCATGAAAGGGTAAGTGAAAGTGGGGGTACGTGGGCCCTAGGCCCGCTCTCTGCGCGCAGGCAGGGCGGTAGTACCGGCCAGAGGGCGGTAGTACCGCGGTCAGCGGTAGTACCGCTTAGGTTGAGCGGTAGTACCGCTCGTGATGCAGTTTTTTAGTACCGGGCACATGGCGGTAATACTGCTCGTCAGTGGAAGTGCGGTAGTGGGGAGCGGTAGTACCGCTGGAGGGAGCGGTAGTACCGCTGTAGGGAGCGGTAGTACCGCTGGTTCAGGAGCGGCCGGATTCTCTTCCATCTCTTGATGTCCATCTTCCTCTTCGAGTTCTCCTTGCTCCACAGCGTCTCCATGGTTTACTCCTCGGTACCTGAGTACACACAACGTCTCCGTTTGAGGTAGTATCCATGTCTCATGTGTATCAAAGTGGAATTGTGAGAGGAGAGATGTCACCTCGGTTTCGAGAGCTCTTGCACGTGTTCGAGTCATGGGTCCTTTAGGCACTTGGTGAGACGATGGTAGATCCATGCGGATGACCTTGGGATGCTCCGCATCATCTCCCCTCCCTTGGGAAAGATCCGACCTCGGATCGAAATCCTCATCACCATGGTACGGGGAGAGATCTTTGATGTTGAAGATGTCGCTCACGGAGTACTTGTCGCGTGGGATGTCGATCTTGTAAGCGTTGTTGTTGTAGCGTGCAAGCACCTTGAAAGGTCCGTCCGCTCGAGGTAGTAGCTTGGACTTGCGTTCATTGGGGAAGCGATCCTTGCGAAGGTGTAGCCACACAAGATCTCCAACATGGAACATCATGGGTTGCTTGTTGACGTTGAGCTTGGTCGCGAGTCGTTGTACTTGGCGCTCGATGGTGTTCCTTGTATCTTCATGCATCTTCTTGAGGAAGTTGACTCGGGCACTCGCGTCCATGTTTGTGCGCTCTTGAAGCGGTAGAGGTAGAATGTCCAATGGGGACAATGGGTTGAAGCCATAGACGACCTCGAAGGGGGACTTGCCGGTAGTCGAATGTCTTGCTCGGTTGTAGGCGTACTCGGCGATCGGTAGGCACTCTTCCCACTCCTTGATGTTCTTCTTTATCAACACGCGTAGTAGGGTGGAGAGCGTACGGTTGGTCACCTCCGTTTGGCCGTCGGTTTGAGGATGGTATGCCGAGGAGAAGAGAAGCTTGATTCCGAGCTTGGCGCACAAGGTCTTCCAAAAGTAACTCAAGAACTTGACGTCGCGGTCCGAGACAATCGTCTTTGGCACTCCATGAAGGCGCAAGATTTCCCTACAAAACAAATTTGCAACATGTGAAGCATCGTCTATCTTGTTGCAAGGAATGAAATGAGCCATTTTGGAGAATCGGTCCACAACAACAAAAACGGAATCCTTGCCATTTCGAGTTCTAGTCAAACCTAGCACAAAATCCATGCTAATATCTTCCCATGGTTGATATGGAATTGGAAGTGGCATATAGAGGCCATGAGATTGGGCTTTGGACTTAGCTTTGCGGAATGTATAACACCGGTTGGTGAAGCGATTGACGTCCCGATGCATCTTGGGCCAAAAGTACTTCCTAGAGAGCGTAGCAAATGTCTTGTCGCGTCTAAAGTGTCCCATGAGTCCACCACCATGAGATTCCTGCAAAAGCAACAAACGCAAAGAGGACTCGGGAATGCAAAGTTTGTTAGCTCTCATAAGATATCCGTCTTTGATATAGTATCGCTCCCAAGAAGTATGCATCAAACACTTGGCATAAGGTATTGCAAATGTAGGATCATGTTCATATAATTCTTTGATATGCTCGAAACCAATGACATTCAACTCAAGAGTAGTGACAAGCATGCATATACGGGAAAGCGCATCCGCCACAACATTTTCCTTACCCTTAATATACTTAATGACATAAGGAAATGATTCAATAAATTCACTCCATTTAGCATGACGCTTGTTCAACTTAGTTTGACCCTTAAGATATTTAAGTGCTTCATGGTCGGTATGGATGATGAACTCATGAGGGCGAAGGTAATGTTCCCATTCATGCAAAACTCGCACTAAAGCATAAAGCTCTTTGTCATAGATGGGGTAATTGAGTTGCGCTCCGGAGAGTTTCTCACTAAAGTATGCAATGGGGCGCTTCTCTTGCGTTAACACACCTCCTATCAAACTTTCACGCACATGTCCATAGTCTATGAGATGCTTTACTTGCCTTTGTATTTCTTTGGTTTCTTCGGGGTGGACGCGGTATGGAGCTTTGTTGGGAAGCGGCGCTCCGGGGATGAGATCAATTCGGTGCTCAATGCCTCGTAGTGGAGGTAGACCCGGAGGTAGCTCGTCGGGAAAAACATCTTGGAATTCCTGCAATAGAGAAGATAACACCAAAGGTAGATCGTGAGAGTTGTTAGTTTTTTGTGACCTCGTCCTTGCACAATAGGACATAGTGTAGGACACTCGATGGGTTCTCACACACTTCTCTCATCTCACGTTTGGTGGCAAAGAGAACTAAGTTTTTCTTGTCGCTCATCGTGGAGGCACTCAATTTGGGCTTGTGGCGCTCACTCTCTTTTTGGTGGTTCGCTCTCTCACTATTTTCTCCACGATGGGTGGCTTGTTTGTCGGCGAGTACTTGGCTTGGAGACATAGGACGTAGCATGAACCCTTTCCCTTTCATCTTGAAGCTATAGTGATTTGTACGCCCATTGTGAATGACACCTCGGTCAAATTGCCATGGTCGTCCAAGGAGGAGGTGGCAAACGGTCATTGGGAGGACATCACATTCCAATGTGTCTTCATAGGTGCCGATCTTGAAAGAGACTTGTACTCTATGCTCGACTTGTATGGTGCCGGTGTCGCTTAGCCATTGAACCTTGTAGGGGTGAGGGTGCTTCATCTTGACCAATTGGAGCTTGGAGCAAAGTTCTTCACTTGCTAAGTTGTGGCAACTACCTCCATCGATGATGACCTTGACGGAACGTCCATTGATGCCAGCCTTTGTGTGGAAAATATGGCATCGTTGATCTTCGTCTTGTTGATGTTGAAGAGTCAAGACCTTGGAGACAACAAGAGCGGGACTTGAATCTTCATCGCAAAAGACTTGGTCATCTTCATCCTCATTGTTCACTTGTCGGTGCATGGCCACTTGCTCAAGAGCTTCCATTTCTCCTTCACTCATGGAGTCATAGGTGCCATCGTCGTTGAGGATCATGGTGCGCTTGTTTGTGCACTCGAAGGACTTGTGGCCTCGGCCGCCGCATGTGAAGCATTTGATAGAACTTGTCTTGACGGTCTCATCGGTTGGAGTAGATGATGATGAAGCTTTCTTGAAGTTGCTTGTAGTAGAAGGACGACTTGAGCTTGTTGAAGCTTTCTTGTAACTTGACTTGTCGCCGTTGCTTGTAGAAGGCTTTGTAGATGTAGAAGGTGTTGGAGTCGTCGAAGCTTGATTGTTGGCGAGACCATATGACTTGGATGAGAACTTGGCGTACTTGAAGTCTTCTTGTACTTGCCGTTCCGCTTTGGTAGCTTGGTGCACTAACTCGACGAGGTTCGAGTAAGGTTGGAAATCGGCAATCTTCTTGATAGGATGATTGAGTCCATTCAAGAACCGTGCCATAGTTGCTCATCATCTTCCTTTACGTTGGCTCGTATCATGGCAATCTCCATTTCCTTGTAGTACTCTTCAACGCTCTTGGTTCCTTGTTTGAGTTGTTGAACCTTCTTGAAGAGGTCACGGTTGTAGTAGTTTGGCACGAACCGTGCTCGCATGACATCCTTCATTTGTCTCCAAGTGGTGATGGGTGGTTCACCTCTTGCCGCTCGGCGCTCAATGACTTGTTCCCACCAAATGAGGACGTAGTCTTGGAATTCGAGGGATGCCATTGCGATCTTCTTCTCTTCTTCGTAGTTGTGCAAGCGGAAGATTTTGTCAACCTTCAATGCCCATGAGATGTACTCTTCGGGGTCGTTGCTTCCATTGAACTTGGGCATGGTGAACTTGAGCTTGCCATATCGTTGCTCTTCATTGTGTTGGGGATGATGACGTCCATGTCCTTGAGGATTGACATTGTCATGGCGCTCTTGGCGAAGTTGGTTCACTTCCTCATGTTGCTCTTGGCGATGATTGGGTCCATTGTCTTCTTGCTCTCGATGGACTTGACGTTCTTGTCGCGCTTGAGGATGAGCTTGTCTATCTTGACGAGGAACTTGGCGATGCACGTGGCCTTGGTAAATTCGTTCTTGAGCTTCATCGCGAAGTGCTTCTTGTTGGAGACGAGCTTGTCGGCCTCGATCGACTACGGCACGACTTGAATCCCGAAGTGCACGTTGCGCCTCAAGTGCTTGAGCTTCACGTAGTCGTTGTTCTTGACGTTCCGCCTCGGCGTCTTGTGCATCTTGATGTTGTCGCGCACGCTCCTCTTGTTCTTGTTGTCGTTGACGTTGCCGTTCTTGTGCTTGAGCAAAAGCGGCTTGGTTTTGGCGATGTCGATGCTCTTGAGAGTCGGTGTCGTGTAGAGGATTGCGATTTGCTTGACGATCTTGACGCACGGCATGATGAAGAGTGTTCGATGTCGGTGTACTTGAACCGGAGATGGCGTCGTCGGAGTGTCGACTTGAGCGACTCCTTCTTGACGAAGTTGACGGAGTAGAACGAAGCAACAAAGCTCGAATCTCGTCCATTCTTGCGTCGTTCTCAACCTTGTGCTCGTTGAGCTTGTTGTCGAAGTAGTCCCTTGTACGATTCTCGGATTGGCGAAGGTCGGTGGCGAGATTGTCAATGCGGTCGCCCAAAGCAAGTTGTTCTTGATGCAAAGCCCGTTGTGCACCAAATAGTTGATTCTTGGTGACGAAGGAAGACATGTCGTCGTCTTGCTCCATTAAGAGTGGACTGGTAGAAGTACTTGGCCTACCCATCATTCCAAACAAAGATATGTGAGAGGGAGAAAGGAAAGAACCAATATCCAATGTACCTTGACCAATGTTGACAATGGATCAACGATGACTCCAATGTGTAGCAAGGAAATAGCACAATTGGTACCAATTCTTGTCGGTTCTCACACCTACACAAGTAAAAGCTTATGGTGGAGCTCGGTTAGGATGGTGGCACAAAAATTTGATGCAATTGTAAGTGAGACTCAATAATGTTGGAAAAGATTCACAAATTTGCAAATGCAACAAGTAGACCAATAGCAAGATATGGTACACGGAAACACACACGCAAATAGATAAGATGGGGTTATGCAACCAAGGATGAGCCAAAACATGGAATTCACCAAGATGCTCTTGTTGCACAACACTAGAGAGACGCTAGCACGATTGCACAATAGGCGGATACGAACTTGTGCACAACCTACTAAGCAAAGATGCAACGACTTCTATCCCAAGTATGCCATATGTATGATGTTCCTATGCTTTGATCCAAGATGATCGAGTATGACAATCTTAATGTTGGATTTTGCTATGGTTCTTGCTTATGAGCTCTTTGCTTATCTTTCCTCTTTTGCTTAAAAAGCTTGTTTGGCTCTTTGATGTTTGAGCTCTTTTCTCATGCAATGCTTCACGAACCAAGATAGCAATTGTGTATGCGACAACAACTTTGTGACACAAGTGATGATGCCGAGATATGCAACAAGATGATAATGGGAAGTAATGAACACTAATGTGCACAAGTCACGTTGCCGGCAATACTCAATGGCTAGTCTCGATGGGTAAGTGACGCAAAAGTAAGGCCATGGGGTTATCAATGCAATTGCAAGAGAGTATGACGATATCACGATACCAAGATGATATCCAAGGTGAAAGTGATACCAAAGTGAAGTAGCTGTTCGTAGTAGTCCTTGGCGAAGATGAGCGGTGGTGATGTTGATGTCGAACCGTACCTAGATAGCCGAAACACAAAAGGATACGGAAACCACAACTCAAATTCTCAAAGCAAAGGTCAAATGGTGGTAGCGGAAAGCGGTGGTGGTTGTGGAAGTCGGTGATGGGTATGCGGGGGATGTGATGGTGACCCTAGGCAAAGATGCCAAAGTTCGAAAAATGTGATGGAGTCAAATGTTGGTGAAACCTATCTAGGTGGATAGAGGATGTCAATAGCTACTCAACGAGCTAAAGAACGCTAAAATCGGACTCTGGATGTGGAAGTTATGGACAAAACGGTGAAAGTTGGAAAGCTGAAACTGTCAAGGGCGGTAGTACCGCGTGGCAATTTTTTTGTTCCGCGCCAGGCACGGTAGTACCGCTCCGATGGGACGGTAGTACCGCTCCGGACTTTTTTTTGTACCGCTCGCGGGACGGTAGTACCGCGCCGGACTTTTTTTTGTACCGCGCAAGTTACGGTAGTACCGCTCTGACGTGCGGTAGTACCGCTCGGGTCGGGAATTTTTGTAGATCGAAACGGGAGGCGATTTTGGGGCGGAAATGGATGATTTCGAGGTCAAAATTGGAGAGATTTCGTGGATGGAAAGTGGGGAAACTTGTGGAGATGCTAGATCCACTCGAAAGCAAACAAATCCATGGATCAAATCCAACAAAACTTCATCACACTAACAAATCACAAAAAATTTTGGGGCTATTTTTGGTGGGGATTTTCGAATTAGGACGAAAAACAAGAAAATCAAGCTAGAAAACAAAGAGAGGGGGCTCCGAAATCGTGATCAACCTGGCTCATGATACCAAG
Organism: Aegilops umbellulata; assembly: GCA_032464435.1. Classification (NCBI taxonomy): domain Eukaryota; kingdom Viridiplantae; phylum Streptophyta; class Magnoliopsida; order Poales; family Poaceae; genus Aegilops; species Aegilops umbellulata. Next base: position 161,114,312 of record CP136056.1, on the reverse strand, counting down.
ATGATGTAGGGTAGAACCCTAGACGGCCGATCTTTCATGAAAGGAGCGAGATCCCTCGAAGAACACGACGAACACGGGGAAGAACGAGGGGAAAACACGAGAGAAACACTCAACCAACAAGAAATAGATCACACATATGCTAGATCGATGAACACAAAGAGATACACGATGATCCAAGGTCAACAAAGGACGATACAAAGTAACCGGTTCTTCTCCTTGAGGAGGTCTTGATGGGGGTCTTCTCCGTGAGGAAATCCACGAGGATCTTCTCCGTAGAGGGGCCGCGGTCACTCGAAGAGATGATCCGGGATGGATGAGCGAAGCTCTATCTCACATATGAGCTAAATCAACGCTAACCTCAGCTCGAATGAGGTGGGGGAGTATCTATAGTCTAAATCCACGAAAGGGTAAGTGAAAGTGGGGGTACATGGGCCCTAGGCCCGCTCTCTGCGCGCAGGCAGGGCGGTAGTACCGGCCAGAGGGCGGTAGTACCGCGGTCAGCGGTAGTACCGCTTAGGTTGAGCGGTAGTACCGCTCGTGATGCAGTTTTTTAGTACCGGGCGCATGGCGGTAATACTGCTCGTCAGTGGAAGTGCGGTAGTGGGGAGCGGTAGTACCGCTGGAGGGAGCGGTAGTACCGCTGGAGGGAGCGGTAGTACCACTGTAGGGAGCGGTAGTACCGCTGGTTCAGGAGCGGCCGGATTCTCTTCCATCTCTTGACGTCCATCTTCCTCTTCGGGTTCTCCTTGCTCCACAGCGTCTCCATGGTTTACTCGTCGGTACCTGAGTACACACAACGTCTCCGTTTGAGGTAGTATCCATGTCTCATGTGTATCGAAGTGGAATTGTGAGAGGAGAGATGTCACCTCGGTTTCGAGAGCTCTTGCACGTGCTCGAGTCATGGGTCCTTTAGGCACTTGGTGAGACGATGGTAGATCCATGCGGATGACCTTGGGATGCTCCGCATCAATTTGGGGTAGTCTTCTTTATTTTGGTTCCGTAGTCGGACCTTGATTGTATCTGTATGATGTAATGCTTTACTCATGTATTGTGTGAAGTGGCGACTGTAAGCCAACTATGTATCTCTTTCCCTTATGTATTACATGGGTTGTGTGAAGATTACCTCACTTGCGACATTGCTTTCAATGCGGTTATGCCTCTAAGTCGTGCCTCGACACGTGGGAGCTATAGCCGCATCGAGGGCGTTACAAGTTGGTAATCAGAGCCTTCCCCGACCTTAGGAGCCCCCACTGATTGATCGTTTTTAGCGGCCGAGTTGTGTCTAGAAAAATGTTTTGAGTCATTTAGGAATTATATATCGGAGAGTTTAGGAATTCTTTGTACTTCCCAGTCTCCTCATCGCTCTGGTAAGGCATCCTGACGTAGAGTTTTGACTCTTCTCTTCTCAAATTTCACTAAATTTTTTTTAGGATCACGCGGGTATCTGTAACGCCCTCGATGCGGCTATATCTCCCACGTGTCGAGGCACGACTTAGAGGCATAACCGCATTGAAAGCAATGTCGCAAGTGAGGTAATCTTCACACAATCCAGGTAATAAATAAAGGGGAAAGATACATAGTTGGCTTACAATCGCCACTTCACACAAGTACATAAATAACATCCATCATACAGGTTACACTCAAGGTCCGACTACGGTACCAAAATGAAAGAAGACTACCCCAAATGCTAAACAGATCCCCGGATCACCCAACTGGGCTCCACTACTGATCATCTGGAAAAGAAACATAGTAACGGCCACGTTCCTCATCGAACTCCCAAGTGAGCTCGGTCGCGTCATCAGCACTGACCTCGTTGGTACCTGCAACTGAGGTGATAATATCTGTGAGTCACGGGGACTCAGCAATCTCACACCCGCGAGATCAAGACTATTTAGGCTTAAAGGTGGGAAAGGGGTTTGTGAGGTGGAACTGCAGCAAGCGACTAGCATATGGTGGCTACAGCGCAAAAGAGAGCGGGAAGAGAAAGCAAAGCACGGTCGAGAAGCTAGAAGTGATCAAGAAGTGATCCTGATACAACCTACGTCAGACATAACTCCAACAACCGTGTTCACTTCCCGGACCCCGCCGAGAAGAGACCATCACGGTTACACACGCGGTTGATGTGTTTTAGTTAAGGTCAACTTCGGGTTTTCTACAACCGGACATCAACAAATTCCCATCTGCCTCATAACCGCGGGCACGGCTTTCGAAAGATAATACCCTGCAGGGGTGTCCCAACTTAGCCCATGATAAGCTCTCACGGTCAACGAAGGATATTCCTTCTACCGGGAAAAAACCGATCAATCTCGGAATCCCGGACTACAAGACATTTCAACAGCAATAAAACAAGTCCAGCAAAGCCGCCCGATCGTGCCGACAAATCCTGATAGGAGCTGCACATATCTCGGTCTCAGGGCACATCCGGATAAGCTAAGCGTACAGGAGCCAACATAACCCAAGTTGCCAAGGGACGGCCCTGCACGGTGCTCTAGTTTGGACCAGCAATCGAAGGAGAACTGGCCCGGGGGTTTAAAATAAAGATGACCCTTGAGTCTGCAGAACCCAAGGGGAAAAGGCTAGGTGGCGAATGGTAAAACCAATGTTGGGCCTTGCTGGAAGAGTCTCATTCAAAGCGAACTGTCAAGGGGGTCCCATAAATCACCCAACCGTGTAAGGAACGCAAACTCCGGGAACATAACACCGGTATGACGGAAACTAGGGTGGCAAGAGTGGAACAAAACACCAGGCATAAGGCCGAGCCTTCCACCCTTTACCAAGTATATAGATGCATTAATTAAATAAGAGGTATTGTGATATCCCAACCAGTAAACATGTTCCAACAAGGAACAACAAGATCATGTTCCAACAAGGAACAAACTTCATCTACACCTGCAACTAGCAACGCTATAAGAGGGACTGAGCAAAGCAGTAGCATAGCCAAACAACGGTTTGCTAGGACATGGATGGTTAGGGGCTGACATGGCAATATAGGTGGCATGATATAGCAAGTGGTAGGTATCGCAGCATAGGCATAGCAAAAGAGCGAGCAATCTAGCAAGCAAAGATAGAAGTGATTTCGAGGGTATGGTCATCTTGCCTGCAAGGTTCTCAGAGTTGTCGAAAGCTTGGTCCTCGTAAGCGTTCTCAACAGGTTCCTCGTTCACGTACTCGTCTCCCGGCTCTACCCAAGACAAGAGAACAAGCAAAGGAACCAATATCAACCACGATGCAATGCGCAAGCAACATGATGCAAAACATGGCATGATATGCGAGAGGTGATATGCAATGCGAATGCATGTTCCGGAAGGACAAGGAAGAACAGGGCATAATCTTGGCAAACCAAGCATGCCACTGGATAGATGAGGTGATTTCGGTTGAAATCGATATAAAGATCACCGGAATCGGGTGCACGGTTTGCAAATGGCAAGCAAAACAAGAATGACACGTATCTGCCATAAACAGCATGATGCTACTTAGCAAGCAATAAATAATTAAGCTACTGCACCCAAACATGGCAACAAAGCATATGGCAGTAATCTACTCAAGATGCACGACAAAAGATGAACACTGAGCTACGGCTCAATCCCATCATAACAGGTCCAAACCATCATGGCAAAAGTGCAAACGATAACAAGTTCACAGACTTAGAGAAAATATCAACAAGCAGAAACTATCATCGGGATGACATGTTCAGAGCAATGGAACAACATGCTACAGGTTCAGAACATAGCAAAATAAGACATGGCATGAATCTACACATAGCACTTGACAAAAGACTCTTACTGACCATAAGCCAAAAAGGACCAGAAAATATGATTACACCCATGTCAAATAAGCAAGTTTCGTTACAGGTTTCAGACTTAGCAGAAAACTGGACATAACAGAAATCTGTTAACGACTAGGCATGTTCGTGAGCTCGATGCACTCACTACAGAGCATTTCATGATTAACTAAGCATACATACATCAATAAGTCATGGCATAGTAATAACACATGGCAAGAATAACATCATATCATGCAAGGATCAACTACACCAAGCTTGGCAAAATCGAATAACATGTAAACAATCTGCCAGCAACATTTTGAAGCAAAAGTAGAGCTCGATTGACTCAAGCTATGGCACTCCATAATTGCAAACAAAGGCATGGATGGATATAGCAAATACTCAAGTTCAAAACTCCCTTACTGATCATACTCAAATTATGCATAGATCTCTCAAAAACAACATGAACACATGGCATAAAAATAACAGCAGTCAGGGACTTAGTGAAATCACTAAGTCTCTGAAATCAGCAACATCAAGACACCTAGTTTGCATGCTTGTGCTAGTCACCACATAGATCATAAAAATACATGGCAAAATCCTCTGGATAGGTAACATGGCGTATAACAAATCTCATTTAGGACTCAACTTCATAGGAGGTACGCATTAATCATGGAAAAAATGACAAAAGTGCATGATCAGCTAAGATCCAGCAATAAACATCAACTAGCCCTCTTCTAACAGCATTTCGGGCATCAAGATGACTTCAAATGAAAATGATGCAATGGAACAAAATGATGTACTCCTCGAGGCGAACAATCTGACATATTATAATCGCGAAACGGAGCTACGGATGCAAAGTTATGGCATGTCGAACTACTGACGATATTATGAAATCTTGAGGACTTAGAGATTTCGGGGAGAAGTAAAAGTCAACCCTGCCGGCGCGTGGATCTGGATCCGGCGCGGCGAGCTCGCCGGAGCTCGGCCGGGAGGAAGACGGCGAGGGGAGGCCGCGGGCGAGGAGGTGGGGTCGCGGGCGGCGGCGGCGCGGTCGCCGGTGGGGCGGCCGGCGCGGGAGGACGCGGGTCCGGGCGGCGTTGGCGCGGTGCGGGCTCTGGCGCCGGTGCGGGCGACGGCGGTCGCCGGCCGGGCGGAGGCGGCGGAGCCGCGGGCCGGCGCGGTGCGGCGGGCGGCGCGGCTGGGCCGCGGGGGCCGAGCGCGGCGTTGCCGGCGACGGCGCGGGCGGCGGTCGCCGGGCGGCGGCGGAGGCGGCGGCCGCGGGGTGCGGGCGCGAGTCCAGGCGGCGGACGGGAAGACGGCGGCGGCGGATGGGCCGGGGAGGGCCGGCCACGGGCCCCGGCGGGCCTGCGCGGTACGGGCGGCGGCGGGACAGGTGGCACGTCCCGAATGGACGCGGGCGGCGGCGCGGATGAACAGTGCGGCGGCCGGCTGATTGCACGGATTTCGAGGAAAAAAATTAGGGTTAGGGGGTGTTGCTCTCTCAGATTTAGAGGGGAGGACGTTTTTATAGCTAGAAGGAGCTAGGGAGCTCCAAATGGAGTGCGGTTTTCGCCCACACGTTCACGATCCAACGACCGAGACGATGGGACAACCTTAGGTGGGTTTTGGGCCACTTAGAGAGGGATGTTGGGCCGCACCAAACGAGGCCTTCACGGTTACCCGGTTAACCGTTGGAGTACCAAACGAACTCCGATTGACCCGAAACTTGACAGGCGGTCTACCGGTGCTATACCAAGGCCACATGTCAAACCTCGGTCCTTTCCAGAATGTTTAATACCCGCTCACGAAGAAATGTAAAAGGGGACGCCGGGAGACATAGGAGCGCCGGATTGCAAAACGGACAACGGGAAAGATGCTCGGATTTATGAGACGAACACGTATGCGAATGCGATGCACATGATGACATGATAAGAAATGCATGACATGACCAAAATGCAAAACGGAGAGAACCCAACCACGGAGGGAATATCATAGCACATAGCCGGAAATGGCAAGAGTTGGATTACAAATATGGCAAGTTACATCGGGGGCGTTACAACACACCACCACTACGAGAGGATCTCGTCCCGAGATCTAGGACTGAAAGAACTCCGGGTACTCAGAACTCCGGGTACACGGAGGTAAACATGGTCTCCGATCTCGAATGCCACATCACGATGTTTGCTGTCGTAATAGCTCTTCTGGCGCGATTGCGCGGCTTTGAGGTTCTCACGAGTCACCTTGCACATGGCCTCAGCCTCTGAGATCAAATCATTGCCGAGCAATTGACGTTCACCGGTTTCAGACCAGTTGAGAGGAGTACGGCACTTTCTGCCATAGAGAATCTCGAATGGGGCTTTGCCCGAGCTGGCTTGAAAGCTGTTGTTGTAAGAGAATTCAGCATAAGGAAGACAATCCTCCCACTTCATGCCGAAAGAGATAACACAGGCTCTGAGCATATCTTCAAGAATTTGATTGACACGCTCGACTTGTCCACTAGTCTGAGGGTGGAACGCTGTGCTGAATCGAATATTGGTGCCCATGGCCGTCTGAAAAGAATCCCAAAACTTGGAGGTAAAGATGCTGCCACGGTCTGAAGAGATTAATTGTGGAATGCCGTGCAAGGAGACAATTCTGGAGGTGTAGAGCTCTGCCAGCTGCGCTGCTGTGATAGACTCTTTGATAGGAATAAAATGAGCCACTTTGGTGAGCTTGTCGATGATGACGAAGATAGCATCATTTCCACGCTTGGACTTAGGAAAACCAGTCACGAAGTCCATTTCGATATGATCGAACTTCCATTCTGGAATAGCAAGAGGTTGGAGAAGACCAGCTGGTCGTTGGTGTTCTGCTTTCACCCTTCTGCAGACATCACACTCATTCACGAATTGAGCGATCTCACGCTTCATTCGAGTCCACCAATACGACTGCTTGAGGTCATGGTACATCTTTGAACTTCCAGGATGAATTGACAGGAGAGAATTGTGCGCTTCGTTCAAAATGACTTTACGAAGATCACCCTTTGGAACCACAATCCGGTCCTCGAAGAAAAGAGTATCTCTGTCATCGACTCGATAGCACTTGTATTTGGGGATGCTCTTTTCAATACCACGTTTCACCTTCTTCACCATGGTATCCAACAATTGTGCCTCACGAATTTGATCTTCCAAGGTAGGAGAAACAATGAGGTTGGCAAGAACACCTTGAGGAACAACTTGGAGATTCAACTTGCGGAAAGCTTCACAAAGATCCGGTTGAAAAGGCTTGAGGATTAAGCTGTTGCAATAAGCCTTCCTGCTCAAAGCGTCTGCAACCACATTAGCCTTGCCTGGAGTGTATTCAATACTCGGATTATACTCTTGAATCATTTCGACCCATCGAGTTTGCCTGAGGTTGAGATGAGGCTGAGTGAAGATATACTTGAGACTCTTGTGATCGGTGAAGATGTCCACTTTCCTTCCCAACAGGAGATGTCTCCATGTTATTAGTGCGTGGACAACTGCCGCCAACTCAAGATCGTGAGTGGGGTAGTTCCTTTCATTGGGCTTCAACTGGCGAGAGGTATAGGCAACAACCTTCTTCTCTTGCATTAACACAGCACCGAGGCCCTGGAGAGAAGCATCACAAAACACTTCATAAGGCTTGGATTCATCAGGAGGAGTCAGAACTGGAGCAGTGACGAGTTTCTCTTTGAGAGTGTTGAAAGCAACGTCACACTCAGGAGACCAGACATATTTCACATGCTTCTGGAGAAGGTTGGAAAGAGGCTTGGCAATCTTGGAGAAATTCTCAACGAATCTTCTGCAATAGCTTGCAAGTCCAAGAAAACTGCGAAGCTGCTTGACATTCTGAGGAGGATTCCAATTCAAAACTGCAGACACCCTCTCTGGATTAACAGCGATGCCCTTGGCAGAGATGATATGACCAAGATAAAGAACTTCATCAAGCCAGAATTCACATTTGGAGAACTTCGCATATAATTGATACTCTCTGAGCTTGTCGAGTACCAATCGCAAATGTTCGGCATGATCCTTCTTATTCTTGGAGAAGACCAAAATATCATCGAGATAGACCAAGACAAATTCGTTGATGTAGGGGTTGAAGATGAAATTCATCAAGCGAGTGAAATACGGAGGAGCATTGACAAGGCCGAAGGACATGACAGTATATTCATAAGAACCAAAGCTTGTTCTGAATGCTGTCTTGGGAATATCTTCTTCACGAATGCGAATCTGATGATAACCCATACGAAGGTCAAGCTTGGAGAACACCTTAGCACCTTTAAGTTGCTCAAATAGCTCATTGATGTTGGGAAGTGGGTACTTGTTGTTGATAGTCTTCTTGTTCAATGGACGGTAATCGACACAAAGTCGGTCCGTGCCATCCTTCTTCTTGACAAAAAGAACACCACAACCCCAAGGAGAAGAACTCGGTCTGATCAGACCCAGACGTTCTTGTTTATCGAGTTGAATCTTCAATTCCTTGAGCTCATCTGGTCCAAGCTTGTAAGGACGCTTGCAAACGGGTTCTGTGCCAGGCTCAAGCTCAATAACGAATTCAACTGGCCGACGGGGAGGCATACCCGGAAGCTCTTCTGGAAAAACATCTTGGTACTCACAAACGACTGGAATCTGAGAGATAGCCTCCATTTCACCCATCTCATTGAGAGAAAACAACCGAATGGTATCATCACGAGAAGCATAGATGATCACATCGTTCGAAGTGTGAGTCAATTTGATTTCCCTGGCAGCACACTCAAGCTGAGCCTTGTGCTTAGAAAGCCAGTCCATCCCGAGAATAAGATCAATATCAGAATCACCAAGAACAACTGGTTTAGACAAGAATTTATAGTCGCCCATCTTGATAGAAACATCCGGGACACAAACATTAGATGTCATTTGCTTGCCCGAGGACACAATCTTCAACGGAATAGGAATCTTTTCGGTCACAAACTCATGCTTAGCAACAAAAGGTCTCGAAATGAAAGAAAGTGATGCACCAGTATCAAATAAGACTTTGGCAGGAATATCATTAACAGGAAGATTACCCATGATCACTTCAGAAGACTCCTCTGCTTGAGCTGCATTCAACATGTTCACCTTGGCATGCTTAGGATTATGCTTGACCACTGCATTGCTGGAAGATTTTACAGGAGGAGGAGGCGGAAGGCGCCTCTGGTTGAAGCACTTGTTCGCATAGTGACCCTTCTGCTGACATTTGTTACAAGTCACTTCTGAGAGCGGACGATGATAAGGAGCACTTGGCCTTGGAGCTTGATTCTGAGACTTGTTCTGATAACCAGGGTTGGGTGGGTGGGAAGATCCACGGCCACTTGAGTTCTTCTGTTGATAAGGCTGACGGAACGGAGGAGGAGGAGGCAACCAGAACTTCTGTTGCTTAGCTGCCACAAGTGAGGAAGAAGAAGACTGAACTGCGTCTCTGACTCCCTTCTTAGATGCCTCACACTTGAGCTGAGCAGCTTCTTGTTTCAATGCTATGCTGTAGAATTCATCATACTTTAATGGCTCGAAAAGCACGAGAGCAAGTTGCAGATCTTCTCTGAGACCACGCCTGAACTGGTAGATCATACTCTTCTCATCAGGAATGTCTTGCCTTGCAAAACGAGAGAGTTTCTGAAACTGAGTGTTGTATTGGTAGACAGACATGGTGCCTTGCTTGAGATTGCGGAATTCCTCACGCTTAAGCTCAACAACACTTTCTGGAATGTGGTGCGCTTTGAAGTCACGGCGGAAATCATCCCAAGTGATCACACGACCTCCTCTGGAATCTTTGTATTGCTGGAACCACTCAGCAGCTTGATCTTTGAGTTGAAAAGAGGCAAACTTGACAAAGTCCTCAGGTCTCACATTGCTGCACTCGAAATGCTTGTTGATGTCCACGAGCCAATCATCAGCGTCAGTGGCCTCGACACAGTAGCTGAAGGTCTTTGGCTGATTAGCAAGGAACTGGTTCAGTGAAGCGAAGTGCGGCTGATTGTTGCCTTGGCCTTGATTCTCTTGATTAGCTTGCCCTTGGTTGCGATCTTGCAAGAGCTGAATCAGAATCTGAGCATTGGCATTTGTGGCAGTCATCAAGGCTTGCCAAGCTTCCGGAGGCGGAGGTGGTGGCGGAGCGTTAGCCTGATTCCCGTCATTGCGTTCCGGATTCTGACGCGTTGGTGGAGCCATCCTGAAGAGGGTGACATCCATTAGCATCTTGACAGAGATATATTGAAGCTGAATCAAAGGAACGAAATTGCAACATATAGTCTTCACAAATAACATTCGAACGAGAAAGAACGAATGAATTCCAATGTAAATCATCACACTTCCAAAATTGAGAAGCCACTTAGAACATGGTAAGGAATAAAATCAACAAGGTACGGATATGAACAAATACTTGGTAAGGATTACCCAATCACAAACCAAATATCTGCGGAAGAAATACTAAAGCTACAAGAATTCCCACTTATAAACTCCCGAAACTTTCTGGTTATGCAATCAGGTGTTGGGGATACAGGGGAAGCATAATATCTCACCCAAACTAGCAAATCCTACAACCAGCTGTATCCATCCTTCAACACATAACCAAGAAACCTTCGGAAATCGTCTACCTCAACCTTCGAAAACACATCCGTTATACAAGTCATGGCAATACCCCTGCACTCGCCACAGTACTGGGCTATCAGGTTATCTCACCAACAACTGTACAAAAGAGATTTTCGATGTCGGTCGTACTAAACTCAGGTATTCCAAAACCGCAACGATAATATTATGACGACAACACCTCGGAGCTCAACTCCCCGGGACACTGCCACAACCCCTAAATGTCAGGAGGCAACCAAGACAATGTTGTCATCATAAAACCATCGGAACGATTGTAATATACCCGCGTGATCCTAAAATTTTTTTTAGTGAAATTTGAGAAGAGAAGAGTCAAAACTCTACGTCAGGATGCCTTACCAGAAGGTCGAAGGGACTGGGAAGTAAAAAGAATTCCTAAACTCTCCGATATATAATTCCTAAATGACTCAAAACATTTTTCTAGACACAACTCGGCCACTAAAGACGATCAAACAGTGGGGGCTCCTAAGGTCGGGAAAGGCTCTGATTACCAACTTGTAACGCCCTCGATGCGGCTATATCTCCCACGTGTCGAGGCACGACTTAGAGGCATAACCGCATTGAAAGCAATGTCGCAAGTGAGGTAATCTTCACACAATCCAGGTAATAAATAAAGGGGAAAGATACATAGTTGGCTTACAATCGCCACTTCACACAAGTACATAAATAACATCCATCATACAGGTTACACTCAAGGTCCGACTACGGTACCAAAATGAAAGAAGACTACCCCAAATGCTAAACAGATCCCCGGATCACCCAACTGGGCTCCACTACTGATCATATGGAAAAGAAACATAGTAACGGCCACGTTCCTCATCGAACTCCCAAGTGAGCTCGGTCGCGTCATCAGCACTGACCTCGTTGGTACCTGCAACTGAGGTGATAATATCTATGAGTCACGGGGACTCAGCAATCTCACACCCGCGAGATCAAGACTATTTAAGCTTAAAGGTGGGAAAGGGGTTTGTGAGGTGGAACTGCAGCAAGCGACTAGCATATGGTGGCTACAACGCAAAAGAGAGCGGGAAGAGAAAGCAAAGCACGGTCGAGAAGCTAGAAGTGATCAAGAAGTGATCCTGATACAACCTACGTCAGACATAACTCCAACAACCGTGTTCACTTCCCGGACCCCGCCGAGAAGAGACCATCACGGTTACACACGCGGTTGATGTGTTTTAGTTAAGGTCAACTTCGGGTTTTCTACAACCGGACATCAACAAATTCCCATCTGCCTCATAACCGCGGGCACGGCTTTCGAAAGATAATACCCTGCAGGGGTGTCCCAACTTAGCCCATGATAAGCTCTCACGGTCAACGAAGGATATTCCTTCTACCGGGAAAAAACCGATCAATCTCGGAATCCCGGACTACAAGACATTTCAACAGCAATAAAACAAGTCCAGCAAAGCCGCCCGATCGTGCCGACAAATCCTGATAGGAGCTGCACATATCTTGGTCTCAGGGCACATCCGGATAAGCTAAGCGTACAGGAGCCAACATAACCCAAGTTGCCAAGGGACGGCCCTGCACGGTGCTCTAGTTTGGACCAGCAATCGAAGGAGAACTGGCCCGGGGGTTTAAAATAAAGATGACCCTTGAGTCTGCAGAACCCAAGGGGAAAAGGCTAGGTGGCGAATGGTAAAACCAATGTTGGGCCTTGCTGGAAGAGTCTCATTCAAAGCGAACTGTCAAGGGGGTCCCATAAATCACCCAACCGTGTAAGGAACGCAAACTCCGGGAACATAACACCGGTATGACGGAAACTAGGGTGGCAAGAGTGGAACAAAACACCAGGCATAAGGCCGAGCCTTCCACCCTTTACCAAGTATATAGATGCATTAATTAAATAAGAGGTATTGTGATATCCCAACCAGTAAACATGTTCCAACAAGGAACAACAAGATCATGTTCCAACAAGGAACAAACTTCATCTACACCTGCAACTAGCAACGCTATAAGAGGGACTGAGCAAAGCAGTAGCATAGCCAAACAACGGTTTGCTAGGACATGGATGGTTAGGGGCTGACATGGCAATATAGGTGGCATGATATAGCAAGTGGTAGGTATCGCAGCATAGGCATAGCAAAAGAGCGAGCAATCTAACAAGCAAAGATAGAAGTGATTTCGAGGGTATGGTCATCTTGCCTGCAAGGTTCTCAGAGTTGTCGAAAGCTTGGTCCTCGTAAGCGTTCTCAACAGGTTCCTCGTTCACGTACTCGTCTCCCGGCTCTACCCAAGACAAGAGAACAAGCAAAGGAACCAATATCAACCACGATGCAATGCGCAAGCAACATGATGCAAAACATGGCATGATATGCGAGAGGTGATATGCAATGCGAATGCATGTTCCGGAAGGACAAGGAAGAACAGGGCATAATCTTGGCAAACCAAGCATGCCACTGGATAGATGAGGTGATTTCGGTTGAAATCGATATAAAGATCACCGGAATCGGGTGCACGGTTTGCAAATGGCAAGCAAAACAAGAATGACACGTATCTGCCATAAACAGCATGATGCTACTTAGCAAGCAATAAATAATTAAGCTACTGCACCCAAACATGGCAACAAAGCATATGGCAGTAATCTACTCAAGATGCACGACAAAAGATGAACACTGAGCTACGGCTCAATCCCATCATAACAGGTCCAAACCATCATGGCAAAAGTGCAAACGATAACAAGTTCACAGACTTAGAGAAAATATCAACAAGCAGAAACTATCATCGGGATGACATGTTCAGAGCAATGGAACAACATGCTACAGGTTCAGAACATAGCAAAATAAGACATGGCATGAATCTACACATAGCACTTGACAAAAGACTCTTACTGACCATAAGCCAAAAAGGACCAGAAAATATGATTACACCCATGTCAAATAAGCAAGTTTCGTTACAGGTTTCAGACTTAGCAGAAAACTGGACATAACAGAAATCTGTTAACGACTAGGCATGTTCGTGAGCTCGATGCACTCACTACAGAGCATTTCATGATTAACTAAGCATACATACATCAATAAGTCATGGCATAGTAATAACACATGGCAAGAATAACATCATATCATGCAAGGATCAACTACACCAAGCTTGGCAAAATCGAATAACATGTAAACAATCTGCCAGCAACATTTTGAAGCAAAAGTAGAGCTCGATTGACTCAAGCTATGGCACTCCATAATTGCAAACAAAGGCATGGATGGATATAGCAAATACTCAAGTTCAAAACTCCCTTACTGATCATACTCAAATTATGCATAGATCTCTCAAAAACAACATGAACACATGGCATAAAAATAACAGCAGTCAGGGACTTAGTGAAATCACTAAGTCTCTGAAATCAGCAACATCAAGACACCTAGTTTGCATGCTTGTGCTAGTCACCACATAGATCATAAAAATACATGGCAAAATCCTCTGGATAGGTAACATGGCGTATAACAAATCTCATTTAGGACTCAACTTCATAGGAGGTACGCATTAATCATGGAAAAAATGACAAAAGTGCATGATCAGCTAAGATCCAGCAATAAACATCAACTAGCCCTCTTCTAACAGCATTTCGGGCATCAAGATGACTTCAAATGAAAATGATGCAATGGAACAAAATGATGTACTCCTCGAGGCGAACAATCTGACATATTATAATCGCGAAACGGAGCTACGGATGCAAAGTTATGGCATGTCGAACTACTGACGATATTATGAAATCTTGAGGACTTAGAGATTTCGGGGAGAAGTAAAAGTCAACCCTGCCGGCGCGTGGATCTGGATCCGGCGCGGCGAGCTCGCCGGAGCTCGGCCGGGAGGAAGACGGCGAGGGGAGGCCGCGGGCGAGGAGGTGGGGTCGCGGGCGGCGGCGGCGCGGTCGCCGGTGGGGCGGCCGGCGCGGGAGGACGCGGGTCCGGGCGGCGTTGGCGCGGTGCGGGCTCTGGCGCCGGTGCGGGCGACGGCGGTCGCCGGCCGGGCGGAGGCGGCGGAGCCGCGGGCCGGCGCGGTGCGGCGGGCGGCGCGGCTGGGCCGCGGGGGCCGAGCGCGGCGTTGCCGGCGACGGCGCGGGCGGCGGTCGCCGGGCGGCGGCGGAGGCGGCGGCCGCGGGGTGCGGGCGCGAGTCCAGGCGGCGGACGGGAAGACGGCGGCGGCGGATGGGCCGGGGAGGGCCGGCCACGGGCCCCGGCGGGCCTGCGCGGTACGGGCGGCGGCGGGACAGGTGGCACGTCCCGAATGGACGCGGGCGGCGGCGCGGATAAACAGTGCGGCGGCCGGCTGATTGCACGGATTTCGAGGAAAAGAATTAGGGTTAGGGGGTGTTGCTCTCTCAGATTTAGAGGGGAGGACGTTTTTATAGCTAGAAGGAGCTAGGGAGCTCCAAATGGAGTGCGGTTTTCGCCCACACGTTCACGATCCAACGACCGAGACGATGGGACAACCTTAGGTGGGTTTTGGGCCACTTAGAGAGGGATGTTGGGCCGCACCAAACGAGGCCTTCACGGTTACCCGGTTAACCGTTGGAGTACCAAACGAACTCCGATTGACCCGAAACTTGACAGGCGGTCTACCGGTGCTATACCAAGGCCACATGTCAAACCTCGGTCCATTCCGAGAATGTTTAATACCCGCTCACGAAGAAATGTAAAAGGGGACGCCGGGAGACATAGGAGCGCCGGATTGCAAAACGGACAACGGGAAAGATGCTCGGATTTATGAGACGAACACGTATGCGAATGCGATGCACATGATGACATGATAAGAAATGCATGACATGACCAAAATGCAAAACGGAGAGAACCCAACCACGGAGGGAATATCATAGCACATAGCCGGAAATGGCAAGAGTTGGATTACAAATATGGCAAGTTACATCGGGGGCGTTACAGTATCTTAGAACCGTTCCGATGGTTTTGTGATGACAACATTGTCTTGCTGCCTCCTGTCAGCAGGGGTTTAGTGGAAGTGTCCCGGGGAGTTGAGCTCTGAGGTGTTGTCGTCATAATTTTATCATTGCAGTTCTGGAATACCCGAGTTTAGTACGCCGACATCGAAAATCTCTTTTGTACAGTTGTTGGTGAGATAACCCTGATAGCCCAGTACTGAGGCGAGTGCGGGAGTATTGCCATAACTCGTATAACGGATGCTTTTCGAAGGTTGAGGTAAACGATTTCCGAAGGTTTCTTGGTTATGTGTTGAAGGATGGATACAGCTGGATCTAGGTATTGTTAGTTTGGGTGATATATTTTGTGTCCCCTGTATCCCCAACACCAGATTGCATAACCAGAAAGTTTTGGGAGTTTATAAGTGGGAATTCAAGTATCTCGTAGGATATCTTTCCAACAGACACATGATACGATATGGGATCTACCATATGTTTGTTTCCGGCTTATTCTGCAAGCCAATCCTTTGTTCTATTTTATTTGTTGTATTCGAGTTGCTTCGAAGTCAAATGTTGAATCCATACCTTTCCTAAATGGTGTTCTCATATTTCTATGTGAATACTAATCCTTCTTGATCATTGAGGTTGTCTTTTCAATTCTTTCCAACCGGTGTGCTTCTCTTCAAGTGGATCCGATCATTTCAACATTCACAAGATCACCTCTCAGTTTTTCCCAACGTTGCTTGTTTCATCCGTCCCAAATTGTCTTTGTTTTTCCCGTCCTCCCACCCTGTTTCTTCAAGGACTCAGATTTCTTAATATCCTTTTTGTGGATGCGAAGTCTCTTCATTCTTTTCTTTCAATGTTCTTATCCGGTGATTTCCCATGAAGATACTAACGGAGCCTTAACTTCATCATTATTCGTTCTTTTTCTTCTCCGGTGGACTCAAGTCAAGCTTTCGGTGTTGATCATATTCCTTTTCTTATTTCAAGTGCTTTCTTATGCCGGTGTATCTCTTAATCATTCACTTCTCGATATTCAATTGTTCCGGAGTGATGAAGATATCTCAGAAGATTCAAGTTTCCATTCTCAATTCACTCAATTTCTTTTGAGGATGCTATCTCATTCAAGCCATTTAATTCAACCGGTGTAATCTCTCTTCCTAAGCAATTCTTTCAACAGTGTTTCTTTTGAGTGGGCCCTAACCCACAGGTCTTTTCCCAGGATCTTACCTGACTCTTCTAATTTTCCCAGAGCTTCTAATTCTTTTCAAAGTTTGACGTAAGAATGAATTTTCATCAGTTATGTCTTTCTCATCGGATCAGTAACGCAGGTTGGGGAGGCAAAGATAACTGGGAGGAACCGGATGCTTACTCATCGTCCTCCTCCTCCTCCTCCTCCTCCTCCTCCTCCTCTGTGGTCTTCCTCTTCCTCCTCGAACTGAGGGATCCATAATAAAAGGTGATCCCCGTGCCGACGTCCGCCGGAGGAGGGGAGGGAGGCGGCGTCTGGACACGCTTGGATGAAGAAGGAGCGGCCGTCTTCTTCACCGCGACCTTCGCCAGCCTCTTTGCCGCCGCGGCCCTCGTGTGGGGCCAGGACCCCTCCAAGGTCAGCTGCGGCTGCGCAGCCCTGCGGGCCCAAACCGGCTCACCGGAACTGGCCCGCCGCAGGACTCGCCCCCTCCCCGCGGGTGGCGTCGGGTCTGCGGTCTCGTCCTCCTCCTCCGACGACTCGCGGGTCACATCCTCAACCAGTGGAGCCTCGGTGCCGGCACTGCTGGCTCCCCCGGCGGCCGCCGCCCACTGGGCGAGCTCCTCCTCCTTCGCGGCCGTCGCGGCCTTGTCCTCCATGCCGCCATCGCTTTTGCTTCCTTGATGGATATTCTAGTTTTTCACAAATACCTGTTTCTCAACCTGATCAAGAAAAGACCACTTTTACTTGTCCTTTTGGAACCTATGCTTATAGACGTATGCCTTTCGATTTAGGTAATGCACCTGCTACCTTTGAAAGATGTATGTCTGCTATATTCTCTATCTTCTATGAAAAGATTGTAGAGGTTTTCATGGATGACTTTTCTGTTTATGGGAAGTCTTTTGATGATTGTTTAAGCAATCTTGATCAAGTTTTGCAAAGATGTGAACAAACAAATCTTGTCTTGAATTGGGAGAAGTGCCACTTTATTGTTAGTGAAGGCATTGTCTTGGGTCATAAAATTTCTGAAAGAGGTATTGACGTGGACAAAGCTAAGGTTGATGCAATTGAGAAAATGCCATGTCCTAAATATATAAAAGGTATTCGTAGTTTCCTAGGTCATGCTGGTTTCTATAGGAGATTTATCAAAGACTTCTCTAAAATTTCTAGGCCTCTCACTAGTCTCTTGCAAGAGGACATTCCCTTTGTTTTTGATGATGATTGTTTAGAAGCCTTTGAACCACTCAAGAAAGCCTTAATTTCTGCACCTATTATTCAACCACCTGATTGGAACCTGCCTTTTGAAATTATGTGTAATGCTAGTGATTATGCCGTTGGTGCTGTTCTAGGACAAAGAGATGATAAGAAATTGAATGTTATTCATTATACCAGTAAAACTCTAGACAGTGCTCAAAGAAATTATGCTACTACTAAAAAAGAATTCTTAGAAGTGGTGTTTGCTTGTGATAAAATTAGACCTTATATCGTTGACTCAAAAGTTACTATTCACACAGACCATGCTGCTATTAAATATCTTATGGAAAAGAAAGATGTTAAACCAAGACTTATTAAATGGGTTCTCTTGTTACAAGAATTTGATTTACATATCATTGATAGAAAAGGAGCTGAGAACCCAGTAGCTAATACTTTATCTAGGCTTGAAAATGTGCTTGATGACCCACTACCTATTGATGATAGTTTTCCTGATGAGTAGTTAGCTGCAATAAATGTTTATCATAGTACTCCTTCGTATGCTGGCTATGCTAATTACATTGTTGCTAAATATTTACCACCTAGCTTTACATACCAAAAAAAGAAAAAATTCTTCTATGATTTAAGACATTACTTTTGGGATGACCCACATCTTTATAAAGAAGGAGTAGATGGTATTATTAGACGTTGTGTACCTGAGCATGAACAGGGACAAATCCTACGAAAATGTCACTCCGAAGCTTATGGAGGGCATCATGCTGGAGATAGAACTGCTCATAAGGTATTGAATTCTAGATTTTATTGGCCTACTCTCTCCAAGGATGCCCGTAAGTTCGCCTTATCATGTGATGAATGTCAAAGAATAGGTAATATCAGCAAGTGAGGGAGTCCTGGATTAGGGGGTGTTCGGATAGCCGGACTATACCTTCAGCCGGACTCCTGGACTATGAAGATACAAGATTGAAGACTTCGTCCCGTGTCCGGATGGGACTTTCCTTGGCGTGGAAGGCAAGCTTGGCGATGCGGATATTCAAGATCTCCTACCATTGTAACCGACTCTGTGTAACCCTAACCCTATCCGGTGTCTATATAAACCGGAGGGTTGTAGTCCATAGGGCAATCAACTCCATACACAACAATCATACCATAGGCTAGCTTCTAGGGTTTAGCCTCCTTGATCTCGTGGTAGATCTACTCTTGTACTACCCATATCATCAATATTAATCAAGCAGGAGTAGGGTATTACCTCCATCGAGAGGGCCCGAACCTGGGTAAAAACATCGTGTCCCTTGTCTCCTGTTACCATCCGGCCTTGACGCACAGTTTGGGACCCCCTACCCGAGATCCGCCGGTTTTGACACCGACATTGGTGCTTTCATTGAGAGTTCCTCTGTGCCGTCGCAATCAGGAAGGATGCCTCTTCCCGTCTTTAAAGACGGCGCCATTACAAAGGGAGCCTTGGCTATCGGCCAAACCCTCTGGCTAGGTGGTTTTCTCATGACCGCCTGTTCGGCCGTTGCGCCGACGGTGACCTCTCGGGTCATCGAAAGCAACCTTCACGTCATCTCGGAGCTTGTCGAGCAGCTAGATCCGATGGAGCTCTCTTATGTAAACAAGCTCTTGGATCGCATCGCCGCCCTGGGGGTCGCTATGGATTACGACCAGGTTGGGCTTAAACCCGATCTAAGAGAAATTAACTCTTCCCAAGTCACCCACCACGTTGCCGTGGTAGAGGCGCAGTGCGGCGACCCTTCATCTATTGTAAGGACTAGCTACGTCCGAATTCCCAACCCCTCCAAGCCAGATACCCGCGGAGGGGAGGATATAACTCAAGACCTGAGCTTAGAATCAGGCAACAGGCTAGATTCATTGGACAACATCCAAGGCTCCGAACTTCAGAGTTCGGAAGCTCTTCGGCCTCCGAATCTTGGATTGGTTGAGGTTTCAGATTCAATGCCCCCCGCCCGCCCGAACATAAGCGATCTTTCCCAAATCAGGCAAAAGGTCGAAGAAACAGTACATCATTACTGGGCCAGATTCCTCCTGGTTATGAACAGGATAAAGGATTGCCGCGAGGGAGACGCAATTTCAATCTTTTGCAGTAATTGCACGGACGAGGGAATACTTAACGCCATAAGTCATCGTGATATTACACACTTCGCTGACTTGGCGTCCATAGTACAAAAGTACTGTGCGATGGAAAGCGCCTGGAAAACCAAAATAAAATTTTGGGATAATCCGGCCTTGAATAGCAATCCCGTCCGAACTAAGAGGGTGCATCATAGTAAAACACCCGGGTTAAATATCAAAAAGCCAAAACCCTCTATAGGGCATGGAACCATATTGGAAAGGTGGCTTGATGGACCCTGTAGAATTCACAGTACAGAGGACGTCACACCGACACACAGCCTTAGAGCATGTTGGATACTCCGGCAGGTTGCCAAAATTGGCGAGGACCTCCTAATTTCGGAGGCCGCAGAAAGCTAGCCCGGGGACACCAGTACCGTTCTCACAGTCTTCGAGACTTTCGCATCAAATAATATGCGAAAAAGAACACTCCGCAGCCTCGCCTAAGTCTATCAAGTAGCAACAATAAACCCATGGAGCGACACTGCTATCACCTTCAACGCGAGTGATGAACCTAAATTCCGAACAGCCCGAGCACCAGCCGCATTGGTCCTCAGTCCCATAGTGGACGGCTTTCGCCTTACCAAGGTACTCATGGATGGAGGCAGCGGATTGAACCTCATTTACGAGGAAACCCTTCAAAAAATGGATATAGACTGGAACCGCACCGAGCGAAGCAGCACAACCTTTAGAGGAATAATCCCCAGTCGGGAAGCGCATTGCACAGGAAAAATCACACTAGATGTGGTGTTCGGCACGCCGGATAATTACAGGTCCGAAGAGGTCACGTTCCAGGTGGCCCCGTTCAATAGCGGATACCACGCTATACTAGGCGGGGGGCATTTACAATCTTCCAAGCAATACCCCATTACGGGTACATGAAGCTCAAGATGCCCGGGCCGAACGGAATTATCACTCTCGCTAGTGATCCGGACATAGCACTCCGCGCCGAAAACAAGACGGCCGCATTGGCCCTTGAGGCACTATCCAAGGCCTTAGCGGCTGAGGAACTGACTGCGCTACGCTCCACGGTTAATAGGGATGATGTGATACTCGATAAGAGTTCCAAGTCCACATCCTTCAAGCGAGCAGACGAAATAGTAAAATTCCATGCCCATCCAACGGACCCCAATAAAACAACTTCCATCGGGGCACGACTGAACCCTGATGTAGACGCTGCACTGCGAGAGTTCCTATAAGAGAACTGGGACATTTTCGCCTGGCACCCTTCAGACATGCCAGGAATCCCACGCAGGCTGGCCGAACACAGCTTCAATATCCCGAAAGGATTCAAACCTATCAAACAAGCCCTTCGGCGATTTTCCGAACCGAAGAGACAGGCTATGGGAGAGGAGCTAGCCAAGTTATTGGAGGCTGGATTCATTAGAGACATAAAACATCCGGACTGGCTAGCAAACCTGGTGATGGTACCAAAGAAGGACAAATCCTGGCGCCTGTGTGTCGATTTTAAAGACCTTAATAAGGCCTGCCCAAAGGATCCCTTCCCCCTCCCCCGTATCGATCAAATTATCGATGCCACCGCAGGACACGATTCGTTGTGTTTCCTCGACGCATACTCCGGTTACCATCAAATCAAGATGGCAGAATCAGACCAAGCCGCAACAACATTCATCACACCATACGGCCCATTCTGCTTCAACACAATGCCCTTCGGGCTGAAAAACGCCGGCGCAACATATCACCGCATGATACAGACATGTCTGGCAAACCAGATCAGCAAAACAGTGGAGGCGTATGTGGATGATGTGGTCATCAAATCAAAACATGTCGAATCTCTAGTAGACGACTTGAGGCTTACATTCGATAACCTCCGAACATACGACATCAAGCTCAACCCGGAGAAATGCGTTTTCGGCGTTCCAGCCGGAAAGCTCTTGGGCTTCATTGTATCCGGTAGAGGAATTGAAGCAAATCCAGCCAAGATCCGAGCTTTGTCACAATTGGATGTCCCAAAGGACCTCAAACAAATACATAAATTAACCGGATGCGTGGCGGCTCTAAGCCGCTTCATCTCCCGCTTGGGAGAAAAGGCACTGCCCCTTTATCGCCTCCTTCGGCGCACCGAACACTTCGAGTGGTCGGATGCCGCCACGGCCGGACTCGATGAAATAAAAGCCATATTGGCAACAAACCCAGTCCTGGCCGCGCCAAACACCGGCGAGCCAATGCTATTGTACATCGGGGCAACCCATCAAGTCGTCAGCGCAGTGCTTGTCGTCGAGCGGGAAACGGACGGACACAAATTCCCCCTTCAAAGGCCGGTCTACTACGTGTCCACCGTCCTCACTTCGTGCAAATCACGGTACCCGCATTATCAGAAGATTGCATACGCGGTATTCATGGCATCCCGGAAGCTACGACACTACTTTCAAGAGTGTTCGATTACAGTAGCCTCGGAAGTACCACTCAATGACATTATCAACAACCGCGATACAACGGGCCAGGTCACAAAATGGTCCATTGAGCTCCTCCAGTTCGATATAACCTATAAGCCACGTCGAGCTATCAAATCGCAAGTTTTGGCTGACTTCGTCGCAGAATGGACGGAGGCCGAACTCCCTAAAGAGTACGGCACATACTCAAACTGGATCATGCATTTCGACGGCTCCAAAATGTTGGCCGGACTGGGGGCTGGCATCGTTTTGACATCCCCCACAGGAGACACAGTCCAATATGTACTCCAAATTATGTACACAGACTCTAACAACGCAGCCGAATATGAGGCCCTTTTACATGGTCTCCGGATGGCAGTATCCATGGGCATTCAACGCCTAGAGGTACGCGGGGATTCGAACCTCGCGATATCCCAAATAAATGGCGACTTCGACGCCAAGGATCCAAAAATGGCAGCTTACCGCAATGCCGTCCTAAAAATGTCAGCCCGGTTCGAAGGGCTGGAGTTTCACCATATAGCCCGAGAAAACAATCAAGCAGCGGACGTCCTGGCACGCATCGGAGCAAAACGCGTTGCAGTCCCCCCCAACATCTTTTTGGAAAGATTGTTCAAGCCATCCATAGTATGGGAGGGGGAACCCGCAATTAACAGCCCGGACTCAGCCGCACCACTCGATGCCGAACAACCTGGCAAAATTGGAGGCTCTGCCAATGAAATTACACCGTCAACTCACGTAATAATGGCGGTTATCGCCCCGTGGACAGAACCATTCCTAGCCTACCTTACTAGGCAGGAACTCCCAGAGGACCAAAACGAGGCCCGCTGCATAGTGCGGCGATCTAAAGCCTATAAAGTCCACGAGGGAGAGCTTTATAAGAAAAGCACTACTGGAGTCCTTCAAAGGTGCATCTCCGAAGAGGAAGGGCAGAAACTTCGGGCTGAAATTCATGCCGGACTCGGTGGTCATCACGCTGCTGCTCGGTCCCTTGTTAGCAAGGCTTTCCGTACATGCTTTTATTGGCCGACGGCCCGGGCAGACGCTCAGGACCTAGTCCAACGATGCGTTGGTTGCCAACTTTTTGCCAACCAAAGCCATATGCCACCCACCGCACTCTAAACTATCCCCATCACCTGGCCCTTTGCGGTCTGGGGGCTTGACATGGTCGGACCCCTTAGAGGTGGGACCCATAAGAAAAAAATACTTATTGGTCATGGTGGACAAGTTCACGAAATGGATAGAAGCCAAGCCTGTTAAAATGGCCGAATCCGGACCTGTGATAGACTTCATATCAGGGGTCGTACACCGTTACAGCGTCCCCCACAGCATCATTACTGATAACGGCACAAACTTCACCGCCGACGGGGTAAAGCTCTGGTGCAAAAACATGGGCATCAAGCTCGACTATGCTTCTGTCTATCACCCACAAACTAACGGCCAGGTCGAACATGCAAATGGTCTTATCATGAGCGGCATTAAACCCAGATTAGTGCGGTCCCTCAAGGAATCTAACACGCACTGGTAGAGGAGCTTGACTCCGTACTCTGGGGGCTGCGGACCACGCCGAATCGCACCACCGGATACACACCATTCTTTATGGTGTACGGCGCAGAGGCAGTTCTGCCTTGCGACATAATTCATGACTCACCTCGAGTGCGCATGTACGAAGAAAGAGAAGCTGAGCTCGATCGGTAGGACAACTTGGACGCCTTGGAGGAGGAGCGTGACGTGGAAGAAGCCCGTTCCACATTCTATCAACAGCAGGCTCGAAGATATCAAAGCAGAGAAGTACGGGCCAAAAATTAAAATGTTGGCGAACTAGTTCTACGCCTGCCGGATAAGAAAAAGGACAAACTCAAGCCCAAGTGGGAGGGTCCATTCATAATCGACCAAGTCCTGACCGGTGGGGCGTACCGCCTGCGAGATGCGTCGGATAATCGACTCGAGCCGAACCCGTGGAACGCCACCCGTCTCCGAAGATTCTATGCCTAGCGCCGGACTCCGTGTTGGTCTCCTTCCTCTGTCCATTTTTTACATTTTTCTGTCTTACATTTCTCTCCTTCCCCTCTTTTTCTTTTATATAGCCCTTAAAGGCTCATCAAGTGACGCGCCACTCGCGCTCATTAAACCTGGGGGCTTCTTTAACAGAAGCTTATTTATACGGGCTTCACGCCCAACACATGTGTCAAACTTCCGCATGTACCTTTTTCTTCACCATTATATGCATCGATATGACTTAAGTTTTGGCCAAGCTGGGTTGCCTGGCTCCTGTGCTTACCCCTACATTCCCGATTGTTCGGCTAGGCGGTAAAGGGAGCACCTCTACGATTGTTACTGCCGGGTCAGCCGGATGTGTACCTTAGACTGGGTGAAGCCGAAAGCTAGCGTTCTTAAGGGAATATTCGGTCGGTGAAATAAAAGATGATCTTTTTACTAATTTTATGCGCCCCTAGATGCTTTTTCTATGTATTTTTTCGCAGTCCGGACATGCACTTTAGGGCATGCCTCCCCAGCGAAAGGAACCCCTAACGGAACTATTCTCTCTCGAAGATGTTTCTTACTAACCATGTAATATAACATAACTAGTTGGGCACTTGTCTGATAAAGCACTAATGACCCCTACGCCTGGTCTCCACGCATACCCCAGTTCTTATATAACCGCTATGGTATTCGGACACACTCCGGACTGTCAGGTCCCGAGGTTTAAGCGAAAAGGTCGGCAACGACAAACGATCTACAATCCAGCTAGAAGGCATTACACATGTCAATTCAAAATTACATAGTCATTCTGACTACTTGTATTCCTCCTCTATACCATCTAACAGGCTGTCTAATTTACAGTCCTGCTGGTAATACTTCGCGGCCAACTCTACTTGGCCGTATACTAAGCTTACAGGGATCTCCTTCCCGTCAGGCCCCACTGGTCCGACCTCGGCCATGTGGTTTGGGTTAGACTTCGTAAAACGGGTCTTCACCATGGCCCAGGCCTCCCTAGCACCTTGTCAGCAGGCCGATTCTTCCACAACCGGAAGCACTGCCGAGCTCCCTTTAGCTTCTCCGCAAGCTCTCCAAGGCCCTCGGGCATGGAGTGGGCATGCCATAAGGCTTGGGCAACGCCTCGCATCACCTGCCGAATTCGCTCGTGCAGTTGCAGGAGTTCGGGAAGAAGGTCACCCGTCGAACCGGGCATCTCCTCTGCAGGACGACCTGTGAGCATACCTACAGACATTACTCTGTTAGTCAACTTCCTCGCCGAACTCTTTTTTCAATGTTTGTTTAAGCACTTACTAAATATGCCGCGTCGAAGCCGCTGATTCTCCTTCGTGGAGTCCGACAGCTGGCCACGAACGTCTTTAAGTTCAGTGCCCAGCTTGGTGTTGCCATCCTGAAGGTCATTCTTCTCTCACCTCACCTTTGTCAACGTACTCTCACCGGCCTTTAGCCGGCATAAGAGTTGTTGCTTTTACGGATCAAGTCCGGCGCCATCTGCAATGTGATTTGTCAGATTTGCACCCAAACCGCACAATACTAATCTTTCAAAGTGTATCTTACCTAAGGGGGTCCCTTTGGGCTCTCCTGCTGCGGCTAGTGCGGCCTCTAGTTGGGCCTTGCACTTTTCCAGCTCCTGGGACAGTACGGTGTTCTTCTCTGTAAGAACCTGCATATTAAATGATCCTTAAATCAGTTACTTTAACTGTTTCAAGTCTCGGGGGCTACTGGTATATATATATATTTGACCAAAATTTTCTTACCCGTATGTCTTTTACATACTGCTCCGTGGCTCTGGCTAAACCATTTTGAGCGGCACGGAGGTACGCATCTCCCGAATTAAAGGCACCTAAAGCCTCTTGGGAGAAACAAGCGTCGCGTAAAACTGTCCGGCGACACCTGTGGTTCATGGCACTCTCCACTTCAGAATTTGTGGCAGACAGCCGGTCCGCATCCTCTGTCGGAGGAGCGTCCGGTGCGTGCCTGGTGCTCGCCTCCGCTTCCTGGCCAGACGTTTAGCCTGGCTGGTGGAGGCGCGATTGGCATCCTCTCCGGATATAGTCCGGCGAGGTCTCTTCGTTCTAAAGGTAGCACGAACGTTAATATGCCCTGACAGAATAACACCAGGGAAACAGAAGGTGCGCTATACCTTTGCGCCGGCATCTCAGTCCGGACTACATTCCTTTTTGCCCCACGGGGCCCTGCTGCCCCTCGTGGGCTAGCCGCCGCAGGTTCGGCCCCCCGCCTCGGAAATCTCCCCTGCAAAACACGGTTGTTGTTAGAAACACCGGAATACGTGAGAATGGAATCTCTCTCAAGGGAATAAAAACTCCGGTTTCTGTCACCTGGGAGGCCGGGATTAACCCGGGGTAATCTGCCGTAATGGCTACCAAGGTATTGTCCTTGCTTAACTGATGGAACACCCCGTCGATAAGCTCCACCGATATGTCCGGATCCTCTTCGGAGTCCGGATCAAGGGACCGTTCTGGGTCCTCGGGCTGTGGAGGGCGGCTGTTTATATCCTTTACTTCCTGTCGCAGTTCCTGCATTGAAGTTGTTAGACTACATATCTTACCGTGGGAGTATAAAACAAATGGGCAAGCGCAATTGTTCACCCACCCCACTTGGAGGTTCATACATAGTGAATCCGGCCCGCGGGTTGACGTGGAGGAATTCCTCCTTTTCTCCCTTGTACAAAGAGGATAAAATCTTTACTAGAGCGGCAGCTGAGGCTGGCCCCTTACGACCGTAATGGGTGGCCTCATCCTCCCCGTTGAAATCCCACATGGGGTCGCCTCTATATTGAAGCGGCTGCACCCCCCGCATAATGCATGCGGCCATGACTCCAATCATGGTTAGTCCGGAATGAGCCAACAGTCTTATCCGGCCCATCAGGTAAAAGACGTCTCTGTCGCTTTCTCTCTGCGAGCTCCGCGGACGCCAGGTCAAGTGTTTCTTAAATGGAGCACTGTTGAACTCAGGGAGACCGATCCGGATAGGGTCTGGTAGAGGGACGTCGTCTATGTAAAACCATTCCGAAGGCCAGTCCTCGGACGCCTTCTTTGGGGTTCCAGATAGGTATCTGGTCCCGGCGATGCGCCATACTTCGGCTCCGCCCACTTGATATATAGACCCCTCTTGGGAACGGGGCACCAGGCAGAACGACCTTTTCCACAGCGCAAAATGAGCCTCAACGCCTAAAAATAGCTCGCAAAGGGCGACGAAACCCGCAATATGCAATACGGAGGCGGGCGTGAGATTGTGCAGCTGGAGGCCGTAGAACTCCAGGAGCCCGCGAAGAAATGGATGAATTGGAAATCCTAGTCCCCTTATTAGACAGGGGACGAGGCACACCCGCTCTCCTTTAGAGGGATTAGGGGTGCTCTCCGCTTGTTTTCCGCCATTGTAGGTGGCGAGACCGGCTCGGACCGGGACCACGTATGCCTGAGGGAGAAATCCCTTGGTTTGAAGCGACACTAACTCGCTATGCGGGATGGTGCAACTCTCCCAGTCCCCGGGTTTAGGACCGGAGGGGCGAGGGGAGGAGCTGCCACGGCTGGCCATGTTGGAATGGACCTTTGCTGGGAGCGCTCTGATGATAACTCGCGAAGAGGAGAAGATGTGGTTTGGATCTGAATCCCCATCCTGTTAAATAGGCGGCTCGTTTGTATGGCTAGGGGTGTGGATGTAAAAACACCCCGGCATTTGTTTGACATGTGGAAGACAACCATTATTGGGCGTGGAAGCCGAGGAGCGCTACATTACAAAAATCGGACATTATTCCTACAGGTACACGGATTTGGAGAAGAACCCGCCTTGCAATGCCGAAGATAATCTGCGCGCCGGACTCGTCGTCATTGAATCCTGGTTCGGGGGCTACTGAGGGAGTCCTGGATTAGGGGGTGTTCGGATAGCCGGACTATACCTTCAGCCGGACTCCTGGACTATGAAGATACAAGATTGAAGACTTCGTCCCGTGTCCGGATGGGACTTTCCTTGGCGTGGAAGGCAAGCTTGGCGATGCGGATATTCAAGATCTCCTACCATTGTAACCGACTATGTGTAACCCTAACCCTATCCGGTGTCTATATAAACCGGAGGGTTGTAGTCCGTAGGGCAATCAACTCCATACACAACAATCATACCATAGGCTAGCTTCTAGGGTTTTGCCTCCTTGATATCGTGGTAGATCTACTCTTGTACTACCCATATCATCAATATTAATCAAGCAGGAGTAGGGTATTACCTCCATCGAGAGGGCCCGAACCTGGGTAAAAACATCGTGTCCCTTGTCTCCTATTACCATCCGGCCTTGACGCATAGTTCGGGACCCCCTACCCGAGATCCGACGGTTTTGACACCGACAGCAAGCGTCAAGAAATTCCTATGAATTATTCACTTGTTGTTGAACCATTTGATGTTTGAAGATTTGATCACATGGGACCTTTTCCTTCCTCTAATGGGTATACACATATTTTGGTTGCTCTTGACTATGTTACTAAATGGGTAGAAGCTATTCCAACTAGTAGTGCTGATCACAACACCTCTATTAAATGCTTAAGGAAGTTATTTTCCCAAGGTTTGGAGTGCCTAGATATTTAATGACTGATGGTGGTTCACATTTTATTCATGGTGCTTTCCGTAAAATGCTTGCCAAGTATGATGTTAACCATAGAATTGCATCACCCTATCATCCTCAGTCTAGTGGTCAAGTTGAACTTAGCAATAGAGAAATAAAATTAAATTTGCAAAAGACTGTCAATAGGTCCAGAACGAATTGGTCTAAGAAATTAGATGATGCACTTTGGGCTTATAGAACAGTGAAAGGATCGAGAAGAGGTGTCTAGAGGGGGGGGGGGGTGATTAGACCCTCAACAAAGAAAAGTAGCAGTTTTTAATTTCTTCAAGTTAAGGTGGAGTTTTAGCACAAGTTGAAACATTCAC
This sequence comes from Aegilops umbellulata, assembly GCA_032464435.1. NCBI lineage: Eukaryota > Viridiplantae > Streptophyta > Magnoliopsida > Poales > Poaceae > Aegilops > Aegilops umbellulata. Next base: position 161,085,172 of record CP136056.1, on the reverse strand, counting down.
AATACATTTCAAGCAAGAATGGCAAGAGTATATGAGCAGCAGAAAGTAAAGCATGCAAGTTGCAAGAATGTAAAGGGATGGTATTGGAGTATGCAAACGCAATTGGAGACATGGAGATTTTTGGTGTGGTTCCGATAGGTGGTGCTATCGTACATCCATGTTGATGGAGACTTCAACCCACGGAGGGTAACGGTTGCGCGAGTCCATGGAGGGCTCCACCCACGAAGGGTCCATGAAGAAGCAACCTTGTCTATCCCACCATGGCCATCGCCCATGAAGGACTTGACTCACTAGGGTATATCTTCACGAAGTGGGCGATCTCCTTGCCATTACAAACTCCTTGGTTCAACTCCACAATCTTGACAGAGGCTCCCAAGTAACACCTAACCAATCTAGGAGACACCACTCTCCAAAAGGTAATAGATGGTGTGTTGACGATGAACTCCTTGCTCTTGTACTTCAAATGATAGTCTCCCCAACACTCAACTCTCTCTCACAGATTTGGATTTGGTGGAAAGAAGATTTGAGTGGAAAGCAACTTGGGAGAGGCTAGAGATCAAGATTCTTGTGGTTGGAATGGAATATCTTGGTCTCAACACATGAGTAGGTGGTTCTCTCTCAGAAAATGTAAGCTGGAAGTGTAGGCACGTTCTGATGGCTTTCTCCACGAGTGAAGAGTGGGTGGAGGGGTATATATAGCCTCCACACAAAATCCAGCCGTTACACACAATTCACCAAACTCGGTGGGACCGAATCGAGAAACTCGGTAAGACCAATATGGTTCAAAATGTGAACGTTAGGAATTTCGGTGGGACCGATATGATCAACTCGGTGAGACCGATGTGCTAGGGTTAGGGTAAAACCTCAGGTTGGTTTGACCGATTACACAAACTCGGTGGGAGTGATTTTGGTAATAATCTAAACAGAGAGTTGGTCAAGCAAACTCGGTGGGACCAATTGCTTATCTCAGTGGGGCCAAAATAATTGCAACGGGCAATAGAGAGTTAGCAAGCCCATCTCGGTGAGACCGAGATCCCATCGGTGAGACCGAACTGATTAGGGTTTCTGGCAGTGGCTATGTCAAATGAACTCGGTGGCGCCAGATAGATCAAATCGGTGGGGCCGAGTTTGACCTTAGGTTTGGGACATATGTGGATATGAGAAAGTGGTTGAGGGCTTTGGATCCTATCACTAAGCACTTTGAGCAATCAAGCCATTAAGCAACACCTCATCCCCTTTTAATAGTATTGGCTTTCCTATGGACTCAATGTGAACTTGGATCACTAAAATGAAAATGTAGAGTCTTGAGCTTTTTGAGATTTTGCCAATCTTCTGTCCTTAGTGTCTTGAAGGGGTTCCACATCCTCTTGTCCATGCCACTCCACTATTCAACTCATATGAAATATACTAGATAAAAGTATTAGTCCAACAAGACATATGTTGACATTAATTACCAAAATCACCCAGGGAGCACTTGTGCTTTCAATCTCCCCCTTTTTGGTAATTGATGGCAACATACATCAAAGCTTTAGATAAGGATAAAAGGAATAGCAAGTAAAGGTTTGGAAGGACATGTAACATGCATAGGCTCCCCCTACATGTATGCAATCATGTAAATATGGAATATAAGAGCAAGTGAATGCATAAGCATGACAAGGCAAGCAATGAGTTACATGTATCTTGGCTATATGCATCAGAGCAAATGGTGTAGATACTGGAAAAATGCCTTCATGTTCATGAGTCCTTGCAAACAATATGTACATCAGCAAGAGATCATCATGCACATGAGTGTGATGCATATACTTACCTTGTGGTCTTGAGCTGGCTTAGGAAGAGATGAACCTGAGTAAACAAGGTTAGATAACATAGAAACATCTACTAAACAGAGCAAGAGCGGCAAACCACAAGAGTACCAAGATTGGGATGACATGTAGAGAGTGAGTACTAGGTACTCTATAGGATATAGACATGTCCCCAAAAGGTTTAGATTCATCCAAGTACCTACAAGGGTTAGATAGCATGCAAGGGTGCAAATATATCCAAGACATATGATCATCATAAGAGAAATATCAAGGATTAGTCAAAGGCTCATGCCTGGCATGAGTTTCTACATCAAATTTGAAGCATCAATAATGTTCAATTGATAGGGGCAAAGGTGTCCCGATGTTTCGATGAGATGGTGGCTATCGTTTCTGTGGGAGTCGACCTTGACGATCCGACTACGAACGTGCGAGACGTCGCGCCTTAGCAATCGCTAAACCAACTTCCGAGGGTTATTGACCACGCCGGAGCATGATCAACCTGACCACGAGGGCCTGTTTCCTGCGAGCAAACGAAGAACAAGCAAGAAAACTAAGAATTGCAATCTGGATATTGCGAATATAAGAGGAAAGCTTTATTAATGAGGGTGGGGTTCTGTGACGCCTTGGTCTGGTCGTTGAACACAAACGAAGTACGCGAAGTTGCAGCTATGGCGAACTTTTGATCTAAACAAAACCCAAAGTCTAAACGACGCCCTAAGGGCTGTATATATGGAGGAAGAGGGGGGAATTTCGTGGCCCTTGAGGAAGGGGTCCGAAACCAACCCTAACTCTTGTTTCCCCACACATACGGACTCTAAAAACAGCCTATACTTAAGTATTTCGAAATTACATGGGCCTGGCCCAATAATAAGGTGACGCAGCACCTAGAATAGCCTCTGGACGAAATTTATGAAGTGGCATCTTGTATATTTCGTCCAAGGCTTCATTCACTCCTTATGGTGGCTTCAGAGTCCTGAAATCATCACTTGTGACTCCGTTCTTGTTCCCCTTGCGCATGCCATCAACTCCATGCTTGTACTTGCTCCAATGTTCATCCTTCTCCAAGCTAGGCCCTTCATTTGTAAGCAAAACAAATGTATCCAATTTAGGCAGCATCATATTCTCATGAACATTACATTCATTACCAAGAAACGGAAGTACCTGGTAATTTAATTGGCGTGCGCGAGCTCTAGTAATTGGTCCATCATATGTAACAGTAGGGGCTGTGGGTGTAACGATGGTATTGATGTCCTCATCATCCTCCCCTTCTTGAAATGCAGTCGTCCTCGACGGAAGCTCATCTTCCTCACCCAAATAAGGCTTCAAATCTGCAATGTTAAAAGTGGGACTAACCCCAAAATCTGCAGGCAGCTCAAGTTTATATGCATTATCATTTATTTTCTCTAACACCTTAAATGGACCATCAGCACGTGGCATTAGCTTTGATTTGCGCAAACTAGGAAACCTATCCTTACGCAAATGTAACCAAACAAGATCACCAGGTGCACAGACAACATGTTTTCTACCCTTATCTCCAGCAAGTTTATATTTAGCATTCATACGCTCAATGTTTTCCTTAGTTAACTCATGCATTTTTAAAATCAATTCAGCACGTTCTTTAGCATCAAAATTAACCTTCTCCAAAGATGGAAGAGGCAACAAATCAATAGGTGCACGAGGTAGGAAACCATACACAATTTCAAAAGGGCACATCTTAGTAGTAGAATGCAATGAACGATTATAAGCAAATTCAATATGAGGCAAGCATTCTTCCCACATTTTCTTATTATTCTTCAAAACAGCCCTAAGCATAGTAGACAATGTTCTATTGACTACTTCAGTTTGTCCATCAGTTTGGGGGTGACAAGTAGTACTAAAAAGCAGTTTAGTCCCCAACTTAGCCCATAAACATCTCCAAAAGTGGCTAAGAAATTTAGTATCACGATCTGAAACAATAGTATTTGGCACACCATGCAAGCGAATAATTTCACGAAAGAACAAATCAGCAACATTAACAGCATCATCGCTTTTATGACATGGTATAAAGTGTGCCATTTTCGAGAATCTATCCACGACAACAAATATGCTATCCCTCCCCTTCTTTGTTCGAGGCAAACCTAAAACAAAGTCCATAGATATATCCTCCCAAGGAACACTAGGTACAGGCAAAGGCATATATAAACCATGAGGATTGAGTCGTGACTTAGCTTTTTGACATGTAGTGCAGCGAGCAACAAAACGCTCAACATCCCGTCTCATCTTTGGCCAAAAGAAATGTGTAGCAAGTACGTCCTCTGTCTTCTTCACGCCAAAGTGTCCCATTAATCCTCCTCCATGCGCCTCCTGCAACAACAAAAGACGAACAGAACTAGCTGGAATGCATAACTTGTTAGCACGGAACACAAAACCATCATTAACAACGAACTTGTTCCATGATCTACCTTCTTTACAATTCTGCAATACATCTTTAAATTCAGCATCATGCACATATTGATCTCTGATGGTCTCCAAACCAAATATTTTAAAATCAAGTTGTGAAAGCATAGTATAACGACGAGACAATGCATCAGCAATAACATTTTCTTTACCCTTCTTGTGTTTAATGACATAAGGGAAAGTCTCAATGAATTCAACCCATTTAGCATGTCTACGGTTCAGTTTAGCTTGACTTTTAATGTGTTTCAAAGATTCATGATCAGAATGTATAACAAATTCTTTGGGCCATAAATAATGTTGCCATGTTTCTAAAGTCCGAACAAGAGCATATAATTCTTTATCATAAGTAGAATAGTTCAGACTAGGCCCACTCAATTTTTCAGAAAAGTATGCAACAGGTTTGCCATCTTGTAATAACACACCTCCTAATCCATTTCCACTAGCATCACATTCAAGCTCAAAAGTCTTATTAAAGTCAGGAAGTTGAAGTAAAGGAGCATGTGTCAACTTATCTTTCAATACCGTGAAGGCTTCTTCCTGTGCGGTACCCCAAACAAAAGGCACATCCTTCTTTGTAAGCTCATTGAGAGGTGCAGCAATGGTGCTAAAATCTCTCACAAAACGCCTATAGAAACCAGCGAGTCCAAGAAAACTCCTCACTTGTGTGACCGTTTTGGGCTGCGGCCAACTCTCAATAGCTTCAATCTTGGCTTTATCAACTTCAATTCCCTGTGGAGTAACAACATAGCCAAGAAAAGACACTCGGTCGGTGCAAAAGGTGCACTTCCCAAGGTTACCAAACAAACATGCATCACGTAGAGCATTAAAAACAGCACGTAAATGTTCCAAATGTTCTTCCAAAGATTTGCTATAAATCAGTATATCATCAAAATAGACTACCACAAATCGTCCAATGAAAGCACGTAAAACTTCGTTCATTAATCTCATGAAAGTACTAGGTGCATTAGTTAACCCAAAAGGCATGACTAACCACTCATATAAACCAAACTTAGTTTTAAATGCTGTTTTCCATTCATCTCCCAATTTCATACGAATTTGATGGTATCCACTACGCAAATCAACTTTGGAGAATATTGTAGAGCCACTCAATTCATCAAGCATATCATCTAGCCTAGGAATAGGATGATGATAACGAATAGTAATATTATTAATGCCTCTACAATCAACACACATACGCGATGTACCATCCTTTATAGGCACTAGTATAATAGGAACAGCACAAGGACTAAGAGATTCACGTATATAACCTTTGTCGAGCAGCTCCTGTACTTGACGCATAATCTCCTTCGTCTCCTCTGGATTGGTACGGTATGGTGCACGATTGGGTAGCGATGCACCGGGAATTAAGTCAATTTGATGCTCAATCCCTCGAATAGGTGGTAATCCCGGTGGCACGTCTTGTGGAAAGACGTCAGCGAACTCCTGCAAAATGTTAGTAACAACAGGAGGCAAAGAGGAAGGCACGTCCTCGAATGAAAATAATACCTCTTTGCACACAAAAGCATAGCAAACAGATTTGCTAACATCAAGATCATCAATATCAGATTTGGTGGCAAATAAACATGCACTTTTGAATTTAATTTCAGAAGCAACACTAGATGGTTTATGATTAGGCTTCATTTGTTGCTCAAATTCTTTTGCCACAATCTGATTTTCACTCTTATTTTGCTCCTGTTTTGCTTTATTAGCTCGATTAATACCATCTTTCAAAATGGAATCAGGAGTCATAGGAAGCAAAGTAATATTTTTGTCCTTATGAACGAGAGTATACTGATTGTTTCTACCATGGTGTACAGAATTTTTATCAAATTGCCATGGTCTACCAAGTAATAACGAACATGCTTGCATAGGTACCACATCACAATCAACATAATCAGCATATGTAGAGATACTAAAATGCACACGAACAGTACGTGTTACCTTAACCTTGCCGCTGTTGTTGAACCATTGGATGTAGTAAGGATGTGGATGTGGTCTTGTGGTGAGGGATAGCTTCTCCACCATCTCCATGCTAGCCAACTTGTTGCAGCTCCCTCCATCTATGATGACGCGAACAGAATGTTCCTTCACAACTCCCTTTGTATGGAACAAATTATGCCTCTGATTTTGCTCAGCTTGCGTGACCTGCACACTCAAAACACGTTGAGCAACCAAACATTCATACCTGTCAGCATCTTCAGGAGCCATGTATTGCGTCTCATGATCAGAATCATTTCCACCGTGTTCTTCATGTGTAAGAAGAGCCAAAGTCTCCTCATCATAGTCACTAGCGGACTCATACCCACCATCCTTAGTAGCAATCATCACACGCTGAGATGTGCATTCGCGCGCAAAATGTCCTCGTCCCTTACAACGACGACAAATAATATCACTTGTGTGCCCTGTAGACGCCATGGAAGAAGCAGAGCTCTGTGCAGGCCCGGCAGGTGTGCTCTTGGCAGATAGTGGTGGTTGTGCCTGCTTTCTTGTATCACGGTTGGAGGTGGCAGCCGACGGAGGTGCCGGTGTAGCAGAACGTGTGGAAGTAGATGATGCACGTGGTGTCCATGATGAAGGTCGACCTACAGAAAAGTTAGTTCGCGCCAATGCCTGTCGATCCTGCACTTCACGTTCAGCTTTACAAGCAAGATGGAATAAAGGAGTGATATTATTATAATCCTTATAGTCTAGAATGGTCTGAATCTCTCTATTTAATCCACCCAGAAAACGTGCAAGCATAGCTTCATTCTCCTCAACAATACCACATCGAATCAATCCGGTTTGTAATTCCTGATAATATTCTTCTACATAATTTTTTCCTTGTCTTAAGCGCTGCAATTTTTGAAGTAATTCACGTTGGTAATATGGCGGAACCCAACGAGTACGCATAGCAGTTTTCAAAGCAGCCCAAGTAGCTGGAACAGGATATAATCTACAATATTCAGACCACCAAACACATGCAAAGCTAGTGAAAGCACAAACAGCAGCAGGAACACGTCTCTCCTCAGGATATTGTAAACATGTAAATCGTTGTTCAGTTTCTAACTCCCAAGTAAGATATATATCAGGAACATATCTACCCTCAAATGGTGGGATATTCAATTTCAGTTTAGGGAGATGGTCATGATCTCGTACCTGAGGGGGAGCCCTAACGTTACCATTATTTGCATGTGGACGACCTGGCGGTTGTGGTGCTGGTGGTTGCACGTAGTTCTGATGTTGATCAACCTCATCCTCGTAATCTCCCACATAATCATCCTCCTCCGCATCAGCAGCAGGAGCCACAGAAGTATCAACAGCAGCACTAGCAGTTTGGCCAGGCTGAAGAGGGACACGGATCGCTCGGCGGAGGGCTGATTCCCGACCTGGAGGTATTCGTTGTTGTTGCTGTTGTTGCAGAGGTGCGGCAGGTGCAGCCGGTGGTGGATGACGCGCAAGCAGTTCATTAAATCTGTTATCGAGCTTTGTTTCGAACGTCTTCTCCAGGCCAGTGATCTTCTCCATGGCCTCTTCAAAATTGTTCAGCACATCTTGCACCTGTTCATTCATCATTTTCTGAAACTTATCATGAAGCTCCTTGTTTGTTAAATTCTCCCAGTCAATCTCGTCGGGTTGTGATCCTGGCATGGTTAGCAGCAATAGAAACACACAGAATATGATCCTATAGACTACTAACAAGTGGTGGTGGTGGTGGGTGTCACAAATCCTTTAAGCAAATCTCAAATTCTTACCAGTTCTTACCCAGCAGCAGGCGGTGATCGGCAACCGATGTAGTTAAAACTCTCAAAGCTTGGATAGAGCAATTACCAGGGAGAGTCAAACGCACGCTGTAGATGTATGTGGAGCTGGGAAGGCTTATAGTATGGTAGCAAAAAGGGTCAGCAATAATCAATTCAGGGATGCAAAGTTGAATAAACGCTCAACGACGGTACTGTGCTGGTCCTAGGCTAGACCGTGCTAGAGACGCGAGCCTAGAACACTAACAAAATCACGGCGCTGCACGGAAACAAGGGAAAAGCACACTCGGGAATTTTTTTTCGCCCTGTTTTTTTGCACTCCTCTTTTTTTTGCGCTTTTTTTTGTGTGCGAAAAATCACTATAATGGCGAGTGTCTCAAAACTCTTCCGAGGTCAAACTGACAAGATGGGTACGAAATTTTTTTGACAATTTTTTTTTCGGAAATCAGGGCAGCGACGACGAAAAAGTGCGACCAAAAATCACTATGATGGCGAGTGTCTCAAAAGACTCAGAACAGCCTAAAAATAGGATAGGAAAAAAAATTCCGGTCGCCGAAATTTTGGCCTAAAAACTGCCCGGGGGTCTCCAGACTCTTTTTTTTTCGAGACCTACGCAGGCAAGGAAACACGAATCGGAATTGAGATGGATCTCGAAAACAAACCTAATATGAAAAGAACTCGGATTGGTGGTGGATATATGGTGGTAGGATATGGCAGCGGTGGTGGTATATGGTAGCGGTGGTGGTATATGGACACGGATCGGTGGTGGTATTTGGACACGGATTCAGAACGGTGGCGGATAAACGGTGGTGGTAGATGGCAAGGTGATGATGATGGTGCGGCGGCGGCGTGACAACTTATGACCAGAACTCGAAACTCTAAAAGACTAGACTCAGATTGGTTCGGAACTCTAACTCTAGACTCAGACTAGACTAGACTCAGATTGCTAACCATGACCAGAACTCGAAACTCTAAAAGACCAGCAACTTGACACGACGATGCAACTGCAAATTCAACAAAGCAAAAACCCTAAAAAGATTATGCAAAGGCTCAGATTGGTTCGGATATGATGAACTAACCCTAATTTTTTTTGTGGCTTTTTCGTGGACTGTAGGTATGAAGAACAGAGTCGATCTAATCTACGAAAAACTGTAAAATCTCACCGAGCAACCTGGAAATCTGATACCACTTGATAGGGGCAAAGGTGTCCCGATGTTTCGATGAGATGGTGGCTATCGTTTCTGTGGGAGTCGACCTTGACGATCCGACTACGAACGTGCGAGACGTCGCGCCTTAGCAATTGCTAAACCAACTTCCGAGGGTTATTGACCACGCCGGAGCACGATCAACCTGACCACGAGGGCCTGTTTCCTGCGAGCAAACGAAGAACAAGCAAGAAAACTAAGAATTGCAATCTGGATATTGCGAATATAAGAGGAAAGCTTTATTAATGAGGGTGGGGTTCTGTGACGCCTTTGTCTGGTCGTTGAACACAAACGAAGTACGCGAAGTTGCAGCTATGGCGAACTTTTGATCTAAACAAAACCCAAAGTCTAAACGACGCCCTAAGGGCTGTATATATGGAGGAAGAGGGGGGAATTTCGTGGCCCTTGAGGAAGGGGTCCGAAACCAACCCTAACTCTTGTTTCCCCACACATACGGACTCTAAAAACAGCCTATACTTAAGTATTTCGAAATTACATGGGCCTGGCCCAATAATAAGGTGACGCAACACCTAGAATAGCCTCTGGACGAAATTTATGAAGTGGCATCTTGTATATTTCGTCCATGGCTTCATTCACTCCTTATGGTGGCTTCAGAGTCCTGAAATCATCACTTGTGACTCCGTTCTTGTTCCCCTTGCGCATGCCATCAACTCCATGCTTGTTCTTGCTCCAATGTTCGCCCTTCTCCAAGCTAGGCCCTTCATTTGTAAGCAAAACAAATGTATCCAATTTAGGCAGCATCATATTCTCATGAACATTAGAATCATTACCAAGAAACGAAAGTACCTGGTAATTTAATTGGCGTGCGCGAGCTCTAGTAATTGGTCCATCATATGTAACAGTAGGGGCTGTGGGTGTAACAATGGTATTGATGTCCTCAACATCAATTCACCTCTCAAACGGCAAAATACTTTTCTCATCAAGTGGTTTGGTGAATATATCCGCCAATTGCTTATCGGTATGAACATGCTTAAGATCAATGTCCCGTTTAGCAACATGATCTTGAAAGAAATGATGACTAACTTCAATATGCTTAGTTCGAGAATGTTGCACGGGATTATGAGAAATCTTAATAGCACTTTCGTTGTCACAAAGCAAAGGAACATGTTTCGCATAGATCCCATAATCTTTAAGAGTTTGGGTCATCCAAAGTAACTTAGCACAACATGAACCGGCGACAATGTATTCCGCTTCGACGGTGGATAAGGATACCGAGTTTTGTTTCTTGGAGGACCAAGACACAAGAGATCTACCAAGAAATTGACATGTACCAAAAGTGGACTTTCTATCAACCTTGTCACCGGTATAGTCCGAGTCGGAGTAGCCAACAAGATCAAAAGAAGACCTCTTAGGATACCAAATGCCAAAATTTGGTGTATGAATTAAGTATCTCACTATCCTTTTCACAGCCTTAAGATGACATTCTTTAGGGGCCGCTTGATATCGTGCACACATGCACATACTTAGCATAATATCGGGACGGGAGGCACATAGATATAACAATGAACCAATCATAGATCGGTAAACCTTTTGGTCAACTGATTTGCCATCCTTAGTCAAGTCAAGATGTCCACTAGTAGGCATGGACATTTTCATACCTTTGCTTTCTTGCATGTTGAACTTCTTGAATAAGTCCTTGGTATACTTTGTTTGAGAGATAAAGATACCCTCCTTGGTTTGCTTGATTTGCAACCCGAGAAAGAGCTTGAGTTCACTCATCATAGACATCTCAAACTTCTCCGACATTAGCTTTCCAAACTTTTCACTAAAATGGGGGTTAGTCGAACCAAATATGATATCATCAACATAAATTTGGCACACAAATAATTCTCCATTAACCCTTTTAGTAAAAAGAGTGGAATCTATCTTTCCAATCTCAAAGCCTTTCTCAATAAGGAACTTGGTCAATCATTTATACCACGCTCTAGGAGCTTGTTTAAGACCATAATGAGCTTTGTGAAGTTTGTAAACATGGTCAGATTTCTTAGGATTGAAAATGCCGGGAGGTTGTTTAACATAAACTTCCTCCTCAATTTCACCATTTAGAAAAGCACTTTTAATATCCATTTGGTACAAGGTGATATCATGGTGATTAGCATAGGCAAGTAAGATGCAGATGGACTCAAGTCTAGCAACGGGGGCATATGTCTCACCATAGTCCATACCTTCCACTTGAGTGTAGCCTTGGGCGACGAGACGTGCTTTGTTGTGAACGACTTGTCCATCTTCGTATTGCTTGTTGCGAAACACCCATTTGGTATCGATGATGTTGTGGTTGTTGTCGGGCTTCTCGACCAATGTCCACACTTGGTTCCTCTCAAAGTTGTGTAGCTCTTCATGCATGGCATTTATCCAATCCGGATCTTCCAATGCTTCTTCAACCTTCATAGGTTCAATGCTAGAGATGAATGAATAATGTTCACAAAAATTTGCCAAACGATTTTTAGAGCGAGTGATTCTCCCGATTTGGATATCATTGAAGATTTGTTTGACGGGATGGTCTCTTGAGACTCTTGCTTGAACTCGTGAGAGCTTTTGCTTGGGTTGGGGTGGAACATCTTATTCATCATCTTGTTCTTCTTCTTGGCCTTCTTCATTGTTTACGTTGTCGTTCTCTTGTCCAGGTGAAGAAGGAGGTTGATAAGGTTCATCTTGGTGTACTTCCTTGTTTTCTTCATCTTGGTGTGTCCCACATGTGCATGCTTCCATGTCAACTCTTGGTTCACCTTGTCGTGAGGTAGAAGCTTCCACTTGGACGGACGAGGTACTCTCCTTCACCTCCATTGGACGAATCTTGCCAATAGACAAGTCTTGGATTGCTTCCGAAGGGTCTTTGTCTCCTACATCAATTGGCAATTGCTCTACTTGCGAGCTGTTAGATTCATCAAACTTCACATCTACCGTCTCTTCAACCTTTCGGGTGAAATTGTTGTAGACACAGTAAGTGTGAGAGTTTGAGCCATAACCAAGTAGGAAACCCTCATGAGATTTAGGAGAAAATTTTGAACGACAATGCTTATCAAGAATGTAGCACTTTGAGCCGAATACTCGAAAATATCCAACTTGGGGTTTGTTACCAGTGAGAAGCTCGTACGCCGTCTTGCCGAGTAGCTTGTGAAGATACAAGCGATTTGTTGCATGACAAGCTGTCTCAAGCGCTTCCGCCCAAAAGTGTTTTGGTGTCTTGTACTCATCAAGCATCGTTCTTGCCATCTCAATAAGAGTCCGATTCTTTGTCTCAACAACTCCATCTTGTTGAGGCGTGTACGTAGCCGAGAACTCATGTGAAATCCCTTCTTCGTCAAGAAAGGTATCCACATTTGCGTTCATAAACTCCATTCCGTTGTCGATGCAAACCTTCTTGATCTTCACTTCGAATTGATTTTGGCCTTCCTTGCGAAGTTCTTGAAGATCTTTTGGACCTGCGATTTATCATCAAGAAAGAACACCCACATAAATCTTGAAAAATCATCGACTATGACTAGACGAAATGAGTTTCCATTGAGACTTTTATAGGCATTGGGACCAAAGAGATCCATATGAAGTAGCTCGAGCGGTCTTCTCGTGGTCATGATGTTCTTCACGGGGTGGCTTCCTCCAACCTGTTTTCATGCTTGACAAGCACTGCACAATCTATCCTTGTCAAATATAACATCTTTTACTCCAAGGATATGATCACATTTAATAAGCTTATCAAGATTTCGCATGCCCACATGACCTAATCTTCTGTGCCACAACCAACCTTTGGAAGATTTAGCAATTAAGCAAGTTCTAGGTTGAGCCTTTTTAGTGAAATCAACAATGTATAGATCACCTATACGTATACCGGTAAAGACCATATTATGATTATCTCTACGAAACAATTGGCAATCTACTTCAGTAAATAGGACATTGAATCCAAAGTCAGCAAGTCTTGATACGGAAAGTAAATTGTAGCCAAGAGATTCAAGGAGCATAACATTTTGTATGGAGCTATCATGTGAGATGTCCACCTTATCAAGGCCAACCACCTTACCCTTTGAGTTATCACCAAAGGTGACATACTTTTGAGGGCCGTCAATTACAGCAAGCTCACGAAACATATCCTTATCTCCGGTCATGTGATCGATACACCCACTATCAAGAACCCATTCCTTTCCTCCATCCATGTAGCCGCAGAGATTAGCCATAAGACCAAAGTGTCTCATAGACTAATCGAGATCAATGTCACTATCATCATCCTCATCATCGTATCCATGTTCAACATCGTCTTGTGATGGATCAATTGCTAGAGAGAGTGATTCATTAGATAAATGATCATCACAATATTCATCTTAATGAATTCTAATGGCTTCAGAGATGATATTGCTAATGATTCCAACATCTCCTTTGGCACACATGAGGTTAGTAAGCTCAAATAGACAATCACCAAATTTAGGATCATTGGAATTCATCTTACTCAAGGCAATAGACTTGTGAAGAATCTCATCAAAGTTTTGCAAGGAATAGTTTGGAAATCGTTCCTCAAGAAATATCCATATGGTGTAAGCACAATCAAGAGTAGGCAAGCAACCAATCAAGTTTCTAAGAAAACCTCTAGTAATAAGATTGACAATTATAAGGTTGTGGATCATGTCAATAGACTCATCAAGGGTAGGATGCAAATGATCAACATGGGGTGCACAAGGGCTACTAATGTACTTGTTCAAATGATATTCGTTGAAAATCTCAAGCATCTCATTTTTACACTCATGAAAGAACTCTCCATCAAGTATAGTCACACTACGTCTAAGACTCCCCAACGTAGACTCATCCATCTTCCTCCAATGGTGATTAAACCAAAGAAATGGAGACCAATGCTCTGATACCAATTGAAATGTTCGAGAAGAGGTGTCTAGAGGGGGGGGGGCTGATTAGACCCTCAACAAAGAGAAGTAGCAGTTCTTAATTTCTTCAAGTTAAGGAGGAGTTTTAGCACAAGTTTAAACATTTACAATACATTTCAAGCAAGCATGGCAAGAGTATATGAGTAGAGGAAAGTAAAGCATGCATGTTGCAAGAATGTAAAGGGACGGTATTGGAGTATGCAAACGCAATTGGAGACATGGAGAGTTTTGGCGTGGTTCCGATAGGTGGTGCTATCGTACATCTGTCGGCATTCTGGGAACGGGGGTCCCCAGACTTGCCTGCCTGCGGCCTACGGTGTGGCTCAAGTGGGGGCCCAGCGCGGCCCATCTTCATCAGCTCAAGCTCAAGACCCTCACGAGGGGCCGAGCCTCACGGGGCGGACGATAAGAAGCTTCCTCAAGAGCGGCCTCCTCAAGCAGGCTCGCGAGGAGGCGGAGAGATCAATGCAAGGGTACCTCGCGAGGATCCCGTGATGCCATGACGATCAAGGCCAGGCGGGCGCCAGGCGGGCGCCAGGCGGGCGCCGGCCTCTGCAGAGTCCTTGTTTCCCTTTTGGTGCAAAGGGGGCAAGCACAGGCCGAGGCATCAGGCAAAGGTTACCATTCCGGTGCAACGAGACCAAGACTAGTTGGACGGCCGGACGAAGGTCACCATGGAGCCCAAGATGGCATCACCACCAGTGCTTTTGGCAGCCGAAGACCACCTTTGGTCAGGATAACTTGTACTAGATGTTCCCCTTCAAAATGGCCAATTGTTGGCGCCCTTCCCGCTCAATTATTCGGGGAGAGGCCCAGGGCCTCTATAAATAGGGCTAGCCACCATAGAGTAGAGACATCCAACGGGCTGGTAGAGAAAGAGAGATCCAGACCAAGTCGAACGCACCGCACCAGCTCAAGAACATCCCTCGCGAGGCTGTTCTTCCCCTATACTGTTCATCATCATCCCCAGAGGCAATCCACCACACCACACACTGGAGTAGGGTATTACACCACAACGGTGGCCCGAACCAGTATAACCCCCGTGTCCCTTGTGTTGTTCATCGTTTTCATCTTAGTTCGCACGAGAGGATCAGACGTAGATCAGTAGGGGAGAGATCTCCGCGCGCACCCTAGTGTTCGAACCTCAAGGGTCTGCCGGAACCCGAAATCCGACATTTGGCGCGCCAGGTAGGGGTGTGCCGGAATCTTTCTTCTGCTGTTCGCGTGTAATCTTCCGTCGTGTCCATGGCTGACGCTCGTCGGGCTCGCGCCGAGCTGCTCTCGCCACCCGCGTCGCCCAGACGGCGCCCGTCGGCGGCCCCCCTCGTCATTCCCCGTCGACCGCCGCCAACGCCGCCACCGGCCCGGCGGGGAACGAGCAGCAGGCCTTGTCCCAGCATCCTTCGGTGCAGCGGGATGGCCGCACCGCCACCCCGTTGCTAACCCCAGATGGCTCGTCGTCCCATGCCCATTGCGCCCCCATGGATGCGCGCGCCTCGCTGCTCTTGGCAAAAGAGTTTCTCCGTTACCGCCCCGTCGACGACCTCTACGAGGACAGGCTCGCCCGCATCACCGAGCTCGTCAGCGCCGCAGGTGGCTCCCCCTTGCGGTCCCCCTCGCTGCGTCGCCCTCTGTTCTGTGCTGGAGGCGATGAATAGGAGGTGCCTCTGTAGGATCGGAAGTATGTCTAGAGGGGGGGGGGTGATTAGACTACTTGACCAAATAAAAACTTAACCTTTTCCCAATTTTAGTTCTTGGCAGATTTTAGCAACTTTAGGACAAGTCAAGCAATCATCACACAATTCAAGCAAGCATGCAAAGAGTATATAGGCAGCGGAAAGTAAAGCATGCAACTTGCAAGAATGTAAAGGGAAGGGTTTGGAGATTCAAACGCAATTGGAGACACGGATGTTTTTCCCGTGGTTCGGATAGGTGGTGCTATCCTACATCCACGTTGATGGAGACTTCAACCCACGAAGGGTAACGGTTGCGCAAGTCCACGAAGGGCTCCACCCACGAAGGGTCCACGAAGAAGCAACCTTGTCTATCCCACCATGGCCATCGCCCACGAAGGACTTGCCTCACTAGTGGTAGATCTTCACGAAGTAGGCGATCTCCTTGCCCTTACAAACTCCTTGGTTCAACTCCAAAATCTTGTCGGAGGCTCCCAAGTGACACCTAGCCAATCTAGGAGACACCACTCTCCAAGAAGTAACAAATGGTGTGTTGATGATGAACTCCTTGCTCTTGTGCTTCAAATGATAGTCTCCCCAACACTCAACTCTCTCTCACAGGATTTGGATTTGGTAGAAGGAAGATTTGAGTGGAAAGCAACTTGGGTAAGGCTAGAGATCAAGATTCATATGGTAGGAATGGAATATCTTGGTCTCAACACATGAGTAGGTGGTTCTCTCTCAGAACATATGAGTTGGAACTGTAGATGTGTTCTGATGGCTCTCTCCACGAATGAAGAGGAGGTGGAGGGGTATATATAGCCTCCACACAAAATCCAACCGTTACACACAATTTACCAATCTCGGTGGGACCGAATCAACAAACTCGGTCGGACAGAAATAGTAAACCTAGTGACCGTTAGATATTTTCGGTGGGACTGACATGCAACTCGGTAGGACCGATATGGTTAGGGTTAGGGCATAACGTAATCTCGGTGAGACCGATTACACAAACTCGGTGAGACCGATTTGGTAATAAGCTAACCGGAGAGTTGGTCAGGTAAACTCGGTGGGACCGATTTGCTCTTTCGGTGAGACTGAAATGTTACAAAAGGGAAACAGAGAGTTTACATTGCAACCTCGGTGGGACCGATTCACTCTTTCGGTGAGACCAAAAAGTTACGAAAGGGAAAAAGAGAAATTGCAATCCCATCTCGGTGAGACCGAGATCCCTATCGGTAGAACCGATTTGCTAGGGTTTTGGCAGTGGCTATGACATGTGAAACTCGATGGCGCCGGATAGAAAGAATCGGTAGGACCGAGTTTGGCTTAGGGTTTAGGTCATATGTGGATATGGGAAAGTAGCTGAGGATTTTGGAGCATATCATTAAGCACATGGAGCAAAAGGCTCATTAAGCAACACCTCATCCCTTCTTGATAGTATTGGCTTTTTTCCTATGGACTCAATGTGATCTTGGATCACTAAAATGTAAAATGAAGAGTCTTGAGCTTTTGAGCTTGAGCCAATCCTTTGTCCTTAGCATTTTGAGGGTTCCACTTTCACCATCCATGCCATGCCAATCACTGAGCTTTCCTGAAATAATTGTCTTGGAATAGCATTAGCTCAATGAGCTATATGTTGTTATGAATTACCAAAACCACCTAGGGATAGTTGCACTTTCAATCTCCCCCTTTTTGGTAATTTATGACAACATATAGATCAAAGCTTCGACGAATGATAATAAGAATGAATTATATCGTCGCTTTGAGAAGTATGTGATAAGTAAGAGCTCCCCCTAAATTTGTGCATACTGAAAATTTGCTTTGGACTACAAATGCACAAAGAGTTAGAATTATGGGTTACTCTTCCATGTCACATACATCTTGGTGGAGCGCTCAAAATGATAAGAATGAAATACATGCACTCATCACCAAGAAAAGTGAACGATCACATAAGATAGATAAGATATATCAAGCATGCATAAGTGTAGCTTATGATCAAACACATGATCATCAATGTCTCACAAGCATATCAAAGTATCTCGACCAAAAGCAAACCAAGTTTGAAAAACCACCAAGTAAAGCAAGAGAGAATAAAAGCAACACACTCTCTCTCGAAGCCTATGATCTATACATTTTTCTCCCCCTTTGGCAACAAGTTACCAAAAAGTTCCTAGAAAATGCATAGTGCTAGATCGACACTCAGGCTTGATCTTCTGGTGGTGGTGGAGTCTGGATCACTCCAAGGACGAAGGCTTCTGTAGACGTGGTTGGAGCTGGAGCTGAAGTAGATGCTGGAGCTGATTGGGCTGGTGCTGTGGCTGGAGCTGAGGTGGTGGCTCTTGTGTCAGGAACTGGCACTGCAGACGACCTCTGGGCTCGTGGCACTCTGGCAAATGCATTAGTGGTAGTCTTCCCTTTCCTCTCCTGCATGTCATTTTGAAGTTGCTCCACCGCAGACTGGATTTCTGTCACTTTGACATCCAAGTCATAGAACTTTTCTTCTACGATCCTCTCTAAGCTCTCCTGATTCTGAGTGAGGGTGGCCAGTCCTTTCTCTATCCTCAGGGTGGATGCAATCAAGTAACTGAGCTGCTCTTGCTTGGTTTTCAAGAAATATTCAGATGCCTTCTCTTGAGTTGGCATCTTTGCAGCTTTCTCCTTCCTTGCCTTCTCCTTCTGTGCTTGTGCATGGGCTGAAGATGGTTCATCCTTGTTCATCACAACTTCATTATCTTCAAAATCTGGATGAATAGGAAAATGTTCCTTGTCCAAGAGGTATATGCCTGTGCCCATCTTGGAGTTAATCAGCTCCTGGATCTGAGGGGCATATCCACAGCTCCTCTTCTGGTCTGCTGCAGTCCTCTTGATTGTTTCCACCATGAGGCTCATGACTTTGAATTTTTGTGGCACATCAAAGATGTGAAGCAAGTTGATTGCATGGCCTCTGATCATCTTGTGATCACCTGACTTGGGCAACAAGGTGTGCCTCAGTATCCAATTGATGGTTGGCAATCCTGACAAAAGATAATGTACTGATCCAAACTTGAAAGTGTCAAGTGCCTTGTTTGGGATCTCCTTGTACATGTTGGACAGAGAGTTGTGATCCATCTTCTTCTTGGCATAAACATCTAGGTCATCCTCATGCTCTTCTAGGGCATTGATGAGCTGTGCCCACTCAGAAATTGTTGATTGGTGCCTCGTACCTTCAGACATCCATACAATTCTGCCATCTGGATAAAAATGTGCTGTGGAGTAGAACTGCATGATCAGCTCTTCATTCCACTTTGTGAGCTTCTGCCCAACAAAGTCAGCTACTCCACATGCCTTGAAGCTGTCTTGCACTCCAGGATAGTGCTCTTCATTGTCCTTGATGTATTCCCAGTCGACCCATCTCATGTCACAAACAATGGGCTTCTTATCCAATAAGACTGTCTCATAGAAGTCCTGCTGTTCTTTAGTGTGGAACCTGTAGTCAACAGCAGTTCTCCTCCTGGTAGCATAAGGATCTTATGCTCTCCACTTTCTCAGCCTTGAGTCTCTTCTGATCTTCATATCCTCAGCCACAGGATGAGCATCATTGTGGTTTGGGATCTTGGGCTTCAACTTTTTGAGAACTTGGCCTTCCTCTACTTCTGCAGTGTCAGGCACTGGGGCCTTGTTCTTCTCAGCATCTGGGATGCTCCTTGTATTCCTCTTCAGAGCTATCTTGGCCTTTGATGCAGTCTTGGGTGCTTCCTTGGGCTTGGATGTAGTAGCCCCTGATTTGATTGCATCACCCATTAGCTTGGGTGCCTTAGGTGCTGGTGCAGCAACCTCTTCTTCTTCATCCTCATCAGAAGAATGTTGTTCAAATTCAGCCATGGGATCAACTTTCTTGCACCATCTGCCTCTTTTCCTTTCCTTCTTCCCTTCAGCAACAACTGGCTCTTTGGGTGCAGGCTTCTCAGGAATCTTTGTTGAGGCTCTGGCCTTTGGCATAGGCTGCCTACCTGCTGACCTTTTGATTTTCATCCCTGGCTTGATGGCTGCAGCTGAGCCATACTCCTTCTTAGGCACAACTCTCTTGGAAGTAGCTTCTTCTTTTGCCACATAGTCTTCATCCTCTGATTCTGAGGTTCTTTTCTTCCTTTGTCTGGTGGCAGCTTTTAGCAAATTACTGGGAGTGCTCCTGCTGCCTTCATCTGAAGAACTGGAGGGACTAGTGCCCTCACTCATGTGCACTGGCTGTTCTGACATGTTCTGGCTATCACTCTGGTCTGACATGATGAACAAGCTGACTGCTGACCCTGTGAATAGTTTATAGATGAGGTAGAGTGGATGAGCATCACAAAATGCAGAGATTTTTTCAAAAGAATGATTCAAAATCTTAGTTTTAGTTTCCCACAGAAATCATTTTGGATCTACCGATTTTTAAACTCGGTGATACAGAAGCAGTTTTGGAACCTAAACTAGTGAACTCGGTCAGACCGAGTCACAGTTCGGTGGCACCGAGACTGCTAGGGTTTCACAAAGTTCCAAAATCGGTCACACCGATTAGCAATACTCGGTCAGACCGAGTCTCACTTGTGCAATGGCATGAGCCAAATCGGTAGGACCAAGTTTTTCAACTCGGTGGGTCCGAGATGGTTTCGACGGAAACCTAACCCTAAAATTTCGAATCAAACCTATTCTACGAATCGCATTGACTGGATTGGAGTGTTTCAAATGTGGCTAGAATCAATATGATCACAATGTGCTAGGAATTGGATTGGGGAATAGCACAAAGATTAAGACCATACCCTAGTTCGGCGGAGACTCGCTACGGCGGCAACGGTGGGGTTGAATTCCGTTGACGGCGATGGAGACCAGCGACTGGAGGCGGCTGGCGGCGAGAAGACGATCCGGAGACCACGTTGGCAGAGCGAGCTATCGCGCGGGCGAAGGGGTTCGGAGAAATTTCCAAATTTTTGCCCGTGTCTATATATAGCCCGACCCCGTCGGTGTGACCGAGTGGAACAACTCGGTGGCACCGAGATGCAAAACTGTATACAGTTATTGCAACTCGGTGTGACCGAATGATTCAAATCGGTTGCACCGAGATCGAAAACATAGATCAACTTGATGATCTCGGTAAGACCGAAAGTGGGGTATCGGTCAGACCGAGAATCACAAAGAGGTTTTGGAAGTTTAAGTCTATGACGAATCAGGGACTCCGAGTGCTCCTCACACAGAGTGGTTCGAATCTGACTTGATCAATTTTGTGATGTAGCATGAATAGAGTTTGAGACGAGAAAAGAATAGATAGCTAGAGGAGGTTCTTAGGCATTCTAGTCCATCCACTTGGCAAAAGACAAATAAAGCCAAACAATCAAAACAACAAGTGGATGTCCTCGAATGAGTAAAATATGCAACCAACATGCTCACACAATAAAATGGCAATTGAAATATGTGACAAAGCATGCACAACCAATTCTAGCATCTATCAAGCAATTGGCGATGACTAGGTCATCTATATATGAGTATATTGACTTAGGAGTCAAGTGAGAACACTTGATCGTAGGTCATACTCATCGTTTAAGCTCAAGTGGGGTTACCACTTTTACATAAAGCATCGTTGTGTTCACATCATTAGAGTTGCTTTAGCTCAAGTCTTAGAGTAAAGCTCCCCCTAGATGTGATATCCCCCTAAGAGGGATGAACTAACCTTGGGTTTTGTCGATGATGACTTCATGTAGATGTTGAAGATGTGGATGCTCAATGTTAATGTAGATCACTTGAAGCTATCCTTTTGAGTGAATTGCACTTTCAATACCTACATGGGTTAGTCCCACAAGGAAAAAACAAGGATATCCATAGACAAAGAGTGATGCACACACAAGATGATGTCCATGAAAACTTTTAGGTTACCTTGTCCCTTGACTTACCAACAAGAGGGTTTGCGACTCCTTGAACTAGTGCAAGATGTGGAAGTTGATTGCACTTGTTTTTGCCAAAATTATAAGAGTGAAGTATGTTGGCGGAGTCACCCTCAAGAACTCTCTAGTTCTTCTTCTTTTGGATCCACACCATCTTGATGGGAATCCTTGGAGTTGTAGTCATGCTTGATGAAGTGGAACTTGAAGTAGTCTTGGGAATCCACTTGACTAAGGTCTTAGGAGCTTCTTCAAATGCATCAATTTCCTCTTGAAGCTTGTCCTTGCCTTTTTGCTTGTAGTCTTGTGGTGGAAGATCATCTTGAGTTTGTGTCCCCTTGAAGGAAGTATGACCATACTTCTCTTGTTGTGGAACAAAATTTGTGTTGGGGTATTGATCTTCTTCCCACTCAACTCCATTGGCATTGAATTTCCGTTCAAAAACAACACCTTGATTCTTCCGGTGCCTTCCTTGCTTGCGTACAATTTCCTCGAATTGCCTACTTCCGGCAAGGCTTTTGTACACTCCTTTCTCTATGATTCCCTTCAATAAGCTATTTTCTTGCTCAAGTGTAACTTGGCTAAGAGAATCATTAGTGGAATCAAGAGAACTACTAGAAGCAACAATATTGGATTTAACATGATCATTGTTACTACTAGAGGAAGAATCTTTCTTGTTCTTGTTACTAGACTTGACTTGAGGCATGTAAGTGGATAAGAGTAAGCGCTTGGCAATGTAAGAAAAACTTTTCTTGCGGAGATCATCATTGATTGCCTTTAAAAACTCATGCTCTTGCTCAAGATTGAGCTTTTCAAAGCGTAACTTCTCATGAGCTCTTAAAAGTTCTCAATGATCTTCGAAGATAGTTTCATGAGCTAACTTAAGAGTGTTTAGTTCTTTAGTTAGAGCCTCAATTTTCTCCTTATCATTGTCATTCATTTTATCTTGATTAGCATGATTAATTGATGTTTCATCATAGTATTCATCACTAGAGTTGTCAACAAGTAAATCATCATCATCTAACAAGTCATCTTCATCACTATTAAAATCAACATACTCAGGGTGTGTTACCTTAGGACCTTTGGCCATGAAGCATCTTCCAATTCCTTCATTTGGTGAGTAAATATGTCGTAGGAGTTGGTTGACACAAGTGCTAGACCGGCAACACCTTCATCTTAAGTATATTCGGAGTCGGAGTGATAACTTCTCTCGGAGTGGTTGTCGGAGTCGGAGCCGGATACCCATTCACCAACATGAGCTTGATGTCTTTGTTTTGTGTAGCTCCTTGATGACTTTTCTTTTCTATCCGAATCCTTGCTTCTCCATGAGTATCTTCGTTCATAACGATCATCTCTACTCCTTCTCTCTCTTGATGGAGATTCTTCTCTTTTGCTTCTTCTTTTTGGAGAATCTTCTCTTCTTTTGTAGGGAGCCGTACACTCATTGGAATAGTGTCCGGGTCTTCCACAATTGTAGCAGTTTCGCTCTCGACTAGAAGATCTTTTGTCATCGTTGGACCTTGACTTGGAGCTTCTATCTTTGCTTCTACTCTTGTAGAACTTGTTGAAGTTCTTCACCATTAAGCTCAATTCTTCGTTGAAGTTTTGTTTCTCACTTGATGATGTGGGGGCTTCACATGAGGCTTTGTAAACACCACTTGATTTGTTGTGAAGTTCCTCTTTGTCCTTGAGTGACATCTCATGAGAAACAATTCTTCCAATGACCTCCGTTGGCTTGAGATCTTTGTAATTGGGCATCATTTGGATCAACGTGCACACGGTATCATATTTTCCATCCAAGGCTCTTAGGATCTTCTTGATGATGAATCTATCGGTCATCTCTTCACTCCCTAAGCCGGCAATCTCATTTGTGATGAGAGAAAGCCTAGAGTACATTTCAGCGACCGCTCCTCGGCAGTGTCATCAGTCAGCGCGGAGCATGGTGCTTCCACTGGTGCGTGGGAGGGGGCTCCCCTCCGGGAGGAGCCCCCGGGGTGTGTACAGCCCCGCCCTGACACGTGGCCAGCACGGTAGGGCTAGGAGAGGTGTATCTGGGCACCCGTGAGCCAGCGCGGGACTCACAAGGCCCTACCTCGAGGCGGGTTGCGCCTGGCTCTGGGTCTTAATCAACTGATGTGTTCCTGTAGGGTTGTTAGAATGCAAATGCTCTACGTCCTCAAGTCTCGGCCCTCGAGCGAGCTCAACCGCCACTGGTATGACAGGTCACGATGCCGTGGGTCAAGGCCAGGGGGTGAGGGCTGGAGAGCCAGTAGGAGCCCATGAGTCGCGATGCTCAGGTACCCCCCTTTTAACGTGCAAGCGCTTTGCATGGTGATAAGCAGTGGGCGATGACTTACAGGAACCAGATTTAGCATGAAAGAAACCGCCACCGGGTCGGGCCCGAGCGGCGTGGAGGTGATGCAGCCCGAGGGGCGCCCCCCAACAAGGTAAGTAAAGAACATAAACAAAATGGATACATGCCGCGGGGACAGACCCACGCAGCCTGGGAATGGTGCAGCCCTGTGGGCGCTCCCAGCTGAAGGTAGAACTCTGAGAGATGTCACGTGATGCAGTTGAGGATGAAGTGATGATGAGGAAGTGAGCGATGCGCGGTGAAGACGTCGGCCCTCATGAGCCCCCAGGCCCTGGGGCCTCGGGAGGCTCCGTGGGCTCAAGCAGGTCCTCGAGAGCCATCTCCATCTCTGCCAGGACCGCACGGTGCCTGACCTCCTGAGCCTCCAGAATGCTCCCCAGCAGGCGCTGGCGAGCGGCGGCCGTGTTCGGCAGGCCGAAGGGCATGCGAACATAGTTGTGAGGTAGCCCCTCACAACGCCCCACGCGCGAAGGCTAGAGGCGCTCCTGAGACGTGGCTCGGTTGAGCCCCGGGACGTCGATGCAGAAGCGCAGCCCTCCATCCTCGCCTGGATGTGGGGCTACGGCAGGCAAGCGGCGGCTGCCGCACATGACTCTTGACTCTTATAGCTCCTGAGTGTTTCTTGCGACGAACTCCTGAGGGTTTGGTCTTCCCTGCCTTGAGCCTTCCTGAGGGAAACGTGCCTGAAAGCACACCTCCAAGTGATGCCCGAGCGCCTCCCTCGCGACCTTGGCAAAGTCGGTGGCCCTCCAAGAAAGATCCCCCGAGCCCTGCCTGAGGAGGGCGCCGGGCGCGCCTTCCTATGTGCGAGAGGGTGGCGCTCCCTGATCGAGCGTGGAGCTTGACACGACACCCCCGGAGGCACCAGCCCCCTTGTGGCTTGAGCCTGGCGAGATCTTCTTCTTCTTGAGGGTCGCTTCGAGAAGTTTCCCGCCCCTGTGATCTGGGTCTTCGATTGCTGCGGCTTGGAACGCGCGCTCCAGTGAACACACTGCGTCTCTTTCTTCACAGGGCACGGTGATGACTCCACCACTTCCAGGCATCTTGAGGACATTGTAACCATGGTGGGTCACTGCCATGAACTTGGCGAAGGCCGGGTACCCGAGGATGGCATTGTACGGTAGGCGGATGTGAGCGACGTCGAAGTCGATGAGATTGGTGCGGTAGTTTTTGCGTTGCCCGAAGGTGACTGGAAGGCGCACCTACCCAATTGGAACAGTAGAACCATCGGTGATTCCTGAGAAAGGCTTGGTTGGCTGAAGCTGATCGTACGGTACTTGGAGCTCGTCAAACGTCTCGACGGATAGGACGTTGAGTCCTGCGCCGCCATCGATGAGGGTCCTGGTGACCTGCACATTGCTGATGACTGGGGAGCAAAGCATCGGGAGGACTCCGGCCGTTGCCGCGCACTTGAGCTAATCCGCTGAGCTGAACGTGATAGCGCACGTAGACCATCTGAGGGGGCGCGTGGCCTCAAGCTTGGGAAGGGCTACATTCACCTCGCGAGCAAACTGCTTGAAGATGAGCTGCGAGGCTAGGGCCTGGGCGCCACCCAAGATGCAGGCAATTGTGCGCGGCTCCTGGAAGCCCCCAACCCCATTGTCTTGATGCTAGTCTTCATTCCTCCTTGGTGGTGGCGGCAGAGGAGGGAAGCCTGCGTTGCCGTGCGGACGGTCCTCGCGAGGCTGGTCCCTCCAGCCTCCCTCATGAGGCTGGTCCTGCCAGCGGTCCTCGCGAGGGCGGTCATGCCATCCTTGGCGCGGGCCACGGTCTTCCCATCGTCCTCCACCTCTTCCTCCTCCTCGGCCATAGCCCCTGTCGTTGCGCTCGGGGCGTCGGCCGATTCGCCCGTCTCACACGGCTCTGAGCTCTTGACATTCATTGCTGTTGTGGGTGTGGAGGTCGTGGTACACGCAGTAGCGTCCGCCCTTGGATGACTCAGGCTGGTCCCTGCCTCGCTTGGTGTCTGGTTCCGCTGCCAGCACAGCAGCTCCCTTGCGCTTCACGTCTTTGGCCTTGAGCTTCTTCTCTTCTGGGTCGGCAGCCAGGAGCTCGAGAAGGGAGAGGCGCCCTTCCTCAGCCCTGGCGCACTTGGTCGCCAAGTTGAACAACTCCAGGGATGTGCACAGGTCTTCATGGATTGCTAGCTCCTCCTTCATCTTGATGTCGGTCGGAGAAAGCTGAGATGATGGCTTCCTCAGTCACCTTGGGGATCTTGAGGCGAGAATAGTTGAAGCGCTGGATGTACTTCTGCAGGGTTTCCCCTGGCTGTTGCTTGATGCGGCGCTAGTCGCTCATGGCCGGGGTCGGTCGCGAGTGCCCTGAAAGTTGGCGATGAAGCGGGTACGCATCTCGCTCCAGGAGGAGATCGTGTCGGGGGCTAGGTTCAGGAGCCAGGTGCGGGCACCGTCCTTGAGCGCCAACGGGAACCAATTTGCCATGACCTTTTCTTCCCCGTTGGCGGTTACGATGCCCAGTTCGTAGAGCTGTAGGAACTCCGCGGGGTCCGCCGTGCCATCGTAGCGAGGAGGCACGTCAGGCCTGAACTTGCCTGGCCATGTGACGCTGCGCAGCTCGGGGGTGAAGGCGAGGCAGCCCGCTGTGGCCACCGGCGCCCTTGGCTAGTGCTGGACTTGCTCTTGCAGGTCACCACGCGCCGCCGCTGGGGGCAGCACGAGGTCTTGTCGTGGAGGCGCTAGGACGCGATCTTGGCGCGCCAGCGCCGGGAGCGCGCGAGCACCTTCTCGGGGACGTGGGATCTCTCGGCAGCTCCCTTCTAGTTGCGCTGGCGCCGGACGTGAAGGGTCTCGCCCTGGGGCTGCACGCCTTGCAGCCAAGGCGCCTTCTTGGGGAGGAGGTGGTGGAGGCTGAAAGTGCAACTATCCCTAGGTGGTTTTGGTAATTCATAACAACATATAGCTCATTGAGCTAATGCTATTCCAAGACAATTATTTCAGGAAAGCTCAATGATTGGCATGGCATGCATGGTGAAAGTGGAACCCTCATAATGCTAAGGACAAAGGATTGGCTCAAGCTCAAAAGCTCAAGACTCTTCATTTTACATTTTAGTGATCCAAGATCACATTGAGTCCATAGGAAAAAGCCAATACTATCAAGAAGGGATGAGGTGTTGCTTAATGAACCTTTTGCTCCATGTGCTTAATGATATGCTCCAAAATCCTCAGCTACTTTCCCATATCCACATATGACCTAAACTCTAAGCCAAACTCGGTCCTACCGATTCTTTCTATCCGGCGCCACCGACTTTCACATGTCATAGCCATTGCCAAAACCCTAGCAAATCAGTTCTACCGATAGGGATCTCGGTCTCACCGAGATGGGATTGCAATTTCTCTTTTTCCCTTTCGTAACTTTTCGGTCTCACCGAAAGAGCGAATCGGTCCCATCGAGATTGCAATGTAAACTCTTTGTTTCCCTTTTGTAACATTTCGGTCTCACCGAAAGAGCAGATCGGTCCCACCGAGTTTACCTGACCAACTCTCTGGTTAGCTTATTACCAAATCAGTCTCACCGAGTTTGTGTAATCGGTCTCACCGAGATTACGTTATGCCCTAACCCTAACCATATCGGTCCTACCGAGTTGCATGTCAGTCCCACCGAAAATCTCTAACGGTCACTAGGTTTACTATTTCTGTCCGACCGAGTTTGTTGATTCGGTCCCACCGAGATTGGTAAATTGTGTGTAACGGTTGGAGTGTGGAGGCTATATATACCCCTCCACCTCCTCTTCATTCGTGGAGAGAGCCATCAGAACACATCTACACTTCCAACTCATATGTTCTGAGAGAGAACCACCTACTCATGTGTTGAGACCAAGATATTCCATTCCTACCATATGAATCTTGATCTCTAGCCTTCCCCATTTGCTTTCCACTCAAATCTTCCTTCTACCAAATCCAAATCCTGTGAGAGAGAGTTGAGTGTTGGGGAGACTATCACTTGAAGCACAAGAGCAAGGAGTTCATCATCAACACACCATTTGTTACTTCTTGGAGATTGGTGTCTCCTAGATTGGCTAGGTGTCA
Source organism: Aegilops umbellulata (assembly GCA_032464435.1). Taxonomy (NCBI): domain Eukaryota; kingdom Viridiplantae; phylum Streptophyta; class Magnoliopsida; order Poales; family Poaceae; genus Aegilops; species Aegilops umbellulata. The sequence continues at coordinate 161,057,119 of CP136056.1, read as the reverse complement.
CTTGGGAGCCTCCGACAAGATTGTGGAGTTGAACCAAGGAGTTTGTAAGGGCAAGGAGATCGCCTACTTCGTGAAGATCTACCGCTAGTGAGGCAAGTCCTTCGTGGGCGATGGCCATGGTGGGATAGACAAGGTTGCTTCTTCGTGGACCCTTCGTGGGTGGAGCCCTCCATGGACTCGCGCAACCGTTACCCTTCGTGGGTTGAAGTCTCCATCAACGTGGATGTAGGATAGCACCACCTATCCGAACCACGGGAAAAACATCCGTGTCTCCAATTGTGTTTGAATTCTCCAAACCCTTCCCTTTACATTCTTGCAAGTTGCATGCTTTACTTTCCGCTGCCTATATACTCTTTGCATGCTTGCTTGAATTGTGTGATGATTGCTTGACTTGTCCTAAAGTTGCTAAAATCTTCCAAGAACTAAAATTGGGAAAAGCTTAAGTTTTTATTTGGTCAAGTAGTCTAATCACCCCCCCTCTAGACATACTTCCGATCCTACAAGTGGTATCAGAGCTTTGGTCTCCATTTGCTTTGATTTCCATAGCTTTTGGTGGTCATAGCCTTGGTTTCACAACCTAGGAGAGTATGGCGTCTAGCGAGGGAAATTATCACCGTAGAGGTCCTTACTTTGATGGTACTAATTTTGCTAGTTGGAAGCATAAAATGAAAATGCATATTCTTGGACATAACCCCACCGTTTGGGCTATTGTGTGTGTTGGTTTGCAAGGTGACTTCTTCGATGGGAAAGAACCAAACCGTGAAGCTACTGCGGATGAGTTGAAGATGATGCAATACAACGCTCAAGCTTGTGATATTCTCTTCAACGGACTGTGCCCCGAAGAATTCAATAAAATCAGCCGTCTTGAGAATGCAAAGGAAATTTGGGATACTTTGATTGATATGCACGAAGGTACCGACTCCGTCAAGGAATCCAAATTGGACGAGCTTCAAAGTCAACTTGACAAGTTCAAAATGAAGGATGGTGAAGGTGTATGCCCGTACACATACGGAAGCGCTATGCTCCGTGCTGGTGATAAACAACTGAGGGCGGCCCACAGCCGTACCAACCTCTGGGAGCCCAGAGCTCAGTGTCCGGCACCACCGCAATGCCTCCCCTCGGGAGTGCCGCGCGAGGGGGATGGACACGGGGGCTACGCTCGGGCCTCGCCCGAGCACGCCACCCAGCCAGGTCCCTCGGACCTGGTCGTCGCGTGCCACTCCCCGAGCGGAGCCAAGGTACGAAACCCGTTTGAGCGTCAAGGGGGACTCCTGAGCATCGCGACTCAGGAGCCTAACTGGTCACGTAGCCCCTCAATCCTTAGTCCCGTCCTTGGTTTCCGGTCGGGGCTAATGCTGGGTGACGTACGCGCGGTGCTGGGCCCTGGCGACGTAGAACGGTCAATCCACTCCTCGCCTCCCCCCTCCCTACTTGTTGCTCGCGCGTCAAGGGGGACTCCTGAGCATCGTGACTCAGGAGCCTAACTTGCCACATAGCCCCTCACTCCTTAGTCCCGTCCTTGGTTTCCGGTCGGGGCTAACGCTGGGTGAGGTACGCGCGGGGCTGGGCCCTGCCGACGTAGAGCGCAAGCAAGTAGGAGAGGAAAACGCAAATTCCAGGAAATTCAAAGCAAATATTACAAGCCATAAAATTGTTCCACAACGCCAAAACACAAATTTAAACGCCTCCGCGAGGCATGGTGCATGTGCAGGAATAAAACAAGATGGAAGTCGCGAAGGATCACTCCCTAGTAACGCCGTCACCGGTGGTGGAGTCATGCTGGACGGCTTCGCCTCTCGAAGTCGCAAGGCCGGCGGCGCCACGCCCGGGCAAGACGCTCCTGGAGCGGAACTTCCCCAACAAAACCTCGGCTCGACCTTTCACGGCCTCAGCGGCAGCGGCGACACGGTCGCCGCTCACGGGCTCCAGTAGGCTGTCGAAGTCAATGTTAGGGTCGCGCAGGTAGACATGGCTGAGGACATGCGTCAGCGCCGCGGAAGAGAGGGCACGCGCCTCGGCCTCGACCGTGGGGCCAAGGCCGTCTGCAATGTCCTCAAGCGCATCAACTAGGAAGGGGAGCAGCTTGGCGGGGCCGTCCTCTACACCAGCCAACGGCTCCTCCAGGCCGCTCTCGTACATCGTCTTCAGTATGCCACGGGCCTTCTTCTCCAGCTTCGTGAAGGCCACCCGGTCCTCCCTCAGGACCTTCGCCTTGGCGTCTAGCTCGGCCCTCTCCGCCTTCAGCGACCGCTCTAGCATCTCCAGTTAGCTGTGGCGGTCGTCGAGCTTGGCGTCCCGGTCCATGGCGGCGGCCTCCCTGGCCTTCATCTCCTTCTCCTTCTCCTTCCGGCTATGCACCTCCTTGGCGAGCTCGTCGCGCAGGCCCTGGATCTCGGCCTCAAGCGTCTTGTAGTAGTTCTAGGCGGTTGCAATGTCGCCCAGGGCAGCATCGCGAGCGGCCTTGGCTTGGTTAGCGGACCGCTTCTCCTCGTCGGAAGATGACACAGCCTGGCTCAGCGCCACTCGGATGGAGGCGGCAGAACGAGCCCAGCCAGAAGCCAACTCCAGGCGCCCGGCCACCAGACGAGGGTCCAAGCTCAGGATGGCTCAGCTCACTGGCAACCTGGTCCAGGACAGCAGCAGAGGGAGCAGAAGAGACAACAACCTGTGGAGCAGGCGGAGGACATGGCAGCGTGACCATGGCTTGGCAGGGAGGGACCTCCTGAGCCTTGGCCGCCTCAGCCGCAACATCAGGCGCAGTCGATTCCAGGTCCAGTGAGGCCACGGGGGCTGACTCCTCGCTGGGGTGCCCCAGTTGGCCTCGTGAGGGCGGCTGGATCGGAGAGGCGCGAGCCTCGCCGTCCTCTCCCCCAGCGGCCGAAGGCGCCGCCCCGGCGGACGGGTTCGCCCCAAGCGGAGCCGCAGAAGCCTCTTTCAACCTCTTGGCCGCAGGTGCCGGCTTGGTAAAAAGAAGGGGCAAACGTCAAGTTTCAGCAGCAGCAACCAATCGGAGCCTAAATCGAGCACTTACTAGACGTCGTCCGTGGACTCAAGCAACCTTCGACCAAACTTGAAGCCCGAGAGCCTGCAGCAGGGGTCAGCCTTGGGGGTCCCGGAAGCAGAAGGCGCGTCGAGAGGGATGGAGCCCGCCTTGGACCCCCCAGGGACCAGAGAAGACCCTGGGGGAACCAGGCTCGACCTGCCCTTCCTCTTGACCAAGGAAGAACCCTCCCCTCCTCGCCTGGCGCCGACCTTGTCGTCGTCCGGCATGGAGCGGAGGGCCCGGGACCTGCGCCGAGGGAAGGACTCCCCCCAGTCCTCGCTAGTCTCCTCCGAGTCAGACGCTTCCTCCTCCACCTCCTCTTCCCCTTTCCCCCGCTGGAGCTGCCGGAGGACAAGTTCACCATCGCCAGGACCGCCAGATCTTCGGGAGCCGCCGCGGGCACCAGCCCCTCGCCGTTGAAGGTGGGCATGGCGTTCACCACCTGCTCCCAATCATCACGAAGGAACAGGGGGACGGGGGCGCCAACCGGACTCGCCTCGTCTCCCCCAACCAAGGAATGGAGGGCCACGACCAGGTCTTCATCGGCCAGCGCCTCAGAGCTCAGGTGCAGGGCGGCGTCCGCCCTACCAAGCCTCCACAGTGGGAGCGAGTGCTCCTGGAGCGGAGCCACCCGGTGCTCCAAGAACTCCCTCAGGAGCGAGGCCCCGGTCAGCTTCGCCGCCCCCAAGTTGCTTGGTTTCAGGTCCGTATTCATCCTCCTCAGCACCGCCTTCGTACGAGGGTCGACGAGCTCCGCGCGGGACCATGCATCAACGGACTTAGGCTACCCCGTGGGCAATACCAGACGAGGATGGAGGCGCCCGACATCCATCATGACCCACTTGCTCCGGTAGCCTTCGATCCTCTTCCCAGGCTTCGAGATGGCGTTGGAGTTAGAGTACGCGATGAAGCTCGCGCATGCGGAGACTTGGGCACCAGAAACCCAGAGGGAGAAGAAGTGGCGCAGCAAAGCCATCGAGGGCTTCACACCAACATGAGCCTCACAATAATAGGCGAAAATCGCCAGGAGAAGGACATAGTTGGGATGGAGATGCAGAGCCTGCAAGTTGTATTGGCGGAGAACGACATGAAAGAACTCAGAGAAAGGAGGCACCAGACCGGCGACAATGGCGCTCACGAAGAACGGATAGAAGGTGCTCCCCTTGCCCTCAGGCTAGTCGGAGCCGACCATGAGCGCGGTCGCCCCCTCGCTGCCCTGCGCACCCGTCATCAGGCACGCGAGGGCGAGGTTCTTCTCCGACAAATTCGGGGAATCCAGGGCCGGCAAGTACCAAGCATCAGCCGGAGACGTGCGAGGCGCCATGGCGTGCCGGATGCGAAGGATTGAGACGGATCTGGAGGATTTCGGGAGCAAGAGGAAGGTGAGCGAGAAAGGGGATCTAGGGCAAGACGGACGAGAGCAGGGTAAGTAAGCCTGGCCCGGGCATCCCCTTTTGTCAGTCGTGCAGTTGCCGAGGGGTCGTGGGAAGTGCAGACGCCCACGTCCAATCAACCGCCACGCGGCGCCCAAGGCCGCAGGCTGTTAGGGCCCACAGCGCTTAGCGCTTGCCCCTTCGCTTCTTTGCTAAGCCAAGCCCGCGCGCGCCTTGGGCCCGGGGGCTACTATCGGTGTTCTGGGAATGGGGGTCCCCAGAATTGCCTGCATGCGGCCTGCGGCGTGGCTGAAGTGCGGGACCAGCATGGCCCATCTTCATCAGCTCAAGCTCAAGACCCTCGCGAGGGGCCGAGCCTCGCAGGGCGGACGACAAGAAGCTTCCTCAAGAGCGGCCTCCTCAGGCAGGCTCGCGAGGAGGCGGAGAGACCAATGCAAGGGTACCTCGCGAGGATCCTGTGACGCAAGCCATGACGATCAAGGCCAGGCGGGCGCCGGCCTGCGCAGAGTCGTTGTTTCCCTTTTGGTGCAAAGGGGGCAAGCACAGGCTGAGGCACCAGGCAAATGTTACCATTCCGGTGCAACGAGACCAAGACTAGCTGGACGGCCGGACGGAGGTCACCATGGAGCCCAAGACAGCGTCACCACCAGTGCTTTTGGCAGCCGAAGACCACCTTTGGTCAGGATAACTTGTACTAGATGTTCCCCTTCAAAATGGCCAATTGTTGGTGCCCTTCCTGCCTAATTATTCGGGGAGAGGCCAAGGTGTCGGCGTTCTAGGAACGGGGGTCCCCAGACTTGCCTGCCTGCGGCCTGCGGCATGGCTCGAATGGAGGCCCAGTACGGCCCATCAGCATCAACGCAAGACTCAAGACCCTCGCGAGGGGCCAAGCCTCGCGGGGAGGACAACGCAACGCTTCCTCGGGCGCGGCCTCCTCAGGCTGGCTCATGAGGAGGCAGAGATATCAAGGCAGGGTACCTCGCGAGATGCCCATGAAGCAAGCCATGACGACCAAGGGTGCCAGGCGGGCGCCAGACCGCACAGTATCCTCCCCTTTCCTCTTTGGTGCAAAGGGGGCAAGCGCAGGCGAGAGGATCAAGCAAAGGCATCCATTTCGGTGCAACGAGACCAAGACCAGTCCAATGGTGGGAATGAGCTCATCGTGGAGCCCAGAACGGTGTCACCACAGGGCCTTTGGCAGGCGAGGACCAACTTTGGTCAGGATAGGTGTACTGTATGTTCCCCTTCGAATTGGCCAATTGTTGGCGCCCTTCCCGCTCAATATTTGGGAAGAGGTCCAAGGCCTTTGCCTATAAATAGGACTAGCCACCCCTAGGGTAGAGGCATCTGGTATCGGGCATCTAGCATCTGGAAGGCATCAGGTATCCAGAATCCGAGCAAGAAGAGAGAGAGAGAGAGAAGGGCGGCTGAACTCCCATTGCAGTTCATCGTCCCAGCTAGAACATGCCCTCGCGAGGCTGTTCACCCTTGTACTGTTCATCTTCATTAGCCCAAGAGGCAATCCACCCACCACACTGGAGTAGGGTATTACACCACACTGGTGGCCCGAACCAGTATAAACTCTGTGTCTTTTGTGTTGTTCTTTGGGTAGTTTAGATCCTTGCGAGACGGAGAGGTAGAGGGCAGAATCTCCGCGCGCACCCCAGAGTTCGAACCTTAAGGGTCTGCCGGAACCCACGATCCGACATTTGGCGCGCCAGGTAGGGGTGTGCCAGAATCTGTCTTCCACCGCTTCGTTCACCTCCGACCATCGCATCCATGTCTGACGCTCGTCGGGCCCGTGCCGAGCGCCGGGCCGCCATCGCTTCCCGAGTCACCCAGACAGCTCCCGTTGGCGGGTGTCCTCGTCGTTCCCCGCCGCCCGCCGTCAGCGCCGCCACCGGCCCGGCAGGGAACGAGCAGCAAGCGTCGTGTCAGCACCCGTCTGTGCGGCGAGACGGCCGCACCGCTACTCTGTCGCTCACGCCAGCTGGCTCTTCGTCCCACGCGCTCCGCGCGCCTTTGGAGGCTCGAGCTGCACTCATCGCGGCAAACGAGCTCCTGCGCTACCGTCCCGTCGACGACGTCTACGAAGAGTGGCTCGACCGCGTCGCCGAGCTCGTCCGTGCCGCAGGGGGCTCTCCTGCACCGTCCGCTCTGCTGCGCCGCACCTCGCCCCGCGCGGGCAATGAAGCTCCGGGGGCGTACCAGCCACCTCCGCTCCAAGAAGACGCCATGGCTCCAAGGCGCATGGCCCCTGGGCGGAACCCGCTCCGTCAGGCGCCAGCCCAACAAGAACGGATCTGCCAAGAAGTCCCTTGACCGCAAGAGGCTGCTCGAGTGCTCCCTGCTCCGGCTCGCCGCGACCCTGCTCCAGCTCCGGCACGTCAAGACCCCGTGCTGCTCCCAGCTGCAGTGCAAGGGGGCCCGCAAGGCCAAGCTCTCCCTCAACCAAAGCCTCCCGTGGCCACCACAGGCTGCCGCGCCTACACCACCGAGCTGCGTAGCGTCGCGTGGCCCGGCAAGTTCAAGCCGGACCTGCCTCCCCGCTACGACGGCATGACCGATCCCGCAGAGTTCCTCCAGCTCTACGAGCTGGGCATCGAAGCTGCCAGCGGGGATGAAAAGGTCATGGCGAACTGGTTCCCCATGGCGCTGAAGGAAGGAGCTCGCACCTGGCTCCTGAATCTCGCTCCAGGCATGATCTCCTCCTGGGAGCAGATGCACACCCGCTTCATCGCCAACTTTCAAGGTACTCGCGACCGGCCGCCCGCCGTGAGCGACATGCGCCGCATCAAGCAGTAACCTGGGGAGACCCTGCAAAAGTACATCCAGCGCTTCAACAATGCGCGCCTCAAGATCCCCAAGGTGTCCGAGGAAGCCATCATCTCAGCCTTCTCCGATGGCGTGCGTGACGTCAAGATGAAGGAGGAGCTGGCGATGCATGAAGACCTCTGCACATCCCTGGAGCTGTTCAACTTGGCGACCAAGTGCGCCAGGGCTGAGGAGGGACGTCTCTCCCTCCTCGAGCTTCCTGCTGCAGACCCAGAAGAGAAGAAGCCCAAGGCTAAGGACGTGAAGCGCAAGGGGGCTGCCGTACTCGCGGCAGAACCGGACACCAAGCGGGGCAAAGATCAACCCGAATCCGCCAGGGGCAACCGGTACTGTGTGTACCACGACCTCCACACCCACAAAACCAACGAATGCCAAGAACTCCGCTCTGTGAGAGAAGGAAGGATCGGTCGTCGCCCTGACCGCGCCGACCGGGGCTACGGCCGAGGAGGAGGAAGAAACCCGGGATGCTGGGAAGATCGCGGCCCGCGCCAGGGGTGGCGCGACCAACCTTGCGAGGACCGCTGGCGGGACCTGCCTCGCGAGGGGGACTGGAGGGATCAGCCTCGTGAGGACCGCCCTCATGGCAACGCGGGCCTCCCTCCACTGCCGCCTCAGCCAAGGAGGAACGAAGACCGCCATCAAGACGAGGGGGCTGGGGGCTTCCAAGAGCCGCGCGCGATCGCCTGCATCCTAGGCGGAGCTCAAGCCCCAGCCTCCCAACGCATCTTCAAGCAGTTTGCCCGTGAAGTCAATGCAGTCCTCCCCAAGCTCGAAGGAACGCGCCCCCTCAAGTGGTCGGCGTGCGCCATCACGTTCAGCTCAAGTGCGCGGCCACAGCCGGGGTCCTCCCGATGCTTTGCTCCCCAATCATCAGCAACGTACTGGTCACCAGGACCCTTATCGATGGTGGAGCAGGGCTCAACGTCCTGTCCGTGGAAACATTCGACAACCTCCAAGTGCCCTATGACCAGCTTCAGCCAACCAAGCCTTTCTCCGGAGTCACCGACGGTTCCACGATCCCGATCGGGCAGGTCCGCCTCCCTGTCACCTTCGGGACCCGCAACAATTACCGCACCGAGCTCATCGACTTTGACGTCGCTCACATCCGCCTGCCGTACAACGCCATCCTCGGGTACCCAGCGCTAGCCAAGTTCATGGCCGTAACTCACCACGGCTACAATGTCCTCAAGATGCCAGGGAGTTGCGGCGTCATCACGGTGCCATGTGAAGAGAGGGATGCAGTGTGTTCCCTGGAGCGAGCCTTTTAGGCCGCGTCGCTAGAAGACCCAGATCGCGGGAGCAGGAGGCTTCCCGAGACCACACCCAAGAAGAAGAAGACATCGTCAGGCTTTGCCCTTCAGGAGGCAGGGCCCTCAGGGCCCGAGCCTGCCCAGGGGGACGCTCCTTCCATCGCATAGGAAAGCGCACCCGGTGCCCTCCTCAGGCAGGGCTCGGGGGCTCTCACCTTGAGGGCCACCGACCTAGCCAGGGTCACGAGGGAGGCGCTTGGGCACCACGTGGAGGCGTGCTTCGACGCACGTTTCCCTCAAGAAGGAGCAAAGCAAGCAGAGTCAGACCAGCAGGAGTTCGTTAACCAGGCCATTCAAGAACTACAGGAGTCGAGAATCATGAGAGGTTGCCGCCGCTTACTGGCTGTGGCTCCCCATCCAGGCGAGGATGGTGGGCTGCGTGTCTGCATCGACGTACTAGGGCTCAATCAAGTCGCCACGACAGAGCGCCTCTGGCCCTCACAAGTGGGGCATTGCGGAGGTCCACCCCACAGCTATGTTCGCATGCCCTACAGCTTGCCGAGCGTGGCTGCTGCGTACCAGCGCCTCATGAGGCGCATCATGGAGACTTAGGAAGACAGGCGCTCCGCAGTCCTGGTGGAGATGGAGATGATTCACGGGGAGCCACCAGCGCCTCCGGATCCTCCCGAGGCCCCAGGGCCTGGGGGCTCGTGAGGAGCTCCTCCCGCAGCCCACCGAGTCTGCCGCACCAACGCCATTTTGTTGTCAACATCTTCAGGTGACATCTTTCAAGCTTCATTCTCAACTGGGAGCGCCCTCCTAGGGCTGCATTACTCCCAGGCCGCGTGGGTCCGTCCCTGCGGCGTGTATCCCTTTTTAGTTTTCGATCGTTAGCTTGCTTTGTTGGGGGCGCCCCTCGGGCTGCATCGTCCCCAAGCCGCTTGGGCTAGGCCCAGCGGCGTGTATCTCCCTTGCGTTTATTTCCAACTATGCATTCGCCTATCATGCTTGATCATTTGATGCCTGTCTACCACAACTTTTCTTCTCCATGCCGACCACTTGCACGTTAAAGGGGGGGTGCCTGAGCATCGCGACTCAGGGCTCTTACCGGCTCTCCAGCCCTCACCCTCTGGCCTTGTCCACGACATCGCGACCTGGCATACCAGCGACGGCTGAGACAAGCTCGAGGGCCGGGACCCGAGGACGTAGAGTGCCGGCATCTAACCAAATTCTGCAGGAACACATCTCAAGATACGGCCCAGTGCCAGGCGCAACCCGCCTAGGGGTAGGGCCTCGTGAGTCCCGCGCTGGCTCACGGGTGCCCAGATACACCTCACCTACCCTAACCAGCGAGCTTTTAAGCGACTAACGGTCGACTAATGACTGTCAAGGCAGCCCCTTCTTCTTTCTGTGATGAGTCTGCAGGACCCTTGGAGGGAGTTGCGCTAACCGGGGCCCTCACGGAGTCCTCTTCACCCTCGCCCGCGCAAACCGCTTGAGTGTTAAAGGGGGGGTGCCTGAGCATCGCGATTCAGGGCTCTTACCGGCTCTCCAGCCCTCACCCTCTGGCCTTGTCCACGGCATCGCGACCTAGCATACCAGTGACGGTTGAGACAAGCTCGAGGGCCGGGACCCGAGGACATAGAGCAGACAGGGGAGCATAGGCGAGGGAGAAGGGACATGCGAGGACCACGCCGAGCAACTCCGTTCTAACTACACCACGGACCCGACGATGCGCTGGGGACGACCCCTGATCCTCCAGATAAGTCACCATCCAAAGCACTGGCTACCATGGCACTACTCCCGCACCCAATGCAATTCCGTTCCAGCGACATCGTTTCCCTTTCTCATCAAGCGACGGCTGCTTGGGCGCCAAAAGGGACCTCCTGAGCATCGCGACTCAGGGGCTCTTACCGGACCCCGGGTCGCTCACCTCCTGGCCTTGACCACGGCATCGCGACCTAGCATACCAGCGACGGCTGACGCCGCCTTGGGACTGGGACCTGTCGACGCAGAGCGCCAAGCCCTCGCGAGGTTCGAAAGGGAAGACTAAGCTACGACGGAATTAACGACCCGCACGGTTCCATAGCAAAAGTCACGTATTAACAAAAAGGATCACAGACACCTTACAAGCCCCCACGGGGCACAGTATGATTCCTTGCAGGAAACAGATCCTAAGGGATGCTATCTACACGCGCCTCAGCAGAAGACGCCATCATCAACAGTGGGCCGTCAGGCACCGGCGCCAACCCCATCCAGATCAGAGTCGGCGGCGGCCGAGCGAGCCCGCCTTGCTCCGGGAGCGGCGCTGGCTCGTGGGCTCATAGCTGTCGTCGCTCGTCTCCGGAGTCGCGAAGACCTCGCTGGGGTCGCTGGATCCATCGGCGCTTCTGCCGCTTGTGGAGCTGTCCAGGGGAGGGTTGGTGGGCCCAGCCATCGCCACCGCGAGGTCCTGGCCACCTCTCCTGGGGCAGCACTCAAGCCGGCGCCCGCTTGCGTCGAAGACCTTGAAGAACATCACCGAAGCGCCATCGTACTCCAGGTGGATCGTGAGGGCGCCCCTTGCTCTGCAGCCTCGAGCGATCTCGCCCCAGCCATGAGTCATGAAGACCTCGCCCGAGGCGAGCATCGCGACCTCTGCCTCGGTCGCGGGGGTGCTGCAGTCGGCGTGCTGCAGCCACAACTCCAGGAGTCTTCCCTGTGGGAAGACAGAGGCAAAGAAGGAAGGAAAGCGAATCCAAGTTCGCAGAGGCATGGCGGCGTGGAGCACGAGCTCGCGGGAGGAGCCCTCGGCGTGGACTCCAGGCGGAACGACCAACACCTTCGTGACTCGGCGGCGACGGCGCCTGCTGCTGGGATCGACGTCGCCCCCTCCGAGGCCCTCGGCATGGGCAAACAAGGGAAGCGGAAAGCCAGGCGGAGGCCGCTCGTACCAAGGCCTTGACACCACCTGGAGATCTCCTTCGTCTCGGCTGCGAGGGGCAAGTCGCTTCTTCGGCGGGAGCGTGTCTGGCACTTCTTGGAGAGCTTTTCCCTTCTTCGCCGCAGAGAACCGGCGTTCTGGGAACGGGGGTCCCCAGACTTGCCTGCCTGCGGCCTGCGGCGTGGCTCGAATGGAGGCCTAGTATGGCCCATCAGCATCAACGCAAGACTCAAGACCCTCGCGAGGGGCCAAACCTCGCGGGAGAGGACGACGCAACGCTTCCTCGGGCGCGGCCTCCTCAGGCTGGCTCATGAGGAGGCGGAGATATCAAGTCAGGGTACCTCGCGAGATGCCCATGACGCAAGCCATGACGACCAAGGGTGCCAGGCGGGCGCCAGACCGCACAGTGTCCTCCCCTTTCTTCTTTGGTGGAAAGGGGGCAAGCGCAGGCGAGAGGATCAAGCAAAGGCATCCATTTCGGTGCAACGAGTCCAAGACCAGTCCAACGATGGGAATGAGCTCATCGTGGAGCCCAGAACGGCGTCACCACAGGGCCTTTGGCAGGCGAGGACCAACTTTGGTCAGGATAAGTGTACTGTATGTTCCCCTTCGAATTGGCCAATTGTTGGCGCCCTTCCCGCTCTTTGGGAAGAGGTCCAAGGCCTTTGCCTATAAATAGGACTAGCCACCCCCAGGGTAGAGGCATCTGGTATCTGGCATCTAGCATCTGGAAGGCATCAGGTATCCAGAATCCGACCAAGAAGAGAGAGAGAGAAGGGTGGCTGAACTCCCATTGCAGTTCATCGTCCCAGCTAGAACACGCCCTCGCGAGGCTGTTCACCCTTGTACTATTCATCTTCATTAGCCCAAGAGGCAATCCACCCACCACACTGGAGGAGGGTATTACACCACACTGGTGGCCCGAACCAGTATAAACTCTGTGTCTTTTGTGTTGTTCTTTGGGTAGTTTAGATCCTTGCGAGACGGAGAGGTAGAGGGTAGAATCTCCGTGCGCACCCCAGAGTTTGAACCTTAAGGGTCTGCCGGAACCCACGATCCGACACCAGGGCCTCTATAAATAGGGCTAGCCACCACAGAGTAGAGACATCGAACGGGCCAAGTCGAACGCACCGCACCAGCTCAAGAACATCCCTCGCGAGGCTGTTCTTCCCCTATACTATTCATCATCAGCCCTAGAGGCAATCCACCACACCACACACTGGAGTAGGGTATTACAGCACAACGGTGGCCCGAACCAGTATAACCCCCGTGTCCCTTGTGTTGTTCATCGTTTTCATCTTAGTTCGCAAGAGAGGATCAGACGTAGATCGGTAGGGGAGAGATCTCCGCGCGCACCCCAGTGTTCGAACCTCAAGGGTCTGCCGGAACCCGAAATCCGACAACATCCATGTTGATGTAGACTTCAACCCGCGAAGGGTAACGGTTGCACGAGTCCACGGAGGGCTCCACCCATGAAGGGTCCATGAAGAATCAACCTTGTCTATCCCACCATGGCCATCGCCCACGAAGTACTTGCCTCACTAGGGTATATTTTCACGAAGTAGGAGATCTCCTTGCCCTTACAAACTCTTTGGTTCAACTCCACAATCTTGACGGAGGCTCCCAAGTAACACCTAACCAATCTAGGAGACACCACTCTCCAAAAGGTAATAGATGGTGTGTTGATGATGAACTCCTTGCTCTTGTACTTCAAATGATAGTCTCCCCAACACTCAACTCTCTTTCATAGATTTGGATTTGGTGGAAAGAAGATTTGAGTGGAAAGCAACTTGGGGAAGGCTAGAGATCAAGATTCTTGTGGTTGGAATGGAATATCTTGGTCTCAACACATGAGTAGGTGGTTCTCTCTCAGAAACTGTATGCTGGAAGTGTAGGCACGTTCTGATGGCTTTCTCCACGAATGAAGAGTGGGTGGAGGGTTATATATAGCCTCCACACAAAATCTAGCCGTTACACACAATTCACCAAACTCGGTGGGACCGAATCAAGAAACTCGGTCAGACCGATATGGTTCAAAATGTGAACGTTAGGAATTTAGGTGGCACCGATATGATCAACTCGGTGAGACCGATGTGCTAGGGTTAGGGTAAAACCTCAACTCGATTTGACCGATTACACAAACTCGGTGGGACCGATTTTGGTAATAAGCTAAACAGAGAGTTGGTCAAGCAAACTCGGTGGGACCGATTGCTTATCTCGGTGGGGCCGAAATAATTGCAACAGGCAACAGAGAGTTTGCAAGTCCATCTCGGTGAGACCGAGATCCCATCGGTGAGACTGAACTGATTAGGGTTTCTGGCAGTGGCTATGTCAAATGAACTCGGTGGCGCCGGATAGATCAAATCGGTGGGGCTCAGTTTGACTTTAGGTTTGGGACATATGTGGATATGAGAAAGTGGTTGAGGGCTTTGGAGCCTATCACTAAGCACTTTGAGCAAGCAAGCCATTAAGCAACACCTCATCCCCTTTTAATAGTATTGGCTTTCCTATGGACTCAATGTGACCTTGGATCACTAAAATGAAAATGTAGAGTCTTGAGATTTTTGAGCTTTTGCCAATCTTCTGTCCTTAGTATCTTGAAGGGGTTCCACATCCTCTTGTCCATGCCACTCCACTGTTGAACTCATCTAAAATATACTAGATAAAATTATTAGTCCAACAAGACATATGTTGACATTAATTACCAAAATCACCCAGGGAGCACTTGTGCTTTCAAACAACATATAAAAATCCTATGGGCATGTCTGTTTATAAAATGGTTTATGGAAAAGCTTGTCATTTGCCTCCTGAGTTAGCATATTGGGCCGTCAAAGAACTCAATTATGATTACAAACTTGCTGGTGAAAAGAGGTTATTTGATATTAGCTCATTAGATGAGTGGAGAACCCAAGCTTAAGAAAATGCAAAATTATTCAAAGAAAAACTTAAAAGATGTTATGAAAAAACAATCCAAAAGCGCGAGTTTAAAGTCAGAGAATATGTTCTTTTGTACAACTCTCGTTTTAGATTCTTTGCAGAAAAACTCTCAAAATGGGAAGGCCCATATGTCATCGAGGAGGTTTATCGGTCTGGAGCCATCAAAATAAATAATCCTGATGGTACTAACCCGAAGGTTGTCAATGGCAACGAATAAATCATTATATCTCAGGCACACCCATTAATGTTGAAAGTAATATTATCCAAACTTTGACACTGGAAGAACACATAAAAGAGTCCTTTTGGATCACTCCAAAATCGTGAAAATAAGGAGGTACGTAATACGGTAAGTAAACGGACTCCAAAAAATCCGCAAAAATATTTTTATCAGTTTTGGAATATTTAAAAATTCAGGAAATTAAATAAAGAAACCTCCAGGAAGCGTCCCGTGGTGGGCACAAGACACCAACCCACCTGGGACACCTTCCGGATTCCGTTTTTCTTCTATATGCTTGTCCTTCAGGGTAAAAAAATCTATATATACTTCCTGAACCTGTTAATCACCGTATCAAGGAGAAATCCTCTGTTCTCTTTTCTTGCTGTTTTCTGACAGATTCAACTAGATCAATGTCATGTCTTCCTCACCCTTCAACAATGGAGAAGGAGACATAAGGTTGGTTCAGGAAGATATAAGGAGGGATGAAGCTGAAGAGGTTGCTATGGAGGAAGAAGAGGAAAGTCCCTTTGGGATTCACCCTCCAGCCTCAGAGAGGGGTACACTAGCTGGCATCTCCACTCACCCTAATCCTCATCAAGCCATCGAACAATCAAGCGAGCCTGGGAGTGCAAGAAGAGCTCCCACCGAGGAGGCCCTTACACAGTATACATCGTAACAATTTTCATAATTTGATTCACAATTATGGGTTCGAGAACACTCCTCGTAGGCACATACCGTCCAACTGGGACATATCTCGGCCAAGAGAAAACAATGCATGAACCAAACCTTGGGCCCTGAGAATAAACACATAATGGATGAGGTGAAGAAAAACAATGAATTAATTCATCAAGCCCTTCGGGAGATTCAAGGTTTGAAGGATCTACTCATGGTTATATTGGAGAATACTACTTCATCACCACCACCTCCTTCTTCACCACCAAAGGAGAACTGAGTATCGGGTATGGGCACTCCCCTTGGCTTCCGCCAAGCTTGGGGGAGGTGCCCCGATATCGTATCATCCCACTATCTTTTTTCTTTTACTTATTTTAGTTTGATCGTTTTGCTTTAGAATGAATAAAATTTTAGTTTGATCCTTTCTTCTTTGAGAGTTTTCTTAGTGATCTATCCTTGTAATCGTGTGCAAGTTATATAATAAAGTTTAGTTTGAGTTTTTCTTTCTTTACTCTAATGTTGCAAATAAAGAAAGAAATAAGAAATAAAAAAAGAAAGGAAATAAATCAATAAGATTATATACTAATTCTATGGTAGGTGATAGCACCACATAAGGAAAAGTATAAGTAGAAAATTTTATTAGAGATTGACAAACATAGTATTAGTCAATGATGCAACTCATGAAAGAATTAATAAGGGAAGAGAAGATTGACATATAAATTTACTATCCTAGAAATCTTTTGTGATTGTGAGCCCTCATCAAAATATTATGTTCCAAAATTGTTGACATTGGACAAGGAAGACAACTTATTGGTTTATGTTTGTTTATATTCACATAGAAGTCATATTGTCGTAGATCCTTTAACATGTGATGCGTGCCCCCTATCTTTGCTAGCCAAAATTCCGCACCAAGTAGAGATACTACTTGTGCATCCAAAAACCCTTAAACCCAAATCTTATTTCCAAGTGTCCACCATACCTACCTAGGGATTGAGCAAGATCCCTCAAGTAAGTTGTCATCGGTGCAAAAAGGGAAATAAAAATTGCTTCTAAAAGTGTGAGATCATTTAGTGTAAGAGAAAATTGAGCGTTGCACGAACTTGTGATGGTGAAGAATAAAAGCGACATACTACATAATAAAGGTCGCTATCACAAGGGGCAATGCAACGTGATGTTCTTTTGCATTAAGGGATTGAGCATACGAACAAATAAGCGCATGGCAACCTCTGCTTCCCTCTATGAAGGGCCTATCTTGTACTTTTGTGTATTCACTTTTATGCAAAGAGTCAAAGTTATCCTTCTATTCCTTTTTATTTTTCTCCTTTGGCAAGCATCATGTGGTGAGGAAAGATCTAGGCACATATGTCCAGTTGAATATAGATAGCATGAGTTGTTATTGTTGACACCACCCTTGAGGTGAATATGTTGGGAGGAGAAACTATAAGCCCCTATCTTTCTATGTGTCCAGTTGAAACGTTTTGCTCATGTGTAAGCGGTGAGTGTTAGCAATCATAGAAGACTATATGATGGTTGAGTATGTGGACTTGCCTAAAGGCTCCGATACGTGACCCTTCCTGAAAAGATGAAGAATTGTAGTAGCAAAGTTGACTGAGAACATAGTTTGTTGGTTTCTAATAGAGTTTTTGCTTTATACTTCGATTGTGTGATGAACTATTACTTATTCATGAGAAGTATATGATAAAAGTTCTATGATAAAATTCCTATGTTTAATTTTGTTGCTGTTATGATAATCAACATGATGCCTCTATGTCTGTATCTTGTTTTTATCGACACCTCTCTCTCAAAGCATGTGGACATGTTTTTCAATTTTGGTTTTCGCTTGAGGACAAGCGAGGTCTAAGCTTGGGGGAGTTGATACATCCATTTTGCATCATGTTTTCTTACTGTTACGTATGATGTTTTTATCCATAACAAAACTTTTTGGAGTAATTCTAATGCCTTTTCTCTCATAATTTGCAAGGTACACACCAAGAGGGAGAATTCCAGCAGCTGGAAATCTGGACCTAGAAAAGCTACGTCAGGCTACCTATTCTGCACCACTCCAAACAAGCTGAAACTTCACGGAGATTTTTTATGGAATATTTAAGAATTATTGGAGCAAATAACTACCATAGGGGGCCCACCAGGTGGGCACAACCCACCCGGGTGCGCCAGGGAGCCCAGGCGCGCCCTGGTGGGTTGTGCTCACCCACGCCCACCTCCGGTGCCCATCTTCTGGTATATAGGTCATTTTCATCTAGAAAAATAAGGAGAGAACTTTCGGGACAGAGCGCCGCCGTCTTGAGGCGGAACTTGGGCAGGAGCACTTTTGCCCTCTGGTGGAGCGATTCTGCCGGGGGAACTTCCCTCTCGGAGGGGGAAATCATCGTCCTCATCATCACCAACAACTCTCCCATATTGGGGAGGGCAATCTCCATCAACATCATCAACATCACCATCTCATCTCAAACCCTAGTTCATCTCTTGTGTTCAATCTTGTTACCGTAACTATATATTGGTGCTTGTGGGTGACTAGTAGTGTTGATACATCCTGTAGTTGATTACTATATGGTTTATTTGGTGGAAGATTATATGTTCAGATCCAATATGCTATTTAATACTCCTCTGATCCTGAGCATGTTTATCATTTGTGAGTATTTACTTTTGTTCTTGAGGACACGGGAGAAATCATGTTGCAAGTAATCATGTGAATTTGATATGTGTTCGATATTTTGATAATATGTATGTTGTGATTCCCTTAGTGGTGTCATGTGAATGTCGACTACATGACACTTCACCATATTTGGGCCTAAGGGAATGCATTGTGGAGTAGCAATTAGATGATGGGTTGCGAGAATGAAGAAGCTTAAACCGTAGTTTATGTGCTATTTCTAAAGGGACCGACTGGATCCAAAAGTTAATGCTATGGTTAGAATTTATTCTTAATACTTTTCTCATAGTTGCGGATGCTTGTGGGAGGGTTAATCATAAGTCGGAGGTTTGTTCAAGTAAGAACAACACCTAAGCACCGGTCCACCCACATATCAAATTATCTAAGTAGCGAACACGAATTAAACCAACATGATAAAAGAGACTAGATGAAATTCCCGTGTACCCTCAAGAACACTTTGCTTATCATAAGAGACCGTTTTGGCCTGTCTTTTGCCTCAAAAGGATTGGGCTACCTTGCTGCACTTTTGTTACTACTATCGTTACTTGCTCGTTACAAATTGTCTTGCTACTTACAATTTCAGCACTTGCACATATTACCTTACTGAAAACTACTTGTCATTTCCTTCTGCTCCTCGTTGGGTTCGACACTCTTACTTATCGAAGAGATCTACAATTGATCCCCTATACTTGTGGGTCATCAGTTAGTGGCGCACCCACTCCCGTATAAAAAGGAGGAAGAGGGTAGGAGGCCGGCCCTAGGCGCGCCCCAAGTAGGAGGAGTCCTACTTGGGCAACTAGTAGGATTCGGCCCCCATCCTTTTATCGGAGGGGGAAAGGGGAAAGGAGAGAGAGGGAGAAGGAAAGGGGGGCGCCGCCCCCTCCCCTAGTCCAATTCGGACTCCTCCCTTGGGGGGGGCGCCACCCCTATGTGGGCTGGTTTGCCTCCCTCCTATGGCCATATCTTCCCCCGGGGGTTCTGGTAACCCCCAGTACTCCGATATGTACCTGATACAATCCGAAACACTTATGGCGTCCGAATACTATCATTCAATATATCGGTCTTTACCTCTCGACCATTTCGAGACTCCTCATCATGTCCGTGATCTCGTCCGGGACTCCAAACAACATTCGGTCACCAAATCACATAACTCATATAATACAAATCATCATCGAACGTTAAGCGTGCGGACCCTACGGGTTCGACAACTATGAAGACATGACCGAGACACCTCTCCGGTCAATAACCAACAGCGGAACCTGGATGCTCATATTGGTTCCTACATATTCTACGAATATCTTTATCGGTCAAACAGTAATGACAACATACGTAATTCCCTTTGTCATCGGTATGTTACTTGCCCGAGATTCGATCATTGATATCTTCATACCTAGTTCAATCTCGTTATCGGCAACTCTCTTTACTCGTTTGGTAATGCATCATCCCGCAACTAACTCATTAGTCACATTGCTTGCAAGGCTTATTATGATGTGCATTATCAAGAGGGCCCAGAGATACCTCTCCGATACTCGGATTGACAAATCCTAATCTCGATCTATGCCAACCCAACAAACACCTTTGGAGATACCTGTAGACCATCTTTATAATCACCCAGTTATGTTGTGATGTTAGATAGCATACAAGGTATTCCTCTGGTATTCGGGAGTTGCATAATCTCATAGTCAAAGGAACTTGTATAAGTCATGAAGAAAGCAATAGCAATAAAACTGAATGATCAACATGCTAAGCTAACGGGTGGGTCTTGTCCCCGTTCATCAAACGACAACACATGCCTACGGTTAGGAAACTTAACCATCTTTGATTAATGAGCTAGTCTAGTAGATGCTTACTAGGGACACTGTGTTTTGTCTATGTATCCACACATGTATCAAGTTTCCAGTTAATACAATTCTGGCATGAATAATAAACATTTATCATGATATAAGGAAATATAAATAACAACTTTATTATTGCATCTAGGGCATATTTCCTTCAGTCTCCCACTTGCACTAGAGTCAATAATCTAGTTCAAATTGTCATGTGATTTAATACCAATAGTTCACGTTTTATGTGATTAGTTCACATCGCCATGTGACTAACACCCAAAGGGTTTAGTAGAGTCAATAATCTAGTTCACATCACTATGTGATTAACACCCAAAGAGTACTAAGGTGTGCTCATGTTTTGCTTGTGAGATAAGTTTAGTCAACGAGTCTGCCACATTTAGATCCGTATGTATTTTGCAAATTTCTATGTTTATAGTGCTCTGCAAGGAGCTACTCTAGCTTATTGCTCCCACTTTCAATATGTATCCAGATCAAGACTTAGCGTCATCCAGATCGGTGTCAAAGCTTGTATGGATGTAACTCTTTATGACAAACTCTTTATCACCTCCCTAACCGAGAAATATTTCGTTATTCCTCTAAGGATAATTTTGAACGTTGTCCAGTGATCTACTCCTAGATCACTATTGTACTCCCTTGCCAAACTCATGGCAAGGTATACAATAGGTCTGGTACACAGCATGACATACTTTATAGAACCTATGGCCGAGGCATTGGGAATGACTTTCATTCTCTCTCTATCTTCTGCCGTGGTCGGGTTTTGAGTCTTTACTCAATTTCACACCTTGCAACACAGGCAAGAACCCTTTCTTTGACTGATCCATTTTGAACTTCTTCAAAATCTTGTCAAGGTATGTGCTTTGTCAAAGTCCTATTAAGTCCTATTAAGCGTCTCAATCTATCCCTATAGGTCTTGATGCCCAATATATAAATAGCTTCACCGAGGTCTTTCATTGAAAAAATTCTTATTCGAGTATCCTTTTATGCTATCCAGAAATTCTATATCATTTCCAATCAACAATATGTCATCCACATATAATATCAGAAATGCTACACAGCTCCCACTCACTTTCTTGTAAATACATGCTTCACCATAAGTCTGTATAAAACCGTATGCTTTGATCACCTTATCAAAGTGTATATTCCAACTCGGAGATGCTTGCACCTGTCCATAGATGGATCGCTGGAGTTTGCACACTTTATTAGCACCTTTAGGATCGACAAAACCTTCTGGTTACATCATTTACAAGTCTTCTTTAAGAAAATCCATTAAGGAATGCAGCTTTGACATCCATTTGCCAGATTTCAAAAAATGTGGCAATTGCTAACATGATTCAGACAGACTTAAGCATCACTACGAGTGAGAAAATCTCATCGTAGTCAACACCTTGATCATGTCGAAAACCTTTGGCGACAAGTCAAGCTTTATAGATAGTAACACTACCATCCGCATTCATCTTCCTCTTGAAGATCCATTTGTTCTCAATGGCTTGCCGATCATCGGGCAAGTCCACCAAAGTCCACACTTTATTCTCATACATGGATCATATCTCAGATTTCATGGCCTCAAGCCATTTATCGGAATCTGGGCTCCTCATCACTTTCTCATAGTTTGTAGGTTTGTCATTGTCTAGTAACATGAATTCCAGAATAGGATTACCGTACCACTCTAGTGCGGATCGTGCTCTGGTTGACCTACGAGGTTTGGTAGTTACTTGATCTGAAGTTCCATGATCATTATCATTAGCTTCCTCTCTAGTTTGTGTTGGCATCATGTGAACGGTTTTTTGTGATGAGCTACTATCCAATTCGAGAGAAGGCACAATTACCTCATCAAGTTATACTTTCCTCGCACTCACTTCTTTTGAGAGAAACTCCTTCTCTAGAAAGGATCCATTCTTAGCAACAAATAGCTTGCCTTCGAATCTTTTATAGAAGGTGTACCCAACAAATTCATTTTGGGTATCCTATGAAGACGCACTTCTCCGATTTGGGCTCGAGCTTATCAGGCTGAAGCTTTTTCACATAGGCATCGAAACCCCAAACTTTAAGAAATGACAGCTTAGGTTTCTTGCCAAACCACAGTTCATACGATGTCATCTCAAAGGATTTAGACGGTGCCCTATTTAACGTGAATGCAGCTGTCTCTAATGCATAACCCCAAAATGATAGTGGTAAATCGGTAAGAGGCATCATAGATCACACCATATCTAATAAAGTACGGTTATGACGTTTGGACACACCATTACTCTGTGGTGTTCCAGTTGGCTTGAGTTGTGAAACTATTGCACATTGTTTTTAATGAAGGCCGAACTCGTAACGCAAATATTCGCCTCCGTGATCAGATTGTAGAAACTTTATTTTCTTGTTACGATGATTCTCCACTTCACTCTGAAATTCTTTGAACTTTTCAAATGTTTCGGACTTGTGTTTCATTAAGTAGATATACCCATATCTGCTCAAATCATCTGTGAATATCAGAAAATAACGATACCCGCCGCGAGCCTCAACACTCATCGGACCGCATACATTGGTATGTATTATTTCCAATAAGTCATTAGTTCGCTCCATTGTTCCAGAGAACGGAGTTTTAGTTATCTTGCCCATGAGGCATGGTTCGCAAGTATCAAATGATTCAGAATCAAGTGATTCCAAAAGTCCATCTGCATGGAGTTTCTTCATGCGCTTTACACCAATATGACCTAAATGGCAGTGCCACAAATATGTTGCACTATCATTATCAACTTTGCATATTTTGGTATCAATATTATGAATATGTGTATCACTACGATCGAGATTCAATAAACCATTTACAGTGGGTGTATGACCATAGAATGTTTTATTCATGTAAACAGAACAACAATTATTCTCCGACTTAAATGAATAACCGTATCGCAACAAACATGATCCAATCTTATTCATGCTCAACGCAAAACACCAAATAACATTTGTTTAGGTCCAACATTAATCCTAAAGGTAGAGGGAGTGTGCGATGGTGATCTTACCAACCTTGGAATCACTTCCAACACACATCGTCACCTCGTCCTTAACTAGTCTTTGTTCATTTTGCAACTCCTGTTTTGAGCTACTAATCTTAGCAACTGAACCGGTATCAAATACCCCGGGGTTACTATGAACACTAGTAAAGTACACATCAATAACATGTATATCAAATATAACTTTGATCACTTTGCCATCCTTCTTATTCGCCAAGTATTTGGGGTAGTTCCGTTTTCAGTGACCATTCCCTTTGCAGTAGAAGCACTCAGTTTCAGGTTTAGGTCTAGTTTTGGGCTTCTTCACGGGAGTGGCAACTTGCTTGCCATTCTACTTGAAGTTCCCTTTCTTTCCCTTGCCCTTTTTTTCTTGAAACTAGTGGTCTTGTTAACCATCAATACTTGATGCCATATCTTGATTTCTACCTTTGCCGATTTCAGCATCGGGAAGAGCTTGGGAATCGTTTTCGTCATCCCTTGCATATTATAGTTCATCACGAAGTTCTAGTAACTTGGTGATAGTGACTAGAGAACTCTATCAATCACTATCTTATCTGGAAGATTAACTCCCACTTGATTCAAGCGATTGTAGTACCCAGACATTGTGAGCACGTGCTCACTAGCTGAGCTATTCTCCTCCATCTTGTAGGCAAAGTACTTGTCAGAGGTCCCATACCTCTCGACACGGGCATGAGTCTGAAATACCAATTTCAGCTCTTGGAATATCGCATATGCTCCGTGGCGTTCAAAACATTTTTGAAGTTCCAGTTCCAAGCCGTAAAGCATGGTGTAGTAAACTATCAAGTAGCCATCATACCGAGCTTGTTAAACGTTCATAACGTCTGCATCTGCCCCTGCAATAGGTCTATCATCTAGCGGTGCATCGAGGACATAATTCTCCTGTGCAGTAATGAGGATAATCCTTAGATCACGGATCCAATCCGCATCATTGCTACTATCATCTTTCAACTTAGTTTTCTCCAGGAACATATCGAAAATAAAATAGGGGAGCTATACGCGAGCAATTGATCTGTAAGATAGATATGCAAATACTATCAGGACTAAGTTCATGATAAATTAAGTTCAATTAATCATATTAATTAAGAACTCCCACTTAGATAGACATCCCTCAAGTCATCTAAATGATCACGTGATCCATATCAACTAAATCATGTCCGATCATCACGTGAGATGGAGTAGTCTTCAATGGTGAACATCTCTATGTTGATCATATCTACTATATGATTCACATTCGACCTCTCGGTCTCCAGTGTTCCGAGGCCATGTCTGTACATGCTAGGATTGTCAAGTTTAACCCGAGTATTCAGCATGTGCAAAACTTTCTTGCACCCATTATATGTGAATGTAGAGCTTATCGCACTCGATCATTACGTGGTGTCTCGGCAAGATGAACTGTCGCAATGGTGCATACTCAGAGAGAACACTTATACCTTGAAATTTTAGTAAGGGATCATCTTAGAATGCTACCCCCGTACTAAGAAAAATAAGATGCATAAAAGATAAACATCACATGCAATCAAAATATGTGACATGATATGGCCATCATCATCTTGTGCCTTTGATCTCCATCTCCAAAGCACGATCATGATCTCCACCGTCACAGGCTTGACTCCGTGATCTCCATCGTAGCGTCGTGGTCGTCTCGCCAACTATTTGCTTCTACAACTATCGCTAACGCATAGTGATAAAGTAAATCAATTGCACGGCGTTTGCATTTCATACAATAAAGTGACAACCATAAAGCTCCTGCCAGTTGCCGATAACTTTTATGAAACATGATCATCTCGTACAATAACGTATATCACATCATGTCTTGACCATATCACATCACAACATGCCCTGCAAAAACAAGTTAGATTTCATCTACTTTGTTGTTGCAAGTTTTATGTGGCTGCTACGTGCTTCTAGTAAGAACTGTTCTTACCTACGCATCAAAACCACAACAATGTTTCGTCAAGTTTGCTGTTTTTACCTTCAACAAGGACCAGCCATAGTCAAATTCGATTCAAATAAAGTTGGAGATACAGACACCCGCCAACCACCTTTATGCAAACAAGTTGCATGTCTGTCAGTGGAACCGATCTCATGAACTGGTCATGTATAGTTGGTCCGGGCCGCTTCATCCAACAATACCGCCGAATCAAAATAAGATGTTGGTGGTAAGCAGTATGACTATGATCACCCACAACTCTTTGTGTTCTACTCATGCATATCATCTATGCATAGATCTGGCTTGGATGCCACTGTTGGGAAACATAGCATGCAATTTCAAAAAAATTCCTATGCTCACGCAAGATCTATCTAGGAGATGCATAGCAACGAGAGGGGAGAGTGTGTCCACGTACCCTCGTAGACCAAAAGCAAAAGCGTTAGCTTAATGCGGTTGATGTAGTCGAACGTCTTCGCGATCCAACCGATCAAGCACCGCACGTACGGCACCTCCGAGTTGTGCACACGTTCAGCTCGATGACGTCTCTTGAACTCTTGATCTAGAAAAGTGTCGAGGGAGAGTTCCGTCAGCACGTCGGCATGGTGACGGTGATGGTGAAGTGATCCGCGTAGGGCTTTGCCTAAGCACTGAGTGAATATGACTGGAGGCGTAAACTGTGGAGGGGGGCGTCGCACACGGCTTGGAACAATTGATGTGTGTTAGTGGCACCCCCACCCCCATATATAAAGGAGAGAGAGGGGAGGAGGCCAGCCCTAGGCGCGCCCCAAGTAGGAGGAGTCCTACTTGGGCTCCTAGTAGGATTCACCCCCCTTCCTTTTATCGGAGGGGGAAAGGGGAAAGGATAGAGGGAGAAGGAAAGGGGGGGCACCACGCCCTCCCATAGTCCAATTCGGACTCCTCCCTTGGGGGGGAGGGCACCCCTATGTGGGCAGGTTTGCCTCCCTCCTATGGCCCATATCTTCCCCCGAGGGTTCCGGTAACCCTCCGGTACTCCGATATGTACCCGATACAATCTGAAACATTTCCGGTGTCCAAATACCATCATTCAATATATCAATCCTTACCTCTCGACCATTTCGAGACTCCTCGTCATGTCCGTGGTCTCATCCGGGACTCCGAACAACATTCGGCGACCAAATCACATAACTCATATAATACAAATCATCATCGAACGTTAAGCGTGCGGACCCTACGGGTTCGAGAACTATGTAGACATGACCGAGACACCTCTCCGGTCAATAACCAACAGCGGAATCTGGATGCTCATATTGGTTCCTACATATTCTACAAAGATCTTTATCGGTCAAACCATAATGACAACATACGTAATTCCCTTTGTCATCGGTATGTAACTTGCCCGAGATTCGATCGTCGGTATCTTCGTACCTAGTTCAATCTCGTTACCGGCAAGTCTCTTTAGTCGTTCCATAATGCATCATCCCGCAACTAACTCATTATTCACATTGCTTGCAAGGCTTATTGTGATGTGCATTACCGAGAGGGCCCAGAGATACCTCTCCGATACTCAGAGTGACAAATCCTAATCTTGATCTATGCCAACCCAACAAACACCTTCAGAGATACCAGTAGAGCATCTTTATAATCACCCAGTTACGTTGTGACGTTTGATAGCACACAAGGTATTCTTCCGGTATTCGGGAGTTGCATAATCTCATAGTCAAAGGAAAATGTATAAGTCATGAAGAAAGCAATAGCAATAAAACTGAATGATCGACATGCTAAGCTAACAGATGGGTCTTGTCCATCACATCATTCTCCTAATGATGTGATCCCTTTCATCAAATGATAACACATGACTATGGTTCGGAAACTTAACCATCTTCGATTAACGAGATAGTCTAGTAGAGCTTACCAGGGACACTGTGTTTTCTCTATGTATCCACAAATGTACCAAGTTCCCGGTTAATACAATTCTAGCATGAATAATAAACATTTATCATGATACAAGGAAATATAAATAACAACTTTATTATTTCCTCTAGGGCATATTTCCTTCAGGTATAGACAAGGTTGCTTCTTCGTGGACTATTCGTGGGTGGAGCCCTATGCGGACTCGCGCAACCGTTACGCTTCGTGGGTTGAAGTCTCCATCAACATGGATGTACGATTCCACCTATCGGAACCACGCCAAAAATCTTTGTGTCTACATTGCGTTTGCACACTCCAATCCCATCCCTTTACTTTCTTGCAACTAGCATGCTTTACTCTTTTTGTTGCTCATACTCTTGCCATGTTTGCTTGAAATGTATTGTGAATGGTTAAACTTGTGCTAAAACTCCACCTCAACTTGAAGAACTTAAAAATATAACCACTTTTCTTGTTGAGGGTCTAATCACCCCCTAAACCCCTCTTCTCGATCATTTCTATTGGTATCAGAGCATTGGTCTCCATTGCTTTGGTTTAATCACCATTGGAGGAAGATGGATGAGTCTACGATTGGGAGTATTAGACGTAGAGTGCCTGTGCTTGACGGGGAGTTCTATAGTACTTGGAAAAATGAGATGCTTGAGCTTTTCAATGAATATAATTTGAACAAGTATGTTACTAGCCCTTGTGCGCCTCCTATTGATCCGTTACATCCTACCCTCGATGAGTATCTTGACATGACCCGCAATCTTAGAGCTATTGATCTTATCATAAGAGGATTGCCTAGAAATTTGCTTGTATGCTTACCTACATTTGAATGTGCTTATACTATATGGAGATACCTTGAGGAACGCTTTCCAAACTATTACTTGAAAACTCTAGACGAGATTCTTCAAAAGTCCATTGCTTTTCACAAAATGGATCCTAATGATCCTAAATTTGGTGATTGTCTATTTGAGCTTCGTGACCTTATGCGTGCCAAAGGAAATGTTGGAGTCATAAGTAGCATCCTTTCACAAGTCAGTAGAATTCATAAAGATGCACATTGTCATGGTCATAAATCCAAAGAATCACTTGTCGTGGGATCAAGTATGATAGTAAGAATAGGGGGTACGTAGGAGGAGGCAACATCCTAGCTACGGTGAGGTTGTCCACGCAAGATTTACGAGTTCATGCCCTTCTTGGAGGAAGTAACAACCCTACGTCTCGGTGCCCGGAGGCTTGGTCAACTCGATTATGCGTGAGAGTTACAGGGGGTACAAACCCTTGTACCAGAGGATGGGGGCGGCTTATATAGAGTGCTCCGGACCCCTCCAGCCCTCAGTTACACAGGGTTCAATGTACACTAAGACAGGGTGTTACTGGTAACGCTAGCTATCAGTAGCTATAAATGATCTTGAAGACTAAAGAGTGAATGTCTGACCGTTGCCATCCTGAGTGGCTTTAGATCTTCTACACTCCGAGTGACTCTCCGTATGGTCGAGTGACTCTATCATAGTCGAGTGGAATTGCGATATCTGAGTAGTACAACAAGTCGAGTGGATTGCACTCCAAGGTTTTTCAGTTGGTATCTTCTGTTGTACTTTGAATGTCTTTGACTCTGGGGTAGTGTCCTTGAGTAGGGTGTCTAGGTCAGGCCTATGACCCTACCCTAGGTACATGTCATCGTCATTAGCCCCCGAATGGATTGAGGTCCGAGTGAAGAAGTGTTGAAGTTGATTCCGAATCGATTCTATGCTTCGGGGGCATTTCACTGGAGTTTGGGAATCTTGCTGAAGCTTCAACCTCGTTTCAGTCGCCTTGATCGATTTAGAGGTCGTCGAGTGAACACTACTGACAATCTTTGAGTGTTGTTATGGTGCGAAATCTTCGGCGCGATTGGTTGCTCTGCGGTTCCCAGATCTCATGGGATTCAAAATTTTGGAGAAGTGCGCGGGAGGGGCGTGCCACATAAATCGGAGTGGATAGACAGGGGTGCCTTGATTTTTGCGCCACCTTTTTCACCACGTATCGGGTGCGCGACTATTGCGGGATTTTACAGGATCGCTCGGGCCCACTGGTCAGCCACTCAGAAGTAGGCCCATAAAAGGCGCCGAGGCCGATGCGTTGCATAGTGCGCCTCATTCTCTCTCTGCTTCCTCTGCTTCTCCACCATGCCCTCCTTCGCTCTCGACGCCCCCGCTCTGCTTGTTCGCACTCCGCCGCAATGGTGAAGGATAAGACGGCAGCTTTGGAGCACGTGAAGAAGGCGACAATGACGGCAAAGGGCAAGAAGACGGCTCGGGAGACATCGTCATGGTCCGGTTTGCCGCCGGGCTGGATCCACGGGGTCTGGATCCGCTCCACCGTTGAGCGGGATGACCTGGAGAAGCTTGCTGATGACGGCTTAATTGCCATTGGATCTTGGAGGCTGGTGGAGGGGGAAGCCGAGCCCCAGCCGCGCGAGGGTCAGCGTGTCCTCCTCGCCACCCATGTCAACTGAGGTTTTTCTCTTCCTCCTCACCCGTTCTTTAGGGGTTTCTTGAACTTTTTTGGTGCCTAGATCCACCATCCCTCCGAACACCATCACATACCTTGCTGCGTTTATCTCAATGTGCGAGAATTTCTTGGGTTGCCAACCACACTGGGGTCTGTTCAAGCACATCTTCACTTGTTGTTCTCAGTCGATGAAGAAGGCAAACCCGAGTGATGAAAAGACCCATGTGATCTAGAGGTGTGGGGGTTTAGGGATCCATACTAGGGGTAGGAGTACTTTTCCTTCTATGACCCTTCCCGATTCAGTATGGAGTTGGCAGTCGACCTGGTTCTACTACAAGGACGTCCCGACTCCTGGTCAGTCGATTGGTTTCACCCCTTTCACTATGGAGCGACTTCGTCAACCTTCTACGTTGGCTGTGACCCCAGAGGAGAAAGGCGAGGTGTCTCTTTTAGTCGACCAGGTTGTGAACTTAGTTCGGGGGGGTGTGACTGGCATGGATTTGTTGGAGGTGTTCCTCAGTCGACGCATCCAGCCTCTCCATGCTCGAGACCACCCGATGTGGATGCACTTAGGCCCTGGAGACACCGCTCGGGTCCACCTAGAGGAGGTCGTCGAGGAGACGGTGGCTCAGTGGCTACGAAGTATCACCGGGAACAAGGACTACCCCAAGGGGTCCAGGAGAGTTCAACCATTCAAAAACACCCGTGAGCCGGAATAGGTCAGGCTCAAAACTCCGAGTGCTTTCTTCTTTTGATCCGCAATTATTCTTGAATCTGATTGGCTTTTGTTGACTTGTGCTTTGCAGATTTATACCAAGATGTATTCGATGCCAAACGGGGAACAACTCGAGGAAGGAGAGGAGAGTGTAGAGGAAAGCTCCGACTGGCAATCCCCAGATGACAGCGACGGCTCGGGCAGCAGTGAGGAGGTCGACTCACCGCCCCGCTCAAAGCATCGTTCTAAACAGTCTCATGACCCTGCAGGAGGGCGTGGCAAGGCAGCCCCACCGAGCATGCAAGTGCAAAAGCGCACTCGGACTTCGTCTCCAGAACCGTCGGAGAAGGCTCCCAAGCAACCTAAGGTTGTCCCACCAAAGACTCAGAAGGCCGTGCCTAAGATCAAGGTGGATGTCCCCGTTTCTTCTGCGTAAGTGTTTGCTTCTTCTCTTTGTCCTTTCTATTATTGTCGACTCATCCACTAGCTTGACCGAGTGGGTTCTTGGATCTTTCAGTGCTGCTACTTCTAGGACGTCCATGAATATCGAGAAGGAGCAAGTTGACGAGGAAACTGCGGAAGCGACCACTTCTCGGGCAGGTACAACTCCACAATTATGTTCTTACTTTTCCTACTGTCCTGACAGTCGACTAAAGTCTTACGGTCGAATGTCTTGCAGCGCCGCCAAATGTTATTGATCTTCCAGACAACGATGAAGAGGTGCCACAAAAGAGCACATGGAGGAGGGGTAGGACTCTGAGCAAGAAGGCGCCTGCCAGCAAAGTGTCCCACTCGACTTCAGCACCAGAACTTGTCGTTCAGCCACCTGGAGACTTGACTCGTACTTCAGTTTCCTTTGCTGATCCTATGTCGATTGACCATCCTTCAGTGTCGACTGCTCAAGCCGTTGTTCCAACTGTGCAACTCCAAGCTTCAGCTCCTCTGGCTACTTCATCTGTTCCACCGACTCCTCTTTTCGTTACGCACCATGTCCCAGAGGACCAGGTAGGTGCTGCTAAGGAGGCCATACTCCAAGCAGGCCTAATGATGGACCGAATGAAGGTGGTGTACGAGGCCAAGAAGGCTGCTTATGATGCTAGCTCTGCCCTTCAAACAAATGTCCATGTAAGTTGACTTCCGACTGGTTTTGAGCTTGACCTTCATTCTGTTAGGAATGCTACTTCAGAACTGCTGCTTTATTACTCGTAAGATGTCTGTGGACGAGCGTTTTGGAACCTTTAGTGTGCATCTTTCATGAGCCTGTGCCTTGCATCCACTCACCCACTGGGTGTTTTAACTTTTGATGTGTAGCTCTTTCACTTGATCCGACTATGTATCGAATGTACTCTTGAACCAGTGGGGGCACGCAGAGTGCACCCACTCGGTCTAGTCCCCGAGACCACCATTGAATGTTTGATTCAGCGAGACAGGTCGAGCCGAGTGGGAGCCGGACCAGTGGGGGCAAGCTAAGTGCACCCACTGGGTGTAGTCCCTGAGACCACGGTCGACTGCGGGCAGTTGGAGGGGGTCTAAGAACAAATATTGTCTTATTTTTTTACTCATACTGGGTAGACCATGTCGAGTGAGAAATCGAACCAGTGGGGGCAGTGTAGTCCCCGAGACTACTGTTGAATGTTGGATTCGACGGTAGTCTTAGAGCTCCTTTTCCATAATCATCTAATCTTTGCATCTTATCACTCGGAAATGACTGACTCTTGTTTCTGTTGACTGGCTTGTCTTGTTGTTTGCTGCAGAAATCCTGTGATCTTGGAACCATGTTTGCTGATCCGGAGAAGAAGCAGATCCAACTCAATCTCGACTTGGACCTGGCCAAGCAGAATTTGTAGAAGGCTAAGGATGAAGTAGCTGCCATGGGAGGTAATAATTTGTCGACTGTTCGCCTTGTCATCTTTTCTTTTCATCTTTTGAACCGAGTGATTCCACCCGAACATATGTGCGTAGTGAAAACTGACAACTCCAAGCTCGTCTGAAGAATGTTATTTCTTTAGACAAAATGAAGCAGGCTCTGGAGCAGAAGGACCTCGACCTTGCAGCAGCGCAGAAGACAGTGCGAGAGAAAACCGAGCTTGCTGATAAGAATCTGGCTTCAGTCGGCAAGTTGGAAGATGAAAATGCCAAGTTGAAGATTGCCGTTGATGAAGCAAACAAAGAAGTCGTGCAGCTGAAGAAGGACAAGTTGGCCTTAACCGACAAATTCGAAGATCTCACTCGAAAGAGAGACGAACTGGAGACTTATCTAGGAGGACTTGCCAAGAAGATGTTCCTTATGCTTGAAGGTACTTTCCCTTGTCGGACTGATTTGCAACTGCCAACTCATCATATGACTGTCGACTCACCATATGATTGCCGACTTATTATTTTTCTGTGCGTGCAGAATTCTGTCAAAATTTCGAGGAAGAGACTGGGTGGATTGAGACGAATCTGGACCCCGTTAACTCCCCCTTCAAGGACGAAGCCGCGATGAATGTGCTGCGACTGGAATCTCGCCTCGCTAACGTTATGGGCTACCTTGCTCGACTGAAAGTGGTGGTGTCGCGGATCGAATCAGAGCTCTGGCTAGGTGTGACGTTCCAGAATGACCTCGAGTCTCTGATGACTCGACTCAATGAAATCCCTGGTCGAGTGCAGGTGTGGAAGAAGTCATCTGCTCGGTGTGGCGCTAATGTGGCTCTGTTTGTGGTTCGTGTTCATTGCAAGGAAGTTAGAGAAGAGAAGCTGGCAGCTCTCAAGGTCGCCAATACCAAGAAACTTCAATTCCAGTCCTTGATGGAGACCTTCATCGATGCTGCCACTCACATCGAAGATGGAATCGGCCTGGATGAGTTCGTCGAGCCAGCTAGCCCTCCTCCTGCCAAATGAAAACCTTGATATCTTGAATTTATTTGCCTCGGAATGCCGAGTGATTTTGTAACCGTTAAACTCTTTCGGGCCTGACGCCCGAGTACTTCTGTTCACGATTCTGAACCTTCATGGATTTTTTCGAACTTGGTTGCTTTACTTGCATTGTCTTCTTCTGATTTTATGAATGTGACTGAATTTACAATTGAGAGGATTACTGTCCACTCGGAATAGTCATTATACTTGTGGCGTAGCTCAGAATACAACCGTACAAAGTACTTGTGGCGCAGCTCCGAGTGCAATCGTACATTGTATTTGTGGCGCAGCTCCGAGTGCAACCATACGTTGTACTTGTGGTGCAGCTCCGAGTGCAACCATACGTTGTATTTGTGGTGCAGCATGCCTCCGAGTGAGAGGGTTGCTCTTTGCTAGGAGCGTGTTTTAGAACTTAGGCGAGTACGGGTCGCAGCTAAGCCTCCGAGTGGGAGGATTTCTCTTACTTGGAGTAGTTTTGTAACTTAGACGAGTACGCGATCGCAGCTAAGCCCCCGAGAGGGAGGATTGCTCTCCACTCGGAGTAGTTTTGTAACTTAAGCGAGTACGGGATCGCAGCTAAGCCCCGGAGTGTCGGTGTACAAAAGTAGGGGCCTTCTGTACCCCTTTACTTGTGCACGGGCAGTTGTAGCCACACCTGTGGTCGCGCTTGGCGGGGCAGAGGAAGTAAAGATACAAGACTACCAGAGCAGCTCTGAGACCAGAGGCGCGAAGAGTGAAGGGGCGAGGTGGGTTTCCCCCGGGAAGAGCCTTGCCGGGGACGACCTACGCTGCCCCAGCAAGAGCCTTGCCGGGGCAACTTACCCAACACCAGCAAGACCGCCACCCTTGAGCCCGAGAGTTCTGATACGTCTCCGTCGTATCTATAATTTTTGATTGTTCCATGCCAATATTCTACAACTTCCATATACTTTTTGGCAACTTTTTATATTATTTTTTGGGACTAACATATTGATCCAGTGCCTAGTGCCAGTTCCTGTTTTTTTGCATGTTATATGTTTCGCAGAAACCCAATATCAAACGGAGTCTAAACGGGATAAAAACATATGGAGAATTATTTTGGAATATTTATGATTTTGGGAAGTGGAATCATCGTGAGACGGTGCCCAAGGGGGGCACGAGGTTGGGGGGCACGCACCAGGGTGTCAGGCGCGCCCCTGACCCTCGTGGTCACCCCGTAGGGCGGTTGATGCTCTTCTTTTTCCGCAAGAAAGCTAATTTTATGATAAAGATCTGGGCGAAAGATTCACCCCAATCGGAGTTATGAATCTCCGGATATTTAAGAAACGGTGAAGGGCCAGAAAATAGAACGCAGAAACAGAGAGAGAGACAGAGAGACAGATCCAATCTCGGAGGGGCTCTCGCCCCTCCCACGCCATGGAGACCATGGACCAGAGGGGAAACCCTTCTCCCATCTAGGGAGAAGGTCAAGGAAGAAGAAGAAGGAGGGGGGCTCTCTCCCCCTCGCTTCTAGTGGCGGCGGAGTGCCACCGGGGGCCGTCATCATCACCGTCATCTTCACCAACAACTTCACCACCATCATCACCAACTCTTACCCCCTCTATGCAGCGGTGTAACCTCTCTCTTACCCGCTATAATCTCTACCTAAACATGGTGCTCAACGCTATATCTTATTTCCCAATGATGTATGGCTATCCTATGATGTTTGAGTAGATCTGTTTTGTCCTAATGGCTATTTGATGATCAAGATTGGTTTGAGTTGCATGTTTTATTATTGGTGCTGTCCTATGGTGCTCTCTGTGTTGCGCAAGCATGAGGGATTCCCGCTGTAGGGTGTTGCAATATGTTTATGATTTGCTTATAGTGGGTGGCGTGAGTGAACAGAAGCACATACCCGAGTAAGTAGGTTGTTTACGTATGGGATAAAGGGGACTTGATACTTTAATGCTATGGTTGGGTTTTACCTTAATGAATCTTTAGTAGTTGCGGATGCTTGCTAGAGTTCCAATCATAAGTGCATATGATCCAAGTAGAGAAAGTATGTTAGCTTATGCCTCTCCCTCAAATAAAATTGCAATAATGATTACCGGTCTAGTTATCGATTGCCTAGGGACAAATAACTTTCTCATGACAAAAAGCTCTTCACTAAAACTAATTTAGTTGTGTCTTTGTATAAATGGCCCCTAGCTTTTATTTACTCGCTCTTTATCTTCTTGCAAACCTATCCAAAAACACCTACAAAGTACTTCTAGTTTCATACTTGTTCTAGGTAAAGCAAACGTCAAGCGTGCGTAGAGTTGTATCGGTGGTCGATAGAACTTGAGGGAATATTTGTTCTACCTTTAGCTCCTCGTTGGGTTCGACACTCTTACTTATCGAAAACTGTTGCGATCCCCTATACTTGTGGGTTATCAAGACCTCCTTTTTCTGGCGCCGTTGCCGGGGAGCAATAGCGTGGGGTGATTATTCTCGTGTGTGCTTGTTTGCTTTATCACTAAGTAATTTTTATTTGCTGTTCTTAGTTGTTTTCTATCTTTTGTTATGGGTAGGAAACGCATAATACCAAAAAAATTAGTTGTACCTACTGAGCCAATGGTTGAAGAACCACTCAAAATCTATCACACTGCTGAAGCTTATTACTTGGATCATCTTCGATCCCTATGTGCTCGTGCTGAAACCCCAACTAGCTTAGTTGAGGGAAAATCCTTAGATGAGCATGCTTGTTATGTGTGACACCGAATATCTGAAAATGGAAAAATTCTATTGGGTCAAATTCATCATTTGCAATGCTATGCTTGGAATTTATGTGAAATTTATGATTTTACTTGTTGTTCTGAAAACCCTAAGAAACACCTTCCCTATCAATGTGAGTTTAGTGATAATGGAATCGTATCTTCGTATGCTAAGGGTGTTTACAATTACTATGATGTTCAACAAATTGAAGAATTTGTTGCTTTTAAGGGTGCTTATGAAATTGCTTCTTTGATTGAAAAGTATGATGCTACTTTTCACAAATCTAAATTTTTTCCATACTTGAATATTGCTATGATAATTATGCTTCTAATGCTTATGTTAAACCATATATTGAGAACTACTCTGCTGTCCAAGAAGAGACTAATATTTTGCAGGAATCTATGGAAGAAGAAATTGATGAAACTGTGAGCTCATTGGATGAAAAAGAAGATGAGGAGAGCGAAGAACAAAACGAGGAAGAGTGGATTAGTTACCCGTGCCCACCTTCTAATGAGAGTAACCCTCCAACTCATACATTGTTTAATTTCCCTTCGTGCTTACCGAAGGATGATTGCTATGATGACTATTATGATCCCGTTGATTCTCTTGAAATATCCCTTTTTGATGATGCTTGTGGCCAAGATGCCAATATGAATTATGCTTATGGAGATGAACTTGATATAGTTCCTTATGTTAAAAAATGAAATTGTTTCTATTGCAGCCACGCATGATAGTCCTATTATATTTTTGAATTCTCCCGACTACACTGTATCGGAGAAGTTTGCACTTATTAAGGATTATATTAATGGGTTGCCTTTTACCGTTGCACATGATGATTTTGATGAATATAATATGCATGTGCTTGCTGCTCCTACTTGCAATTATTATGAGAGAGGAACTATATCTTCACCTCTCTATGTTTCCAACACGATAAAATTGCAAGAAACTGTTTATACTATGCATTGGCCTTTACTTTGTGTGCATGAATTGTTCTTTTATGACATGCCGATGCATAGGAAGAGAGTTAGACTTCGTCATTACATGATATATGTTGCTTTGTGCTCACTACTAAATTACAAATCATTGTTAATTAAAATTGGCTTTGATATACCTTGGGATCCGGGTGGATCCATTACTTGAGCACTATATGCCTAGCTTAATGGCTTTAAAGAAAGCGCTGCCAGGGAGACAACCCGGAAGTTTTAGAGAGTCATTTATTTCTGTTGAGTGCTTTCATATAGTTAAAAACAACAAAAATAAAGAGGGGAACCCAATTTTTTTTCAAAAAGAAAGCGAAAGTGAGAAAGACAAGCATTGTTGAAGTGGGAGCTAGCCTTGAACTTTGTTCATGCTCACGGAAACTTTGTGAATCTTGATTACAGAAACTTTTCAATAAAAATAATTATCCCCTTGTACAATTCCATTGTATTATAAAAATAATGTGCCAAGGTTTGCCTTTAGGATGTTTACGATGCTTGTTGGTTTGTGCGGTGCAGGACAGAAACTTTGGCTGTAGTGCATGAATTTTAATTTTCTACTGGAACGTCAAAGGGTTCTGATTCTTTTTGCACGGTCTTGATGTACAAATTATCTATTTTTCCTAATTTTGGAAGAATTATTCAAGTATCATAAGTATGGTGAATGTTCAGATTATTACAGACTGTTCTGTTTTAGACAGATTCTGTTTTTGATGCATAGTTTGCTTGTTTTGATGAAGCTATCAATTTATATCAGTGGATTAAGCCATGAAAAAGTTATATTACAGTAGATACAATGCAAAAAAATATGAATTGGTTTGCAACAGTACTTATAGTAGTGATTTGCTTTATTATACTAACGGATCTTACTGAGTTTTCTGTTGAAATTTTGTGTGGATGAAGTGTTCGATGATCGAGGAGGTCTCGATGTGAGAAGAAGGAAGAGAGGCAAGAGCTCAAGCTTGGGGATGCCCGAGGCACCCCAAGTACATATTCAAGGAGACTCAAGCGTCTAAGCTTCGGGATGCTGGGAAGGCATCCCCTCTTTCTTCATCAAACATCGGTATGTTTTCAAGATTCGTTTCGTGCATGCGATATGTGCAATCTTGGAGCGTCTTTAGCATTTAGTTTCCTTTTTTATTTTATGCACCATGCTGGTATGAGATATTCCTTGGTTGCTTTATAGAATGCTTGATGTGCTTCACTTATATCATTTGAAGTTTGGATTGCCTGTTTCTCTTTACTTAGACAACCGCCATTTGTAGAATGCTCTTTTGCTTCACTTATATGTGTTAGAGCGTGGGCATATCTTTTGTAGAAAGAATTAAACTCTCTTGCTTCACTTATATCTATTTAGAGAGATGACAGGAACTGGTCATTCACATGGTTAGTCATAAAATCCTACATAAACTTGTAGATCACTGAATATGATATGTTTGATTCCTTGCAATAGTTTTGCGATATAAAGATGGTGATATTAGAGTCATGCTAGTGGGTAGTTGTGGATTGTAGAAATACTTGTGTTGAAGTTTGTGATTCCCGTAGCATGCACGTATGGTGAACCGTTATGTGATGAAGTCGGAGCATGATTTATTTATTGATTGTCTTCCTTATGAGTGGCGGTCGGGGACGAGCGATGGTCTTTTCCTACCAATCTATCCCCCTAGGAGCATGCGCATAGTACTTTGTTTCGATGACTAATAGATTTTTGCAATAAGTATGTGAGTTTTTTATGACTAATGTTGAGTCCATGGATTCTAGGCACTCTCACCCTTCCATCATTGCTAGCCTCTTCGGTA
The DNA here is from genome assembly GCA_032464435.1 of Aegilops umbellulata. Classification (NCBI taxonomy): domain Eukaryota; kingdom Viridiplantae; phylum Streptophyta; class Magnoliopsida; order Poales; family Poaceae; genus Aegilops; species Aegilops umbellulata. Next base: position 161,018,902 of record CP136056.1, on the reverse strand, counting down.
CCGTGCATTGCCCTTTCTCACCTCGAGAGTTGGTGCAAACTTCGCCGGTGCATCCAAACCCCGTGATACGATACACTCTATCACACATAAACCTCCTTATATCTTCCTCAAAACAGCCACCATACCTACATATCATGGCATTTCCATATCCATTCTGAGATATATTGCCATGCAACTTCCATCAGCATCATATACATGACCAGAGCATTCATTGTCATAATTGCTTCGCATATCATAAGATAGCTAGCATGATGTTTTCATGACTTGTCCGTTTTTTGATGTCATTGCTACACTAGATCATTGCACATCCCGATACACCGCCGGAGGCATTCATATAGAGTCATATCTTTGTTCTAGTATCGAGTTGTAATATTGAGTTGTAAGTAAATAAAAGTGTGATGATCATCATTATTAGAGCATTGCGCCAGTGAGGAAAGGATGATGGAGACTATGATTCCCCCACAAGTCGGGATGAGACTCTGGACTTTACAAAGAATAAAAGAGGGAAAAGAAGCCCAAATAAAAAAAAGAGGCCAAAGAAGCCCACCAAAAAAATAAAAAATATATAAAAAAGAAAAAAACAAAAAAAGAGAGAAAAAGAGAGAAGGGGCAATGTTACTATCTTTTACCACACTTGTGCTTCAGAGTAGCATCATGTTCTTCATATAGAGAGTCTCTTGAGTTATCACTTTTATATAGTAGTGAGAATTTTCATTATAGAACTTGGCTTGTATATTCCGATGATGGGCTTCCTCAAATGCCCGAGGTCTTCATGATCAAGCAAGTTGGATGCATAGCCACTTAGTTTCAGTTTGAGCTTTCATATACTTATAGCTCTAGTGCATCTGTTGCATGGCAATCCCTACTCACTCACATTGATATCTATTAATGGGCATCTCCATAGCCCGTTGATACGCCTAGTTGATGTGAGACTTTCTCCTTTTTTGTCTTCTCCACACAACCTCCACCATCATATTCTATTCCACCTATAGTGCTATGTCCATGGCTCACGCTCATGTATTGCGTGAAAGTTGAAAAGGTTTGAGAACGTCAAAAGTATGAAACCATTGCTTGGCTTGTCATCGGGGTTGTGCATGATTTGAATATTTTGTGTGGTGAAGATGGAGCATAGCCAGACTATATGATTTTGTAGGGATAACTTTCTTTGGCCATGTTATTTTGAAAAGACATGATTGCTTTATTAGTATGCTTGAAGTATTACTGTTTTTATGTCAAATGATAGACTATTGCTTTGAATCACTCGTGTCTTAATATTCATGCCATGATTAGACGTATGATCAAGATTATGCTAGGTAGCATTCCACATCAACAATTATCTTTTTTATCATTTACCTACTCGAGGACAAGAAGGAATTAAGCTTGGGGATGCTGATACATCTCCGTCGTATCTATAATTTTTTATTGTTCCATGCCAATATTCTACAACTTCCATATACTTTTTGGCAACTTTTTATATTATTTTTTGGGACTAACATATTGATCCAGTGCCCAGTGCCAGTTCGTGTTTTTTGCATGTTTTATGTTTCGTAGAAACCCAATATCAAACGGAGTCCAAACGGGATAAAAACGGATGGAGAATTATTTTGGAATATTTATGATTTTTGGGAAGTGGAATCATCGCGAGACGGTGCCCAAGGGGGGCACGAGGTAGGGGGCGCGCCATAGGGTGTCAGGCGCGCCCCTGACCATCGTGGCCACCCCGTAAGGCGGTTGACGCTCTTCTTTTGCCGCAAGAAAGCTAATTTTATGAGAAAGATCTGGGCGAAAGATTTACCCCAATTGGAATTAGGATCTCCGGATATTTAAGAAACGTTGAAGGACCAGAAAACAGAACGCAGAAACAGAGAGAGACAGAGAGACAGATCCAATCTCGGAGGGGATCTCGCCCCTCCCACGCCATGGAGACCATGGACCAAAGGGGAAACCCTTCTCCCATCTAGGGAGAAGGTCAAGGAAGAAGAAGAAGGAGGGGGGCTCTCTCCCCCTCGATTCCGGTGGCGCCAGAGTGCCACCGGGGGCCATCATCATCACCGTCATCTTCACCAACAACTTCACCACCATCATCACCAACTCTTCCCCCCTATATGCAGCGGTGTAACCTCTCTCTTACCCGCTGTAATCTCTACCTAAACATGGTGCTCAACGCTATATATTATTTCCCAATGATGTATGGCTATCCTATGATGTTTGAGTAGATCTGTTTTGTCCTAATGGCTATTTGATGATCAAGATTGGTTTGAGTTGCATGTTTTATTATTGGTGCTGTCCTATGGTGCTCTCCGTGTCGCGCAAGCGTGAGGGATTCTGAAAGCACAAGTGCTCCTCAGGTGGTTTTGGTAATTAATGTCAACATATCTCTTGTTGGACTAACACTTTTATCTAGTATGTTTCAGATAAGTTCAACAATGGAGTGGCATGGACTAAAGGTTATGGGAACTCCTTCAAGATGCTAAGGACAAAGGATTGGCTAAAGCTTCAAGCTCAAGACTCTTCATTTTACACTTTTAGTGATCCAAGATCACATTGAGTCCATAGGAAAAGCCAATACTATCAAGGAGGGATGAGGTGTTGTTTAATGAGCCTTTTGCTCCATGTGCTTAATGATATGCTCCAAAACCCTCAGCTACTTTCCCACTTCCACATATGACCTAAACCCTTAGCCAAACTCGGTCCTACCGATTCGTTCTATCCGGCGCCACCGAGTTTTCACTTGTTATAAGCCACTGCCAAACCCCTAGCAAATCGGTTCTGCCGATAGGGATCTTGGTCTCACCGAGAATCTCACTGTGTATGTCCATTGTCAAAATCGGTATCACCGAGTTTAGGCAATCAGTACTACCGAGATTACAATGCAAACTCTCTAGTTAACTCATTACCAAAATCGGTCTCACCGAGTTTAGTAATCGGTCCCACCGAGTTTGCCTGACCAACTCTCTGGTTAGCTAATTACCAAATCGGTCTCACCGAGTTTGTGTAATCGGTCTCACCGAGATTACGTTATGCCCAAACCCTAACCATATCGGTCCTACCGAGATGCATGTCAGTCCCACCGAAAAACTCTAACGGTCACTAGGTTTACCTTTTCGGTCCGACCGAGTTTGATGATTCGGTCCCACCGAGATTGGTAAATTGTGTGTAACGGTTGGATTTTAAGTGGAGGCTATATATACCCCTCCACCTCCTCTTCATTCGTTGAGAGAGCCATCAGAACACATCTACACTTCCAACTCATATGTTTTGAGAGAGAACCACCTACTCATGTGTTGAGACCAAGATATTCCATTCCTACCATATGAATCTTGATCTCTAGCCTTCCCCAAGTTGCTTTCCACTCAAATCTTCTTTCTACCAAATCCAAATCCTACGAGAGAGAGTTGAGTGTTGGGGAGACTATCATTTGAAGCACAAGAGCAAGGAGTTCATCATCAACACACCATTTGTTACTTCTTGGAGAGTGGTGTCTCCTAGATTGGCTAGGTGTCACTTGGGAGCCTCCGACAAGATTGTGGAGTTGAACCAAGGAGTTTGTAAGGGCAAGGATATCGCCTACTTCGTGTAGATCTACCGCTAGTGAGGCAAGTCCTTCGTGGGCGATGGCCATGGTGGGATAGACAAGGTTGCTTCTTCGTGGACCCTTCGTGGGTGGAGCCCTCCATGGACTCGCGCAACCGTTACCCTTCGTGGGTTGAAGTCTCCACTAACGTGGATGTAGGATAGCACCTCCTATCCGAACCACGGGAAAAACATCCGTGTCTCCAATTGCGTTTGAATTCTCCAAACCCTTCTCTTTACATTCTCGCAAGTTGCATGCTTTACTTTCCGCTGCCTATATACTCTTTGCATGCTTGCTTGATATGTATTGTATGTGCTGAAATTGTGCCTAAAACTTCACTCAAACCAAAAAGGCCTAAAAACTGCAACTTTAGTACTAAGTGTGTAATCACTCCCCCCTCTAGACACACCTACTTCTAGATCCTACAAGTGGTATCAGAGCTTTGGTCTCCATTGCCTTGGTTTAATCACCATTGGAGGAAGATGGATGTGTCTACTTTAGGGAGTCTTAGACATAGAGTGCCTATTCTTGATGGAGAGTATTTTCATGAGTAGAAAAATGAGATGCTTGTGATTTTCACTCAATATCATTTGAACAAGTATATTGTTAGTCCTTGTGCTCCTCATGTTGATCCTATGCATCCCACTCTAGATGAAGATATTGACATGATTCGCAATCTTAGAACCGTTGAGCTCATCATTAGAGGATTGCCCAAAAACTTGATTGCTAGTTTACCTACTCTTAATTGTGCCTATACTATATGGAAATTTCTTGAGTAATGATTTCCCAACTATTCCTTGAAAAATTTGGATGAAATTCTCCATAAATCTATTGCCTTGAGTAAAATGAACTCTAGTGATCCTAGTTTTGGTAATTGTCTATTTGAGCTTACCAATCTCATGCGTGCTAAAGGAAATATTGGAATCATTGATGATATCATAACCGAATCCATAAGAATTCATAAAAGTGACCACTTTGATGACCATTTATCTAATGAATTACCCTCTCTAGGATATGATCAATCACAAGATGATGTTGAACATGGATACTATGATGAAGATGATGATAGTGACTCCGATCTTGATGATGCAATGAGACACTTTGGTCTTATGGCTAATCTTCGAGGATATGTGTCAGGAGGAAAGGAATGGGTTCTCGATAGTGGATGTACTGATCATATGACCGGAGATGAAGAGATGTTCCGTGAGCTTGCTGAAAATGATGGCCCTCGAAAATATGTCACCTTTGGTGATAATTCAAAGGGTAAGGTGGTTGGCCTTGGTAAGGTGGCCATCTCACACGATAGCTCCATTCAAAATGTCATGCTTGTTGAATCTCTTGGCTACAACTTACTTTCAGTATCTAGACTTGCTGATTTCGGATTGAATGTCCTATTTACTGAGGTAGATTGCCAAGTGTTTCGTCGAGATAATCATAAAATGGTCTTTACCGGTATAGGTAGAGGTGACCTTTATATTGTCGATTTCTCTAAAAAGGCACAACCTAAACTTGCTTTATTGCTAAATCCTCAAAAGGTTGGTTGTGGCATAGACGACTAGGTCATGTTGGCATGAGAAACCTTGACAATCTTATTAAAGGAAATCATATCCTTGGAGTTAACGATGTCATATTTGATAAGGATAGACTTTGCAGTGCTTGTCAAGCAGGTAAACAGGTTGGAGGAAGGCATCCCGTGAAGAACATCATGACCACAAGGAGGCCACTAGAGCTACTTCATATGGATCTTTTTGGTCCCAATGCCTACAAGAGTCTTGGTGGAAATTCTTTTGGTCTAGTCATAGTTGATGATTTTTCAAGATTTACGTGGGTGTTCTTTCTTGATGATAAATCGCAGGTCCAAAAGATCTTCAAAAACTTCGCTAGGAAGGCCCAAAATCAGTTTGACGTGAAGATCAAGAAGGTTCGGAGCGACAACGGAACGGAGTTCAAGAATGCAAATGTGGATACCCTTCTTGACGAAGAAGGGATTTCACATGAGTTCTCGGCTACGTACACACCTCAAGAAAATGGAGTTGTTGAGAGGAAGAACCGGACGCTCATCGAAATGGCGAGAACAATGCTTGATTAGTACAAGACGCCGAAGCACTTCTGGGCAGAAGCGGTTGAGACGGCTTGTCATGCAACAAATCGCTTGTATCTTCACAAGCTACTCGGCAAGACGACATACGAGCTCCTCACCGGTAACAAACCCCAAGTTGGATACTTTCAAGTATTTGGCTCAAAGTGCTACATTCTAGATAAGCATCGTCGTTCAAAGTTTGCTCCTAAATCTCATGAAGGTTTCCTACTTGGTTATGGCTCAAACTCTCACACTTACCGTGTCTACAACAATTTCACCCGAAAGGTTGAAGAAACGGTAGATGTGAAGTTTGATGAATCTAATGGCTCGCAAGTAGAGCAATTGCCAATTGATGTAGGAGACAAAGACCCTTCGGAAGCAATTGAAGACTTGTCTATTGGCAAAATTCGTCCAACAGAGGTAAAGGAGAATACCTCGTCCGTCCAAGTGGAAGCTTCTACTTCACGACAAGGTGAACCAAGAGTTGACACGGAAGCATCCACAAGTGGGACACACCAAGATGAAGAAAACGAGGAAACGCATCAAGACGAACATCAACAACCTCCTTCTCCACCACGACAAGAGAACAACAACGTCAACAATGAAGAAGATCATGAAGAAGAAGTTCAACGAAGACCCAAGCAAAAGCTTTCACAAGTTCGAGCAAGAATTGCCAAAGATCATCCCGTTGAGCAAATCTACAATGATATCCAAACCGGGAGAATCACTCGCTCTAAAACTCGTTTAGCTAACTTTTGTAAAAACTATTCATTCATCTCTAGCATTGAACCTATGAAGGTTGAAGAAGCATTGGAAGATCCGGATTGGATAAATGCTATGCATGAAGAGCTACACAACTTTGAGAGAAACCAAGTCTGGACATTGGTTGAGAAGCCCGACAACAACCACAACATCATCGGTACCAAATGGGTGTTTCGCAACAAGAAAGATGAAGATGGACAAGTGGTTCACAACAAAGCACGTCTCGTCGCCCAAGGGTACACTCAAGTCGAAGGTATGGACTATGGTGAGACATATGCTCCCGTTGCTAGACTTGAGTCCATTCGCATCTTACTTGCCTTTGCTAATCATCATAATATCACCTTGTACCAAATGGACATTAAAAGTGCTTTTCTAAATGGTGAAATAGAAGAGGAAGTTTATGTCAAACAACCTCCCGGCTTTGTCAATCCTAAGAAACCTAATCATGTTTACAAACTTCACAAAGCACTTTATGGTCTTAAACAAGCTCCTAGAGCATGGTATAAATGCTTGACTAAGTTCCTTATTGCAAGTGGTTTTGAAATTGGAAAAATTGATTCTACACTTTTTACTAAAAGAGTTAATGGAGAACTATTTGTATGCCAAATTTATGTTGATGATATCATATTTGGCTCTACTAACCCTCTTTTTAGTGAAAAGTTCGGAAAGCTTATGTCAAAGAAGTTTGAGATGTCTATGATGAGTGAACTCAAATTCTTTCTCGGTTTGCAAATCAAGCAAACTAAGGAAGGTACATTTATCTCTCAAACGAAGTACACCAAAGACCTATTCAAGAAGTTCAATATGCAAGAATGCAAAGGTATGACTACACCCATGCCTACTAATGGACATAATGATTTGACCAAAGATGGTGAACCGGTTGATCAAAAGGTTTATCGCTCTATGATTGGTTCATTGTTATACCTATGTGCCTCTCGTCCCGACATTATGCTAAGTGTGTGGATGTGTGCACGATATCAAGCTACTCCTGAAGAATGTCATCTTAAGGCCGTGAAAAGGATAGTGAGATACTTAATCCATACACCAAATTTTGGCATTTGGTATCCTAAGAGGTCCTCTTTCGATCTCGTTGGGTATTCAGACTCGGATTATGCCGGAGACAAAGTTGATAGAAAGTCCACTTCGGGTACATGTCAATTTCTTGGTAGATCTCTTGTGTCTTGGACTTCCAAGAAACAAAACTCGGTATCCTTATCCACCGCCGAAGCGGAATACATTGCCGCTGGTTCATGTTGTGCTCAATTACTTTGGATGACCCAAACTCTTAAAGATTATGGGGTCTATGTGAAACATGTTCCATTGCTTTGTGACAATGAAAGTGCTATAAAAATTGGTCATAATCTTGTGCAACATTCTCGAACTAAGCATATTGAAGTTCGTCATCATTTCATTCGAGACCATGTTGCAAAGGGTGACATTGATCTTAAACATGTTCGCACCGATAAGCAATTAGCGGATATATTCACTAAACCGCTTGATGAGAAAGTGTTTTGCAGGTTGAGAGGAGAATTGAACATCATTGATGCTTCAAACTTGGAGTAGAAACTCCATTGGATACATGCAAGACATGAGCTTATGACTAATCCTTGATATATCTCTTATGCTAACTATCTAATGTCTTGGATATATTTGCATCTTGCATGTTATCTAATCCATGTAGGTACTTGGATGAATCTATTTCTATGAGATTGCAACTCTCTCACATCTTGAGCAATCTCTACATCACCAAGTCTCTACACAACGGTGGTTGACGATAAGGAAGCACGAAACCATTCGAACATATCCTTTGACAAGTTCTATGTTGAGCTTCATGATTGTCATTTTTGGATATACAAGTGCTTTTCCTTGCAAGAACTAACCCATGTAGGTAGATGAACTCAAACTCCAAGTGGTGCTCCCAACTCTTGATGATCTACATCAACTTCGAGCACCCACACAAGTTCAACTACATGAGCAAGATCCACTCCACCACCCAAGGTATGATATTCCATCTTAGAGAAGCTTTACTCAAAGTCATGAGTCACAGCAACTCAACAAGATGTGAATACATCAAGATGCATAAACGAAAAATGGTAACCCCATTTTGAGCTTAAACGATGAGTATGACCTATGATCAAGTGTTCTCACTTGACTCCTAAGTCAATATACTCTAACATAGGTGACTATGTCACCGCCCAATTCTAGATGAAGTTCTCTTGTGTTCTTTTCTGTGTTATTGCATTTGTCCCTTGCATATTTGTTTCCCTCTTTTTCACACACACAAAAAAACTTCATCTAGAACTTTCATTCTTTTCTTTTTGCTTCTAGTTCTGCATATTTCTGCATCAAATTCCTTGCAAATCCTTCAGTTAATTCATTGCCAATCTTTGAGAGATTTTACTTGACTAGTGAGCTGAGGTGACAAGTGTTTTCCCTGTGATGAACTCGGTTTCACCGAATTGTAATTTTTGGTCCAACCGAATCCCTTCGGTACCATCGAAACATGCCACTCGGTGTCACCGATTTCATAACAGGAAAAACAGTTTGCCACTTATTTTATATTTCTTCTGATCCAGCTCCACTCAATGAATCTTGTCCTCTACAAGCATCACAGTTTTATCCATTGCTTTGTGCTGGATCTCAAGGACCAAACCTATTCGACGGATTCAAGGAAAAACCTTCTTGGAAATTGATGTCAAAGGGGGAGAGAGAGATCACATCAAAGCTTATCATCGGGGAGAAAGAGATCACATTAAACTTATCACCTACAAAGGAGAAAGTACTGAGGGGGAGAGAATACTCAAGGATCCCAAATATTAAGGGGGAGAAAGAAATCTCCAGGGGGAGAGAATACTCAAGGATCCCAGATGCTTGATGTTCAAGAGGAGAGATGCCACATGTCTTTTTGGGGGAAAGACATGTTCATATGTACTCATTTGAATTAAGTTCTATTCATATCTTTCAGCTTTCAGCTCTAATTTTCTGTTCCCTATCTTCTCCCAATATCCCATGTCAGATTCAGGGGGAGCAAGACATCTAAGGGAAAGAAATCATTCAAATTCATTGCATATCTTTACTCTTGGGGACATGTCTAATTCAATGTGGTACCTTGTACTCACTCTTTACATGTCATCCCAGTCTTGGTATTCTTGTGGTTTCTTTTGGTTTGCTCTGGCTATTGGATGTACCTGTGTTATCTAACCTTGTTTGTGCAGGTTCATTCCATCCTAAGTCAACTCAAGACTACAAGGTAAGTATATGCATCAGAATCATGAGTACGAGGAATTCTTGCTTTTGTACATACTGTTTGCAAGAAGGACTCATAAGCATGAAGGTATTTCTCTTAATAATCTTTTGCTCTGATGCATATGGCCAAGATACATGTAACACATTGCCTACTCTGTCATGATTATGCTCTCACATGCTTCTATATTCTATATTCACATGATTGCATACATGTAGGGGGAGCCTATGCTTGTTACATGTTGTTCCAAAGCTTTACTTGCTATTCTTTGTATCTTTATCTAAAGCTTTGATGTATGTTGCCATCAATTACCAAAAAGGGGGAGATTGAAAGCACAAGTGCTCCTCAGGTGGTTTTGGTAATTAATGTCAACATATCTCTTGTTGGACTAACACTTTTATCTAGTATGTTTCAGATAAGTTCAACAATGGAGTGGCATGGACTAAAGGTTGTGGGAACTCCTTCAAGATGCTAAGGACAAAGGATTGGCTAAAGCTTCAAGCTCAAGACTCTTCATTTTACACTTTTAGTGATCCAAGATCACATTGAGTCCATAGGAAAAGCCAATACTATCAAGGAGGGCTGAGGTGTTGTTTAATGAGCCTTTTGCTCCATGTGCTTAATGATATGCTCCAAAACCCTCAGCTACTTTCCCACTTCCACATATGACCTAAACCCTAAGCCAAACTCGGTCCTACCGATTCGTTCTATCCGGCGCCACCGAGTTTTAACTTGTCATAAGCCACTGCCAAAACCCTAGCAAATCGGTTCTACCGATAGGGATCTCGGTCTCACCGAGATGGGATTGCAATCTCACTGTGTATGTCCATTGTCAAAATCGGTCTCACCGAGTTTAGGCAATCGGTACTACCGAGATTACAATGCAAACTCTCTGGTTAACTCATTACCAAAATCGGTCTCACCGAGTTTAGTAATCGGTCCCACCGAGTTTGCCTGACCAACTCTCTGGTTAGCTAATTACCAAATCGGTCTCACCGAGTTTGTGTAATCGGTCTCACCGAGATTACGTTATGCCCAAACCCTAACCATATCGGTCCTACCGAGATGCATGTCAGTCCCACCGAAAAACTCTAACGGTCACTAGGTTTACCTTTTCAGTCCGACCGAGTTTGTTGATTCGGTCCCACCGAGATTGGTAAATTGTGTGTAACGGTTGGATTTTAAGGGGAGGCTATATATACCCCTCCACCTCCTCTTCATTCGTTGAGAGAGCCATCAGAACACATCTACACTTCCAACTCATATGTTCTGAGAGAGAACCACCTACTCATGTGTTGAGACCAAGATATTCCATTCCTACCATATGAATCTTGATCTCTAGCCTTCCCCAAGTTGCTTTCCACTCAAATCTTCTTTCTACCAAATCCAAATCCTGTGAGAGAGAGTTGAGTGTTGGGGAGACTATCATTTGAAGCACAAGAGCAAGGAGTTCATCATCAACACACCATTTGTTACTTCTTGGAGAGTGGTGTCTCCTAGATTGGCTAGGTGTCACTTGGGAGCCTCCGACAAGATTGTGGAGTTGAACCAAGGAGTTTGTAAGGGCAAGGAGATCGCCTACTTCGTGAAGATCTACCGCTAGTGAGGCAAGTCCTTCGTGGGCGATGGCCATGGTGGGATAGACAAGGTTGCTTCTTCGTGGACCCTTCGTGGGTGGAGCCCTCCGTGGACTCGCGCAACCGTTACCCTTCATGGGTTGAAATCTCCACTAACGTGGATGTAGGATAGGACCTCCTATCCGAACCACGGGAAAAACATCCGTGTCTCCAATTGCGTTTGAATTCTCCAAACCCTTCTCTTTACATTCTCGCAAGTTGCATGCTTTACTTTTCGCTGCATATATACTGTTTGCATGCTTGCTTGATATGTATTGTATGTGCTGAAATTGTGCCTAAAACTTCACTCAAACAAAAAAGGCTTAAAAACTGCAACTTTAGTACTAAGTGTCTAATCACTCCCCCCTCTAGACACACCTACTTCTAGATCCTAAAGATTCCCGCTGTAGGGTGTTGCAATATGTTTATGATTTGCTTATAGTGGGTGGCGTGATTGAACAGAAGCACATACCCGAGTAAGTAGGTTGTTTACGTATGGGATAAAGGGGACTTGATACTTTAATGCTATGGTTGGGTTTTACCTTAATGAATCTTTAGTAGTTGCGGATGCTTGCTAGAGTTCCAATCATAAGTGCATATGATCCAAGTAGAGAAAGTATGTTAGCTTATGCCTCTCCCTCAAATAAAATTGCAATAATGGTTACCGGTCTAGTTATCGATTGCCTAGGGACAAATAACTTTCTCGTGACAAAAAGCTCTTTACTAAAACTAATTTAGTTGTGTCTTTATCTAAACAGCCCCTAGATTTTATTTACATGCTCTTTATCGTCTTGCAAACCTATCCAAAAACACCTACAAAGTACTTCTAGTTTCATACTTGTTCTAGGTAAAGCAAACGTCAAGCATGCGTAGAGTTGTATCGGTGGCCCATAGAACTTGAGGGAGTATTTGTTCTACCTTTAGCTCCTCGTTGGGTTCGACACTCTTACTTATCGAAAACTGTTGCGATCCCCTATACTTGTGGGTTATCAAGTTCCGACACCATCGACAACATTGGAACCAAGGCTCAGGAGGCGCCTGCATGGTGGCATGCAGATCTTTGTGAAGACCAGAGGCCTGCAAGACTAGATGAGAACTAGAAGACGAAGGCCCCCGCCAAGACCCTTGACGGGGACGCCCACAAGACCCGGCAAGACCCTTGCCGGGGACATCTGCGGGGCTGTAGTCCGGCCCACACCTGCCAAGGTTTTGCTGCCCCATGGCCGTTCCAACGCAGCAGCTAGCCTGCCAACTGGGCGCACACCTACGTGGCAGCATGCAGCTTCTAGGCCAACCGGGCAAGCACCTGCGTGGTGGCATGCAGATCTTCGTGAAGACCCTGCCATCGCACCAGCGCAGCAGCCAACTAGCCAGCATGGCGCTGCATGCCTCGTCAGCTTGGACGCTAGTCGAAGCGAGGCGAGGCAGCGACAAACGAGACGAGCTTCCTTGCCGTCCCCGATAAAGCGAGAGGACACATCGGCAACGCATTAAATGCGTTTTGTCCCACGATGTCAGGGATAAACTCGTACACTGTACATACTTTCCACCTCCTGTGTGCCACAGTTGTCGGATCGGGGGTTCCGACAGACCCTCAAGGTTCGAACTCTGGGGTGCGCGCGGAGATTCTGCCCTCTACCTCTCCGTCTCGCAAGGATCTAAACTACCAAAAGAACAACACAAAAAGACACAGAGTTTATACTGGTTCGGGCCACCGGTGTGGTGTAATACCCTACTCCAGTGTGGTGAGGTGGATTGCCCCTTGGGCTGATGATGATGTATAGTACAAAGGTGAACAGCTTCGCGATGGCGTGTTCTAGCTGGGACGATGAACTGCTAGGGGAGTTCAGCCGCCCTTCTCTCTCTCTCTCTCTCCTTGCTCGGATCCTGGATGCCAGATCGGATTCTGAACACCAGATGCCAGATGCCTCTACCCTGGAGGTGGCTAGTCCTATTTATAGGCAAAGGCCTTGGGCCTCTTCCCAAATATTGAGCGGGAAGGGCGCCAACAATTGGCCAATTCGAAGGGGAACATACAGTACACTTATCCTAACCAAAGTTGGTCCTCGCCTGCCAAAGGCTCTGTGGTGACGCCGCTCTGGGCTCCACGATGAGCTCATTCCCACCGTTGGACTGGTCTTGGTCTCGTTGCACCGAAATGGATGCCTTTGCTTGATCCTCTCACCTGCGCTTGCCCCCTTTGCACCAAAGAGGAAAGGGGAGGACACTGTGCGGTCTGGCGCCCGCCTGGCGCCCTTGGTCTTCACGGCTTGCGTCATGGGCACCTCGCGAGGTACCCTGCCTTGATCTCTCCGCCTCCTCATGAACCAGCCTGAGGAGGCCGCGCCCGAGGAAGCGTTGTGTCGTCCTCCCCGCGAGGCTTGGCCCCTCGCGAGGGTCTTGAGTCTTGCGTTGACGAAGGTGGGCCGTACTGGGCCTCCATTCGAGCCACGCCACGGGCCGCAGACAGGCAAGTATGGGGACCCCCGTTCCCAGAACGCCGACAGTAGCCCTCGGGCCCAAGGCGCGCCCGGGCTTGGCCGTGCCGAGAGGCGAAAGGGCAAGGGCGAAGCGCCGCGGGCCCTAACAGCCTGCGGCCTTGGGCACCGCGTGGCAGTTTGACAGGACGTGGGCGTCTCCGCTTCCCCATGACTCCTCGACGATCGCGCAGATTGGACAAGTCCTTGCATGCAAATCGTGTCATGATTACTTGTGATCGTAGAGTCTGACGGTTGGCCTCCGCTGGCTATAAGTACGGCACCGCGCGTGCCCTTCCAGTCCATCTCTTCTTGTTTCCTCCTTCGCCTTGATTCTTGCTCCCTCTTGACGCGATGGCCCTGATTCGCCGGTTCTCTGCGGCAGAGAAGGGAAAAGCTCTCCAAGAAGTGCCAGACCCGCTCCTGCCGAAGAAGCGACTTGCCCCTCACAGCCGAGACGAAGGAGATCACCAGGTGGTATCAAGGCCTTGGTACGAGCGGCCTCCGCCGGGGTTTCCGCTTCCCTTGTTTTCCCACGCCTAGGGCCTCGGAGGGGGCGACATCGATCCCAGCGGTAGGCGCCGTCGCCGCCGGGTCACGAAGGTGTTGGTCGTTCCGCCTGGAGTCCATGCCGAGGGCTCCTCCCGCGAGCTCGTGCTCCACGCCGCCATGCCTCCGCGAACTTGGATTCGCTTTCCTTCCTTCTTCGCCTCCGTCTTCCCAGAGAGAAGACTCCTGGAGTTGTGGCTGCAGCACACCGACTGCAGCACCCCCGCGACCGAGGCAGAGGTCGCGATGCTCGCCTCGGGCAAGGTCTTCATGACTCGTGGTTGGGGCGAGATCGCTCGGGGCTACAGAGCAAGGGGCGCCCTCACGATCCACCTGGAGTACGATGGCGCTTCGGCGATGTTCTTCAAGGTCTTCGACGCGAGCGGGCGCCGGCTTGAGTGTTGCCCCAGGAGAGGTGGCCAGGACCTCGCGATGGCGACGGCTGGGCCCACCAACTGTCCACTGGACAACTCCACAAGCGGCGGAAGCGCCGGAGGATCCGGCAACCCCAGCGAGGTCTTCACGACTCCGGAGACGAGCGACAACAGCTACGAGCCCGCGAGCCAGCGCCGCTCCTAGAGCAGGGCGGGCTCGCTCGGCCGCCGCCGACTCTGATCTGGATGGGGTTGGCCCCGATGCCTGACGGCCCACTGTTGATGATGGCGTCGTCTGCTGGGGCGCGTGTAGATAGCATCCCTTAGGATCCGTTTCCAGCAAGGAATCATACTGCGCCCCGTGGGGGCTTGTAAGGTGTCTGTGATCCTTTCTGTTAGTACGTGACTTTTGCTATGGAACTATGCGGGTCGCTAATTCTGTCGTAGCTTAGTATTCCCTTTTGAACCTCGCGAGGGCTTGGCACTCTGCGTCGACAGGTCCCAGTCCCAAGGCGGCGTCAGCCATCGCTGGTATGCCAGGTCGCGATGCCGTGGTCAAGGCCAGGAGGTGAGTGACCCGGGGTCCGGTACGAGCCCCTGAGTCGCGATGCTCAGGAGGTCCCCTTTGGCGCCCAAGCAGCCGTCGCTTGATGAGAAAGGGAAACGACCTCGCTGGTACAGAATTGCATTGGGTGCGGGGGTAGTGCCATGGTAGCCAGTGCTTTGGATGGTGACTTATCTGGAGGATCAGGGGTCGTCCCCAGCGCATCGTCGGGTCCGTGGTGTAGTTAGAACAGAGTTGCTCGGCGTGGTCCTCGCGTGTCCCTTCTCCCTCGCCTCTGCTCCCCTTTCTGCTCTACGTCCTCGGGTCCCGGCCCTCGAGCTTGTCTCAGTCGTCGCTGGTATGCCATTCGCGATGCCGTGGACAAGGCCAGAGGGTGAGGGCTGGAGAGCCGGTAAGAGCCCTGAATCGCGATGCTCAGGCACCCCCCCCTTTAACGCGCAAGCGGTTTGCGTGGGCGAGGGTGAAGAGGACTCCGTGAGGGCCTCGGTTAGCGCAATTCTCTCCAAGGATCCTGCACTCATCACAGAAGGAAGAAGGGGCTGCCATGACAGTCATTAGTCGATCGTTAGTCGCTTAAAAGCTCGCTGGTTGGGGCAGGTGAGGTGTATCTGGGCGTCCGTGAGCCAGCGCGGGACTCACAAGGCCCTACCTCTAGGCGGGTTGCGCCTGGCACTGGGCCGTATCTTGAGATGTGTTCCTGCAAAATTTGGTTAGATGCCGGCACTCTACGTCCTCAGGTCCCGACCCTCGAGCTTGTCTCAGCCGTCGCTGGTATGCCAGGTCGCGATGCCGTGGACAAGGCCAGAGGGTGAGGGCTGGAGAGCCGGTAAGAGCCCTGAGTCGCGATGCTCAGGCACCCCCCCTTTAACGTGCAAGTGGTCGACATGGAGAAGAAGAGTTGTAGTGGACAAGCATCAAGTGATCAAGCATGATAGGCGAATGCATAGTTGGAAATAAATGTGAGGGAGATACACGCCGCTGGGCCTAGCCCGAGCGGCTTGGGGATGATGTAGCCCGAGGGGCGCCCCCGACAAAGCAAGCTAACGATCGGAAACTAAAAAGGGATACACACCGCAGGGACGGACCCACGCGGCCTGGGAGTAATGCAGCCCTAGGAGGGCGCTCCCAGCTGGGAATGGAGCTTGAAAGATGTCACCTGAAGATGTCGACGGCGAAATGGCGTTGGTGCGGCAGACTCGATGGGCTGCGGAAGCAGATCCTCACGAGCCCCCAGGCCCTGGGGCCTCGGGAGGCTCCGGAGGCGCTGGTGGCTCCTCGCGAATCATCTCCATCTCCGCCAGGACTGCGGAACGCCTGTCTTCCTGAGCCTCCATGATGCCCCTCATGAGGCGCTGGTACGCGACAGCCACGCTCGGCAAGCCGTAGGGCATGCGAACATAGATGTGGGGTGGACCTCCGCAATGCCCCACTTGTGAGGGCCAGAGGCCCTCTGTCGTGGCGACTTGATTGAGCCCTAGTACGTCGATGCAGACACACAGCCCATCATCCTCGCCTGGATGGGGAGCCACAGCCGGTAGGCGACGGCAACCTCTCATGATTCTCGACTCCTGTAGTTCTTGAATGGCCTGGTTAACAAACTCCTGCTAGTCTGACTCTGCTTGCTTCGCTCCTTCTTGAGGGAAATGTGCGTCGAAGCACGCCTCCACGTGGTGCCCAAGCGCCTCCCTCATGACTCTGGCTAGGTCGGTGGCCCTCAAGTGAGAGCCCCCGAGCCCTGCCTGAGGAGGGCGCCGGGCGCGCTTTCCTATGCGATGGAAGGAGGGTCCCCCTGGACAGGCACAGGCCCTGAGGGTCCTGCCTCCTGAGGGGCAGAGCCTGACGACGTCTTCTTCTTCTTGGGTGTGGTCTCGGGAAGCCTCCTGCTCCCGCGATCTAGGTCTTCTAGCGACGCGGCCTGAAAGGCTCGCTCCAGGGAACACACTGCATCCCTCTCTTCACATGGCACCGTGATGACACCGCCGCTCCCTGGCATCTTGAGGACATTGTAGCCGTGGTGAGTTACGGCCATGAACTTGGCCAGTGCCGGGTACCCGAGGATGGCGTTGTACGGCAGGCGGATGTGAGTGACGTCAAAGTCGATGAGCTCGGTGCGGTAGTTGCTGCGGGCCCCGAAGGTGACAGGGAGGCGGACCTGCCCGATCGGGATTGTGGAACCGTCGGTGACTCCGGAGAAAGGCTTGGTTGGCTGAAGCTGGCCATAGGGCACTTGGAGGTTGTCGAATGTTTCCACGGACAGGACGTTGAGCCCTACTCCACCATTGATGAGGGTCCTGGTGACCAGTACGTTGCTGATGTCTGGGGAGCAAAGCATCGGGAGGACCTCGGCTGTGGTCGCGCACTTGAGCTGATCTGCTGAGCTGAACGTGATGGCGCATGCCGACCACTTGAGAGGGCGCGTTCCTTCGAGCTTGGGGAGGACTGCATTGACTTCACGAGCAAACTTCTTGAAGATGCGTTGGGAGGCTGGGGCTTGAGCTCCGCCTAGGATGCAGGCGATCGCGCGCGGCTCTTGGAAGCCCCCAGCCTCCTCGTCTTGATGGCGGTCTTCGTTCCTCCTTGGCTGAGGCGGCAGTGGAGGGAGGCCCGCGTTGCCATGAGGGCGGTCCTCACGAGGCTGATCCCTCCAGTCCCCCTCGCGAGGCAGGTCCCGCCAGCGGTCCTCTCGAGGTTGGTCGCGCCACCCCTGGCGCGGGCCGCGATCTTCCCAGCGTCTCGAGTTTCTTCCTCCTCCTCCTCGGCCGTAGCCCCGGTCGGCGCGGTCAGGGCGACGGCCGATCCTTCCTTCTCTCACAGCGCGGAGTTCTTGGCATTCGTTGGTTTTGTGGGTGTGGAGGTCGTGGTACACACAGACCGGTTGCCCCTGGCGGATTCGGGTTGATCTTTGCCCCGCTTGGTGTCCGGTTCTGCCGCGAGTACGGCAGCCCCCTTGCGCTTCACGTCCTTAGCCTTGGGCTTCTTCTCTTCTGGGTCTGCAGCAGGAAGCTCGAGGAGGGAGAGACGTCCCTCCTCAGCCCTGGCGCACTTGGTCGCCAAGTTGAACAGCTCCAGGGAGGTGCAGAGGTCTTCATGCATCGCCAGCTCCTCCTTCATCTTGACGTCACGCATGCCATCGGAGAAGGCTGAGATGATGGCTTCCTCGGACACCTTGGGGATCTTGAGGCGTGCATTGTTGAAGCGCTGGATGTACTTTTGCAGGGTCTCCCCAGGTTGCTGCTTGATGCGGCGCATGTCGCTCACGGCGGGCGGCCGGTCGCGAGTACCTTGAAAGTTGGCGATGAAGCGGGTGCGCATCTGCTCCCAGGAGGAGATCGTGCCTGGAGCGATATTCAGGAGCCAGGTGCGAGCTCCTTCCTTCAACGCCATGGGGAACCAGTTCGCCATGACCTTTTCATCCCCGTTGGCAGCTTCGATGCCCAGCTCGTAGAGCTGGAGGAACTCTGCGGGATCGGTCGTGCCGTCGTAGCGAGGAGGCAGGTCCGGCTTGAACTTGCCGGGCCACGCGACGCTACGCAGCTCGGTGGTGTAGGCGCGGCAGCCTGCGGTGGCCACGGGAGGCTTTGGTTGAGGGAGAGCTTGGCCTTGCGGCCCCCCTTGCGCTGCAGCTGGGAGCAGCGCGGGGTCTTGACGTGCCGGAGCTGGAGCAGGGTCGCGGCGAGCCGAAGCAGGGAGCGCTCGGGCAGCCTCTTGCGGTCGAGGGACTTCTTGGCAGCTCCGTTCTTGCTGGGCTGGCGCCTGACGGAGCGGGTTCCGCCCAGGTGGCTGGTACGCCCCCGAAGCTTCATTGCCCGCGCGGGGCGGGGTGCGGCGCAGCGGAGCGGACGGTGCAGGAGAGCCCCCTGCGGCGCGGACGAGCTCGGCGACGCGGTCGAGCCACTCTTCGTAGACGTCGTCGACGGGGCGGTAGCGCAGGAGCTCGTTTGCCGCGATGAGTGCAGCTCGAGCCTCCAAGGGCGTGCGGAGCGCGTGGGACGAAGAGCGAGCTGGCGTGAGCGACGGAGTAGCGGTTCGGCCGTCTCGCCGCACGGACGGGTGCTAAGACGACGCTTGTTGCTCTTTACCCGCCGGGCCGTTGGTGGCGTTGACGGCGGGCGACGGGGAACGACGAGGACGCCCGCCGACGGGAGCTGTCTGGGCGACGCGGGAAGCGATGGCGGCCCGGTGCTCGGCGCGGGCCTGATGAGCGTCAGACATGGATGCGACGGTCGGAGGAGAACGGAGCGGTGGAAGACAGATTCTGGCGCACCCCAGCCTGGCGCGCCAAATGTTGGATCGTGGGTTCCGGCAGATCCTCAAGGTTCGAACTCTGGGTTGCGCGCGGAGATTCTTCCCTCTACCTCTCCGTCTCACAAGGATCTAAACTACCAAAAGAACAACACAAAAGACACAGAGTTTATACTGGTTCGGGCCACCGGTGTGGTGTAATACCCTACTCCAGTGTGGTGAGGTGGATTGCCCCTTGGGCTGCCGATGATGAACAGTACAAGGGTGAACAGCTTCGCGATGGCGTGTTCTAGCTGGGACGATGAACTGCTAGGGGAGTTCAGCCGCCCTTCTCTCTCTCTCTCTCTCCTTGCTCGGATCCTGGATGCCAGATCGGATTCTGAACACCAGATGCCAGATGCCTCTACCCTGGGGGTGGCTAGTCCTATTTATAGGCAAAGGCCATGGGGCTCTTCCCAAATATTGAGCGGGAAGGGCTCCAACAATTGGCCAATTCGAAGGGGAACATACAGTACACTTATCCTGACCAAAGTTGGTCCTCGCCTGCCAAAGGCCCTGTGGTGATGCCGGTCTGGGCTCCACGATGAGCTCATTCCCACCGTTGGACTGGTCTTGGTCTTGTTGCACCGAAATGGATGCCTTTGCTTGATCCTCTCACCTGCGATTGCCCCCTTTGCACCAAAGAGGAAAGGGGAGGACACTGTGCGGTCTGGCGCCCTTGGTCGTCACGGCTTGCGTCATGGGCACCTCGCGAGGTACCCTGCCTTGATCTCTCCGCCTCCTCATGAACCAGCCTGAGGAGGCCGCGCCCGAGGAAGCATTGTGTCGTCCTCCCCGCGAGGCTTGGCCCCTCGCGAGGGTCTTCAGTCTTGCGTTGACGAAGGTGGGCCGTACTGGGCCCTCCATTCGCAGGCAGGCAAGTCTGGGGACCCCCGTTCCCAGAACGCCGACAACAATGGCGACCCCTTTGATGTATAAAAGGAGGCCCGAGGCGTACTGAGGAAGGATTCAGACTTTTTGGGCTAGGCATGCACCGCAGCTAGTTCAAGAACTCAAGAACACCAAATATACACCAAAGCAGGACTAGGGTATTACGCATCGTTTGCGGCCCGAACCTTGATAAAATTCCCACGTGTTGATGTTCTAAACCCGCTCTTTGCACAGCCCTGCGCCCCCCAACCATAGTAGGGATTCCCTGTGATCCCATAGGTGTTGTTCTTGAACCCCGACATCTTTGGCACGCCAGGTAGGGGGCACAAGCTGTGAACAATCTAGTTTAGAGGTTAGTGCATCGACTTCGCCATCGCGATGGCTCCCAAGAAGAAGGGGATCACAGCAATCGGGTTGTCCGGAGCAGGCCCGTCCGCACCAGCGCGGGCATGTGACAGGGTGGCCACGGATGGTGCCAGAGGCACAGCCCCCGAGCATCCACGATACTCTAGCAATCGGAGCCAGGCGAGCGGCATCGTTTGGATCCGAGACGACGAGCCACACACCGCTTGGTCCGGGGCGAGGCCGTGCTGCCCACAGGCGGCGCGGCAACCTCTATGATGCCCCAGCGGGTGCCCGCGCCATGGCCTTCCCAGGCCGCGCGTGATGAGCAACTCTGCGACGTCGGTGCCACTGGGCGCCGCCGCGGGAAGAGCCCTTTGTGTCACTCCCAGGACACATCGGGCAGCGTGCACACCTGGACGCTGGCGGAAGCGGCGCGTGGCCATAAGACCGTGATAGAGCTCCTTCTAATATGGTTAGAAGTTGGAGCACGTCACGGTCCACACAGTTTTCGCCGCCTCCCATGCCAGCAGAAGCGTTGGCGCGCGTGCAACTGCTCCTCGACTTTCCTCCCGCCGCGGAGAAGCTTGACGAGTGGAGAGCCATGATGTCTACTACACAACCTTCTTCTTGTAGACGTTGTTGGGTCTGCAAGTGCACAGGTTTGTAGGACAGTAGCAAATTTCCCTCAAGTGGATGACCTAAGGTTTATCAATCCGTAGGAGGCGTGAGGATGAAGATGGTCTCTCTTAAGCAACCCTGCAACCAAATAACAAAGAGTCTCTTGTGTCCCCAACACACCCAATACAATGGTAAATTGTATAGGTGCACTAGTTCGGCGAAGAGATGGTGATACAAGTGCAATATGGATAGAAGATATAGGTTTTTGTAAACTGAAAATATAAAAACAGCAAGGTAACAAGTGGTAAAAGTGAGCGTAAACGGTATTGCAATGATAGGAAACAAGGCCTAGGGTTCATACTTTCGCTAGTGCAAGTTCTCTCAACAATAATAACATAGATAGAACATATGACAAGCCCTCAACATGCAACAAAGAGTCAGTCCAAAGCCACTAATAGTGGAGAACAAACGTAGAGATTATGGTCGGGTACGAAACCACCACAAAGTTATTCTTTCAAATCAATCCGTTGGGCTATTCCTATAAGTGTCACAAACAACACTAGAGTTTTTACTAGAATAACACCTTAAGATACAAATCAACCAAAACCCTAATGTCACCTAGATACTCCATTGTCACCTCAAGTATCCGTGGGCATGATTATACGATATGCATCACACAATCTTAGATTTATCCAACCAACATAAAAGTACTTCAAAGAGCGCCCCAAAGTTTCTACCGGAGAATCAAGAACATGTGCCAACCCCTATGCATAGGTTCCAATGTCACGAAACCCGCAAGTTGATCACCAAGACATACCTCAAGTGTTCTCATAAAGACTCAATCTGATAAGATTACTTCAAAAGGGGAAACTCAATTCATCACAAAGGAGTAGAGGGGGAGAAACATCATAAGATCCAACTACAGTAGCAAAGCTCGGGATACATCAAGATCGTGCCATAGAGGAACACGAGAGAGAACACGAGAGAGAGAGAGATCAAACACATAGCTACGGGTACATACCCTCAGCCCCGAGGGTGAACTACTCCCTCCTCGTCATCGAGAGCGCCGGGATGATGAAGATGGCCACCGGAGATGGATCCCCCCTCCGGCAGGGTACCGGAAAGGGACCCCGATTGATTTTTGGTGGTTCTGGAGGCTTGCGGTGGCGGAACTCCCAATCTATCTTCTGTTCTGGAAGTTTTAGGGTACGACGATATATATGGGTGAAGGGGGAACATCGGTGGAGCTACGGAGGCCCCACGAGGCAGGGGGGCGCGCCCAGGGGGAGGGCGCGCCCTCCACCCTCGTGACCGCCTCGTGGCTCTTCTGACGCGGGGTCCAAGTCCATCAGGTGGGTTTCCTTCCAAAAATAACTTCTCCAGTTGATTTCGTTCCGTTTTGACTCCGTCTGATATTCCATTTCCTCGAAATACTGAAATATGCATAAAATAACAAATCTGGGCTGGGCCTCCGGTTAATAGGTTAGTCCCCAAAAAAATATAAAAGTGGATAATAAAGCCCAATATTGCCTAAAACACTAGATAAAGTAGCATGGAGCAATCAAAAATTATAGATACGTTGGAGACGTATCAAGCCACCATCCGGAGCCTCATCAGCTTCACCAACAAAGATGAACCGCACCTAGCAGGACCCTCGAGCCAGCGCTCGGTAGAGCCGGTGCACGCCGGAGGAGGGAGGACTGGGGGTGTTGTGACCATGGTGCGCTCCCCTCCCCCACGCCAGCAACAGCAGCCGCCAGCTCATCGGGGCAACGCTTGTGACAACATTTCCACAGCTTCGTCCAACCCGCGGGCCCGCTGCGACCATGTCAAATTCTTCGAGAGCGAGCTCAGGAAGACGCTCAGAGCACCATTAAGCGGCGGCGGGAAGCGCCCCATCAGTCAGATAGGCGTGCGGGGCCCACTATGGACCACCCAACACCGGGGGGTTCCGGCGACCTACCTTACGAGGTGGGTTGTCCGACCTTTACCCGTGAGCGGCGGCAGTTCCAGTGGCCCTCCCTGTTGGTGTCAAAACCGGCAGATCTCGAGTAGGGGGTCCCAAACTGTGCGTCTAAGGCGGATGGTAACAGGAGGCGGGGGACACGATGTTTACCCAGGTTCGGGCCCTCTCGATGGAGGTAATACCCTACTTCCTGCTTGATTGATCTTGATGATATGAGTATTACAAGATTTGATCTACCACGAGATCGTAGAGGCAAAACCCTAGAATCTAGCCTATGGTATGATTGTCGTTGTCCTATGGACTAAACCCTCCGGTTTATATAGACAAAGGAGGGGGCTAGGGTTACACAGAGTCGGTTACAAGGGAGGAGATCTACATATCCGTATTTCCAAGCTTGCCTTCCACGCCAAGGACAGTCCCATCCGGACACGGGACGAAGTTTTCAATCTTGTATCTTCATAGTCCAACAGTCCGGCTAAAGTATATAGTCAGTCTGTCCGAGGACCCCCTAATCCAGGACTCCCTCAGTAGCCCCTGAACTAGGCTTCAATGACGATGAGTCTGGCGCGCAGATTGTCTTCGACATTGCAAGGCGGGTTCCTCCTCCGAATACTCCATAGAAGATTTTGAACACAAGGATAGTTTCCAGCTCTACAAAACACATTCCACATTCCACCGTAGAGAGAATAATAATATTTCCACAAATCTAATCTGCTGACACATTCTGCAGCATGACATCACACCACGGCCCGGTCATTATTCGAACCGTTTTCCTCAACCAGCCACTGCACATATTGCGAGGCGGTTTTCTTGTCACGTCTTGTCGAAGCAGAGATCGTGTCCCACTTATCACGGGATTCTCATCAATACGGGTGTGGGTAACCCAAATGTGCCATCAATTACCTCGCTTGGGGAATAAGCAAGTTTACCAGGCAGGTGGGGAGGCGCATAGTTTCTCCTACCTTTATAAAGAGACAATGATTCATCTTTTTCACCCACGCCCTCTTTCTCTTTGCTCATCCATCCTCGCACACTCGAGCTCCGGCGCCCAAGTTCGCGTTTCCTCCTCATAACCACTCCAAGCATGTCCGGAGCGGGAGGCAAGTGAATGGTCTCCTCTGTTATGGAGGAGGACATCATAAAGCTCCGGGGAGCTGGATACCTGGCCACGGATATCGCGCACCGGCTACCAGATGCGGGGCAGATCGTCCCTACTCCCGAACCCCATGAGAGGGTGGTATTTCTTACCCACTTCGTCCGCGGATTGGGATTTCCTCTCCACCCGTTTGTCCATGGGCTCACGTTCTACTACGGGCTGTACTTTCATGATCTGGCCACCAATTTCATCCTCAACATCTCGGCGTTCATCGTCATGTGCGAGGCCTTCCTCCGCATCAAGCCCCACTTCGGCCTGTGGCTGAAGACCTTCAACGTCAAACCGAAGGTGGTGGTCGGCCAGCAAGCGGAGTGCGGAGGCGCCATGGTGGGCAGAATGCCCAACATCACCTGCCTTGAAGGCTCCTATGTGGAGACGGTAAAGTGGTGGCAATCGGGGTGGTTCCACATCACTGAGCCGCGCGACACCAACTAGGTGGCGGCCCCCAAATTTTGATCCGGAATCCCCATGCGGCTCACCTCCTGGGAAGAGAAGGGCCTATCCTGGGGTTCCTCCAGACCTGCGTCAAAAACATCATGAGCAAGAAAATCAAGCTTGTCAACGTGGTCCAAGTCATGCTCTTCCGTCGGATCCCCCCGTGTCAAAGACGGGCGTTCAATTTGTGGGAGTTTGACCCGGCCGAGCACCACACGCTATGAGAGCTCTTTGACATGACGCATAAAGACATCTGGAAGGTGCTGTTTAAGGGCGCCGAGGTACCTCCTCCCCTTACCGAGGACCGCAGACTCAGTGTAAAGCGCCTACCAATCCGGTAAGTTTTTTATATCTCATAAGATGTTCTTTTCCCCAGTTTAACCATGCAGAGGATCTAAGTCCCCACGCCATTTAACAGGACTGGGTAGCGACAGCGGAGCAGATCGATTGTCCAGCCCCCCTGCCCGAAGATCCAGCAGATGCTCTCCTAACGGAGATGCTGGTTCCGGCGCCTTATGAGGTGCTGGAGAAGAAGGCCAAGAAGAAGGCCACAGGGACCAGGAAGGGTCTCCGATGCAAGGTTATATCGGACTCCTCGTCCGGAAACACCGAGGCGCACTCCTCCCATGAAAACAATGAGGAGGAAGAGGAAAGTTCTCCCCCCGCATCCATGGGAGACAAGAAAAGGAAGGCCACCCCATCTAGGGAGGCCGAAGGGTCCAAGAAGGGAAGGACCCTCCTTCCGGACTGCTCCACAATAGCCGCTTTTAGCGATGATGAGTGGTTGCCCAAGGACAAGCCCCTGGCGAAGTCATAAGTATCCGGATACCATAATAATTCTTGGTATGTTTTATTTTACTGCTTCTTATCGTGCTGAACATGATCATGCGGTCCCTCCAGAGCTCATATCGACGTATCCTCTTCGGAGGAGTCTTTGGGCTCGTCGGAGATGAAGAGCGATTCACTCCCGACAGCCTCCTCTCCCCGCCCTACGGACGACGCCGAGGTGTTGTCCCAAAGGGCACTGAACCAAGGGGAGACAGTTCAGGAGGTGCCCCAAGGCGACATTCCGGACGCTGGGCGCAGGAGGGGCAAGACTCCCATGGGTAGTGGGGGCAGCAAGTCTAGCCCCCGGCCGAATACTACACCCGAACCTCTAGTGGTTCCGAATTCTATCAGGCGACCCCTCGCTAAGAGGGGCAAGCCGCCCGTGCTGACGGCCTCTGTCCATCCAGAGGCATCGGACAACTTGCTGGAAGCGCTTTGCGACACTTCCATTGACAAGGAACACCGCACTATCATGAGTGTGGTGGTCAAGAAGGTTCAGTCCACCAAAAGCGGATTGATTGAAGCCTATTCCAGCCTCCTAATAGGCTTTGAGGTAAGTAATCAAATTGTACAAAAATGTTACAACATATACAGTAGCAAAGTAAGGCTGAACAGAGGATCAAATAATAAACACAGGAGTCTAATCAAAATATGTCTATGTAGATAAGCAGGCTTCCCTGCTGGGCGCAGCCGCTAGCACGACGGAGGTCGCCGCACTGAAGCAGGACGTTGAGCGGTCCAAAGAAGAGCTCGGCCTTACCAAGAGGCAGCTCAAAGAGAACAAAGGTAAATAACACCCCGTCTGAATATTTGAAAGTGCGTTATATCGAGTAGAGGGGGGGTGAATA
The DNA here is from genome assembly GCA_032464435.1 of Aegilops umbellulata. Taxonomy (NCBI): domain Eukaryota; kingdom Viridiplantae; phylum Streptophyta; class Magnoliopsida; order Poales; family Poaceae; genus Aegilops; species Aegilops umbellulata. The sequence continues at coordinate 160,992,293 of CP136056.1, read as the reverse complement.
GGCGATTTTTATGAAATTCTTCACTGAGGAATTTGCTCGTGAGGAAATTCCTTAGCGAAGAACTACTAGTAGTGGAATAAGTACTCAGATGAAAACATAACAGAATCCACGCATAGTCATCATGATGAAATGAAGACAAACACAGAGTACAGAAAGCGTAAACACAGGACAACACTAGATGAAGACAAAACAGACTGAAGAAATTGGACTGAGGAAATTGAGAAAGTCTTCAGTCAAAGTCTTCAAACACAGATATGAACAAACACGCAACACAGTAATGAGGAAATGAAAGTGTTGAGGAAATGGAACCAGTAAGCTTGGTGAAGACAATGATTTGGTAGACCAGTTCCAACTGCTGTCTCAGTTGTACATCTGGTTGGAGCGGCTGAGTATTTAAACTCGAGGACACCTAGTCCCGGACACACAGTCCTCACCGTATTCTCCTTGAGCTAAGGACACACAGTCCTCGCCCAATCACTCATGGTAAGTCTTCAGGTGACTTCCAAACCTTCACAGACTTGGTCACTCGCGATCCACAATTCCTCTTGGATGCTCTAGACCTTGACGCCTAACCGTCTGGAAGAAGCACAGTCTTCAAAGGTATCAAGCGTCAGATCCATGCAGGATCAATCTCTTCAGTGATACTCGATCACTTTGGGTTTGTAGGTGTTTGGGTTTGGGTTTGGATTTTCCTCACTTGATGATTTTCGCTCAAAGTCCTCGGAGGATGGGTTGCTCTCAAATGACAAGTGTCAAGTTCTCTCGGAGCAGCCAACCAGCTAGTGGTTGTAGGGGGCGGCTATTTATAGCCTAGGGAGCAGCCCGACATGATAAGACATAAATGCCCCTCAATGATATGACCGTTATGTGGACAAGATATTTTGGAACAGCTGGCGCGTAGCACAGCAACGGTCGGAAATTTGAGGTACAAATTCCTCAGGGCTATCATGTTCCTCACTGTGTAGGCAATTCGCACTGGCGAATTCCTAACTCCTCAGTCAGAGCAAAGTCCTCAGTGACTAGAAGAACTGCGTCTCTGTCACTGAAGAAATTGACTAAACTGTATGAGATTTCCAATGGCTTCACTCGAAGGGATTGGTAGGTGTAGGATTTGAGATGAGCATCACATGGAAATTTTCTCCTTAGTATTTCCTCAACCCCCTTTAACAGTACGGTGTTTCCTATGACTCAAGAAAGAGAAAATGAAACTACGAAAACAAAAGTCTTCACGCTTCATGTTCCTCGAATGAATACCAAGTCTTCAAGGTCACACCAATTTCTTCACTTTCAAAGTCTTCAGTATATCAAAGTCTTCAGTCGAAGAACTTCATTTTTAGGGGTCGACTTTCTCTGTAAATATCAAACTCCTCATATACTTATAGACCTGTGTACACTCATAAACACATTAGAAACTTAACCTATAAGTCTTCAATACACAAAAATCACTAAGGGGAACTAGATGCACTTACAATCTCCCCCTTTTTGGTGATTGATGACAACATAGGTTAAGTTTTCAACGGGGAAAAATATATGAAGTGTAAATACTGATATTGAGGAATTTGATTGCAAGATATAGAAGAACTCCCCCTGAATATGTGCATAGTGAGGAATTTGCTTTTGAAGCAATGCACACTTGAAGAGTTGAATCATGGAGATCTCCCCCTATATGTTGTAATTCATACACGCATTTGATATATAATATGAAGAATTTGAAATGCATGTTGAAATATGGTGCCTGATGTAATTCAGCATGCGTGCGATAATATTAATGAGGAATAGGCATGCAGAATAGCGCATCAAAAGTATCTGAGCATAGTGCAACAAAAGTATCAGCGCACCATCGGGTTTAAGATTACAACTCGATCCAATAAAGTTTCAGAAGAACGAGTGTTGTAACTTAGCAAAAAACGCCCTTTATTATAGACCCTCTTGAAGACTAACTCAGATTTATCCCCCTTTGTCATCAAATGACCAAAAGGATCGAAACTAAGGACTAACGCCCCTGAAGATATTCAAGTTGATGAAGGAGCGCCAGCGTTGTTGGGGTCGGTCGTTGATGTAGGACCTGCCGCAGTGTCATCCAAGTCTTCATGTTCATCAGTGTCGCGTGATGAAGAATATGAACTGGCCACCAAAGAAGGAACTGGGACATTCTTGTATTTCTTCGGAGGAGGTGCAGACCAGGCAAATTCTTCATTGAGACCCATTTTCTTCAGATCATCAGCGCTGTAGACTTGAGACAGAACAGTCCAGGTGTGGTTGAGGGTTTCATGCAGGTAGTAGTGGTTTTTCTTCACTTCATTATGTGTTGCAGTCATGCTGTGAAGAATTGAACCGAACTGACGCTTGACCCATTTGTGTTTGCGATCAACCTTTTGATGAAGACTGAGGAGTAACTCACGATCAGTCATCACCCTGGGTGCTGTGGCTTGAGGATTTGGCTTGGCAGTGTTGGCGGCAGTGTCATGTGTGGCAGAGTCGTCATTGGTGGAATAAGATGCTGCCTTGCGAAATTGACCATCCAATGGATGAATGCCTTCATCTATCACAGCAGTAGCTTTGCCCTTTTCTTCAGCTGTGGAAAATGTCCTTTTGAGGACTTCAATGGGAGGCAAGTAGCTACACTGGTTGAGAGTTTCAGCTTTGTAGTTGAGTGAAGACCTTGTCCTGATGAATCTCATAATTCAAGGTGCATAAGGCTTCAGCTCAAATGGCGACATAGCGATATTTGCCAAAGTCCTCATGAAGAAATCATGGAAGTTGACGGGAACGCCGTGACAGATGTTGAAAAGCATGTTCTTCATGATGCCAACGACTTCTTCATCACTTGAGTCGTGGCCTTTGATGGGACTCATTGTCTTCGTCAGAATCCGATAGACAGTCCTAGGCACATACAACAATTCCTTGATGAGGAATGTGGTTCGAGGGGCCTGCCCTGGCTTCAAAGGCTTCATCAGCACTTGCATATAGTGATTAGAGAGCTCAGGTTCGTCGTAAACACAACGTGCATCTTTAGTGGGTGGACTCAGAGGAAGGGCACGAAGCAATTCAGATGCTGGGGCCTTATAATGGGTGTTCTCAGTCATCCAGTCCAGAACCCATGAATTGACATCTTCAGAGTTGCCGGTGATGTGCAGTGTTGCATACAACTGAAGAATGAGTTCTTCATTCCAATCGCATATGTCAGTGCAGAAATTGAGCAGTCCAGCATCGTGAAGAACACTGAGGACTGGCGTGAAGCACGGCATGGACTCCATATCCACATGAGGAATATGTGCATGGTCGAAGACTTTGTCCTTGTTGAAAAGCACTGAGGAATAGAAATTTGCTTGACTAGCTGTCCAGAAACGCCTCTTCCTTATGCGAGCAGAGTCATAAGGGTTGTATTCAGTGAAGAACGCGTGCTCGCCAAAGAAGTCTTCAGCCTTGAATTTTTGCTTCCTTGAGAACGGATCCTTTGGCTTTGACAGAGGAGTGTCAGTGAGTTGCATCACTACCTCAGGAATCACGATCTCAGTTTCTTCAGGCTGAGGAATTTCTGGTTCCTCCTCAGGTGCAGTCACCTTTTCAGCTTCAGCAGCAGTTTCTTCAGCACTAGTGGCTGGAATTTCTTCATTCACAGATGCAGTGGGATGAGTTTCTTCAGATTCCATCGGAACAGTTGGTGCAGGGGAGTGAGGGATTTGCTGCAGTGGGGTGAAGAGTGTAGAATTGGGATGCTGACTTTCCCAAAAGTCGTCATTCATCAATGGAGTTGTGCTTCCAATGTCCACATCTTCATCATCAATTTCTTCAACACCGGCCTCTTCAGCATCAAACTGAGGCATTGGTGATGAGACTACTGGGGTTGAAGGGATTCCATCCACTTCAATTTCTTCATCAATCTGCTCTGAGGAAGCAGCAGACTGAGTTTCTTCATCTGATCCACTTGGGATCACATAGTCTTCACCAAAAGGAACAAGGTCCTTTGATGGCATGGATGAGATAGGAACAACATCAATTGGGTTGGCAAAGGAGCTGGTCATGGGCTTCATCTTCTTTGGGACTGAAGATTCTGAAGCATTTGATGCTTTCCTTTTCTTCACTGCAGCTCGCTCTGCAGCCTTGGTCTTCTTCACATCCAATGCAGATGGAAGGATAGGAGTTGGTGTAGGTGCAGGTGGAGCTGAGGAATCTGGTTGATTTTCCTCCGGAGCAACTGATGCAGTTGTCCTTTCTTCTTCAGTTTCTTCAGGCGCACCACTAGTGGATGCCCTGACATTTTCTTCAGTGGCTGGAGTGGAGTCATTCGCCCTGGAACTAACATTTTCTTCAGCAGCCTGAAAGTCATCAGCGGTGCTGGCATGTTCTTCAGTTTGTTGAACAGATGCTTCAGCTTGAGGAACTTCTTGTTGCGATCGGGCTGCAACATTGGTGAATTTCTCAGTCAATTGTACAAACCTGACTTTTGCTCCTTTCCAGTCAGCATAGTATGCATCAAAGTCATCGCTGAGGGCTTTGATGTCAGCTTGCATCTTGATGAGTTCTTCAGGCTTCATGGTGAGAACATTCTTCCTTAGCAGTTTCTCTTTCCTGTACTGTGATTTCTTGATCCGCCTGGCCCTATCATATTTCCACTTCTCCTCTTGGATGAAGTGAGTCAGCATGTGACTTTGGCCAGGAGTCAGTTTGAAGTTAGGCATGGGCGTGTTGGGATCCTTATGCCAGATATTGATGTAATCAAGGATCGCCCTTGGATCCAGCAGTAGGGGCACAGGTGTGCCTTTGGCTTTAGCAGCCCTTTCTTGGTAGTCTTTGATGATTTCAGCAAGTTCTTCTTCATCAGCTTCATCATCATCAAATGGTACAGTGAAGACTACCTGCTTCTTCATAGGACTTGGGCAAGTGCCGCGTCCAGCAGTAGCCTTTTTCTTCAGCGGAGAGGGTCCAGCTGAGGAACTTGGTGCAGCTGAGGAACTAGCTGAGACACCAGAGGCAATTGAGATGCTAGTAGTCCTTTGGCACGAGGCCAGATGCACAGGTGCTGAGGACTTTGTCGGGACAGCTGAGGATTGTAGAGGAGGTGCTGAGGATTTTGGTGGAGCAGGAGCAGCATGAGGAATTTGCTTTGAAGATTTTGAAGTGTCTGGCCGTGAGGGCATTGCTGGTGAAGCACTTGGCTTGCGAGCGGGCTTCTTGAGCATCGCTTTCCTCGGCTTCATAGAGGCCTCAACAGCAGTAGTAGCAGCAGAGTCTTCATTAAATTTCCTCACTGCTTCTCTGGCTTGCCTTGCCAATTTAGCTTGGCGCTTGGCCCATTCCTCAGGAAAATCCTCACCGTGCTTGATGCTAGTGGGATCAGCCTCTTGGCCAGGTGCTAATGGGGCTCTTGGGCATGGAGGGTTCAGTGCGAATTTCTTCATGTACTTTGGAGTGACATATCTGTACTCCCTCCATTCACGTGCCCATCTCCGTTCAATCCTCTGAATGCGCACCTTGCGCTGATTTTTATCTTCTTTGCCAAATTTGGATTCATCAGGCGTGCAGTAAGCTTTATAAATATCCTCAGGGATTTCAAATGCAGTCATAACCTCAGGCTTCTTTCCTCCTTTCTGAGGCCTTTTTCCATCAGCCATTTTCTTCAGTTGAGGAATTTGAACAATTGAGTTCTCTGAAGAAGTATGCAACTTTTCTTCAAGGAACGCTGCAAATGAGTTAAGTTGATGAGAACCTAATGATTCAGCAGCGGACATGTGTACCTGTGAACAGAGTATAGTTGCGAGGAATTTGAAGAGGTCATATGCGTTCTCAAAGGGTTTTTCATAAAGAACAAGTTTGAGGAATCTGACCAGATGCGTCTTGAGGAATTTCACTAAGCGCTTTATATCTTAGGTTCCAGAGTTGTATAGATCGAAGATCCACACAATTGAGGAATCTTGAAGAAAATGATGCTTAGGGAAATGAATCAAGAACAGATAACATGTGAGGTGTTTTGTGTGGCAAGATTTGAAGAATAAAACACCTTTGAAGATTTTGTAGAAAAGTTTTGAATCAAAGAGGGCAGTAAAAGTAGCTTTTAATTACCCTGAAACGAAGAACACGACGAACTGTGAGTTGTAACAAGGAGGTTCGTCGATGCAGATCTTCCACGCCCTAACTTGCCGGAGGAAGACGTCTACGGCGGCGACGGAGGTGAGGATTTCCGCAGTCGGCGCGAGTACGACGGTGACGAGGTCGAGGCAGTGAAGCTCTTCCTCACCGGCGACGATGGAGTAGCGGCGGCGCTAGGGTTCAGAAGCTCGAGCGGGGGGAGTGAGATCGAGCGGGGTAAAAGAAGTGTGGAAGGGGACAGGGGTATTTATAGCCACGGTGAAAAACTGCTCGTCCGAAGATTTGGGATGAACGTGCCCCTGGCCGTTCTCCTTCTCATGACATGTGTCACCCACGTACTGTGTAGTGGAGATCGTGTAAGATCGTGGGTGAGTAAAATAATGCATCGTGGGATGCAGAACGGTTTGAGCGGCAAAACCGAAAGTTTGGATAAGATCCGTTTTAATGTTCCGTTCGCAATTTCTTCAGCTGACAAGGACACAGTGAAGAATTTGAACGCGTTTCAAATAGAACGCACATGAAGAATTTGTGAACAGATTGGATTGAGTATAGCATAGAGGGGAAGGGTCTGATCACATTCACTTAGCAGAAAAATCAACTTGAAGAAATAGCTATAAGTGAATGCTGTAGAGGACATTAACTCATATATATATATATAGCCAATGAAGAAAAACGACGTCACAAGTGAAGATTTTGCAAAGTTGAAGAATTTGAAAAACTAAGGAATTTGAAAAGTTGAGGAAAAACTCAAACTGAAGATTTTCAACTTTTGTGGTGGCGTGACCCACCGTATAAGAATGATGATTTCAGACACCGCGTACAATTGTTGTAGGGTTATGAGAATCAAATTCTTCATTAATTTCTTCACACTTAGAGTGTTATTCTTCATTGATTGAAGAAAAACATTTCTTCATGTGTTACACATCTAAGTCATCAATTTTGCATAAGTGTTAGGATGAGTGCCTTTTCAAAGTACATTCGAAGATTCTAAGATATTTAGCTCACACCGCAACTTGCTAAATCTCTTCTCATCCATGGTCTTAGTGAAGATATCGGCTAACTGTTCTTCAGTCTTCACATGCTCAATAGAAATGTCGCCCTTCAACACATGATCACGAAGAAAATGATGACGAATCTGAATGTGCTTTGTCTTCGAGTGCTGAACTGGGTTGTGAGCAATCTTGATGGCACTCTCATTGTCACAGAGGAGAGGCACATTCTTCACGTTGATGCCATAGTCCTTGAGTGTTTGCTTCATCCATAGCAGTTGAGCACAGCAAGAACCATCAGCAATGTACTCAGCTTCAGCAGTAGACAGTGATACACAGTTCTATTTCTTCGAGGACCAACAGACCAAGGATCGTCTGAGAAAATGACAAGTACCAGATGTTGACTTGCGGTCCACACGGTCACCAGCATAGTCAGAGTCAGAATATCCAATGAGATCAAAATTTGAGCCCTTGGGATACCATAATCCTAGTGTTGGTGTATGAGCTAGATATCGAAGAATATGCTTCATAGCCTTATGGTGTGATTCCTTCGGTGCAGCTTGAAATCGGGCACACATGCAAACACTAAGCATTATATCTGGCCTAGATGCACATAAGTACAATAAAGAGCCAATCATGGAGCGGTATACCTTATGATCGAAGTCAGTACCATTTTCATCAGTGCATAAATGACCATTTGTGGGCATTGGAATTTTGATGCCTTTGCAATCTTGCATGCCGAATTTCTTCAAGACATCCTTGAGGTATTTCTCCTGAGATATGAATATGCCATTGCGCTGTTGACGAATTTGAAGACCTAAGAAGAATTTCAACTCTCCCATCATAGACATTTGATATTCTTCACTCATCATATAGGCAAATTCATCACTATAACGTTGGTCAGTACAGCCAAAGATGATATCATCAACATATATTTGGCACACAAACAATTCACCATCATAAGATTTAGTAAAGAGAGTGGGATCGAGTGAACCGGGTGTGAAGCCTTTCTTCATGAAGAATTCCTTCAATGTATCATACCACGCCCGTGGGGCCTGCGTGAGGCCATAAAGGGCCTTGTTAAGTCTGAAGACTTTGTCAGGATGCTTTGGATCTTCAAAACCTAGGGGTTGAGCAACATATACTTCTTCCTCAAGCTTACCATTGAGGAATGCACTTTTCACATCCATTTGGTATAAGATGATATCATGATGGTTAGCATAAGCAAGTAATATGCGAATAGCTTTAAGTCTAGCAACAGGTGCAAAAGTTTCATCGAAGTCAACTCCTTCAACCTGTGTGTAGCCTTGAGCTACTAGTCGTGCCTTATTCCTCACCACAACACCATTTTCATCTTGCTTGTTGCGGTAGATCCACTTTGTGCCAATGATGTTATGCTTGCGCGGATCGGGACGATTGACTAGTTCCCAGACATTGTTGAGCTTGAACTGATGTAATTCTTCTTGCATGGCCTGAATCCACTCAGGCTCCAGAAATGCTTCATCTACCTTAGCGGGCTCTGTGATAGAGACAAAAGCAAAGTGCCCACAAAAGTTAGATAGATGTGAAGATTTTGAGCGTGTGAGAGGACCTGGTGCCCTAATGTCATCGATGATCTTCTCCACTTGCACTTCTTTTGCAACGCGAGGATGAGCTAGTTGTCGTTGAGGAATTTGATCAACATTTTCTTCAGGTGCATCAGCTCGACGTTCTTCACGTTCTGGAATGAATTCTTCAGCAGATTCTTCAGTAGGAATGACATCTTCAGTAGCCTTGTGCTTGATAGAATCCTCAGGTGCTGGTTCATCTAACACAGAAGGTAGGTGCTCTCTTTGCGAGCCATTAGTTTCATCGAACCGCACATCTACAGTTTCAACAATCTTGTGAAGAACATTGTTGAAGACTCTGTAGGTGTGCGAGTCCTTTCCGTAACCAAGCATAAAACCTTCATGTGCTTTTGGTGCAAATTTAGAGTTGTGATGAGGATCTCTAATCTAGCATTTAGCACCGAAGAATTTGAAATAACTCACATTGGGTTTCTTGTCAGTGAGGAGTTCATAGGCAGTCTTTTTGAAGAATGTGTGAAGATATACTCTGTTGATGATGTGGCATGCAGTATCAATTGCATCAACCCAGAAACGATGAGGGGTTTTGTATTCGTCAAGCATAGTGCGAGCCATCTCAGCAAGAGTCCTGTTCTTGCGCTCCACGACGCCATTCTGTTGAGGAGTATAAGGAGCAAATAACTCATGAGTAATACCAAGTTCATCAAGATAGTCACTGAGACCCGAATTCTTGAACTCAGTGCCATTGTCACTTCTGATGTGCTTGATCTTCACACCAAAGTTGGTTGAAGCCCTCGAGGAAAATCGTTTGAAGACTTCCTGCACTTCAGTTTTGTAAGAGACAAGGTGTACCCATGTGTAACAAGAGTAATCATCAACAATAACAAAGCCATATTGAGATGCTTCATTTGAAACAGAGGAATAATGATTAGGACCGAAGAGATCCATGTGAAGCAATTCAAATGGTCGAGTAGTGGTCATGATGGTCTTTGCTGGATGCTTAGCCTTGGTCATCTTTCCAGCTTCACAGGCACCACATAGGTGATCCTTGAGGAATTTGACATTCTCAATGCCAATGACATGCTTCTTCTTCGCAAGCGTGTGCAAATTCCTCATGCTTGCATGACCAAGTCATCGATGCCATAGCCATCCTTCCGAAGCTTTTGCAAGTAGGCACACGGCTGGTTGCGAATCTGCAGAGAAATCAACAATATACAAGTCTCCTCTCCTAAAGCCTTCGAAGACTCTGGAATTGTCAGCTTCCATAATCACAACACAACGATACTTGCCAAAGACAACAACCATATCAAGATCACAAAGCATTGAGACAGACATGAGGTTGTATCCTAAGGACTCAACAAGCATGACTTTGTCCATGTGTCGATCCTTTGTGATAGCAACTTTACCTAGACCCAGTACCTGACTTTTGCTTTTGTCAGCGAAGATGATATGCTTCATATGTGACGATGATAAGGGAGCATCCATCAAAAGATTCTTGTCACCAGTCATGTGATTTGTACATCCACTATCAAGTACCCATTCAGTGGCTTTGGGTTGATCATCCTGCAGATGAATTAGTGCAACTTACGAACCTCATATACTTCAGCAGTGAAGAATATGATATCAGAATTCATCAGATCAATTTCATCAAGCAGTAAGACAGATAAAAGAGAGGGAGGACGTGTGAAATGAAAGTTCATTTCATCATGGTTAGCATGCGTCCTTTCAGGCATTTTGTCAGGTCCCCAGCAAATTCTTCAGACGTTTGAGCACGTCTGGAGACCTGACCCTGCAGAAGAGATTAGTTCTTTTTCTTCACCACCCACATCTGAAGGGGTGGCAAAGAGTTCATCACTCTACGAGCTCCATACGTGAATGGTGGCATAGCGGCCAAACCATTACGTTTCACATAAGAGGGGTTAGGGTAAGCATATGAATAAGCACAGAAATTCTTCGAGGACTTATGAATATAATAATTTGAAGAATAATGCTCATATTCATAGCCCTTGGCTCTTCCCTGCGAAACAGAGTTGTTAGCACGATGATGTTCATATGAGGACTTTGATCCATGTGAGGAATTTGATCCGTATGAGGACTTGGATCCATATGAAGAATTTGGTCCATATGAAGACTTTGATCTGGGGTTCCTTTTCTTCACAGGTGGTGTCATGAGGACATTCACCTGAAGACTTTCAAGATACCTTTTGGGAACCCAGATTTTCTTCATTGGGGAACCGTTCCTGCAGTTAGTGCCAACATATCTAGCAAATACTTCACCATTCTGATTTTTGAACAGTTTATAGTTGGAGTCAAATGACTCATCAGAAGAATGAGAAGATTCACATGTATAGCCAGATAAATTTGATGGATCAACTGGAGGTCCCTTTGCAGCAACCCATGAGGTTTTGGGGTACTGCTCAAGCTTCCAATATGTACCATCAGCATTGAGTTTCCTCTCAAAGGCAATACCCTCTTTCCTAGGGTTCCTGTTGAGGATCTGCTTTTTAAGCACATCACAAAGAGTCTGATGCCCTTTGAGGCTTTTGTACATGCCTGTCATGTACAACTCCTTCAGTCCTGCATAGTTAGTGATACTAGCAATGTCCTCAGATGAGGAATTAGTGATAGCAGTGGCAGGTGAAGAATTTGTAACATTTGAAGTTGTCGGCATTCTGGGAACGGGGGTCCCCAGACTTGCCTGCCTGAGGCCTGCGGCGTGGCTCAAAGGGGGCCCAGCACGGCCCATCTTCATCAACACAAGACCCAAGACCCTCGCGAGGGGCCAAGCCTCGCGGGGAGGATGACACAACGCTTCCTCAGGCACGGCCTCGTCAGGATGGCTCACGAGGAGGCGGAGAGATCAAGGCGGGATACCTCGCGAGGTGCCCATGACGCAAGCCATGACGACCAAGGGCGCCAGGCGGGCGCCAGCCCGCGCAGTGTACTCCCTTTCCTCTTTGGTGCAAAGGGGGCAAGCGCAGGCGAGAGGATCAAGCAAAGGCACCCATTTCGGTGCAACGAGACCAAGACCATTCCAACGGTGGGAAGGAGGTCATCGTGGAGCCCGGAACGGCGTCACCGCAGGGCCTTTGGCAGGCGAGGACCAACTTTAGTCAGGATAAGTGTACCAGATGTTCCCCTTCGAATTGGCCAATTGTTGGCGCCCTTCCCGCTCAATATTTGGGAAGAGACCCAGGGTCTTCGCCTACAAATAGGACTAGCCACCCCCAGGGTAGAGGCATCGAGCAATCAGGCCAGCAGAACCTAGAATCAGAGCAAGCAGAGAACAAAGGAGAAAGAGAGAAGGGCGGGTGAACTCCTCCTAGCGGTTCATCCCCCTAGCCAGGAGCAGACCCTCGTGAGACTGTTCTTCCCTGTATTGTTCATCATCACCAGCCTAAGAGGCAATCCATCCACCACAAACTAGAGTAGGGTATTACACCACAACGGTGGCCCGAACTGTTATAAACTCTGTGTTTCTTGTACTGTTCTTTCTGTAGTTAGATCCTTGCGAGAAGGAGAGGTAGAGGGCATAATCTCCGCGTGCACCCCAGAGTTCGAATCTTAAGGGTCTGCCGGAATCCGAAATCCGACATTTGGCGCGCCAGGTAGGGCTGCGCCGAAATTTGTCTTCCACTGCTCCGCTCTCCGCTGACCGTCGCGTCCATGTCTGACGCTCGTCAGTCCCGCGCCGAGTGCCGGGCCGCCATCACTTCCCGCGTCACCCAGATGGCCCCCGTCGGTGGGCGTCCTCGTCGTTCCCCGTCGCCCGCCGTCAACGCCGCCACCGGCCCGGCGGGGAACGAGCATCAAGCGCTACCCCAGCATCTGCCTGTGCGGCAAGGTGACCGCACCGCTACCTCAACACCACCGGTCGTCGCGGCCCTCCTGGGTGGCTCGCAGGCGCCGCCCACAAGTCTCCACGTCAAGCCGTTTGTCCGTCAGGTCGGCGCCGTTTCCGTACGGCAGGGGGCTCCCTCGTCCCTGATGGCGCGTGAGGTCGGTCTGACCTTCAGCTCGGAGGACCACCCCGTCAACTTGGCCGGCTCGGGCGCACTCCCCATGTTGTGCACCCCCACCATCTGCCAGGTAGCCGTCACCAGAACCCTCATCGACGGCGGCGTGGGCCTCAGCGTGCTCTCGGTCGAGACCTTCAATCTCCTCTGCATACCCCTGGAACGGCTGCAACCCAGTCGGTCTTTCTCGGGTGTTGGGGGCGGGTCATCCAGCTCCTTGGGACAGATCCGGCTCCCAGTAACCTTCGGCACCTACGACAACTTCCGCACGGAGATGGTTGACTTCGACATCGCCCCCATCGGCCTCCCCTACAACGCCATCCTTGGGTACCCAGCACTGGCCCAGTTCATGGCCGCCACGCACCCGACGTATAACCTCATGAAGATGACCGGAAGCGGCGGTGTCCTCACCGTGCGTGGGGACACCGGGGACGCCCTGCGGGTACTCAAGCTCGCCTTCAAGACGGCGGCGTCGGCACAGCCCGCCGGCGCAGGGACCCCCGAGCCCAAGGGGGCTGCGCCGGCCAAGAAGAAGCAGTTGTTCACCCAGGACAAGGCAGAAACCAAGCAGATACCTGTCGACGAGGACGGGTCCTCCAGTGGCACTTTCACCATAGGCGCCAACCTCGAGCCTGAGCAGGAGGAGGCCCTAATCAGGTTCCTGCATGCAAACAAGAAGGTATTCGCTTGGGAGACTGATCAGTTGACAGGGATCCCCCGGAGCGTCATCGAGCATCACCTCAACGTATGCCCAAACGTGCGCCCCGTGAAGCAGAAAGCTAGGTGGCAGTCCACAGAGAAGCAGGCCTTCATCGTCCAAGAAACCCGCAAGTTAGAGGCAGCAGGGGTCATTCGCGAGGTCCGATACCCGGACTGGTTGGCCAACCCCGTCGTTGTGCCCAAGAAGGGAGGAAAGGAGCGCATGTGTGTCGACTTCACCAACCTCAACAAGGCGTGCCCGCAAGATCCGTTCCCGCTCCCCCGCATCGACCAGATCGTCGATTGCACCATGGAGTGCGACTTGCTCTGCTTCCTGGATGCCTTCTCTGGGTATCACCAGATCAAGATGGCGGTAGAAGACGTCGAGAAGATCGCCTTCTTAACCCCATGCCGGGTGTACTGCTATACATGCATGCCATTTGGGCTGCGTAATGCAGGGCCGACCTTTCAGCGGCTGATGCACATCACCTTGGGCCCGCAGCTCGGGAAGAATGTCGAAGCTTACATTGACGACATTGTGGTGAAGTCTCGGGAGGCCAAGACCCTGATACAAGACCTGGAGGAGACCTTCGCGAGCCTCGACGCAGTGAGCCTACGGCTCAACTCAGAGAAGTGTGTGTTCGGGGTCCCCTCAGGCAAGCTCTTGGGCTTTCTCGTGTCCCACCGAGGCATCGAGGCTAACCCGGATAACGTCAAGGCGGTCAAGGACATGAGCCCACCGAAAACCCTCAGAGAAATGCAGAAGCTCACCGGGCGCGTGACCGCGCTAGGGCGCTTCATCTCCAAACTGGGGGAGCGAGCGCTGCCTTTCTTCCAGCTAATGAAGAAGAAGGGGCCTTTTGAATGGACTGAAGAGGCAGATAAGGCGTTTCAAGATCTCAAGAGGTACCTGACCAGTCCCCTAGTCATGGTGGCTCCGCGCCCTCGAGAGCCCCTGCTGCTCTACCTCGCTGCCACACCCTACTCCGCCAGCGTAGCCCTGGTGGCGGTCACAGAGGAGTGCCAAATCAAAGCCACATCAACAGCTCGGGAGAAGACAAAGCAAGAACAGGGAAGGCCCATAGGAGACGCAACCGTGGCTGAGGAGGATCAGCCGCTGAAGAGCGCACCAGAAGCAGGAGAGGCCACTCGCCTGGACGGGCCGCCTCCCGAAGTCATGTCACCTCGCGAGGCGCCCTTGCCTCAGGAGGGTGCCACGGACGCTGATGCTCTCGGCTTGGTTGAGCATCCAGTCTACTTTGTCAGCACGGTGTTACGGGACGCGAGGGCACGGTACCCTATGCCTCAGAAGCTCGTCCTCGCGCTACTGGTGGCCTCGCGCAAGCTGCGTCACTACTTCCAGGGTCACCCCATCAAGGTCGTCTCGTCATACCCCTTGGAGAGAGTGCTCAGGAGCCCCAACTGTAACGCCCTCGATGCGGCTATATCTCCCACGTGTCGAAGCATGACCTAGAGGCATAACCGCATTGAAAGCAATGTCGCAAGTGAGGTAATCTTCACACAACCCATGTAATACATAAGGGAAAGAGATACATAGTTGGCTTACAGTCGCCACTTCACACAATACATAAATAAACATCCATCATGCAGAGTACACTCAAGGTCCGACTACGGAACCAAAATGAAAGAAGACTACCCCAAATGCTACACAGATCCCCGATCGTCCCAACTGGGCTCCACTACTGATCATCAGGAAAAGACACATAGTAACGTCCACGTTCCTCGTCGAACTCCCACTTGAGCTCGGATGCATCATCTGCACTGGCATCGTTGGCACCTGCAACTGTTTTGGTAGAATCTGTGAGTCACGGGGACTCAGCAATCTCACACCCACGAGATCAAAACTATTTAAGCTTATGGGTAGGACAAAGTGGTGAGGTGGAGCTGCAGCAAGCGACTAGCGTATATGGTGCTATACTCGCAAAAGAGCGCGAGAAGAGAAGCAAAGCATGGTCGTGAAGCTAGAAGTGATCAATAAGTGATCCTAGAACAACCTACGTCAGACATAACTCCAACACCGTGTTCACTTCCCGTACTCCGCCGAGAAGAGACCATAACGGTTACACACGCGGTTGATGTATTTTAATTAAGGTCAACTTCGGGTTTTCTACAACCGGACATCAACAAATTCCCATCTGCCTCATAACCGCGGGCACGGCTTTTGAAAGATAATACCCTGCAGGGGTGTCCCAACTTAGCCCATTATAAGCTCTCACGGTCAACGAAGGATTTTCCTTCTACCAGGAAGACCTGATCAGCCTCGAAATCCCGGACTACAAGACATTTCGACAATGGTAAAACAAGACCAGCAAAGCCGCCCGATTGTGCCGACAAATCCCGATAGGAGCTGCACATATCTCGTTCTCAGGGCACATCCGGATAAGTCAAGCTACGAGTAAAACCAGGCCTCGAGTTTCCCCGCGGTGGCCCCGCAGGCTGCTCGGTTCGGGCCAACACTCGAAGGAGCACTGGCCCGGGGGGGGGGGGGGTTAAAATAAAGATGACCCTCGGGCTCGCGAAAACCCGGGGGAAAAGGCTTAAGTGGCAAATGGTAAAACCAAAGTTGGGCCTTGCTGGAGGAGTCTTATTCAAGACGAACTGTCAAGGGGGTCCCATAAATCACCCAACCGTGTAAGGAACGCAAAATCAAGGAACATAACACCGGTATGACGGAAACTAGGGTGGCAAGAGTGGAACAAAACACCAGGCATAAGGCCAAGCCTCCCACCCTTTACCAAGTATATAGATGCATTAATTAAAATAAGAGATATTGTGATATCCCAACATAATCATGTTCCAACAAGGAACAAACTTCATCTTCACCTGCAACTAGCAACGCTATAAGAGGGGCTGAGCAAAGCGGTAACATAGCCAATCAACGGTTTGCTAGGAGAGGATGGTTAAAGGTTTGACATGGAAATACGGGTGGCATGATATAGCAAGTGGTAGGTATCGCAGCATAGGCATAGCAAAAGAGCGAGCATCTAGCAAGCAAAGATAGAAGTGATTTCGAGGGTATGGTCATCTTGCCTGCAAGGTTCTCAGAGTTGTCGAAGGCTTGATCCTCATAAGTGTTCTCAACAGGTTCCTCGTTCACGTACTTGTCTCCCGGCTCTACCCAAACAAGAACACAAGCAAAGGAACAACTATCAACCACGATGCAATGCGCAAGCAACATGATGCAAAACATGACATGATATGCGAGATGTGGTATGCAATGCATATGCATGCTCCGGAAGGAAAAATATGAACAAGGCATAATCTTGGCAAACCAAGTATGCCACTGGAAAGGTGAGGTGATTTCGGTTGAAATCGATATAAAGATCACCGGAATCGGATGCACGGTTTGCAAATGACAAGCAAAACAAGAATGGCATATTTCTGCGATTAACAACATGATGCCACTTAGCATGCAACAAGAAATTAAGCTACTGCATCCAAACATATCAGAAAATCATATGGCAGTGATCTACTCGAGATGCTCGATAAAAGATGAACACCGAGCTACGACTAAATCACACAATAGCAGGTTCAAACAAGCATGGCAAAAGTGCAAAACATAACAGGTTCACCGACTTAGTGAAATCAACATGCCAGAAATTAACATTAGGATGACATGTTTAGAGCAAGGAAACAACATGCTACGGAAACAGAACATAGCAAAATATGGCACGGCATGAATCTACTCAAAGCATTGAATAAAAATCCCTTAATGACCATGAGCCAAAAAGGACCAGAAAATATAATAGCACCCATGTCAATTAAGCAAGTTTCGTTACAGCTTTCAGACTTGGCAGAAAACTGGACATGTCAAAAACAGATAACAAGTAGGCATGTTTACAAGCTCGATGCACTCACTACAGAGCTTTTCATGATAAACTAAGCATTCAACCACCAAGAAGACATGGCATAAAAGCTAGAAATGGCAAGAATAACATCATAGCATGCAATGATCAACTACAACAAGCTTGGCAAAATCGAATAACATGTCAACAATCTGCCAGTAATATTTTATAGCAAAAGTGGAGCTCGATTGACTCAAGCTATTGCACTCCATAATTACAAACAAAGACATGGATGGATAGAGCACATCCATATGTTCAAAACACCCTTACTGATCATGCTCAAAAAGGTAATAGATCTCTCTGTAACAACATGAACACATAGCATAAAAATAACAGCAGGACATGACAGCGAAATTACTAGTCCCTGAAATCAGCAACAATATGATCCCTAGTTTGCATGCTTGTGCTAGTCACCACAAAGATCACAAAAATACATGGCATACACCCCTGTAAAGATGGAATGGCATATTACAAAACACATGTAGGGCTCAAGTTCATAGGGTGCACACATCAATCATGGCAAAAATGACAAAAGTGCATCTACTGAAACAGATCTGAAACTAACATCACATAGCCCTCTTTCAACAGCATTTAGGGCACCAAGATGATCTCAAATGAAAATGATGCAATGAGATGAAATGATGTACTCATCGAGGCGAACAATTTGACATATTACACGCACGAAACGGAGCAGTATGAAGCAAGTTATGATGCGATGAACATGGCATGATTATGCATCATATTTCGGGACTTGGGGAAAATTCAACCTCCGAGATACTCAGATCTAGGGTTCCTCCACGGCACGCGAACCGAGGTGGCCGGGATCTCGCCGGAGAGAGACGGGGGAAGGCGGCGGAGGTCGGATCGGCGCCGGGGAGGCGACGGCGCGGCGTTGGGGCTCGGTGGCGCGCGGTGGTGGAGCTGCGGCGGCGGCGCGGTGCGGCGGGCGGCACGGTGGAGCGGTGCGGCGGCGCGGCGGACGGCGGAGCGGTGCGGCGGGCGCGCGGGGCGCTGCGGCAACGGCGAGGGGGAGGCGCGGGCTCGCGCGGGCTGGCCGCGGGCTCCGCGGGCCGCGGCAGTGGAGGACGGCGAAGTGGTCGCGGTGCTGCCCACGTGGCAGCGTGCGATTGGTCCGGCGGCGGCGGGTGAAGTTTTCTAGGGTTAGGGTGGAGGAGGACCCGGGATTTCGGAGGAGGGGCTAGTTTTATAGGTAGGAGGGGCTAGGAGGCTCCAAATTGAGCACGGTTTTCGGCCACGCGAACGTGATCGAACGGCCTAGAGGATGGGAGTGACTTAGATGGGTTATTGGGTTGTTTTGGAGGGGTTTTGGGCTGCAACCCACAAGAGGCCTTTGCGGTTACCCGGTTAACCGTTGGAGTATCAAACTACCTCCAAATGACCCGAAACTTGACAAGCGGTCTACCGGCGCTATACCAAGGCTGCTTGGCAAATCTCGGTCCATTCCGAGACCGCTTAACACCCCCACATGAAAATAGGTAAAAGGGGGCGCCGGAGGACGTAGGAGTGCCGGATTGCAAAACGGACAACGGGGAAAAGGCTCGGATGCATAAGACGAACACGTATGCGAATGCGATGCACATGATGACATGACATGAAATGCATGACAAGGACAAAATGCAAAATGAAGGGAAACCCAACCACGGAGGGAATATCATATCACATTGCCGAAAATGGCAAGAGTTGGAGTTACCAATATGGCAAGTTACATCCGGGGTGTTACAACACTCCACCACTACGAGAGGATCTCGTCTCGAGATCTAGGACTGAAAGAACTCCGGATATTCGGAACGGAGGTGGTCCTCGCACTCCCAGGTGGCTTCTTGGTCTGAATGGTGTGACCACTTCACTTTTAGGAATTTGATGGACTTGTTGCAAGTCTTGCGCTCAGTTTCTTCAAGAATAGCAACGGGATGCTCATGATAAGACAAATCTTCTTGAAGATCAATCTCTTCGAAGTTGATGGTGCGCTCAGGCGTCTTGAAGCACTTGCGAAGCTGTGGCATGTAGAACACATCGTGCAGATTTGCAAAGCTGGGGGGAGCTCAAGTTGATAGGCGAGATCGCCTCTTTTGCCGACAATCCTGAAAGGACCTACGTATCTAGGGGCAAGTTTCCCTTTGATACCAAAGCGACGAGTGCCTTTCATTGGAGAGACGCGGAGGTAGACATGGTCTCCGATCTCGAAAGCCAAATCACGGTGTTTGCTATCGTAATAGCTCTTCTCGCGCGATTGAGCGGCTTTGAGATTCTCACTAATGACTTTACACATATCTTCAGCCTCTGTGATCAAGTCGTTGCCAAGAATTTGGCGTTCGCCCGTCTCTGACCAATTAGAGGAGTACGACACTTTCTGCCATAGAGAATCTCGAATGGGGCTTTGCCCGAGCTCGCTTGAAAGCTGTTGTTGTAAGAGAACTCAACATATGGAAGACAATCCTCCCACTTCATGCCGAAAGAGATGACACAAGCCCTGAGCATATCTTCAAGAATTTGGTTGACACGCTCGACTTGTCCACTAGTTTGAGGATGGAAAGCTGTGCTGAAGGGGATATTTGTGCCCATGGCCTTCTGAAAAAAATCCCAAAACTTGGAGGTAAAGATGCTTCCACGATCTGAAGATATCAATTGTGGAATGCCATGCAAGGAGACAATTCTGGAGGTGTAAAGCTCTGCCAGATGCGCTGCTGTGATAGACTCTTTGATAGGAAGAAAATGAGCCACTTTAGTGAGCTTGTCGATGACGACAAAGATGGCATCATTTCCACGCTTGGACTTAGGAAAACCAGTCACGAAGTCCATTTCGATATGATCGAACTTCCATTCTGGAATAGCAAGAGGTTGGAGTAGACCAGCTGGTTGTTGGTGTTCTGCTTTCACCCTTCTGCAGACATCACATTCATTCACGAATTGAGCAATTTCTTGCTTCATTCGAGTCCACCAATACGACTGCTTGAGGTCATGGTACATCTTTGTACTTCCAGGATGAATGGATAGGAGTGAATTGTGCGCCTCGTTCATAATGACTTTACGAAGATCGCCCTTAGGAACCCCAATCCGGTCCTCGAAGAAAAGAGTATCTCTGTCATCAACGCGATAGCACTTGTATTTGGAAATGCCCTTGTCAATACCACGTTTCACCTTCTTCACCATGGTATCCAGGAGTTGAGCCTCACGAATCTGATCTTCCAAAGTAGGAGAGACTATGAGGTTGGCAAGAAAGCCTTGAGGAACAACTTGGAGATTCAACTTGCGGAAAGCTTCACAAAGATCCGGTTGAAAGGGCTTGAGGATTAAGCTGTTGCAATAAGCCTTCCTGCTCAATGCATCTGCAATCACATTAGCCTTGCCTGGAGCATATTCAATACTCGGATTATACTCTTGAATCATTTCGACCCATCGAGTTTGCCTGAGGTTGAGGTTGGGCTGAGTGAAGATGTACTTGAGACTCTTGTGATCGGTGAAAATGTCCACTTTCCTTCCCAACAAGAGATGTCTCCATGTTATCAACGCATGGACAACTGCCGCCAACTCAAGATCGTGAGTGGGGTAGTTCTTTTCGTTGGGCTTCAACTGACGAGAGGTATAGGCCACAACCTTCTTCTCTTGCATTAACACAGCACCGAGACCTTGAAGAGAAGCATCACAAAAAACTTCATAAGGCTTGGATTCGTCAGGAGGAGTCAAAACTGGAGCAGTGACGAGTTTCTCTTTGATAGCGTTGAAAGCAACGTCACACTCAGGAGACCAGACATACTTCACATGCTTCTGGAGGAGATTGGAAAGAGGCTTTTCAATCTTTGAGAAATTCTCAACGAATCTTCGGCAATAGCTTGCAAGTCCAAGAAAACTGCGAAGCTGCTTGACATTCTGAGGAGGTTCCCAATTCAAAACTGCAGACACCCTCTTGGGATTAATAGAAATGCTTTTGGCAGAGATGATATGCCCAAGGTAAAGAACTTCATCAAGCCAAAATTCACATTTGGAGAACTTCGCATAGAATTGATACTCTCTGAGCTTGTCGAGCACCAATCGCAAATGTTTGGCATGATCCTTCTTATTCTTGGAGAAGACCAATATATCATCGAGATAGACCAAGACGAATTCGTTGGTGTAGGGGTTGAAGATGAAGTTCATCATTCGAGAGAAAGTTGGAGGAGCATTGACAAGGCCGAAAGACATGACAGTATATTCATAAGAACCAAAGCTTGTTCTGAATGTTGTCTTGGGAATATCTTCTTCACGAATGCGAATTTGATGATAACCCATACGAAGGTCAAGCTTGGAGAACACTTTAGCACCTTTAAGTTGCTCGAATAGCTCATTGATGTTGGGAAGTGGGTACTTGTTCTTGATAGTCTTCTTGTTCAATGGACGGTAATCGACGCAAAGTCGGTCCGTGCCATCCTTCTTCTGGACAAAAAGAACACCACAACCCCAAGGAGATGAACTCGGTCTGATCAGACCCAGACGCTCTTGTTCATCGAGTTGTTTCTTCAATTCCTTCAACTCTTTTGGCCCCAGCTTGTATGGACTCTTGCAAACGGGTTCCGTGCCAGGCTCAAGATCAATAACGAATTCAATTGGCCGGTGAGGAGGCATACCCGGAAGCTCTTCTGGAAAGACATCTTGGTACTCATAAACGACTGGAATCTGAGAGATAGCATCCAATTCGCCCTTCTCATTGAGAGAAAACAACCGAATGGTTTCATCACGAGTGGCATAGATGATCACATCGTCAGAAGAGTGAGTCAATTGAATTTCCCTGGCAGCACAATCAAGCTGAGCCTTGTGCTTAGAAAGCCAGTCCATCCCGAGAATAAGATCAATATCAGAGTCACCAAGAACAATTGGTTTAGCCAGAAATCTATAGTCGCCCATCTTGATGGAAACATCCGGAACCACCAAACTAGAGCTCAAACGCTTGCCCGGAGTAACGATATCCATGGGTTTACCCAAATGAGAAGAAATGAAATCATGCTTGGCAAAAAACAGTCTCGACATGAAACAATGCGAAGCACTAGTATCAAAAAAGACTTTTGCAGGAACATCATTAACAGGAAGGTTACCCATGATCACTTCTGAAGAATCCTCTGCCTGAGCCGCATTCATCATGTTCACCTTGGCATGCTTAGGATTATGCTTGACCACTGCATTGTTTGAAGATCTCACAGGAGGAGGAGGCGGAAGGCGCCTTTGGTTGAAGCACTTGTTCGCATAGTGACCCTTTTGCTGACATTTGTTGCAAGTCACCTCTGAGAGCGGACGGTGATAAGGAGCATTTGGCCTTGGAGCTTGGTTCTGAGACTTGTTCTGATAGCCAGGGTTGGGTGCGTGGGAAGATCCACGACCACCTGAGTTCTTCTGCTGGTAAGGCTGACGGAACGGAGGAGGAGGAGGCAACCAGAACTTCTGTTGCTTGGCCGCCACTAGTGAGGAAGAAGAGGACTGAACTGCGTCCCTGACTCTCTTCTTAGAAGCCTCACACTTTAGCTGGGCAGCCTCTTGTTTCAGTGCCATGTTGTATAATTCATCATACTTTAATGGCTCAAAAAGCACGAGAGCTAGTTGCAGATCTTCTCTGAGGCCACGCCTGAATTGGTAAATCATGCTCTTCTCATCAGGGATGTCTTGCTTAGCAAAACGAGAGAGTTTCTGGAACTGAGTGTTGTATTGATACACAGACATGTTGCCTTGCTTGAGATTGCGGAACTCCTCACGCTTAATCTCAACAACACTTTCTGGAATGTGATGCGCTTTGAAGTCTCGGCGGAAATCATCCCAGGTAATCACACGACCTCCTCTGGAATCTTTGTATTGTTGATACCACTCAGCAGCTTGATCCTTGAGTTGAAAAGAGGCAAACTTGACAAAGTCCTCAGGTCTGACATTGCTACATTCGAAGTGCTTGTTGATGTCCACGAGCCAATCATCGGCGTCTGTGGCCTCGACACAGTAGCTGAAAGTCTTTGGCTGATTTGCAAGGAACTGATTGAGGGTAGCAAAATGCGGCTGATTGTTGCCTTGGCCTTGATTTCCTTGATTACCTTGCCCTTGGTTGCGATCTTGCAAGAGCTGAATCAGAATCTGAGCCTTGGCATTGGTGGCTGTCATCAAGGCTTGCCATGCCTCCGGAGGCGGAGGTGGTGGCGGAGGGTTAGCCTGACTTCCTTCATTGCGTTCCGGATTCTGACGCGTTGGCAGAGCCATCCTGAAGAGAGTGACATCCATTAGCATCTTGATTATAATCAAGCTGAATCAAAGGATCGAAATTGCAACATATAGTCTTCATAATAAACATTCGAACAAGAATGAACGAATGAATTCCAAAGTAAAGCATCACACTTCCATAAGCTGAGAAGCCATTTAGATAAAGGTATGGAATCACCATCTGCCTTCGAAACAACTCGAATATCACAACTGAAAACAAAACAAAGGATTGGCTTGTAGAATAAGCCGAAACAAACACATGATAGAGATTTCGCCCAAAGTATTCGTGGTGGGGCCCACACGGGCACGACGTACAGCGGACGTCATGAATGACAAACAAGACGTCCCTGAATCAACATAGCCAAGGATTCTTTAAGACGCCTCGCGACCACTGTAAATCGGCCGTGAATAGGCGGACCACTAGCACGTTAGGCCCCAATCTCAAATCATACATCTGTCGGAAAGATATCCAATAAGCTATTAGAATTCCCACTTATAAACTCCCGAAACTTTCTGGTTATGCAATCAGGTGTTGGGATACAGGGGACACAAAATATATCACCCAAACTAACAATACCTAGATCCAGCTGTATCCATCCTTCAACACATAACCAAGAAACCTTCGGAAATCGTTTACCTCAACCTTCGAAAAGCATCCGTTATACGAGTTATGGCAATACTCCCGCACTCGCCTCAGTACTGGGCTATCAGGGTTATCTCACCAACAACTGTACAAAAGAGATTTTCGATGTCGGCGTACTAAACTCAAGTATTCCAGAACTACAACGATAAAATTATGACGACAACACCTCAGAGCTCAACTCCCCGGGACACTTCCACTAAACCCCTGACAGGAGGCACCAAGACAATGTTCTCATCACAAAACCATCGGAACGATTCTAAGATACCCGCGTGATCCTAAAATTTTTTTAGTGAAATTTGAGAAGAGAAGAGTCAAAACTCTATGTCAGGATGCCTTACCAGAGCGATGAGGAGACTGGGAAGTAAAAAGAATTCCTAAACTCTCCGATACATAATTCCTACATGACTCAAAACATTATTCTAGACACAACTCGGCCGCTAAAAACGATCAATCAGTGGGGGCTCCTAAGGTCGGGGAAGGCTCTGATTACCAACTTGTAACGCCCTCGATGCGGCTATATCTCCCACATGTCGAAGCACGACTTAGAGGCATAACCGCATTGAAAGCAATGTCGCAAGTGAGGTGATCTTCACACAACCCATGTAATACATAAGGGAAAGAGATACATAGTTGGCTTACAGTCGCCACTTCACACAATACATAAATAAACATCCATCATCCAGAGTACACTGAAGGTCCGACTACGGAACCAAAATGAAAGAAGACTAACCCAAATGCTACACAGATCCCCGATCGTCCCAACTGGGCTCCACTACTGATCATCAGGAAAAGACACATAGTAACGTCCACGTTCCTCGTCGAACTCCCACTTGAGCTCGGATGCGTCATCTGCACTGGCATCGTTGGCACCTGCAACTGTTTTGGTAGAATCTGTGAGTCACGGGGACTCAGCAATCTCACACCCGCGAGATCAAAACTATTTAAGCTTATGGGTAGGACAAAGTGGTGAGGTGGAGCTGCATCAAGCGACTAGCGTATATGGTGGCTATACTCGCAAAAGAGCGTGAGAAGAGAAGCAAAGCACGGTCGTGAAGCTAGAAGTGATCTAAGTGATCCTAGAACAACCTACGTCAGACATAACTCCAACACCGTGTTCACTTCCCGGACTCCGCCGAGAAGAGACCATCACGGTTACACACGCGGTTGATGTATTTTAATTAAGGTCAACTTCGGGTTTTCTACAACCGGACATCAACAAATTCCCATCTGCCTCATAACCGCGGGCACGGCTTTCGAAAGATAATACCCTGTAGGGGTGTCCCAACTTAGCCCATTATAAGCTCTCACGGTCAACAAAGGATATTCCTTCTACCGGGAAGACCCGATCAGCCTCGGAATCCCGGACTACAAGGCATTTCGACAATGGTAAAACAAGACCAGCAAAGCCGCCCGATTGTGCCGACAAAACCCGATAGGAGCTGCACATATCTCGTTCTCAGGGCACATCCGGATAAGTCAAGCTACGAGTAAAACCAGGCCTCGAGTTTTGCCGCGGTGGCCCCGCAGGCTGCTCGGTTCGGGCCAACACTCAAAGGAGCACTGGCCCGGGGGGGGGGGTTAAAATAAAGATGACCCTCCGGCTCGCGAAAACCCGGGGGGAAAAGGATTAAGTGGCAAATGGTAAAACCAAAGTTGGGCCTTGCTGGAGGAGTCTTATTCAAGGCGAACTGTCAAGGGGGTCCCATAAATCACCCAATCGTGTAAGGAACGCAAAATCAAGGAACATAACACCGGTATGACGGAAACTAGGGTGGCAAGAGTGGAATAAAACACCAGGCATAAGGCCGAGCCTTCAACCCTTTACCAAGTATATAGATGCATTAATTAAAATAAGAGATATTGTGATATCCCAACATAATCATGTTCCAACAAGGAACAAACTTCATCTTCACCTGCAACTAGCAACGCTATAAGAGTGGCTGAGCAAAGCGGTAACATAGCCAATCAACGGTTTGCTAGGAGAGGATGGTTAGAGATTTGACATGGCAATACGGGTGGCATGATATAGCAAGTGGTAGGTATCGCAGCATAGGCATAGCAAAAGAGCGAGCATCTAGCAAGCAAAGATAGAAGTGATTTCGAGGGTATGGTCATCTTACCTGCAAGATTCTTAGAGTTGTCGAAGGCTTGATCCTCGTAAGTGTTCTCAATAGGTTCCTCTTTCACGTACTCGTCTCCTAGCTCTACCCAAACAAGAACACAAGCAAAGGAACAGCTATCAAGCACGATGCAATGCGCAAGCAACATGATGCAAAACATGGCATGATATGCGAGATGTGGTATGCAATGCATATGCGTGCTCCGGAAGGAAAAAGATGAACAAGGCATAATCTTGGCAAACCAAGTATGCCACTGGAAAGGTGAGGTGATTCTGGTTGAAATCGATAAAAAGATCACCGGAATCGGATGCACGGTTTGCAAATGACAAGCAAAACAAGAATGGCATATTTCTGCGATTAACAGCATGATGCCACTTAGCATGCAACAAGAAATTAAGCTACTACATCCAAACATATTAGCAAAGCATGTGGCAGTGATCTACTCGAGATGCTCGACAAAAGACGAACACTGAGCTACGGCTAAATCACACAATAGCAGGTTCAAACAAGCATGGCAAAAGTGCAAAAGATAACAGGTTCACCGACTTAGTGAAATCAACATGCCAGAAATTAACATCAGGATGACATGTTTAGAGCAAGGAAACAACATGCTACGGGAACAGGACATAGCAAAATATGGCATGGCATGAATCTACTCAGAGCATTGAACAAAAATCCCTTAATGACCATGAGCCAAAAAGGACCAGAAAATATAGTAGCACCCATGTCAATTAAGCAAGTTTCGTTACAGCTTTCAGACTTGGCAGAAAACTGGACATGTCAAAAACAGATAACAAGTAGGCATGTTTACGAGCTCGATGCAGTCACTACAGAGCTTTTCATGATAAACTAAGAATACAACCACCAAGAAGACATGGCATAAAAGCTATACATGGCAAGAATAACACCATAGCATGCAATGATCAACTACAACAAGCTTGGCAAAATCGAATAACATGTAAACAATCTGCCAGTAATATTTTATAGCAAAAGTGGAGCTCGATTGGCTCAAGCTATGGCACTCCATAATTACAAACAAAGACATGGATGGATCGAGCACATCCATATGTTCAAAACACCCTTACTGATCATGCTCAAAAAGGTCATAGATCTCTCTGTAACAACATGAACGCATAGCATAAAAATAACAGCAGGACATGGCATACAATATGATCCCTAGTTTGTATGCTTGTGCTAGTCACCACAAAGATCACAAAAATACATGGCATACAACCCTGTAAAGATGGCATGGCATATTACAAAACACATGTAGGGCTCAAGTTCATAGGGTGCACACATCAATCATGGCAAAAATGACAAGTGCATCTACTGAAACAGATCTGAAACTAACATCACATAGCCCTCTTTCAACAGCATTTCGGGCACCAAGATGAGCTCAAATGGAAATGATGCAATGAGATGAAATTATGTACTCATGGAGGCGCACAATTTGACATATTACACGCACGAAACGGAGCAGTATGCAGCAAGTTATGATGCGATGAACATGGCATGATTATGCAACATATTTCGGGACTTAGGGAAAATTCAACCTCCGAGATACTCAGATCTAGGGTTCCTCCGCGGCACGCGAACCGAGGCGGCCGGGATCTCGCCGGAGAGAGACGGGGGAAGGCGGCGGAGGTCGGATCGGCGTCGGGGAGGCGACGGCGCGGCATTGGCGCTCGGCGGCGCGCGGTGCGGCGGGCGGCGCGGTGGAGCGGTGCGGCGGCGCGGCGGACGGCGGAGCGTTGCGGCGGGCGCGCGGGGCGTTGCGGCAGCGGCGAGCAGGTGGCGCGGGCGGATGCTGGGCCCGGCGCGGGCTCGCGCGGGCTGGCCGCGGGCTCCGCGGGCCGCGGCGGTGGAGGACGGCGAAGTGGGCGCGGTGCTGCCCACGTGGCAGCGCGCGATTGGTCCGGCGCAGCGGGCGGACGCGTCCGGCTTCGCCCGGACGTGTCCGGCGGCGGCGGGTGAAGTTTTCTAGGGTTAGGGTGGAGGAGGACCCGTGATTTCGGAGGAGGGGCTAGTTTTATAGGTAGGAGGGGCTAGGAGGCTCCAAATTGAGCACGGTTTTCGGCCACGCGAACGTGATCGAATGGCCTAGAGAATGGGAGTGACTTAGATGGGTTATTGGGCTGTTTTGGAGGGGTTTTGGGCTGCAACCCACAAGAGGCCTGACCCGAAACTTGACAAGCGGTCTACCGGCGCTATACCAAGGCCGCTTGGCAAATCTCGGTCCATTCCGAGACCGCTTAACACCCGCACATGAAAATAGGTAAAAGGGGGCGCCGGAGGACGTAGGAGTGCCGGATTGCAAAACGGACAACGGGGAAAAGGCTCGGATGCATAAGATGAACACGTATGCGAATGCGATGCACATGATGACATGACATGAAATGCATGACAAGGACAAAATGCAAAATGAAGGGAAACCCAATCACGGAGGGAATATCATATCACATTGCCGAAAATGGCAAGAGCTGGAGTTACCAATATGGCAAGTTACATCCGGGGTGTTACACCAACTCAGCCGGAAGGGTCGCTGAGTGGAACATAGAACTGCAAGCGTTTCAACTCGAGTTCAGCACGACCCGTGTCATCAAAGGAGTAGCGTTAGCGGATTTCGTGGCGGAATGGACGGAGGCGCCAGGCCTCAAGCACAACGAGGATCGATCCCTCTCCCCAGGGAGTGAGGCGCCAGAAGGCTGGGTCATGTACTTCGATGGGGCGTTCTCCAGGCACGGCGCTGGGGCTGGTGCGGTGCTGATATCGCCCACTCAGGACAAGCTCTACTACGCCGTACAGCTATGTTTCCAGCAAGGCGAAAAGGTCTCCAACAACATAGAGGAATATGAGGGTCTGATAGCAGGGTTGAAGGCCGCAGCAACACTGGGGGTGAAGCGCCTCACTGTCAAGGGCGATTCACAACTCCTTGTCAACTTCTCCAACAAGGTGTACGAGCCGAATGATGAGCACATGGAGGCCTATCTGGCGGAGGTCCGCAGGATGGAAAAACAGTTCTGGGGGTTGGAATTGAAGCATGTGCAACGCGGCACCAATCAGGAAGCCGATGACATCGCCGGACGCGCATCCAGGTGGTTACCTCAGGAGCCTCGCGTCTTTGAAGAGCGGCTCTTCAAGCCCTCGGCCCAGCCGACATTATCAAATACTGCTCAGCCTCGGGAGGAACTCCCCCAGCCGCCTGCCTCAGGAGCCCCGGCCTGCGGCCCTGCCTCAGGGGCACGCCTGCTCCTGACTATGGAACCTCAAGAGGAGTGCTGGATCACGGAACTCTGGAGTTATTTAACGCGAGGGGCCCTGCCGGAGAAGGAGGAAGAGGCGGAGCGTGTGGCACGACAAGCTACGGCATACTGCATCAGGGATGGAGAACTATACCGGAAGCGACTGAATGACGTATCCTTGCGCTGCATTTCCAGGGAGCAAGGAAGGGAACTGCTGGAGGACATGCACGGCGGGGACTGTGGGCATCACTCGTCATCAAGGACCCTCGTCGGCAAGGCATTTCGCAGTGGGTTCTACAGGCCCACCGCACTCAACGACGCTGTTGAACTAGTAAAGGCTTGTGAAGCCTGCCAATTTCACGCCAAACAGATCCATTAGCCGGCGGGAGGCCTGCAGACTATACCCCTTTCATGGCCATTTGTAGTTTGGGGGCTAGACATTCTGGGCCCGTTCCCTCAGGCGCCAGGGGGCTACCGCTACCTCTACGTCACCATTGACAAATTCACCAAGTGGGCAGAAGTGGAGGCTGTCAGCACCATCCCCGCGGGTTCCGCAGTCAGGTTCATCACGGGCATCATGATCCGGTTCGGGGTGCCGAACTGCATCATCACAGACAACGGTTCGCAGTTCACCAGTAACCTCTTCAAAACATACTGTGCTAACCTTGGAACACAGATATGCTACGCTTCGGTGGCGCACCCGCGAAGTAATGGCCAGGCCGAACGAGCCAACGCGGAGGTCCTGAGGGGCCTCAAGACAAGGACATTCAAGAAGAAGCTGGAGGCCTGCGGCAGAGGTTGGTACGATGAGCTCCAGTCCGTGTTGTGGTCCATCCGCACGACCGCGACCAAACCAACCGGGGAGACCCCGTTCTTCCTGGTCTACGGAGCCGAAGCAGTCCTCCCTCACGAGGTCAGACATCGCTCCGCGCGAGTCCTAGCGTTCGATGAGGCGCAACAGGACGCCATGCGGGGGATGGACCTCGTGCTGGGGGAGGAACGCCGCCGAGAAGCCGTGCTGCGAGCGACGAGGTACCAGCAGGCGCTACGATGATATCACTGCCGCAGCATCCGCCCCAGGACCCTCAAGGTAGGAGATCTCGTGCTCAGACGGGTTCTCTCCAGGGAAGGGCTACACAAGCTCTCTCCCATGTGGGAGGGCCCGTTGAAGGCTGTTCATGTTTCCAGGCCAGGCTCCGTGCGCTTGGAGACTCAGGAAGGGGAGCCGATCCAGAATCCGTGGAACATCCAACACCTCCGGAGGTTCTACCCCTAAAAGGCCCTGAGCCTGTTAAGAAGGCGAACGCCTGTGAAGATTAACCCTTTTTGGAAAAGGCCCTGAGCCTGTGAAGAAGGCGAACGCCTGTGAAGATTAACCCTTTTTGGAAAAGGCCCTAAGCCTGTGAAGAAGGCGAACGCCTGTGAAGATTAACCCTTTTTGGAAAAGGCCCTGAGCCTGTGAAGAAGGCGAACGCCTGTGAAGATTAACCCTTTTTGGAAAAGGCCCTGAGCCTGTGAAGAAGGCGAACGCCTGTCAAGATCAACCCTTTCTGGAAAAGGCCCTGAGCCTATGAAGAAGGCGAATGCCTGTCAAGCTCGTTACCCCAAGAAGAAAGGCCCGGAGCCTGTGAAGAAGGCCAACGCCTGTGAAGCTCGCCGCCTGTGACACTCTCACGTAATAATGAGTGGGGCTGTACACGCCCTGGAGTCTCAGGAACGCCGGCCTCAGGCCCTGGAGCTCCCTCCCATGCCCAGTGGCAGCACTTAGCTCCGCGCTGGTGAGAAGACATCGAAGACTAGATTAGGTGCCGGACGCGGCTTTTTCATTTGCTTTCTGCAGTTGGTTCGCTTTGTTCACAGTTGAAGTTTTATTGAAATTATTGCCGTCTTTGGTTTATATTTCGTCGGTTTTCACCCCCCCCCCCGTTTTGATTCCTCTTGCAAAAAGTCTCGCGAGGGGGGCAGCTAAGCACCCTCGCGAGGGTTCCTGTTCTAATTGTTCTAAGGTTTCGCGACCCGGGTCCATTACAAGAGCACCCCTCCAGTCCGTGCCCCTCGGGCACCGCGACACATGCACAGGGCCTGGGTCGGTCGCCCCCACGGCTGGGGCCGGGAACTATTTACGTGCAGACACACAGCTGAGAAGCGCGAAAGCCGAATCAAGGTAGTTGTTCGTGGCAATAACCTCCAACACGCCCCCACGGGGCTCCACCCAGCTGTTCTCTTTTACGCAGGAAACAAAAGGAAAGAAAGGACGAGCCCGGAGCGGCTCGCCTCGCTTCAGCCCGCCAGGGCTCAGGCGGACTCCCTCTCGCGCTTCACCGGGGCGCGGCGACGGGCGGACGAATCGCCGCCCCCCAAGCAAGCGCGGCGGCGTGGGGGCTGGTTGCGGCCACCACTGGAGGAGTCGCCTGAAGAAGAGTTGGTGAAGCTTGGGGAGCATCGAGCGCCGCCATCTGCGCGGGCGCTGTCTCCTCCCTCATCGTCGGGGCGAAGCCCCTGGCCGTGGTCATCGCCCTCGGGGCAGCATCCAGCGCGGCGACCATCTTCCCCGAACACCCTCACATAGAGGGTGGCGTCGCCGTCAAACTTGAAGTGCAGGGTGCACCGCTGACTCAGGCCGCGCGCGCGGGCAAACGTTTGCCAGCCACGAGTCAGGGCCCCATTCCCAGAAGGGGAGACCTCAAGCGAGACCCAGGAGGCCCTGCTGCAAGAACCATCAGCCTGGAGCCAGAAGCCGCACCGGGCACTGGCCGGCAGCTCGTCGATGAAGAAGCGGGGGAGCTGGAGCCAGGTGTTGGTCGGGCCCACCGACCACACGACGAACTCTGGCAGCACCTCCGCCGAGCGAAAGCATGGCCTGGGGGGCCGTGCAGTCACGGCATGCCTCCCCTTGGCAGCCGAGCGTTCACCACCACGTGGGGAACCACCCCTGTGGCCGCGGGGAGCCTCAATGGGAACCGCGGGATGCTTGCGGGGACGACCCCGGCCGCGCTTGGCCGGTGGAGAGTCGGGCTCTGTCCGGCAGGCCTTTCCCTTCTCCGCAGTTGAGAACCTCTTCGGAGCCATGAGAGCGGCGAGTGGCCAAAGAGAAGAAGAAGTGAAGCAGGAAGGGGCGGACTGGCGGGGCTCGCGCGGCCCCGTATTTACAGCCGGAGAAAACCAACCGCCGAGCACCACGATCTTAGATAATAATGACCCGTATCTATGCATGCAGGGACTAGTCAAGTCACACAGTTGCCAAGGCGTCGTGGGGAAGCGGAGACGCCCACGTACAATCAACCGCCATGCGGCACCCAAGGCCGCAGGCTGTTAGGGCCCGCGGCGCTTCGCCCTTGCCCTTTCGCCTCTCAGCACGGCCAAGTCCATGCGCGCCTTGTGCCCGGGGGCTACAGTCGGCGTTTTGGGAACGGGGGTCCCCAGACTTGCATGCCTGCAGCCTGCGGCGTGGCTCAAAGGGGGACCAACACGGCCCATCTTCATCAACACAAGACCCAAGACCATCACGAGGGGCCAAGCCTCGCGGGGCGGACGACACAGCGATTCCTCAGGCATGGCCTCGTCAGGCTGGCTCACGAGGAGGCGGAGAGATCAAGGCGGGGTACTTTGCGAGGTGCCCATGACGCAAGCCATGACGACCAAGGGCGCCAGGCGGGCGCCAGCCCGCGCAGTGTACTCCCTTTCCTCTTTGGTGCAAAGGGGGCAAGCGCAGGCGAGAGGATCAAGCAAAGGCACCCATTTCGGTGCAACGAGACCAAGACTGATGAGGACATCAATACCATTGTTACACCCACAACCCCTACTGTTACATATGATGGACCAATTACTAGAGCTCGCGCACGCCAATTAAATTACCAGGTACTTTCGTTTCTTGGTAATGATTCTAATGTTCATGAGAATATGATGCTGCCTAAATTGGATACATTTGTTTTGCTTACAAATGAAGGGCCTAGCTTGGAGAAGGATGAACATTGGAGCAAGAATAAGCATGGAGTTGATGGCATGCGCAAGGTGTCGTGGATTTGTCACGGCAGATGTCCTTAGTGTCAGGACTTAGTCGCGAGGCCAACGCATCTATGTGGTAGCTTGAGAGGGGTTGAGTGGGACGAGAGACGCAGGGCGGATCAACACGCAAGACAAGGGTTTAGACAGCTTCGGGCCCCGGGAAACATCATCCGGTAAAAACCCTACATGCTGTTTGAGGCTAGGTCTCATTATCATCCCGAGGGAGACGCCGTAAACCGGCTCTTGTGTCTAGCCCTAGAGATTATTGATTGCTTGTAGCTTGTAGCTTCTAACTTCTAACCTGTCCCTTGTTTGGGGAGCCCTGGCCCTCCTTATATATGTTGAAGGGGCGGTTTACATGTGGAGTCCTATAAGGATTAGGACTAGTCTATCTCAAGTACAAACCGGGTACAAGTCTCGGTCTTAACTCCTTGTAAGGTAAATATTCCTTTCCTGTTAAACCGGCCCACAATAGTTGAACCGGCCTTCATGAACCGCCAGACGGGCCACCTGGTCTTGTCACTCCTCTGACCCGTTCGTCGGGTTACCATTGAGTTACAACGTCAAAGCGGGTTGCTTGTAAACCGCCAAGGTCAGGGCAGGTCTTCAGGTAAACCGCCAAGTCCGGTCGGTTTAACTTCCGGCCGGTTTACACCGCGGGGTATATCCCCGACATTAGCCCCCAAGTTTAGCTTGGATTTATCCATGGTAAACTTATGCTGCAAATAAACACCAGAACAAATTTGACAGGTTGTGCTCCGGATTAAGAATTCTTGTAAACCGGCACCTGATCATCCTTAAGTCGTTGTCATTTCCTCCTCCTAGAAAATCCAGGTCAATAAGCCAGTGTCATACTCAATTTGCTGATATTGGCTTCTCACAGAAAAATATTGTGAAGAAATAATCCACTTGAATCGGCTTCCAAAACGCCGGTTTAAGAAATATTGGTCTTGAAATATTCATCTGATATTCAGCCGGTTTGAAGATGATCCCGGTCTTGAAAACTTGCCGGTTTAACATTACCAAATGGCCGGGTTGTAAAAACTGATGACCCCGGATTATGATTGTTGCATACACCGGTTCATGATTGTTGCCAACATCAGTTTATGATTGGTGATGCCGGGTCAATCTGATTTGCTCAACAGAGAATTGAAAATCTTTCTTCGATAATAATATAATACCTGTAGCCCCCAAGTGCCGGGTTGTCATGCTTGCAGCAACCTGGGACTTGTAATTGACTGATGCCCATAAAACTTCAACCAATGTAGCCCCCAAGGGCCGGGTCATTATGTAATAATCAGCAGGGACTTTGTAAATATAATCTTGTAAACTTTGAACAGCAATGTGTAGCCCCCAAGGGCCGGCTCAGTAAGATAATATTGAGCTGGGACTTTGATATATACTTCTTGAATAGTTGACGGGAGCAATTGGTAGCCCCCAAGGGCCAGCTCATTACAATGTGATGAGTTGGGTCTTCAATAAGATGAGCAAAAATGACCTTGCATTAGCCCCCAAGTGTCATGGTGCATGCTTGCAGCAACATGAGACTTGCATATTTGATGTAATCTCAATTTTGAATAATGTAGCCCCCAAGTGCCAGGTTGTAAGCCTGCAGCGACTCGGGACTATTCCTTCAATTGTAGAATAAATCACATCCATTGATAATATGATAGCCATTGCGCTAAAGCGACTTTGAAAACCTCAATATTATCGGTTATTAATAACCATAATAAAATCCAGCCATGTTGGCTATTCAAGATAATATAATCCGGTATGAAAACCTTATTCATTCAATATCATAATGAAAATTCAGCCAAGTGTGGCTATTTGAATAATATAACCCAACAATTTATAAGCGCATGATTCCAATGGCGCAATCCAAATATATACTGGCGACTTATAGTCCAAAGCCAGGCCGGTTTAATAAACACTGGACAATCTCTCATCATAGACTGGCGATTTATCGTCTTAAAGCCAGGCCGGTTTAACAAACACCGGATAAGTTATCATCATACTGGCGACTTATCGTCTTAAAACCAGGCCGGTTTAACAAACACCGGATAAGTTATAACCATGCGTTATTCAACCTGTTTCTGCATACAACAAGTTTAAAGTGTCCTGGCGGTTTACCGCCGGACGGGTCATAATGCCCAACATTTTAAGAATAATCAAATATGAAATATATCATACCTGTGATATAGTCGGTTTACCAACTTTCCATAGTAAGGGAATTTTGAGTAATGATAACTCCTTCCATATTGCGCCGGTTTATGAT
The DNA here is from genome assembly GCA_032464435.1 of Aegilops umbellulata. NCBI lineage: Eukaryota > Viridiplantae > Streptophyta > Magnoliopsida > Poales > Poaceae > Aegilops > Aegilops umbellulata. Next base: position 160,956,555 of record CP136056.1, on the reverse strand, counting down.
AAAACCATACCGGGCTGTGATAAACACCGGTTTAACAATATATAATGCTGGTGACTTGTAGTCAAACCAGACCGGGCCGATAATCTCTGGATTATAACTTGATCATGTACTCACAACTTGTAGTTGAAAGCCGAGCCGGGTTGATAAACACCGGTTTACTCCACAATAGGATGGTAACAGAAAATTAAACCGGGCAGATAATCTCCGGATCATAATTTGATCATGCACTCACAACTTGTAGTTGAAAACCGAGCCGGGTTGATAAACACCGGTTTACTCCACAATAGGATGGTAACAGAAAATTAAACTGGGCAGATAATCTCCGGTCTAAAAATGGACCGTGTTCCGCCAATTTAGCTGTTTGAACCGGTACAAAATACTGTCGGTTTAAAAAGCGCAAATAAAATAGCAACTTCTCAAGAAAGGCTATTAAAGCAAAAGCAATGGCAACAATTTTTTGCAAAAGAAGAGCTCTACTGAGCTTGGTCAGATGGAATTACCATGGTCAGACGCAACCAAGCCCCCCGAAGGCGTAGCAATGGTGCCAGTCAGCCAGGACCCCAAAATGACTCGTGGCGTTACGCCGGCCAAGTGGCATTGCATTGGTTCGGATTCGACCAAGCCCCCAAGTGGCTTAGTGGCCTAGGGCCGATCAAGTGGCATTGCATTGGTTCGGACACGACCAAGCCCCCAAATGACTTATTGGCTAAAAAGCCGATCAGAAGGCATTACCATCATCAAGACATGACCGAGCTCCCATAAGGTGTAACTACGGTTCAAGTCGATTAGGTCCCCAACTGACTTAGTGGCAAACGTGCCAGCCAGAAGGCATTACCGTCGTCAAGACATGACCAAGCTCCCAGGAGGTGTAGCTACGGTTCAAGTCGACTAGGTCCCCAATTGACTTTGTAAGGATAGCTATGTTCTCTTTGGTTCGAATACGACCTATGTTTGAATAGGAAGCCCCATGTTTGAACCGCGCATCATGGCAGCAGGTCCTCTTCAGTAATTTTTAACCTTTTTGCAAGAGATAAATTCTTCTTGAACCGGGATCTTGAACCGGATATTAAGAGCTTCAAAGCTTTGTGGGAGACATCTTTCCTTTGAACCGGATTTTAAACCGGAATCTTCATTTTCAGCCGGAAATTTTCTAACGGCCTTTAAACTCGAACTTGCGAGAAGTTAATTCCTTTTTGAACCGGATTTTTTTTAAACCGGATCTGAGCACTTCAGAACTTTGTGGGAGAGTAGATTTCTCTTGAACCGGATTGTAAACCGGACATTTGAGAGCTTCAGTGATACTGACTTCCCTTCAGCCAGGTTTCAAACCGGAATCCTTTCTGATGATCCGAAACTTCTTCATTGAGTCGGGATTTTGTAACTGTCATATACTTTCTAAGCCGGAAATTTTCTGACGGCCTTTAAATTTTCATCAACATAACAGTAGCCTCCGGGATCGGGTTATCTTTCCCTCCATCGTCCTCGGGTTCTTAAACCGGCTGAAACTGGCAAGACTTGCTGCGTCATATCATCGTAGCCCCCAAGTCTCAAGGTGACTCGAGGAGTTGGCTTGAGATTCTCCATATTTGACCGTGATATAAACCGGTATAACTTGTATATCATTGGTGTTGATAACACGATGTGAATACACAGAAGGTTGAGGTGACTGCGGCGGGTTGTAAATGATCCCGTATGAACCGTGTCAGCAACTCGGCCAATGGTTCCTTCCAACTGGTGATTTGAAGTTAACCAAATTGTAGCAGCGGTGACTTGTGTGCCTGCCCATTGATCCATCCAGTGCAGACGGCGGTTGATGATAATTTGCCTCCAATTTGAAAGAAAACCGGGCTACCCAAGCTGTGACTTGTTCATACTCAATAAATGGCTCGCGCAGACAGGTGCGGCCCGGTATGTTGATGTAAACCGGGCTGCGGGGGATGGCAGCCTGTGCATGCGCTATTGGGTAATTCGCATGGTCCTGATGAGTTGACGCGATCTGGATCGCGATATAAACCGGCACGGGTTATCCAATAGCTCAGTGATATAATAATCCCCTTTTTGCAACAGACAATTTGTCCTGATATGTTAGCCGGAAATATCCACCGCGGAGTTGACGATCACCACAGTGAAACTGAAATCAATCATGGCAAGTCAGCCATGCGAACAGACAGATGAGCCGGTCGCGGCATTGTAAACCAGTGCGGAGCAAGTAGTCCTCCGCGCCGCAAACCAGCGCGGTCGCGGGAGACGGCCACGGTGTTGTCAACCGGTGCGATCGCGAGAGTCGGTTACGACCTGTAAGCCGGCACAGGCGGAGAACCGGCCCCATGTTGATGTAAACCGGACCACCGGCGGTTTGCGCGCGTCTGTTAAGCAGTGTGGAATGGTCAAAAGCCAGTATATAATGACGCCGGTGCACGCTCCATATGCATGGTGTAACACCGATGTTGTGGCGAATAATTGTCCTGCATATAAAAATATGCAAAACCAACGTAATTGTTCTTTTTACAAAAACAATATATGTCAAAAAATAGATTTAGATGGATATCACCTGATTCGTTTAGGCCGAAAATAACCCGCCATGAAGTTGATGATAACTGTATGAAGCTGAAATAAATCACGGGTGAACCGGCCGCGGCGTGGTAAACCGGTGCGGACGGGTGAGTCGACCACGACGTTTGTAAGCCGGTGCGGACGCGTGAACCGGCAGCCCGGGCGGACGGGCGAGTCGTCCGTGGTGTTGTAAGGCGGTGTGGACGGGCGAGCCGGCCGGTGCGTTGATGTAAACCAGGCCACGGGACGGCGACTTGCGCATGTTCATTCGCCGGGTGGTATGACATGGACGAAACGCTGGTGCAGAACATTGCCATCGCTCGCTCCATACCCACAATATAACACCTCATTCGTAATGAACAATTGGCCTGTATCAAAAAATATTGCAAGCCAAAGTAATCGTTCTCATATGGATTAAATATGCTTATAAAATACAAAGGAAAGATATCACCTGATGTATTTCGACCGATGTCCAACGTCCGCTAGGATCTGCCCAGAACGTTTTGTACTGCAATTTTAACCTTTGAACAGAGAAAAAAGTACTACTAGTACTTGGCCTGGTATGGGATGCCGCAGTCTTCATCGGCCTAGCGGCCGCTCATGATACATGCATCCGTGACTCTCCGGCCATACACGCCATTGTAGCATCTTTTCTTTTTTTTTAAACAGCGTATATGCTTCCGTCCTTGCATGCAGGAGATGCTGGCAGCCGTGGCTCTCTGCTTTTTCTGTGGATTGCTGATTTCTTTCTGTGATGACGTGGAGAACAACAACACAATCGTGGTACCTTAGCCGATTGAACCTCTCGCAGCCTCGGGACTTGATCATTGGACCAGGGGAGATGCAGTAGCAGTCGAACACGGACGCTGTACAGGTTGATACTGCAGCGATTTTTTTTGGCAACCTTGACTCGGCGACTTGACCGCTTGCCAGGTGCACGTTACGCTACGAAAATTCTTCTAGTATTCTTGTCGACCTGCATGACTTGATCCCTGCGCTTGACTGATCTTGCGCACGTCTTCGATCTACAATAAAGGCGGCGCTGTACTCAATGTCACCTTAATTTCTCTTGATCCTTGTACTATCAGCTCCAAAGCGAATTCCGATCACAAACAATAAATTTGCTGGCTCTTCCACGTGTGACGAATCGCAAGCTTCTTGATCCCATAAAAGAGATCCCTTCAAGAACTCAACACCACCGTGCGCAGGCCCCACGGTGGGCGCCAACTGTCGTGGATTTGTCACGGCAGATGTCCTTAGTGTCAGGACTTAGTCGCGAGGCCAACGCATCTATGTGGTAGCTTGAGAGGGGTTGAGTGGGACGAGAGACGCAGGGCGGATCAACACGCAAGACAAGGGTTTAGACAGCTTCGGGCCCCGGGAAACATCATCCGGTAAAAACCCTACATGCTGTTTGAGGCTAGGTCTCATTATCATCCCGAGGGAGACGCCGTAAACCGGCTCTTGTGTCTAGCCCTAGAGATTATTGATTGCTTGTAGCTTGTAGCTTCTAACTTCTAACCTGTCCCTTGTTTGGGGAGCCCTGCCCCTCCTTATATATGTTGAAGGGGCGGTTTACATGTGGAGTCCTATTAGGATTAGGACTAGTCTATCTCAAGTACAAACCGGGTACAAGTCTCGGTCTTAACTCCTTGTAAGGTAAATATTCCTTTCCTGTTAAACCGGCCCACAATAGTTGAACCGGCCTTCATGAACCGCCAGACGGGCCACCTGGTCTTGTCGCTCCTCTGACCCGTCCGTCGGGTTACCATTGAGTTACAATGTCAAAGAGGGTTGCTTGTAAACCGCCAAGGTCAGGGCAGGTCTTCAGGTAAACCGCCAAGTCCGGCCGGTTTAACTTCCGGCCGGTTTACACCGCGGGGTATATCCCCGACACAAGGGGAACAAGAACGGAGTCACAAGTGATGATTTCAGGACTCTGAAGCCACCATAAGGAGTGAATGAAGCCTTGGACGAAATATACAAGATGCCACTTCATAAATTTCGTCCAGAGGCTATTCTAGGTGCTGCGTCACCTTATTATTGGGCCAGGCCCATGTAATTTCGAAATACTTAAGTATAGGCTGTTTTTAGAGTCCGTATGTGTGGGCAAACAAGAGTTAGGGTTGGTTTCGGACCCCTTCCTCAAGGGCCACGAAATTCCCCCCTCTTCCTCCATATATACAGCCCTTAGGGCGTCGTTTAGACTTTGGGTTTTGTTTAGATCAAAAGTTCGCCATAACTGCAACTTCGCGTACTTCGTTTGTGTTCAACGACCAGACCGAGGCGTCACAGAACCCCACCTTCATTAATAAAGCTTTCCTCTTATATTCGCAATATCCAGATTGCAATCTTAGTTTTCTTGCTTGTTCTTCGTTTGCTCGCAGGAAACAGGCCCTCGTGGTCAGGTTGATCGTGCTCCGGCGTGGTCAATAACCCTCGGAAGTTGGTGTAGCGATTGCTAAGGCGCGACGTCTCACACGTTCGTAGTTGGATCGTCAAGGTCGACTCCCACAGAAACGATAGCCACCATCTCATCGAAACATCGGGACACCTTTGCCTCTATCAAGTGGTATCAGATTTCCAGGTTGCTCGGTGAGATTTTACAGTTTTTCGTAGATTAGATCGAGTCTGTTCTTCATACCTACAGTCCACGAAAAAGCCACGCAAAAAAATTATTAGGGTTAGTTCATCATATCCGAACCAATCTGAGCCTTTGCATAATCTTTTTAGGGTTTTTGCTTTGTTGAATTTGCGGTTGCATCGTCGTGTCAAGTTGCTGGTCTTAGAGTCTAGTCTTTTAGAGTTTCGAGTTCTGGTCATAAGTTGTCACGCCGCCGCCGCACCATCATCATCGCCTTGCCATCTACCACCACCGCTTATCCGCCACCGTTCTGAATCCGTGTCCAAATACCACCACCGATCCGTGTCCATATACCACCACCGCTACCATATACCACCCCCACTGCCATATCCTACCACCATATATCCACCACCAATCCGAGTTCTTTTCGTATTAGGTTTGTTTTCGAGATCCATCTCAATTCCGATTCGTGTTTCCTTGCCTGCGTAGGTCTCGGAAAAAAAAGTCTGGAGACCCCCGGGCAGTTTTTAGGCCAAAATTTCGGCGACCGAAAATATTTTTTTCCTGTCCTATTTTTAGGCTGTTCTGAGTCTTTTGAGACACTCGCCATCATAGTGATTTTTGGTCGCACTTTTTCGTCGTCGCTGCCCTGATTTCCGAAAAAAAAATTTGTCAAAAAAATTTCGTACCCATCTTGTCAGTTTGACCTCGGAAGAATTCTGAGACACTCGCCATTATAGTGATTTTTCGCAAAAAAAAGCGCAAAAAAAGAGGAGCGCAAAAAAAAAACAGGGCAAAAAAAATTCCAGAGTGTGCTTTTCCCTTGTTTCCGTGCAGCGCCGTGATTTTGTTAGTGTTCTAGGCTCGCGTCTCTAGCACGGTCTAGCCTAGGACCAGCACAGTACCGTCGTTGAGCGTTTATTCAACTTTGCATCCCTGAATTGATTATTGCTGACCCTTTTTGCTACCATACTATAAGCCTTCCCAGCTCCACATACATCTACATCGTGCGTTTGACTCTCCCTGGTAATCGCTCTATCCAAGCTTTGAGAGTTTTGACTACATCGGTTGCCGATCACCGCCTGCTCCTGGGTAAGAACTGGTAAGAATTTGAGATTTGCTTAAAGGATTTGTGACACCCACCACCACCACCACTTGTTAGTAGTCTATAGGATCATATTCTGTGTGTTTCTATTGCTGCTAACCATGCCAGGATCACAACCCGACGAGATTGACTGGGAGAACTTAACAAACAAGGAGCTTCATGATAAGTTTCAGAAAATGATGAATGAACAGGTGCAAGATGTGCTGAACAATTTTGAAGAGGCCGTGGAGAAGATCACTGGCCTGGAGAAGACGTTCGAAACAAAGCTCGATAACAGATTTAATGAACTGCTTGCGCGTCTTCCACCACCGGCTGCACCTGCCGCACCTCTGCAACAACAGCAACAAGAACGAATACCTCTAGGTCGGGAATCAGCCCTCCGCCGAGCGATCCGTGTCCCTCTTCAGCCTGGCCAAACTGCTGGTGCTGCCGTTGATACGTCTGTGGCTCCTGCTGCTGATGCGGAGGAGGATGATTATGTGGGAGATTACGAGGATGAGGTTGATCAACATCAGAACTACGTGCAACCACCAGCACCACAACCACCAGGTCGTCCACATGCAAATAATGGTAATGTTAGGGCTCCCCCTCAGGTACGAGATCATGACCATCTCCCTAAACTGAAATTGAATATCCCACCATTTGAGGGTAGATATGTTCCTGATATATATCTTACTTGGGAGTTAGAAACTGAACAACGATTTACATGTTTACAATATCCTGAGGAGAGACGTGTTCCTGCTGCTGTTTGTGCTTTCACTAGCTTTGCATGTGTTTGGTGGTCTGAATATTGTAGATTATATCCTGTTCCAGCTACTTGGGCTGCTTTGAAAACTGCTATGCGTACTCGTTGGGTTCCGCCATATTATCAACGTGAATTACTTCAAAAATTGCAGCGCTTAAGACAAGGAAAAAATTCTGTAGAAGAATATTATCAGGAATTACAAACTGGATTGATTCGATGTGGTATTGTTGAGGAGAATGAAGCTATGTTTGCACGTTTTCTGGGTGGATTAAATAGAGAGATTCAGACCATTCTAGACTATAAGGATTACAATAATATCACTCGTTTATTCCATCTTGCTTGTAAAGCTGAACATGAAGCGCAGGATCGACAGGCATTGGCGCGAACTAACTTTTCTGCAGGTCGACCTTCATCATGGACACCACGTGCATCATCTACTTCCACACGTTCTGCTACACCGGCACCTCCGTCGGCTGCCACCTCCAACCATGATACAAGAAAGCAGGCACAACCACCACTATCTGCCAAGAGCACACCTGCCGGGCCTGCATAGAGCTCTGCTTCTTCCATGGCGTCTACAGGGCACAAAAGTGATATTATTTGTCGTCGTTGTAAGGTAAGAGGACATTTTGCGCGCGAATGCACATCTCAGCGTGTGATGATTGCTACTGAGGATGGTGGGTATGAGTCCGCTAGTGACTATGATGAGGAGACTTTGGCTCTTCTTACACATGAAGAACACGGTGGAGATGATTCTGATCATGAGAAGCAATACATGGCTCCTGAAGATGCTCACAGGTATGAATGTTTGGTTGCTCAACGTGCTTTGAGTGTGCAGGTCACGCAAGCTAAGAAAATCAGAGGCATAATTTGTTCCATACAAAGGGAGTTGTGAAGGAACGTTCTATTCGCGTCATCATAGATGGAGGGAGCTGCAACAACTTGGCTAGCGTGGAGATGGTGGAGAAGCTATCCCTCACCACAAGACCACATCCACATCCTTACTACATCCAATGGTTCAACAACAGCGGCAAGGTTAAGGTAACACGTACTGTTCGTGTGCATTTTAGTATCTCTACATATGCTGATTATGTTGATTGTGATGTGGTACCTATGCAAGCATGTTCCTTATTACTTGGTAGACCATGGCAATTTGATAAAAATTCTGTACACCATGGTAGAAACAATCGGTATACTCTCGTTCATAAGGACAAAAATATTACTTTGCTTCCTATGACTCCTGATTCCATTTTGAAAGATGATATTAATCGAGCTAATAAAGCAAAACAGGAGCAAAATAAGAGTGAAAATCATATTGTGGCAAAAGAATTTGAGCAACAAATGAAGCCTAATAATAAACCATCTAGTGTCGCTTCTGAAATTAAATTGAAAAGTGCATGTTTATTTGCCACCAAATCTGATATTGATGATCTAGATGTTAGCAAATCTGTTTGCTATGCTTTTGTGTGCAAAGAGGTATTATTTTCATTCGAGGACGTGCCTTCCTCTTTGCCTCCTGCTGTTACTAACATTTTGCAGGAGTTCGCTGACGTCTTTCCACAAGACGTGCCACCGGGATTACCACCTATTCGAGGGATTGAGCATCAAATTGACTTAATTCCCGGTGCATCGCTACCCAACCGTGCACCATACCGTACCAATCCGGAGGAGACGAAGGAGATTATGCGTCAAGTACAGGAGCTGCTCGACAAAGGTTGTATACGTGAATCTCTTAGTCCTTGTGCTGTTCCTATTATACTAGTGCCTAAAAAGGATGGTACATCGCGTATGTGTGTTGATTGTAGAGGCATTAATAATATTACTATTCGTTATCGTCATCCTATTCCTAGGCTAGATGATATGCTTGATGAATTGAGTGGCTCTACAATATTCTCCAAAGTTGATTTGCATAGTGGATACCATCAAATTCGTATGAAATTGGGAGATGAATGGAAAACAGCATTTAAAACTAAGTTTGGTTTATATGAGTGGTTAGTCATGCCTTTTGGGTTAACTAATGCACCTAGTACTTTCATGAGATTAATGAACGAAGTTTTACGTGCTTTCATTGGACGATTTGTGGTAGTCTATTTTGATGATATACTGATTTATAGCAAATCTTTGGAAGAACATTTGGAACATTTACGTGCTGTTTTTAATGCTCTACGTGATGCACGTTTGTTTGGTAACCTTGGGAAGTGCACCTTTTGCACTGACCGAGTGTCTTTTCTTGGCTATGTTGTTACTCCACAGGGAGTTGAAGTTGATAAAGCCAAGATTGAAGCTATTGAGAGTTGGCCGCAGCCCAAAACGGTCACACAAGTGAGGAGTTTTCTTGGACTCGCTGGTTTCTATAGGCGTTCTGTGAGAGATTTTAGCACCATTGCTGCACCTCTCAATGAGCTTACAAAGAAGCATGTGCCTTTTGTTTGGGGTACCGCACAGGAAGAAGCCTGCACGGTATTGAAAGATAAGTTGACAAATGCTCCTTTACTTCAACTTCCTGACTTTAATAAGACTTTTGAGCTTGAATGTGATGCTAGTGGAATTGGATTAGGAGGTGTGTTATTACAAGATGGCAAACCTGTTGCATACTTTTCTGAAAAATTGAGTGGGCCTAGTCTGAACTATTCTACTTATGATAAAGAATTATATGCTCTTGTTCGGACTTTAGAAACATGGCAACATTATTTATGGCCCAAAGAATTTGTTATACATTCTGATCATGAATCTTTGAAACACATTAAAAGTCAAGCTACACTGAACCGTAGACATGCTAAATGGGTTGAATTCATTGAGACTTTCCCTTATGTCATTAAACACAAGAAGGGTAAAGAAAATGTTATTGCTGATGCATTGTCTCGTCGTTATACTATGCTTTCACAACTTGATTTTAAAATATTTGGTTTGGAGACCATCAAAGATCAATATGTGCATGATGCTGAATTTAAAGATGTATTGCAGAATTGTAAAGAAGGTAGATCATGGAACAAGTTCGTTGTTAATGATGGTTTTGTGTTCCGTGCTAACAAGTTATGCATTCCAGCTAGTTCTGTTCGTCTTTTGTTGTTGCAGGAGGCGCATGGAGGAGGATTAATGGGACACTTTGGCGTGAAGAAGACAGAGGACGTACTTGCTACACATTTCTTTTGGCCAAAGATGAGACGGGATGTTGAGCGTTTTGTTGCTCGCTGCACTACATGTCAAAAAGCTAAGTCACGACTCAATCCTCATGGTTTATATATGCCTTTGCCTGTACCTAGTGTTCCTTGGGAGGATATATCTATGGACTTTGTTTTAGGTTTGCCTCGAACAAAGAAGGGGAGGGATAGCATATTTGTTGTCGTGGATAGATTCTCGAAAATGGCACACTTTATACCATGTCATAAAAGCGATGATGCTGTTAATGTTGCTGATTTGTTCTTTCGTGAAATTATTCGCTTGCATGGTGTGCCAAATACTATTGTTTCAGATCGTGATACTAAATTTCTTAGCCACTTTTGGAGATGTTTATGGGCTAAGTTGGGGACTAAACTGCTTTTTAGTACTACTTGTCACCCCCAAACTGATGGACAAACTGAAGTAGTCAATAGAACATTGTCTACTATGCTTAGGGCTGTTTTGAAGAATAATAGGAAAATGTGGGAAGAATGCTTGCCTCATATTGAATTTGCTTATAATCGTTCATTGCATTCTACTACTAAGATGTGCCCTTTTGAAATTGTGTATGGTTTCCTACCTCGTGCACCTATTGATTTGTTGCCTCTTCCGTCTTCGGAGAAGGTTAATTTTGATGCTAAAGAACGTGCTGAATTGATTTTAAAAATGCATGAGTTAACTAAGGAAAACATTGAGCGTATGAATGCTAAATATAAACTTGCTGGAGATAAGGGTAGAAAACATGTTGTCTTTGCACCTGGTGATCTTGTTTGGTTACATTTGCGTAAGGATAGGTTTCCTAATTTGCGCAAATCAAAGCTAATGCCACGTGCTGATGGTCCATTTAAGGTGTTAGAGAAAATAAATGATAATGCATATAAACTTGAGCTGCCTGCAGATTTTGGGGTTAGTCCCACTTTTAACATTGCAGATTTGAAGCCTTATTTGGGTGAGGAAGATGGGCTTCCGTCGAGGACGACTTCATTTCAAGAAGGGGAGGATGATGAGGAAATCAATACCATTGTTACACCCACAACCCCTACTGTTACATATGATGGACCAATTACTAGAGCTCGCGCACGCCAATTAAATTACTAGGTACTTTCGTTTCTTGGTAATGATTCTAATGTTCATGAGAATATGATGCTGCCTAAATTGGATACATTTGTTTTGCTTACAAATGAAGGGCCTAGCTTGGAGAAGGAGGAACATTGGAGCAAGAACAAGCATGGAGTTGATGGCATGCGCAAGGGGAACAAGAACGGAGTCACAAGTGATGATTTCAGGACTCTGAAGCCACCATAAGGAGTGAATGAAGCCTTGGACGAAATATACAAGATGCCACTTCATAAATTTCGTCCAGAGGCTATTCTAGGTGCTGCGTCACCTTATTATTGGGCCAGGCCCATGTAATTTCTAAATACTTAAGTATAGGCTGTTTTTAGAGTCCGTATGTGTGGGCAAACAAGAGTTAGGGTTGGTTTCGGACCCCTTCCTCAAGGGCCACGAAATTCCCCCCTCTTCCTCCATATATACAGCCCTTAGGGCGTCGTTTAGACTTTGGGTTTTGTTTAGATCAAAAGTTCGACATAACTGCAACTTCGCGTACTTCGTTTGTGTTCAACGACCAGACCAAGGCGTCATAGAACCCCACCTTCATTAATAAAGCTTTCCTCTTATATTCGCAATATCCAGATTGCAATCTTAGTTTTCTTGCTTGTTCTTCATTTGCTCGCAGGAAACAGGCCCTCGTGGTCAGGTTGATCGTGCTCCGGCGTGGTCAATAACCCTCGGAAGTTGGTGTAGCGATTGCTAAGGCGCGACGTCTCGCACGTTCGTAGTCGGATCGTCAAGGTCGACTCCCACAGAAACGATAGCCACCATCTCATCAAAACATCGAGACACCTTTGCCTCTATCAAAGACCAGTCCAACAGTGGGAAGGAGGTCATCGTGGAGCCCGGAACGACATCACCGCAGGGCCTTTGGCAGGCGAGGACCAACTTTAGTCAGGATAAATGTACCAGATGTTCCCCTTCGAATTGGCCAATTGTTGGCGCCCTTCCCTCTCAATATTTGGGAAGAGGCCCAGGGCCTTTGCCTATAAATAGGACTAGCCACCCCCTGGGTAGAGGCATCGAGCAATCAGGCCAGCAGAACCTAGAATCAGAGCACGCAAAGAACAAAGGAGAAAGAGAGAAGGGCGGGTGAACTCCTCCTAGCGGTTCATCCCCCTAGCCAGGAGCAGACCCTCGCGAGGCTGTTCTTCCCTGTATTGTTCATCATCACCAGCCCAAGAGGCAATCCATCCACCACAAACTAGAGTAGGGTATTACACCACAACGGTGTCCCGAACTAGTATAAACTCTGTATTTCTTGTACTGTTCTTTCTGTAGTTAGATCCTTGCGAGACGGAGAGGTAGAGGGCATAATCTCGACGCGCACCCCAGAGTTCGAAACTTAAGGGTCTGCCGGAACCCGAAATCCGACAGAAGCATTTGAACATTCTGGTGAGGAAGTAGCAGATTCTCGTTCAATGCATTTTAAACATGGAGGAATAAATTCTTCCTGAGCAGCGCTGATTTGTTGAGCAAGTAATGAATCGCGCTCCTTCTGAAGATCTTCATAACTCACTCTTAGCTTCTCAAGATCTTGCTTCTTTTGAAGATATTCATAAGAAAGCTTCTCATGATCAGATAAGAGAGTGTTATGATGAATTTGAAGGTTGTCAAACCTGGTCTGAAGTCTCTGAAGATTTTCAGTTAAGGCCTTAGTGCGATCCAATTCTTCACCCAACATATCATCACTTTTGTCTAGCATGTTTTGAACCTTTTCAAAAGCCTTTTGTTGCTGCACAACAATCTTAGCAAGTTTAGAGTAGCTAGGCTTAAGATTTTCATCAGATTCATCCTCACTAGATTCAGAGGAGGCATATTTGAGTACCTTGGCACCTTTTGCCATGAAGCAATAGGTGGGAGCGTAGTCATCACTGCCTTCATCAGCCTTGTTGATGAGATCACTTTCTTCAGCGTTGAAGATGGATTTGCTAACGAATGCAGTAGCGAGGGCAAGACTCGCCACACCAGACTCAGAGTCATCAGATTCCTCTTCTACTTCATTTTCTTCAGATTCAGCCTCAGAGTCTATTTCCTTGTCAATGAATGCCCGAGCCTTCTTGGAGCTGCTCTTCTTGTGAGACGAAGACTTCGAGGATTTTGATGATGAAGATTTTGAGGACTTCTTCTTTTTCTTTGCATCATCAGAACTGTAATCCTTGTATTTCTTCTTCTTTGATTCCTTTTCCCACTGAGGACAATCTTGAATGTAATGTCCAGGTTTCTTGCACTTGTGACAAAGCCTCTTCTTATAGTCACTGGATGAGGAATCATTGCTCCTTGAGGGTTTTCCAAATCGACCACGTCTTGAGAACTTCTGGAATTTCTTCACTAGCAGTGCTAGGTCATGACTCAGTTCTTCAGGATCACCAAGGCTGCTACTAGAGTCTTCATCTTCGGATTCTGATACTGTCTTGGCCTTTAGTGCGCGTGATCTGCCATAGCTCGAACCATAGAGATCTCTCTTTTCAGCAAGATGGAACTCATGAGTGTTTAGCCTCTCGAGGATATCAGCAGGGTCAAGTGACTTGTAATCAGCATGCTCTTGTATCATCAGTGCCAGAGTATCAAATGAGGAATCAAGCGATCTTAGCAATTTCTTCACCACCTCATGGTCGGTGATGTCAGTGGCACCTAGTGCTTGCAGCTCATTTGAGATGTCAGTGAGGCGATCGAAGGTTTGCTGAACATTTTCATTGTCGAGTCTTTTGAAGCGGTTGAAGAGATTGCGAAGAACATTAACTCAAGAGTCACGCTGAGTTGAAACTCCTTCATTGACTTTGGACAGCCTATCCTAGATAAGCTTAGCAGTTTCCAAAGCACTCACTCTACCATACTGTCCTTTACTCAGATGGCCACATATGATATTCTTCGCTTGGGGATCGAGTTGCTTGAATCTCTTCACATCGGTAGCGTTCAGTGAGGGTGAGATGGAGGGAACACCATTTTCCACAACGTACTAGAGATCGTTATCAATTGCCTCAAGATGCATTCGCATCTTATTCTTCCAGTAGGGGTAGTCCATCCCATCAAAGGTAGGACACCCAGCAGAGACCTTGATCATACCTGCGGTCGACATAACTAAAACTCCAGGCGGTTAAACTAAAATCACACAGAACAAGGGAGTACCTTGCTCTGATACCAATTGAAAGTGCGTTATATCGACTAGAGGGGGGGTGAATAGGCGATTTTTATGAAATTCTTCACTGAGGAATTTGCTCGTGAGGAAATTCCTTAGCGAAGAACTACTAGCAGCGGAATAACTACTCAGATGAAAACATAACAGAATCCACGCATAGTCATCATGATGAAATGAAGACAAACACAGAGTATAGAAAGCGTAAACACAGGATAACACTAGATGAAGACAAAACAGACTGAAGAAATTGAACTGAGGAAATTGAGAAAGTCTTCAATCAAAGTCTTCAAACACAGATATGAATAAACACGCAACACAGTAATGAGGAAATGAAAGTGTTGAGGAAATGGAACCAGTAAGCTTGGTGAAGACAATGATTTGGTAGACCAGTTCCAACTGCTGTCTCAGTTGTACATCTGGTTGGAGCGGCTGAGTATTTAAACTCGAGGACACCTAGTCCCGGACACACAGTCCTCGCCGTATTCTCCTTGAGCTAAGGACACACAGTCCTCGCCCAATCACTCGTGGTAAGTCTTCAGGTGACTTCCAAACCTTCACAGACTTGGTCACTCGGCGATCCACAATTCCTCTTGGATGCTCTAGACCTTCACGCCTAACTGTCTGGAAGAAGCACAATCTTAAAAGGTAACAAGCATCGGATCCACGCAGGATCAATCTCTTCAGTGATGCTCAATCAATTTGGGTTTGTAGGTGTTTGGGTTTGGGTTTGGATTTTCCTCACTTGATGATCTTCGCTCAAAGTCCCCGGAGGATGGGTTGCTCTCAAATGACAAGTGTCAAGTTCTCTCGGAGAAGCCAACCAGCTAGTGGTTGTAGGGGGCGGCTATTTATAGCCTAGGGAGCAGCCCGACATGATAAGACATAAATGCCCTTCAATGATATGACCGTTATGTGGACAAGATATTTTGGAACAGTTGGTGCGTAGCACAGCAACGGTCGGAAATTTGAGGTACAAATTCCTCAGGGCTATCATGTTCCTCACTGTGTAGGCAATTCGCACTGGCGAATTCCTAACTCCTCAGTCAGAGCAAAGTCCTCAGTGACCAGAAGAACAGCGTCTCTGTCACTGAAGAAATTGACTAAACTGTATGAGATTTCCAATGGCTTCACTCGAAGGGATTGGTAGGTGTAGGATTTGAGATGAGCATCACATGGAAATTTTCTCCTTAGTATTTCCTCGACCCCCTTTAACAGTACGGTGTTTCCTATGACTCAAGAAAGATAAAATGAAACTACGAAAACAAAAGTCTTCACGCTTCATGTTCCTCGAATGAATACCAAGTCTTCAAGGTCACACCAATTTCTTCACTTTCAAAGTCTTCAGAAAGTCTTCAGTATATCAAAGTCTTCAGTCGAAGAACTTCATTTTTAGGGGTCAACTTTCTCTGTAAATATCAAACTCCTCATAGACTTATAGACCTGTGTACACTCATAAATGCATTAGATACTTAACCTATAAGTCTTTAATACACCAAAATCACTAAGGGGCACTTGATTCACTTACAATATTGATAAAGAAAATTTTGGTTTTAGAATAATAGGATCATCATGAATTTTGCTAGGGGCCATGACCGAAGTGGCGGCCTTGCAGAAGGCACTATCCGAGGCTGAAGATAAAGCGGCCAAGGAGCGCATCGAACGCGAGAAACAAGAGGCCCGAGTTGGCGAGGTGCAGCATGAGCTCCAGGACTTTGCCGAGAAGTACAAGTCCTTGGAGCGTGACTGTAAGACGCAGGAGTCCGAGCTTGCAAAGGCACTCGAGAGCGCACAAAACGCCAAGGCCGAAGTTGTAAGTGCATCTAGTGCCACCCCTAGTTGGTTTTGGAGTATTGACGACAAAATTGGTTGAGGGACTAATGTGTTTGTGAGAATTGCAGGATAACACAGGTAGTGTCCCTCATTGATTCGGTTTACCTACCGGAGATGACCCCTAAAAATGTATGAAGACATTGACGACAATGGTGGTACATGAAGATACTCATATTGAAGACTATGACATGAGAAGACATTTAGTGAAGACTATGGAGCGTGAAGACTTAGTTGTTTCGTAGTTTCCTTTTCTTCTTTGTTGATTCATAGGAACCACCGTACTGTTAAGTGGGGTCCAAGTGAACATAATCAGAGTGACTGAAGTGATGCTCAACCCAACCTATGTCTTCGAGCGAAGACAATGAGAGCAAATCTTATCCAGAGCTGGATAAGTCAGCTTTGCTTGTAGCCCAAGTAAAGTTGCCGTGTGTGTTTGAAATCTGACAGTTGGAATTAGTGACCCAGGGTCATTTCGGACATATCAGGTCGGGTTGCCTAGTGGGTATAAATAGCCCACCCCTACACCATAAATTGGTGGCTGCTCAGAGTTAGTGCACGACTTCTGTCCTTTGAGAGCAACCCACCTCGAAGTCTTTGAGAGAGAGAGAAATCCTTGCAAGGACAAAGCCCAAACACCAGAGCCAAAGAGTGTTAGGCATCACTTAAGTCTTTCTGTATGTGTGACCTGAGGACTTATTACACTTGAGGACTGTGAATCCTCCAGCCGGTTAGACGTCGCGTTCTGAGCATCCAAGAGTCATTGTGGATCGCCGGTGAACGAAGTCTGTGAAGGTTCGGAAGTCTACCTTGAAGACTTAGCAGAGTGATTGGGCAGGGACTGTGTGTCCTTAGCTCAAGGGGAATAAGGTGAAGATACGGTCTTCTGAGTTGAATCTCAGCCTCCCTAACCAGACGTACAGTTGTCACAGCAACTGGAACTGGTCCAACAAATCATGTGTCTTCAAGAAGTGACTAGTTCTATCCTCTCCTTCTCTTTACTTAAAGTTTGTCTTAGTGAAGTCATTGCCTGCTTGCCATACCTGTTTGACTTCATTGCTTGACTACTATTGTTGTATGGCTTCATACCTTCTTGCACCCTGATCTTTACTACCTAGCTGCTGTTAGTCCTTGTGATTTCACTTCATTACATATTGGACTATGGCTTGCTTAGTGTAGTCTACCTTCCGCTGCATCTCATTAGGTTCATTTCTACTGTTTGTCTTCGAAACTCCCATGTTTTGAAGACTTTCATAAAAATCGCCCATTCACCCCCCCTCTAGTCGATAACTAGCACTTTCAATTGGTATCAGAGCAAGGTACTCCCTTGTTCTGTGTGATTCGGTTTAACCACCTGGAGTTTTAGCTATGTCGACTGCAGGGATAATCCAAGTCTCCGCTGCTTGCCCCGTCATCGATGGAACTGAATATCCCTACTGGAAGAATAAGATGCGCATGCATCTTGAAGCCATTGATGTCGACCTCTGGTATGTCGTCAAGAACGGCGTTCCCAAGACTGGTGAAGGTGTCACCCCTGCTGATGTCAAGAAGTTCATTCAACCGGACTCTACTGCCAAGAACATCATCTGTGGTCATATGACCAAAGGACAGTATGGCCGTGTGAGTGCTCTAGAGACGTCAAAGCTAGTCTGGGACTGGCTATCCAAGGTCAACGAAGGCGTCTCAACCCAGAGAGATCAAAGGATCAGTGTTCTTCGCAACCTCTTCAACCGCTTCAAGAGAAACAACAATGAGAATGTCCAGCTCACGTTTGATCGCCTCACTGACATCACAAATGAGCTTCGTGCTCTTGGCGCCACTGAGATTACCAAGCATGAAATCGTCAAGACACTACTGAGATCACTTCATAGCTCCTTTGACACCCTTGCCCTCATGATACAAGAACGTCCTGACTTCAAGACACTCGATCCGTCTGATATACTTGAGAGGCTCAACACACATGAGTTCCAGCTATATGAGAAAAGAGATATCTATGGTCCCAACTATGGCCGAACTCGCGCTTTGAAGGCAAAAGTTGTTTCCTCATCTGAAGAAGAATCTGACTGCAATTCTGATGATCCTGAAGACATTGGAAAGGAACTTGCTATGCTTGTGAAGAAGTTCCAGAAGTTCACCAAGAAGAAGGGCTTCAAAAAGTCGTCACGATCCAGCTCAAGAAATGATGAAGCTTCCACTCATGACTGCAAGAAGAGAACATGTCACAAGTGCAAGAAACCTGGACACTATATCTCTGAGTGTCCACTGTGGGACAACGAGAAGAAGAAGAAGAAGAAGAAGAGCAAGGAATATGATTCTGATGACAAGAAGAAGAAGAAATCTTCAAAGTCTTCTTCCAAGTCCTCATCAAAGTCTTCATCTCATAAGAAGAGCTCATCTGGCAAGGCTCGCGCTTTTGTTGGGAAGGAAATGGATTCAGAGGTGGAGTCTGCTTCTGAGGAGGCGGAGGTGGAGTCTGAGGAGGAGTCCAACCCTGGCGTTGCAAGTCTGGCTTTAGCCACTGCTTATGTTGCCAAGTCCATCTTCAACACTGAAGACAATGACTTCCACACCAACGCTGAAGCTGATGACAAGGACGACCCTACTCCTACCTACTGCTTCATGGCACGTGGTGCCAAGGTAAAATCACGCGATGCTTACTTTAAAATATCAAGTGAAGATGACTCTGATTGTGAATCCAAACCCAGCTACAAAACACTTGCTAAAATTGCAACTAAACAACAGAAAGCTATGGAACATACTCAAAAACTGTTAGACAAAAGCGATGACCTGTTGGACGCGGAAATGACACGTTCAAAGTCCTTAGTTGAAGACATAAAAAATCTTCATGCTAAGTACCAAGAACTTGAAAGTCGTCATGAAACGCTCACAACCACTCATGAGAAGCTATCCTATGATTATCTTCAAAGGAAGCAAGAGCTTGAGAAGTTGAGAGCGGCTCATGAAGATCTTCAAAAAGAGAATGAGTCACTTCGCGCTCAACAGATCAGTCCCGCTCAGGATGGATTTGAACCACCATGTCTAAAATGCCTTGAGCGTGATAACGCTACCTCTGTTGCTGGATGTTCCACTACTGCTATGGTTGCACTATCTTCAACTACTGATGTGGTAACTAACCCCTCTGCGGAGGATACCACCACTATTGCTGATGAAAATGCCAGGTTGAAGACATTGCTTGAAACAGGGATGTATAAAAGTCTGAAAGGACACCAGACACTTTGCGATGTCCTCAAAAAGCAGATTCTGAACCGAAACACCCGGAAAGAGGGTGTTGGGTTCGAAAGGAAAATGAATGTTGATGGATCCTACTGGAAGCCTAAGCAGTATCCCAGAACCACATGGGTTGCTGCAAAGGGACTTTAGTGGATCCATCCACCTTATCTGGCTTTACTTGTGCTAACCTTGTTGTCATTAATGAATCCTTTGATGCAAACTATAAACTGTTCAAGAATCAGAATGGTGAAGTGTTTGCCAGATATATTGGTACTAACTGCAGGAATGGGCCACCTATGAAGAAAATCTGGGTTCCCAAAATCTGTCTCGAAAATATTCCAGTGAATGTCATCATGACACCACCTGGGAAGAAGACAAACCCTAGACCTAAGGCTTCATATGGTCCAAAGGCTTCATACAGACAGAGGACTCACCTGAGTCACCCTAACGCCAAGTTTTGCAGGGAAACCATACTCAGACTTATGAATATGAGCGTGTGTCTTCAAACCGCTATGTTCATAGAACTAAGAACTTTTCTTCTTATTCATACGAGTATCATTCATCTCCTGCAAGGCTATTTGCTAGGGCTCCAAAGCTGAAGTTCTCAGATGCTGCACTTAGACTCATTTGCTAGGGGACCTAAAACATCTTGTAGGGCGCAAGATCAAATGCCCAAGTGGTCTCACTATGTATTTTGTTCCTGAATCGCTTGCCATTCATCCTATCAGTCCTAATCTTGATCTGAGCTTCCATAATCCTCTTGCCCGTCAAATGTTTATGCTTCACAATACTCTTGGTGAAGCCTATCCCCCTAACTGTAATGCAGAGTATGACACCTCGTGCTTCAGAATGGATTATGGACAGCGGATGCACCAATCATATGACTGGTGATCGAAGTCTTCTCATGGACTTAACTTTACGTCCATCTGATAAAAGTCACATCACGTTTGCTGACACTGGTAAAAGCAAGGTATTGGGTCTAGGTAGAGTTGCAATCTCAAGGGATCAACACATGGATAAAGTGATGCTTGTTGAATCCCTTGGCTTCAACTTAATGTCTGTCTTGATGCTTTGTGACTTGAACATGATTGTGCTATTCGGAAAATACCGTTGCCTTGTACTAATGGAATCTGACAAGTCTCTAGTCTTTGAAGGGTATCGGAAAGATGATCTGTACATGGTAGATTTCTCAGCAGGACCACAGCTTGTCGTATGCCTTCTTACAAAAGCTTCAGAATGCTAGCTATGGCATCGGAGGCTGGGGCATGCTGGCATGAGGAACTTACATACACTCTCCAAGAAGAAGCATGTCATTGCATTGAGGACGTCAAGTTCAAGAAGGATCATTTGTGCGGTGCCTGCGAAGCTGGAAAGATGACAAGGGCCAAGCACCCCTCGAAGACAATCATGACTACTTCTCAACCCTTCGAGCTGCTACACATGGACTTATTTGGCCCTACTCACTACTCCACCCTCACAACAACTGCCTGTCTCTATGGCTTCGTCATTGTTGATGATTACTCAAGATATACATGGGTGCACATAATTCTCTTCAAGACTGAAGTGCAAGATGTCTTCAGATGCTTCGCCAATCGAGCAATGTACAATTATGGCGTCAAGATCAAGCATATCAGAAGTGATAACGGCACTGAGTTCAAGAATACTGGACTTGATCTTTATCTGGATACAATGGGAATCACCCATGAGTTCTCTGCTCCATACACACCTCAGCAGAACGGCATCGTAGAGCACAAGAACAGAACCCTCATTGAGATGGCTCGGACGATGCTCGACGAATACAAGACACCAAGAAAGTTCTGGCCTGAAGCCATTGATACAGCATGCCACGTCATCAATCGTGTTTACATCCATAAGCTTCTGAACAAAACATCCTATGAGCTCATCACTGGCAAGAAGCCAAATGTCAGCTACTTCTGAGTATTTAGAGCTAGGTGCTGGACCAAGGATCCCCATCAGAAGTCAAAATTTGCACCTAAAGCTCACGAAGGCTTCATGCTCGGTTACGGAAAGGACTCGCACTCTTACAGAGTCTTCAACCTCTATCTTTACAAAATCGTCGAAACTGTGGACGTGCGGTTTGATGAAACCAATGGTTCACAAAGAGAGCTCCTGCCAAGTACACTAGACGAAGCTCCACCCAGCGAATCTATCAAGCTAATGGGAACTGGTGAAATCATGCCTTCGGAAGCACAGCCTGAAGAGGAACTTATTATTTCTGCTCCTAATCAACTTGAAGACAATGCTCAGCCTGAAGACAATCCTCCAAATGATGACAATGATCAGCAAGACCAAAGTTTTCGTCCAGCTCATCCTCGTGTTGCAAGTGAAGTACAGATTGAGAAGATAATTGATAGTATCAATGCACCTGGTCCACTTACTCGCTCAAGAGCAACGCAGTTAGCAAATTTCTGTGGGCATTTTTCTTTTGTGTCAATATCAGAACACAAGAAAGTTGCTGAAGCCTTCATGGAACCTGAATGGATTCAAGCTATGCAAGAGGAGCTTCAACAGTTCAAGCTGGACAATGTTTGTGAACTTGTCAAGCGTCCTGACCCTCGCAAGCATAACATTATAGGCACAAAATGGATATATCAAAACAAGCAAGATGAGCATGGTCAAGTCGTCAGAAACAAAGCACATCTCGTTTCTCAAGGATATACTCAAGTTGAAGGAATTGACTTCGATGAAACATTTGCTCCTGTGGCTAGGCTTGAAGCTATTCGCATACTGCTAGCCTATGCTAACCACAACAACATCTTGCTATATCAAATGGATGTGAAGAGTGCATTTCTCAATGGCAAGATTGAAGAAGAAGTATACGTCGCTCAACCACCTGGCTTTGAAGATCCAAAACATCCTGATATGGTGTACAAACTAAACAAAGCACTGTATGGCCTCAAACAAGCTCCTCGCGCTTGGTAGGATACGATCAAAGACTTCCTAAAGAGCAAAGGCTTCAAACCCGGATCACTCAATCCCACACTCTTCACGAAGACATATGATGGAGAACTGTTTGTGTGCCAAATATATGTGGATGACATTATCTTCGGCTGCACAAACCAGAAGTACAGTGATGAGTTTGGATACATGATGCAAGAGCAATATCAGATGTCCATGATGGGTGAGCTGAAGTTCTTCCTTGGTCTTCAAATTGGTCAGCAAAGGAATGGCATCTTCATATCTCAAGAAAAATACCTCAAAGATTGCATGAAGAAGTTTGGAATGGAAGATTGCAAAGGTTACACGACGCCAATGCCAGCCAAACACCATCTGGGTCCCGACGACAATGGTAAAGAGTTCGATCAAAAGGTATACCGCTCCATGATTGGTTCTTTACTTTACCTATGTGCATCTAGGCCAGATATTATGCTTAGTGTTTTCATGTGTGCTCGATTCCAAGCGGCACCAAAGGAATCGCATCACTTAGCTGTGAAGCGAATTCTTCGATATCTGACTCACACCCCAACACTAGGATTATGGTATCCAAAGGGCTCAGAGTTTGATCTGGTTGGATTTTCGGATGCTGATTATGCTGGTGACAAGGTGGATCACAAGTCTACATCAGGCACATGTCACTTTCTGGGACGATCACTTGTCTGTTGGTCTTCAAAGAAGCAGAACTGTGTGTCACTCTCAACTGCTGAATCTGAATACATTGCTGCTGGATCTTGCTGTGCCCAGCTTCTATGGATGAAGCAAACTCTCAAGGACTATGGCATCAATCTGAAACAAGTACCTCTCTTCTGCGACAACGAAAGCGCCATCAAGATTGCCAACAACCCAGTCCAGCACTCGAAGACAAAGCACATTGAAATTCGTCATCACTTTCTCAGAGATCATGTCATGAAGAAAGATATTGATATCATTCATGTCAACACTGAAGAGCAATTGGCAGATATCTTCACAAAGCCCTTGGACGAGAAAAGGTTTTGCAAGTTACGGTGTGAGCTAAATATCTTGGAATCCTCAAATGTCCTGTGATCAGGCACACATCCTAACGCTTATGCATTTGATGACTTAGATGTGCAACACACGAAGTAAAGTATATCTTCAATCAATGAAGACTTACATTCTGAGTGTGAATACATTAACGTGGAATTTGACTTCGGAGCGCCACGATAATTGTGCGCCGTGTCTGGGTCTAATACTTCCTATACGGTGGGTAACGCCACCACCAACCTTTTTCTGTTTGAAGTGTTTCACTCATGCCGTTGCATTTGATATGTCTTCGCATTTGGTTTGTCTTCAATTTCAATTTATCTTCATGATTATCTTCACTACATCGATTTGACTTCTGTCTGATATATATATACTAGTGTTTTGTCCTCTACAGCATTCACTTATAGCTATGTCTTCCTTGTTGAATCTTTTGAACTAAGTGAATGTGATCGGACCCTAATCTCTCTATGCTTCCTATCTCAAACACTATCTGTCCAAATCATATGCATTCTATTGAAACTGTCGAATGTCTTCTCTGCGTCCTTGTCAGCAGAAGATACAGAGACAAACTTTAAGTCTGTTTTAAATGATTCATCCTCATTGCCTGAAATCCGGAGAAGTCGGAACGTCTATCCGACAAACCTGGCGGGCGTGGGAACATGGGACAACTCTGAGTATGTTGCATGCTTGCCACGTGCCCCTCAGATGTGAACCGCCAGGGGCACCTGCGTAATTGCGCTGTGCCGCCCACTTCCTTATAAATACCTGTCCCCTGCGGTAAAGAAAAACTTCTTCCACCTCTCCACCTCGTCAAAACCCTAGCGCCACCGCTAGCTCTCGACGACTTCTCCGACGCCATCCTCACGCCGGCCGCGGACATCGTCCTCCCCGCCGCCGCCGTAGGTGTCCTCCGTCGCCAAGTTAGGGCATGGTGGACTGAACTGCTCGGTCTCCTACTTCTCTCATCTAGCAGTTCTTCGCGTGGTAAATAAAACTCTCTTTTTACCACCTTTTTGATCCTCAAAGATTCATCTTGTCTACCAAAGTAGGTTTTTGCCTATACAAGTTAGATCTATTCTGTCTGCATCTCATACTGCCTAGCATATTCACTTAAGCTTCACACCTAGTTAGATTCCTCACTTGTACTTATTCGCGGATTCATACAAATCTGGAACCAACTCTCAACATATAAGTGAATGTCTTCGCATCATAAGGTCAATGTCTTCAAACTGATTTATCTTCAAAATCTTCTGAGAATGCATATGACCTCTTCCCCTTCCCTCGCATCTCTAATGCTGTCACAGGTACATGTCCGTGGGAGAATCCCTTGGTTCTCATAGTCTGCATTCATTTGCAGAATTCTTACAGCATCATATTAACTCTCCCGAAGCCAGTTCCTGTTTGTGCAGCAAGCGAAAGCCTCTGAAGCCTTTGAACATGTTGAAGCCATTCAGCTTAAAATTCATGGCTGCAGAAAAATCAGTAAGGAAGGGTGGCAGACAGCGTCGTGGGGGAACATCAAGAGATTTTCCTGATGACCTCTCAGAGCTTTACAAGATAGATCCTGAGGAGGATTACAATCAGCGCAAGACACGAATCCAATGGATTCAAAGATACTAGGCTGAACAATGGTTCAAGTACAACTTCGTCACCCAAGAATATGCTGAAAAGAATGCTATCAAAAGTCCTTGGGGTGATATTCTCTTTCGAGGCCTTCCACCCAAGAACAGAACTGAAGCTATTGCACAGGGTTTCTATCCCTGTATGGTCCATGGACCTCAGCCTGAAAATGCCGACCCATCATCATTGCTCTGGTGTCGTAACGATAATCTCTTCAAGCGCAACTTCCAGCACGCAAAGGCATCGACCAAGGAAAACAAGAAGTCATTGGGATTAGATTTCAATCCTGGTCCTCCTGCTCCCCGTGCTGATGGCTCACGTGATGCAGAACCCAATGTCATCGGTCCCTTCTACAACCTTGATGGCCTCATCGCTCACATCACAGTTCAAGGTGCCAAAGTGGATCACTCAAATGATGGCGCTGACTTTGATGAAGCCCCAGCTCCTACTACTAAGCCACAGAAGCCAAAGAAGGCTAAGGCTTCAAGGTCAGCTGCTCCTCCAAAAGCTTCACGTGCGAAGCCACTGGCAACTGCACCTCCTGAAGACAGTGTGCAGTCTGAAGATCTATCACGCATCTCCAAGAAGACGGAGATGAAGAAGAAAATTGTCAAGAATACTGATCAGACTCTGACTCCTGCTGCCATTCTGCGTGAAGAGCACATTGATCTGTCCAGTGATGAAGATCTTGCAGATGATGCCCTTGAGCAACTGATCAAGAGCAAGGAAGAAGCAGAGATCTTCAATGATTTGCCTCTCTTTGATGTGGAAATCGTCCATAACTTCATTGATGAGTGGTTTGACTCCCCAAATCTTAGCTTTGACAATCTGCAACTTCCCATTGGCCTCAGTGTTTCCTTCAATGGCGCCATCGCCTCTGAGCTAGCTCTCGCTTAGCACATCGTTGAGCTGAAGCACAAGATCGACCATGAGAAAGCCCAATTCAAGGAGCATGTGGCCAAGCTCAGTGTGCAAGATGTAAAAAACTTCAAGATTATGCTGCACGAGCTCAAAGAAGCCTTTCTCAAGAAGCGTGAAGAAGCCAAAGGTTCTCGAGAGCGCATGAAGAGCCTGGCTGACAAATGTGTGCAAGCCTACGATGAGGCTGAGAAGCGCAAGGCTCTTGGTCGTCCTGGCATCGACCCAAGAATGGCTGCAAAGAAGAAGAAGCCATCGACTGACCAATCTGCTCCTTCAAGGCGGGAAGAACCGTGCATTGTCTTCCCAACTAGCATGACCGGCTCGAAGCCAAAGGTCAGATCAACCGCTTCTGAGCTGAAGAAGACCAGAACAGCCGAGGCTGAATCTAGAAAAAGGAAAAATGCTAAAGCTTCTGATGCTGCTCCCTCTAAGAAGAAGCGCAGAACCAAGAAGGATAGGGCTGCTCCCACAGATCCCTTAGTTGTTGAACCTATTTCAATGGTCCCTCCTACATCTGAACATCAAGAACAAAGGATGATAGTTCATGAGCCTGCTTCCACAGAGGCTCATGAAGCTGAAGACATTCCAGCAGTTGACCCCACCGCTGCTGAAGACATTGGTCGTCACGACAATGTTGAAGATGATGTAGTGCTTCCTTAGATCGAACACAACCTGGTATCATCGCCTGTTCCCACGAACAGCGAACTCATCAGCATTGGTCGTCCTCTGACGCCAATTGCTCAGGATGCATCATGGGCTGATCACCCACAACAGCAAGAAACCCCAAGTACTCCCCAACACCAACAAGTCACACCTCCTGCGCAAGAAGAAGATGATGACTTTGAGGCCCAGCCAACTCTAACTCCAATAGCGTCGCCAGCGTTACGCAGGCTTCGCAAAGGACCAAGGCCTCAAGTCACCTCCTCGAGCGTTCCTGAAGGAGAAGGGCCCCAACAATCTGTTGCACATCAAGTGTTTCCAGATGCCACTCCCACTATGAATGTCTCTGAGTCTGAAGCCAAAGGTGCTGAAGACATTCCGGCTGCATCAGCCGATGAAAGACGAGCAGATGAACATGTCCCTACTCCCCCCATTGAAGAAGAAGTGGTTCCTGTAGTGAACCTGCCAGTGCCCGACCCTTCAGCTCATCAAGTGGAGGTTGAAAATATTGAGGCTGCCACCACCAACACCACTGAAGCCAATGACGTAGTCATGACTGAAGCCAATGTGGAGCCTGCACCAACTGATGTGCCAAAAGCCAATGCTCCTGAAGCCTCTGATGTGCAGCCTGAAGCCAATGTTGACGCCACAGCTCCTGTACCGCCACCAAGGCCACACACTATCGAGCAAGCATTCAACTATGGCCAGCTTATCTCTGTCAAATGGCCTGTTCTGACTCCTCCGGCTGCTACTGGTCCTCAGTTTGATTACCATGTTGAGCACAGGCCTCGGGTTCAGAAGCCAAATCCAAGGTTGCCCAGGTTTCTAGGTACTGCATCAGCACCCAGATCTTTTAGTATCAATGGCTTCAAGGCACACAACACTTTCTTTGACAGAGCAATGAACCCCTACTCAAGGCCAAGAATATCCTCTGATAGGTTCTGGAGCTATCAGCAGCGAAGCTATTACTCATGCATTCTGTACAATCAAGGTCGCATTTTCCCTCATATGCGTCTTGATACTGAATCCATAACTGGTTTGCCCTGCTTGGAAGAAGCTCTGGACTGCTTCAGAGAGTCTAGCTTGCTTCAGTTCGTCACAGATAAGGAGCACTGGAATGAAGAGTTACTGCTCCAATTCTATGCCACTCTCCATATTCGTGGCTACTACAAGGATACAAAGACATGGGTTCTCGAGTGGATGACAGGCAATGTTCATCATGAAGCCAAAGCCATTGATGTCATTGAGCTTACTGGCATGCCCTCTCCAGATGATCTCTGTGAGCCTGGTTGTCAGCTTCACAATGATGCGATGGAGAGCATCTTCCACAAGCCTGAGCCCAATATGAGTCAGATGCTCAGCATGATGAAGCCATTGCCCCCAGATGCTGAATATCCTAAGGCGTTCTTTGTTGAAGACCTTGAGTATCTGCCTCACACCATCTATCACATTATCAGGCGAACTCTTTGGCCTATCAAAGGACACTCTCCAAATGCCAAGCTGGAAGGCGCAATGAAGACTTTGGTTTTTCGTATTCTTCATGGCAAACGCTTCAATGCACAAGAGTTCTTTATCTGCCAACTTGCTGCATCAGGGTCTGACATATTTGGTCTGAAGTTCTATGCTCCCTGGATCATGCGTCTGATCAAGCTTCACTCTGCTTTCAACTATCAAGCCTCTGCACGCAATCATATCATCTTTATGCCAGAAGTTGATTTGTCCGTTGAAGCCATATACCCAGAGACTGCAAAGGAGCCCCTTAGTCTTCAGAATGCTGACCATCAAAGCTTCACGCAAAATGTTGATGGA
The DNA here is from genome assembly GCA_032464435.1 of Aegilops umbellulata. NCBI lineage: Eukaryota > Viridiplantae > Streptophyta > Magnoliopsida > Poales > Poaceae > Aegilops > Aegilops umbellulata. Next base: position 160,928,129 of record CP136056.1, on the reverse strand, counting down.
GTTCAAGCCGTCGCCCGAGTCTATCCACTCGCTGGGATTACTCGTATGCCTCATCGTGCGCAAATAGAAGCAACTGAAAGCACAATTGCCCAAAGGCCTAAGAAGCGCTCCCGTCTTCTCAATGACCGAGAGCTTCTGGTTGCCCTTCATCAGAAACAAGATAAGCATCATGACTGGCTGAAGCGCCAAATGCAAAGCCTCTTGGTGGACGTCAATCGCATTCGCAATCTTGCCACCAAGAATGCCTTTGTCACGCAGGAAATGTGTCGGTGATCATGGAAGAGTTTGACACTGCTCAGTGCTGAAGCAGATCTTCAAGACGATGGCTTCACTGAAAAATTCAAGTTTGACTCCACTCCTCCACGGAATGCTGTCCTACGTCGAAATCTATCTCTTGAAGACTCTGACTATTCCTCTTCTGCTGCAACTGTGAATGCCAAAGTGATCGATGAAGAAGACGATGCTACTTCACCACCACCATCTGCAAGAATCGACACTGCACCAAGCTCGTCTGCACCGCCAAACGACAACGACAACCCTACTGCTTCACCTACTCCTCATGGGGACGAGTAGATGCTCTATGTCTTCAAACCTTTTTGGTCATTACTGACAAAAGGGGGAGAAGCATATGAGTTTGATAGTCTTCAAGCGGGTTGCTATGGGCGGTTGCTTTATATTTTTCCTAGTGTTTACAACTCTCGTTTTTTGAAACATTTGGTTCTTTGAGTTGTAACACTTAAACTCGATGGTCGTCTGCTACTTATTTGCTATTCTGTGATGCGATGATAAATTCCGCATGTGCGATGATAACTCCCGCACTTAGGTCATTCCGCAGACGTACATTTTTCATTGTGCATGTCATTATCTTCGTTATATCTTATCATGCATGATGAATTGTCGTCGTGAGTTGAAGAGGATCTCCACAAGTACAACCTGCCATGTGCATTTGCATTCCAAAAGCAAATTACTTATATGCACATCTTCAGGGGGAGCCTTTGTAACTTATGAAGACAATACTCTATCCTTTACAATTTCACATACTTTATCCCCGTTGAAAACTTCAACCAGTTTGTCATCAATCACCAAAAAGGGGGAGATTGTAAGTGCATCTAGTGCCACCCCTAGTTGGTTTTGGAGTATTGACGACAAATTTTATTGAGGGACTAATGTGTTTGTGAGAATTGCAGGATAACACAGGTAGTGTCCCTCATTGATTCGATTTACCTACCGGAGATGACCCCTAAAAATGTATGAAGACATTGACGACAATGGTGGTACATGAAGATACTCATATTGAAGACTATGACATGAGAAGACATTTAGTGAAGACTACGGAGCGCAAAGACTTAGTTGTTTCGTAGTTTCCTTTTCTTCTTTGTTGAGTCATAGGAACCACCGTACTGTTAAGTGGGGCCCAAGTGAACATAATCAGAGTGACTGAAGTGATGCTCAACCCAAATCCTATGTCTTCGAGCGAAGACAATGAGAGCAAATCTTATCCAGAGCTAGATAAGTCAGCTATTCTTGTAGCCCAAGTAAAGTTCTCGTGTGTGTTTGAAATCTGACCGTTGGAACACGTGTCAGTTCCTTAGTGACCCAGGGTCATTTCGGACATATCAGGTCGGTTTGCCTAGTGGCTATAAATAGCCCACCCCCTACACCGTAAATTGGTGGCTGCTCAGAGTTACTGCACGGCTTTTGTCGTTTGAGAGCACCCCACCTCGAAGCCTTTGAGAGAGAGAAATCCTTGCGAGGACAAAGCCCAAACACCCAGAGCCAAAGAGTGTTAGGCATCACTGAAGTCTTTCTGTCTGTGTGAGCTGAAGACTTATTACACTTGAGGACTGTGAATCCTCCAGCCGGTTAGGCGTCGCGTTCTGAGCATCCAAGAGTCGTTGTGGATCGCCGGTGAACGAAGTCTGTGAAGGTTCGGAAGTCTACCTTGAAGACTTAGCAGAGTGATTGGGCGGGGACTGTGTGTCCTTAGCTCAAGGGGAATAAGGTGAAGACACGGTCTACTGAGTTGAATCTCAGCCTCCCTAACCAGACGTACAGTTGTCACAGCAATTGGAACTGGTCCAACAAATCATGTGTCTTCAACAAGTGACTGGTTCTATCCTCTCCTTCTCTTTACTTGAAGTTTGTCTTCGTGAAGTCATTGCCTGCTTGCCATACCTGTTTGACTTCATTGCTTGACTACCATTGTTGTTTGGCTTCATACCTTCTTCCACCCTGATCTTTACTACCTAGCTGCTGTAAGTCCTTGTGATTTCACTTCATTACATATTTGACTATGGCTTGCTTAGTGTAGTCTACCTTCCGCTGCATCTCATTAGGTTCATTTCTACTGTTTGTCTTCAAAACTCCCATGTTTTGAAGACTTTCATAAAAATCGCCTATTCACCCCCCTCTAGTCGATAACTAGCACTTTTAGAAGCCCAAAAGGCCCTCTAGGAAATTGAGGCGGTTAAGAAGATAGCAGCGGGTAAGGCATTCATTATGCAAAGCAAGCATGTGAAGGAAACTTTCCTTTTACTTACCCGAGTTCGGAGCTCTCCAGGAGCGTTCGCAGATCTACCCCGCAGTGTGTCGGATGCCGTGGAGTTCTACCGGGCTGAGGAGGGGAGCTCGACGGAGAAGTTGTTCTGGTCTCAGTATACTGGGAGTGAACACCCAATGCTCTTGAGTGACCAGCTGAAGCAACTGGTCGAGCTTCACAAGGCGGACGAACAAGCCATGAAGGGTCTTATAATCCGGATGTGGCCTGGCGAGCCCCTGCCTGAAAGCTACTTCGGTCTGGTGAGGCGGCTTGTGAATGCCTGCCCACGGCTTGAAGTCATAAAGTGGTTCGTCTGCATCGAGGGTGCGCGCAATGCTTTTGCCCGAGCGAAGGTGCACTGGGCGAAGCTGGACGCCGAAAAGCTGGTGAAGGAGGGGCTGCCGGAGGGCAAGGAGCATCGCCACCCCAAAAAGTATTATGACAGTGTCCTGAAGGGTGCTTGCCTTGTGGCGGAGGAATGTGCTAAGGATGTAATATTCGAATGAATGTACTCATGTGATCCTGTAACATGAAACGAGTTCATTTGTGCTATGCAACGCTTGTTAATTTAAAACATTACCTTCTGATAGAGGCGGGGGTGTCCCGATCTTTCGATGAGATGATAACTAACGATTTGGTGGAGATGACTTTGACGATCCGACTACAAACGTGCACGACGTTGCGCCTTAGCAATCGCTAAACCAACTCCGAGAGGTTATTGACCACGCCGGAGCACAATCAACCTGACCACGAAGGTCTATTCCTGCAAGCAATCGAAGAACAAGCAAGAATATGATAAAAAAACAATCTGAATATTGCGAGTATATATGAAGTATTGATAAAGGTGGGGATCCGGAAGCGGTCTTGGTCTGGTTGTTGGACACAAACGAAGTACACGAAGTTGCAATGGCTAACTTTTAACTAAACAAATCCCAAGGAAAAAGCTACTAGATGGATCTACTTATATAGGAGCAAGGGGTGGCGGCCAAGGAGGTGGGAGGACGTCCCAAGGCAGCCTAAAACCAACCCTAGGTCGTACAAGGCTCATGGGCCCAAGTGGAGGTGGTGCAACACCTTTGGACTTGTTGTTTGATTCGGATTCTGCTGCAGCGTCAGATTGTTTCGTCCATATCTCAATGCTCCGGACGAATTTAAAGGTGATTCCAATTGGAGTGGAAAGAGGACGAAATCTAGTTTCCAAAAAATAAAGAATCACCCAATTCGGAGTCCGTATGAAAAAGTTATTGCCGTTTTGAGTCAGTTATGTCTGTGCAGTCCGAATCTGAATCCAGAACGTGAGAGACTTGGACTCTATCTTCTCTTGGACCAAAAGTGACGTGAAAGAACTTTTTGAACAGCAAGTAAACATCTCTTTCTCCCTTATCTTCATATGTGTGTTGTACAAATGTCCCATACACCTGCAATTAGACAAAACACAAAAGTGTGTGAAGTATTTTTGTTCTGGATAACAAAAATAGAGTATTGAATAGTTTGCACTAGAAATCACCTGACAAATATGCATGTATGCAATATGTTTGGTCGTATCCAAGGTAGTCATGTCCTCATCATCCTCCCCTTTTTGAAAACAAAGCCGTCCTCGGCGTTGCTTAATCTGAAATGTGGCTAACAAAAGAGACAAGGTGTACATGTGGTATATGTATATGTCATCCATTTTTACTTCCCTTGGTTTTTGCACATATGACACATGTATAGATGAGTAACTTGCATAGTTCATAAAATCTGAAGCCAAAATATTATCACTAGAAGTAGAAGGCATGAAAATATTGCAACTCAATTTGCACATATAAGTGATGCTCTTATTCATATCAAAAGATTGACAATGTTCATCATTAAACCATCCCAACATTGGTGAATAAACCTTACTTGCATCTAATTTACATGCTACAACATGCTTAAATAGGCAAACATGCAATAAGTCTTTGGTCACAGAATCATCACCAAGATTAGAGGTCATATCAAAATGATTAAACATTGATTGTTTTGCATCAACAGTTAACTCAATGGGTGCACTCAAAATTGTTGGTATTTCAGTTGTTTGATCACATGACGCATTCATGACAGTATCAAGATTCTCTAAAATAGGTGTTGTGCTCAAATCACCAGGTAACTGAACACATGATGCATTTAAGTTAACTAGGGATGCATCATTCTCATGTAAAGTTATATCATCAATATCTTTACTGTTACCTTGTCGCAAAGACGTAGCTGATGTAGGTACGGACGTTGACAATGCACCATACTCTTGAGATGATGTCGCGCTCACAATCCGAGGTGGGGCTGCTCTAGTAGGTGCAACTGTGGAGGAACCAACTGGCGGCGGTGAGCATGAACTGGAATAGTAGTCGTTGTAGTCACCCAATGCATCCTCCTGCATCTGTCTCTCAAAGGTACAAGCACGAACATACATACCAGTAATGCAACGGGGAATATACTGAAATCTTGCCTGAATATCATGGTTCAAACCACCAAAAAATCTATTCATTGTATCATCCTTAGATTCTTCTATGTCACAATGATGCATATAAGATTTGAACTCTTGGTAGTAAGCATGAACAGTGTTGTGGCCTTGTTTAAATTGTTCAAATTTGCGAAGCAATTCACGACGATAGTAAGGAGGGAAAAAATGTTGTCTCATTACATCTTTCAAATCTTTCCAAGTTGTGGGTTGGTTATCAATGTTTTTCTTACAATGCACATTCCACCAAACAGAAGCAAAACCAGTAAATGCTCTAGTGGCAGCTCGTACTCGCTCAAGTTCAGAAAAGTCATGGTGACTAAAAACTTGTTCAACTTCAAGCTCCCAAGCTAGATAAATAGCAGGATTAAATCTACCCTCAAATGACGATAAAGAGATAACCTGACCATGTGCTTGTGTGTGTTGTCCCAACTCTCGTGATGGTGATGTTGTGTCCGTCGTCCAAGAACTTCTGTCTCCGGAACCTGTCATGATTAGTAGAAAAACAAGAAACAAAATCCGAGAATAATGTTCCTATGAACTACTAGGATGTGGTGGTAAAACGCTCACATGTTAGCAAATATCAAAGTCTTACAAGTTCTTACCATGCAGCAGGTGGTGACCGGCAACCAGCGGTGTCAAATAACTCCGAAGATTGAGTAAAGCGATTGCCAGGTGAGCGTATGTATACACGGTGCAGAAATATGTGGAGCTTGGAAGGCCAATATATGGTAGCAAAATATCAGCAATAATCAATTCAGAGATGCAATGTTGAATAAACGCTCACCGACGGTACTGTGCTGGTCCTAGGCTAGACCGTGCTAGAGACGCGAGCCTAGAACACTAAAAAAAATCACGGCGCGACGCGTAACAAAGGCGGAGCACACTCTGAATATCTTTTTTTCTTCTTTTTCCACGGAATTTTTTCACTTTTTTTTTCTCTTTTTTTCCTTTTTTTTTCTTTTTTTTCTCACTTTTTTTTTCTTTCTCTTTTTTTTCACAAACAAGCTAGATAAGATGCAGATTGGATCTAGTGATGACGCGAACGGCCTGAAGTAAGATTATGACAATGAATGATGGGGAGTACGTGATGGAAATTGATGGATGGCGGTGGTGGACAACGGATGCAATAATGACGCGGTGGTGGTAAATGGCAATGACAATGAAGATGGTGCGGCGGTGGCGTGACAAACTGTGAACAGAACTCGAAACTCTAAAGGACTAGACACTAAGACCAGCAACTCGACACGACGATGCAACCGATAATTCAATAATGCAAACAATGAAAAGAAAATTGCAAAGGCTCAGACTGGCTTGGACAAAAGGATGAATAGATCTAACTTTTTTTTTGTGGCTTTTTCTTGGACAATAGGTAAGAAAAATAGATCTAATCTAGGGAAAACTGGAAATTCTCACCGAGCAACCTGAAAACTGATACCACTTGATAGAGGCGGGGGTGTCCCGATCTTTCGATGAGATGATAACTAACGATTTGGTGGAGATGACTTTGACGATCCGACTACAAACGTGCACGACGTTGCGCCTTAGCAATCGCTAAACCAACTCCGAGAGGTTATTGACCACGCCGGAGCACAATCAACCTGACCACGAAGGTCTATTCCTGCAAGCAATCGAAGAACAAGCAAGAATATGATAAAAAAACAATCTGAATATTGCGAGTATATATGAAGTATTGATAAAGGTGGGGATCCGGAAGCGGTCTTGGTCTGGTCGTTGGACACAAACGAAGTACACGAAGTTGCAATGGCTAACTTTTAACTAAACAAATCCCAAGGAAAAAGCTACTAGATGGATCTACTTATATAGGAGCAAGGGCTGGCGGCCAAGGAGGTGGGAGGACGTCCCAAGGCAGCCTAAAACCAACCCTAGGTCGTACAAGGCTCATGGGCCCAAGTGGAGGTGGTGCAACACCTTTGGACTTGTTGTTTGATTCGGATTCTGCTGCAGCGTCAGATTGTTTCGTCCATATCTCAATGCTCCAGACGAATTTAAAGGTGATTCCAATTGGAGTGGAAAGAGGACGAAATCTAGTTTCCAAAAAATAAAGAATCACCCAATTCGGAGTCGGTATGAAAAAGTTATTGCCGTTTTGAGTCAGGTATGTCTGTGCAGTCCGAATCTGAATCCAGAACGTGAGAGACTTGGACTCTATCTTCTCTTGGACCAAAAGTGACGTGAAAGAACTTTTTGAACAGCAAGTAAACATCTCTTTCTCCCTTATCTTCATATGTGTGTTGTACAAATGTCCCATACACCTGCAATTAAACAAAACACAAAAGTGTGTGAAGTATTTTTGTTCTGGATAACAAAAATAGAGTATTGAATAATTTGCACTAGAAATCACCTGACAAATATGCATGTATGCAATATGTGTGTTGTGAATGTTGAATAAACGCTCAACGACGGTACTGTGCTGGTCCTAGGCTAGACCGGACTAGAGACGCGAGCCTAGAACACTAATGAGGTCACGACGTAGCAAAACTAGCATCGATAAAGGATATGAAGTAGCTCTGAACAGTGCACAAAACAGATTCCAATCCGAATTCAACTACGAGATTGAGTCTAGATAGATCCGAATTTTGTTTTTTTTTCTTCTCTTTTTTTTCTCCTCACACTTTTTTTTCTCTTTTTCTTTCTCTTTTTTTTTCTCTGACCTTTTTCTTTTTCTTTTTTTCACTCTTTTTTTTTCTCTGTCTTTTTTTTTCTCCCTCTTTCCAAGACAAACTAGATAAGATGCAGATTGGATCAAGCGAAAATGTGAATGACCTCAACTATGATTGTGACAATGAACTATGGATAGCACGAGGTGAAAATTGATGGATGGTGTGGTGAACAGCGGAAGGGATAACGATGCAGCGGCGACGTGACTAATGTGAACAGAACACGAAACTCTAAACGAACTAGACACTAAGACCAGCAACTCGACACGACGATGCAACCGATAATTCAATAATGCAAACAATGAAAAGAAAATTGCAAAGGCTCAGACTGGCTTGGACAAAAGGATGAATAGATCTAACTTTTTTGTGGCTTTTTCTTGGACAATAGGTAAGAAAATAAATCTAATCTAGGGGAAACTGGAAATTCTCACCGAGCAACCAGAAAACTGATACCACTTGATAGAGGCGGGGGTGTCCCGATCTTTCGATGAGATGATAACTAACGATTTGGTGGAGATGACTTTGACGATCCGACTACAAACGTGCACGACGTTGCGCCTTAGCAATCGCTAAACCAACTCCGAGAGGTTATTGACCACGCCGGAGCACAATCAACCTGACCACGAAGGTCTATTCCTGCAAGCAATCGAAGAACAAGCAAGAATATGATAAAAAAACAATCTGAATATTGCGAGTATATATGAAGTATTGATAAAGGTGGGGATCCGGAAGCGGTCTTGGTCTGGTCGTTGGACACAAACGAAGTACACGAAGTTGCAATGGCTAACTTTTAACTAAACAAATCCCAAGGAAAAAGCTACTAGATGGATCTACTTATATAGGAGCAAGGGGTGGCGGCCAAGGAGGTGGGAGGACGTCCCAAGGCAGCCTAAAACCAACCCTAGGTCGTACAAGGCTCATGGGCCCAAGTGGAGGTGGTGCAACACCTTTGGACTTGTTGTTTGATTCGGATTCTGCTGCAGCGTCAGATTGTTTCGTCCATATCTCAATGCTCCGGACGAATTTAAAGGTGATTCCAATTGGAGTGGAAAGAGGACGAAATCTAGTTTCCAAAAAATAAAGAATCACCCAATTCAGAGTCCGTATGAAAAAGTTATTGCCGTTTTGAGTCAGGTATGTCTGTGCAGTCCGAATCTGAATCCAGAACGTGAGAGACTTGGACTCTATCTTCTCTTGGACCAAAAGTGACGTGAAAGAACTTTTTGAACAGCAAGTAAACATCTCTTTCTCCCTTATCTTCATATGTGTGTTGTACAAATGTCCCATACACCTGCAATTAGACAAAACACAAAAGTGTGTGAAGTATTTTTGTTCTGGATAACAAAAATAGAGTATTGAATAGTTTGCACTAGAAATCACCTGACAAATATGCATGTATGCAATATGTTTGGTCGTATCCAAGGTAGTCATGTCCTCATCACCTTCTGTGCGACCGTTTAAAAAATCTGAGAGTTGGCCAGTCGTCAGCTTCTGCCCCCATGTAACTAGTACTGAGGTGTTCGGGATAAGCCTAAGCACTCTTTATCCCAATTTAGGGTCTTTCGAAGGAGGTGTTCAGCACAACGAACCAGGCAATCGGACTATAAAGCTTTATCACTCTCACTTAGCCATAGAAGTCTATAATTTTAAATTTTGGCGAAGCCCCTATTACTCGGAAGGCCGAATTTGGGGCGCTATATACGCCTAAGTCGGGCAAGGCCGACTCCTCGCCCGAAGCGGAAAAAGTCTTTAAGGACTTGAGACCTCACGAACAGCGACCAACTCTCGCCTCATCATGACAGTCAGTTTTCGGCTTTCTCTACTGAGGTGCTTGTCCGGAAGAACTGGGACACAATCACAGTAGTTCTCCCAGTGCTACCTTAGCCGATATTGCGGAACGTATGGTACCAAAACATGGGAGCCGGGCAAACCCAACTATTGACCCAAGACATGATTCAGAGCTGATGCATATAATGCTATAAGTTCGGGGTGCCGCACTGTCGAAAGTGTTCAGACTTCTCACGCTGTGTTATGGGGTATACTGAAGCCCCTGGCGCACTAGTCGTACCAGAATGTACGGGTGCAATTTGTCATAAATAGGCAGACAAGGAAATGAAAGAAAAAGAAAGGGTAATGCAATAATAGGCCAACGCTATGCATTGTTATTAATAATACGCCAAAGCATACGGATAAAAGTAGTGTAATAAGCAAAAAATAGGACCATTTGACATGTCCTATCCAAGGGCAAGCTGCGTACGGGTATGTAAAACAGGTATTTTGATCGTTATCAGAGACCACCTGGGGATTCCCTTGTACGTCAGACTGTCTTGCTTCCTTGGTATTTCCTGGCCGCGATGAGTCCAACAATTAGACTGCCGAAAAGGGCTTCCAGAGAGTAAGGTCCTGAAAGAGAGAAAATGATAAAGGTATACAACCCCTGGGGTGGTTGAGCCGCATTGCGGGACGTGCCGTAGTGGTGCCTCCGCCTATGCCCGTGGTATCTTGAGTGCGTAGTTATGTACACGTGGCACATATTTCGCCACTTGACTGGGACTAGGACGGAGGCCGAATTGCTAGTCAAGATCAAAACGTGCCTGCCGATCCGCCTGCGGGGTACTCCGGACTTGCTTGAAGGCATCCGGGGTCTTTGTCGCCAATTGGCGGTTTGCCTGATAAGGCTGCTTTGCGCTTCTGCTGCGAGGGCCGCAGTGTGCTCCTCCGTGCGGAGCGAGTGCTCTGTGTTTCCATTAACTATTATAACCCCGCGTGGTCCTGGCATTTTGAGTTTGAGGTATGCATAATGCGCTACCGCATTGAATCTGGCAAATGCGGTTCGTCCGAGCAGTGCATGATAGCCGCTGCAAAAGGGGACGATATCAAAGATTAACTCCTCGCTTCGAAAGTTGTCCGGAGATCCGAAGACCACTTCCAGTGTGATTGAGCTCGTGCAACAGGCCTCTACACCTGGGATTACACCTTTAAAGGTGGTTTAGGTGGGTTTGATCCTCGAGGGGTGTATGCCCATTTTTGCGCACTGTATCCTAATAGAGCAGGTCCAGGTTGCTGCCGTCGTCCATAAGGACTCAAGTGAGGTGAAATCCGTCAATGATGGGGTCGAGGACCAATGCGGCAGATCGGCCATGACGGAGACTAGTGGGGTCTTCTCTGTGATCGAAGGTGATCGGACAAGAGGACCATGGGTTGAACTTTGGGGCGACTGGCTCCATCGCATAGACGTCCCTTAGTGCACGCTTCCATTCCCTTTTGGGAATATGGGTTGCGTATATCATGTTCACCGTTTTCACTTCTTTGGGAACCTCTTCTGTCCTCCTATGTTCGGCGGCCAAGGCTCCTCCTCCTCGTCGCTGTGCAGCCCCATATCCTTGTGTTCGACATTCAATTTGCTAGCCTGCTTGAACACCCAGCATTCTCTGTTGGTGTGATTGGCTGGCTTATCGGGGGTGCCGTGAATTTGACACGAGCGATCGAGTATGCGGTCCAAACTGGATGGGCCCAGATTGCTTCTTTTGAACGGCTTTTTCCGCTGACCGGATTTAGAGCCACTCAATCCGGCATTGACTGCTATGTCTTCGGCGTTATCGCCATTGTTGTGGCGCTTGTGTCTATTGCGACGTGGTTTGCCGTTAGTATCTTTGGCATCTGAGGTGCCAAGATTCCTTGATGTGTTGTTGCTGCGAGCCAGCCAGCTGTCCTCGCCCGCGCAAAAGCGGGTCATGATTGTCGTGAGGGCTGCCATGGACTTCGGCTTCTGTCGGATGTGGGGTTCCGGCAAACCCTTAAAGTTCGAACACTGGGGTGCGCGCGAAGTCTTTCCCTCCTACCGATCTACGCTCAAGCTCGCTAATATCTTGCGGACGAACTCGACGAACCCACAACACAGAAAGAAACACGAGGTTTATACTGGTTCGGGCCACCATTGTGGTGTAATACCCCACTCCAGTGTGGTGGTGGTGGATTGCCTCCTAGGCTGATGATGAACAGTACAAGAGAAGAACAACCTCCTAAGGTTGAGGTGTTATTGTGTGTATGAACTTGTGGTGTGAGGAGTTGATGAACTGCCCTCTCCCCCACTACTGTGTTGGCTAGTCCTATTTATAGAGGCCCTGGTCCTCTTCCCAAATGTTGAGCGGGAAGGGAGCAGCCAACGGCGGGCAAATTTGAAGGGCGACAGCTAGTACAAGCTATCCTGACAAAAGCAGTCTTCGCCTGCGAAAGGCCCTGAGGTGACGCCGTCTTGGGCTCCACGATGACCTCCGCCTTGCCATCCTCCTGGTCTTGGTCTTGTTGCACCAATATGGCAACCTTTGCTTGATGCCTCGGTACTCTTCGTCTGCGCTTGCCTCCTTAGCACCAAAGAGAAAATGGGGACGCCGTGCGCTCTGGCACCCGCCTGGCACCGTTCGTCATGGCTCACGTCACGAGTCCCTTGTGAGGTTTGCGCCGCCTTGATATCTCCGCTCCTCGTGAGGCCGCCAGACTAGGCCACTCTAGAGGAAGTATTGTGCCGTCTGCCTCGCGAGGCTTGGACCCTCGCGAGGGTCTTGGACGCCTTGTTGATGAAGATGGGCCATACGGCCCGCTGCCTAGCCACGCTATGGGCCGTAGGCAGGCAAGTCTGGGGACCCCCGTTCCCAGAACGCCGAAAGTAGCCCCCGGGCCCAAGGCGCGCTCGGGCTTGGCTTCGCGGCGTAGCCAAGGGTCAAGTTTGGAGTGCTGCGGGCCCTAAAAGCCTGCGGCCTCGGTCGACGCATGGCGGTTGATTGGACGTGGGCGTCTCCGCTTCCCCACGATGCCTGTCGGGTGGTTGGTGCGACATATGCCAACGGGTGGCTTATCTGTGTGGGAGCCAGTAAGACGTCGCCGGTGCCTGGAAGCGGGATAAGGCGAAGACATGCACGCCGGCGAATCTTACCCAGCTTCGGGGCTCTCCGTGGAGATAACACCCCTACTGCTGCTCTGCGGGGTCTCCGCATGATCACTCGGTGAACAAGTAACTACAAGGTGCTCCTTGAGCTGTTTGGCGAGAGGAAGAAGAAGAAGGGCAAGGCTAGCTCTACTCTTCCCTCTATGTGTGTGGTAACCTAGATGAGATCAACCCTTTGCATGGGTGCCCCGGGGGGTTTATATAGGCCTACCCCCCGGGGGTACAATGGTAATCCAGCTGGGAGCGGGTCCCAGCCGTCAGTGTCTACGCTCGCCGGCTTCTGCGCCGGCTGCTGGGGCCCGCCGGCTGGTGGGTCCCGCCGGCTGCTGGCATCTTGGTTGACAGGCAGGCCATACTGCCTAAGGCCCTGTCGGCGGCCGATTACTGTTGCCTCAATCCTGATGATGAGGGCTTTATCGAGGTAAGTGTGGCTACAGCGCCGCCGCCTGGCAGGCGATCGCTGTAGCCTCACGTCGTCTTGTCTTCTTAATGGGGCGCCTCCTTCGAGGGAAGGAACAAGCCGGCTTTGGGGAAGCCGGCCATGTCTTGGGCCGACTGGGGGAGGCCTGACCGCCTTCGGGTGTCTCTCTGCCCAAAGGGGCCCACCGCCCCTGTGCTGCGCTGACAGCCCACCGTGGATGGCGCTATAGTCATCGTGGCAACAGTGCCGCGCCGGACGGGTCAAGGCTACCCCGTACGGCGCACTGTGCCAGGCGTGCTCCAGGTTTCGGGGGTGGCAGGCTTTATTGTAGCCACGCCCGTCCAATTACCGTTATGTGGTTGCGGGCCTCGAGGGTACGATCTTGACCGCGTCGTGGGAGCCATCCTCTTGGAGTCGGCCTTCTCGTAGCCGGCCTGTCGGAGCCGGCCCTCTCGCGGCTTTCTTCATGAAGGTGAAGGCCGGGCCGCTTTCCGACAGTCGGCCTGAGAGGCATCCGGCAGGGGGAAGGTGGCCCCGCGTCTTGGTTTCTTGGAGGCCGGATTGGCTTGTAAATTTTTCTAAAGTGCCAAGGGGAGCCGGCTTGGCTACCTGTGGTCATTTACCCCGACAGTAGTCCCCGAAGCTGGTCGAGCTTCGAGGTCGGCAAGGGGAACGAGAAGCTCGGTCAGCTTCCTATCTTGAGGAGCCGGCAGCTGGGAGCCGGCTCTGCTTGTACGCGCCGCCTTGGACGGGCGCCGTGGTCTCGTCAACGGGAATGTGGGCCAGCCGCGCACTAACCGCGCACCTCCCCGTGTGTTACGTGGCAGAAAAGGCCTGCCATGGCATGTGCGCGACGGGACGTCGCCGCAGGCCCGGGCCCGCCACGCCTGGCCTCGGCCCAGGCGCGGATCTTCTGCGGCCTAGGGTGGACGGTTTGCCTTCCCGTGGCGGTTTCGCCGCACGGTCAAGGCGTAGTAATTGCGGGACGTGGGGGAGTGGGTGTAGTTAATCCCACGTCCCCCACACCATGCCTCCTCGGCTCCGCCGCGAGGGTCTATAAGTAGGGGGAGGAGAGGGAGCGGCAAAGGCTCGCACGCCCTCCCTCGCTCCACCCTTCCTCGTCTTCTTCTTGCTCTCTTCGCCACCGCAACGCCTCTTCGCCGCGCCGTTCCGCCGTAGCGGGGTCGCACGTGCCTCCGCCGCCACCGCATCTCGCTCTTCGCCGCGCCGCTCCAATGGCGCTGTCGAGCTCGTAGGACGGCTCCGACGTCCTTGATGAGCACATCGAGTTCCTCCACCGGACGCGGCGTCTGCCCGGCGAGAACTACGTGCGGGTCCGGCGTGCGCCGGAGAAGGAGGTCTCGCCGGCACTGGAGGAGGGTGTCGGCGTTCTGGGAACGGGGGTCCCCAGACTTGCCTGCCTGCGGCCTGCGGCGTGGCTCGAATGGAGGCCAAGTACAGCCCATCAGCATCAACGCAAGACTCAAGACCCTCGCAAGGGGCCAAGCCTCGTGGGGAGGACGACGCGGTGCTTCCTCAGGCGCGGCCTCCTTAGGCTGGCTCATGAGGGGGCGGAGATATCAAGGCAGGGTACCACGCGAGATGCCCATGACGCAAGCCATGACGACCAAGGGTGCCAGGCGGGCGCTAGACCGCCCAGTGTCCTCCCCTTTCCTCTTTGGTGCAAAGGGGGCAAGCGCAGGCGAGAGGATCAAGCAAAGGCATCCACTTCGGTGCAACGAGACCATGACCAGTCCAACGGTGGGAATGAGCTCATCGTGGAGCCCAGAGCGGCGTCACCACAGGGCCTTTGGCAAGCGAAGACCAACTTTGGTCAGGATAAGTGTACTGTATGTTCCCCTTCGAATTGGCCAACTGTTGGCGCCCTTCCCGCTCAATATTTGGGAAGAGGCCCAGGGCCTTTGCCTATAAATAGGACTAGCCACCCCCAGGGTAGAGGCATCTGGTATCTGGTATCTTGTATCTGGCATCTGGTATCTGGTATCTAGTATCTGGCATCTGGTATCTGGCATCTGGTATCTGGCATCTAGCATCTGGAAGGCATCAGGTATCCAGAATCCGAGCAAGAAGAGAGAAAGAGAAGGGCGGCTGAACACCCATTGCAGTTCATCGTCCCAGCTAGAACACGCCCTCGCGAGGCTGTTCACCCTTGTACTGTTCATCTTCATTAGCCCAAGAGGCAATCCACCCACCACACTGGAGTAGGGTATTACACCACACCGGTGGCCCGAACCAGTATAAACTCTGTGTCTTTTGTGTTGTTCTTTCGGTAGTTTAGATCCTTGCGAGACGGAGAGGTGGAGGGCAGAATCTCCGGGCGCACCCCAGAGTTCGAACCTTAAGCGTCTGCCGGAACCCACGATCCGACATTTGGCGCGCCAGGTAGGGGTGCGCCGGGATCTGTCTTCCACCGCTCCGTTCTCCTCCGACCGTCGCATCCATGTCTGACGCTCGTCGGGCCCGTGCCGAGCGCCGGGTCGCCATCGCATCCCGCGTCGCCCAGACAGCACCCATCGGCGGGCGTCCTTGTCGTTCTCGGTCGCCCGCCGTCAATGCCGCCACCGGCCCGGCGGGGAACGAGCAACAAGCGTCGTCTCAGCACCCGTCCGTGTGGCGAGGCGGCCGCACCGCTACTCTGTCGCTCACGCCGGCTGCCTCTTCGTCCCACGCGCTCTGCGCGCCCTTGGAGGCTCGAGGTGCACTCATCGCGGCAAACGAGCTCCTGCACTACCGTCCCGTCGACGACGCCTACGAAGAGTGGCTCGACCGCGTCGCTGAGCTCGTCCACGCCGCAAGGGGCTCTCCTGCACCGTCCGCTCCGCTGCGCCGCACCCCGCCCCGCGCGGGCAATGAAGCTCCGGGGGCGTACCAGCCACCTCTGCTCCAAGAAGACGCCATGGCTCCAAGGCGCATGGCCCCTGGGCGGAACCCACTCGGTCAGGCGCCAGCCCAACAAGAACGGAGCTGCCAAGAAGTCCCTCGACCGCAAGAGGCTGCCCGAGCGCTCCCTGCTCCGGCTCGCCGCGACCCTGCTCCGGCTCCGGCACGTCAAGACCCCGCGCTGCTCCCAGCTGCAACGCAAGGGGCCGGCAAGGCCAAGCTCTCCCTCAACCAAAGCCTCCCGTGGCCACCGCGGGTTGCCGCGCCTGCACCACCGAGCTGCGTAGCATCGTGTGGCCCAACAAGTTCAAGCCGGACCTGCCTCCCCGCTACGACAGCACGACCGATCCCGCAGAGTTCCTCCAGCTCTACGAGCTGGGCATCGAAGCTGCCAGCAGGGATGAAAAGGTCATGGCGAACTGGTTCCCCATGGCGCTGAAGGAAGGAGCTCGCACCTGGCTCCTGAATCTCGCTCCAGGCACGATCTCCTCCTGGGAGTATATGCGCACCCGCTTCATCGCCAACTTTCAAGGTACTCGCGATCGGCCGCCCGCCGTGAGCGACATGCACCGCATCAAGCAGCAACCTGGGGAGACCCTGCAAAAGTACATCCAGCGCTTCAACAGTGCACGCCTCAAGATCCCCAAGGTGTCCGAGGAAGCCATCATCTCAGCCTTTTCCGATGGCGTGCGCGACGTCAAGATGAAGGAGGAGCTGGCGATGCATGAAGACCTATGCACCTCCCTGGAGCTGTTTGTCGACGTTCTGGGAACGGGGGTCCCCAGACTTGCCTACCTGCGACCTGTGGCGTGGCTCGAGTGGGGGCCCAACGTGGCCCATCTTCATCAACACATGGCTCAAGACCCTCGCGAGGGGCCAAGCCTCGCGAGGCGGACGACACGACGCTTCCTCAAGCACGGCCTCCATGGGCTGGCTCACGAGGAGGCGGAGAGATGAAGGTGGGGTACCTCACGAGGTGCCCATGACGCAAGCCATGATGACCAAGGGTGCCAGGCGGGCGCCAGCCCGCGCAGTGTCCTCCCTTTCCTCTTTGGTGCAAAAGGGGCAAGCGCAGGCGAGAGGATCAAGCAAAGGCACCCATTTCGGTGCAACGAGACCAAGACCAGCTCCGCGACAAGGAGGAAGTCACTGTGGAGCCCAAGCCGGCGTCATCACCAGAGCCTTTGGCGGGAGAAGACCAACTTTAGTCAGGATAAGTGTACCAGATGTTCCCCTTCAAATTGGCCAATTGTTGGCGCCCTTCCCGCTCAATATTTGGGAAGAGGCCCAGGGCCTTTGCCTATAAATAGGGCCAGCCACCCCCAGGGTAGAGGCATCGAGAATCCAGCATCTAGAGGGGCATCGAGAATCCAGCATCTAGAAAGGCATCGAGAATACAGCGTCTAGAGAGGGAGAGAGAAGGGCGATCGGACTCCCCCTAGCAGTTCATCCCCTATCCAAGAACAGGCCCTCGCGAGGCCGTTCACCTGTACTGTTCTTCCTCATCAGCCCAAGAGGCAATCCACCCACCACACTGGAGTAGGGTATTACACCACAATGGTGGCCCGAACCAGTATAAACCCTGTGTCTCATGTGTTGTTCCTGCGGTAGTTTAGACCCTTGTGAGACGGAAAGGTAGAGGGCTCAATCTCCGCGCGCACCCCAGAGTTCGAACCATAAGGTTTGCCGGAACCCCAGAATCTGACATTTGGCGCGCCATGTAGGGGTGCGCCGGAATCAGTCTTCCATCGCTCCGCTCTCCTCCGACCACCGCATCCATGTCTGACGCTCGTCGGGCCCGCGCCCCGTCGCCCGCCGTCAACGCCGCCACCGGCCCGGCGGGGAACGAGCAGCAAGCGTCCTCTCAGCACCCATCCGTGCGGCGGGATGGCCGCACCGCCACTCCGTCACTCACCCCAGCCGGTTCTTCGTCGCACGCGCTGCACGCGCCCTTGGAGGCTCGAGCTGCGCTCCTCGCGGCGAACGAGCTTCTGCGCTACCGCCCCGTCGACGACGTCTACGAGGAGTGGCTCGACCGCGTCACCGAGCTCGTCCGCGCCGCAGGGGGCTCCCCGCGCCTTTCGCACCACTGCGCCGCACTCCGCCCCGCATGGGCAATGAAGCCCCGGGGGCGTTCCAGCCGCCACCTTTCCAAAAGATGCCATGGCCCCAAGGCGCGCAGCTCCTGGGCGGAACCCGCTCCGTCAGGCGCTGGCCCAGTAGGAACGGAGCTGCCAAGAAGTCCCGCGACCGCAAGAGGCCGCCCGGGCGCTCTCGGCCCCGGCTCGCCGAGACCCTGCTCCAGCTCCGGCGCGTCAAGACCCCGCGCTGCTCCCAGCTGCGGCGCAAGGGGACCCACAAGGCCAAGCTCTCCCTCAACCAAAACCTCCCGCGGCCACCGCTGGCTGCCGCGCCTACACCCCCGAGCTGCGTAGCGTCGCGTGGCCCGGCAAGTTCAAGCCGGACCTGCCTCCTCGCTACGACGGCACAACTGATCCCACGGAGTTCCTCCAGCTCTACGAGCTGGGAATCGAAGCTGCCAGCGGGGACGAGAAGGTCATGGTGAACTGGTTCCCCATGGCGCTGAAGGAAGGTGCTCGCACTTGGCTCCTGAACCTGGCCCCAGGCACGATCTCCTCCTGGGACCAGATGCGTACTCGCTTCATCGCCAACTTCCAAGGTACCCGCGACCGGCCTCCCGCCGTGAGCGACATGCGCCACATCAAGCAGCAACCTGGAGAGACCCAGCAGAAGTACATCCAGCGCTTCAACAGTGCGCGCCTCAAGATCCCAGGGTGTCTGAAGAAGCCTTCATTTCGGCCCTCTCCGATGGCGTGCGCGACGTCAAGATGAAGGAGGAGCTGGCGATGCATGAAGACCTCTGCACCTCCCTGGAGCTGTTCAACCTGGCAACCAAGTGCGCGAGAGCTGAGGAGGGACGCCACTCCCTCCTCGAGCTGCCTGCCGCAGACCCAGAAGAGAAGAAGCCCAAGTCCAAGGACGTGAAGCGCAACGGGGCTGCCGTGCTCGCGGCAGAACCGGACACCAAGCGGGGCAAGGATCTGCCCGAATCCTCCCGGGGCAGCCGCTACTGTGTGTACCATGACCTCCACACCCACAACACCAATGAATGCCAAGAACTCCGCGCCGTGCGAGAAGGAAGAGTCGGCCGACGCCCTGACCGTGCTGACCGGGGCTACGGCCGAGGAGGAGGAAGGAACCCGGGACACTGGGAAGACCGCGACCCACGTCTAGGCTGGCGTGACCAACCTCGCGAGGACCGCTGGGGCGACCCGCCTCGCGAGGGGGACTGGAGGGATCAGCCTCGTGAGGATCGCCCTCATGGCAACCCAGGCCTGCCGCCGTTGCCGCCTCAGCTGAGAAGGAATGAAGACCGCCACCAAGACGAGGGGGCTGGGGGCTTCCAGGAGCCTCGCGCCATCGCCTGCATCCTGGGCAGAGCTCAAGCCCCAACCTCTCAACGTATCTTCAAGCAGTTTGCTCGCGAAGTGAATGCAGTCCTCCCCAAGCTCGAAGCAACGCGTTCCCTCAGGTGGTCGCCCTGCACCATCACGTTCAGCTCAGCAGACCAGCTCAAGTGCGCAGCCACAGCCGAGTCCTCCCAAAGCTTTGTTCCCCAGTCATCAGCAACGTTCTGGTCACCAGGACCCTCATCGACGGAGGGGCATGGCTCAATGTCTTGTCCGTGGAAACGTTCAACAGCCTCCAAGTGCCCTATGACCAGCTTCAGCCAACCAAGCCCTTCTCCGGAGTCACCGACAGTTCCACAGTCCCGATCGGGCAGGTTCGCCTCCCAGTCACCTTCGGCACCTACGACAACTACCGCACCAAGCTCATCGACTTTGACGCCGCCCACATCCGCCTGTCGTACAACGCCATCCTAGGGTACTCGGCGCTGGCCAAGTTCATGGACGTGACTCACCATGGCTACAACGTCCTCAAGATGGCAGGAAGCGGCGGCGTCATCACGGTGCCATGTCAAGAGAAGGATGCAGTGTGTGCCCTGGAGCGAGCCTTCCAGGCCGCGTCACTAGAGGACCCAGATCGCGGAAGCAGGAGGCTTCCTGAGACCACCCCCAAGAAGAAGAAGACAACGTCAGGCTCAGACCCTCAGGAGGCAGGCCCTTCAAGGCCCGCGTCTGCCCAGGGGGACCCTCCTTCAATCGCATAGGGAAGCGCGCCCGGCGCCCTCCTCAGGCAGGGCTTGGGGGCTCTCACCTGGAGGGCCACCGACCTCGCCAAGCTCACGAGGGAGGCGCTAGGGCACCATGTGGAGGCGTGTTTCGAAGCACGCTTCCCTCGGAAGGAAGCCAGGGGAGGAAGGTCAGACCAGCAGGGGTTTGTTAGCAAGGCCATTCAAGAACTATAGGAGTCGAGGATCATGAGAGGTTGCCGTCGCCCACCAGCTGTGGCTCCCCATCCAGGCGAGGATGGTGGGCTGCGCGTCTGCGTCGACATACCAGGGCTCAATCAGATCGCCACGATGGAGCGCCTCTGGCCCTCACAAGTGGGGCGCTGCGAAGGACCACCCCACAGCTATGTTCGCATGCCTTATGGCCTGCCGAGCGTGGCTGCGGCGTACCAGCGCATCATGAGGAGCATCTTGGAGGCGCAAGAAGGCAGGCGTTCCGCAGCCCTGGCGGAGATGGAGGCTGCTCACGAGGAGCCACCAGTGCCTCCGGAGCCTCCCGAGGCCCCTGGGCCTGGGGGCTCGTGAGGATCGGCTTCCGCGGCCCACCGAGTCTGCTGCACCAACGCCACTGCACACTGATGACGTCTTCAGGTGACATCTTTCAAGTTTCATTCTCAGCTGGGAGTGCCCTCCCAGGGTTGCGTCACTCCCAGGCCGCGTGGGTCCGTCCCTGCGGCGTGTATCCCTTTTTTATCTTCTCAGTCGCTAGCTTGCTTTGCTGGGGGCGCCCCTCGGGCTGCATCATCCCCAGGCCACTCAGGCTAGGCCCAGCGGCATGTATCCCTTCCGCGTTTATTTCCAATTATGCATCATTACTCGATGCCGTCCGCGGCACCTCTTCTTCTTCATGTCGACCACTTGCACGTTAAAGGGGGGGTGCCTGAGCATCGCGACTCAGGGCTCTTACTGGCTCCCCAGCCCTCACCCTCTGGCCTTGTCCACGGCATCGCGACCTAGCATACCAGCGATGGCTGAGACATGCTCGAGGGCCGGGACCCGAGGACGTAGAGTGCCGGCATTTAACCAGATTTTGCAGGAACACATCTCAAGATACGGCCTAGTGCCAGGCGCAACCCGCCTAGAGGTAGGGCCTCGTGAGTCCCGCGCTGGCTCACGGGTGCCCAGATACACCTCACCTAGCTCTACCGTGCCAGCCACGTGTTAGGGCGGGGCTGTACACGCCCCGGGGGCTCCTCCCGGAGGAGAGCCCCCTCCGACGTACCAGTGGAAGCACCATGCTCCGCGCTGGCTGACGACACTGCCGAGGAGCGGCTATGCCCGTACCCATACGGAAGCGCTATGCTCCGGGCTGGTGATAAACAACTGAGGGTGGCCTCCGAGTTGCGTTAACCTCAGGGAGCCCCGAGCTCACTGGCCGGCCTCATCGCAACGCCTCCCCCCGGGAGCGCCGCGCGTGGGGGCTGGGCACGGGGGCTACAACTGGGTCACGCCCAGCCGTACGCCCCAGCCAGGCCCCTCGGGCCAGGTTCGTCGCGCGTCTCTCCCCAAGCGGAGCCAAGGTACGAAGGCCGTTTGCGCGCCAAGGGGGACTCCTGAGCATCGCGACTCAGGAGCCTGACTGGCTCCGTAGCCCCTCACTCCTTAGTTCCAAGAGGCTATGCTGGGTGAGGTAAGCGCGGGGTCGGGCTCTGCAAACGTAGAACGGTAGCCCCGCCTGCATTTCATCTCGCCACCTGCTATTCACGTGTCAAGGGGGACTCCTGAGCATCGCGACTCAGGAGCCTAACTGGCTCCGTAGCCCCTCACTCCTTAGTTCTGAAAGGCTATGCTGGGTGAGGTACGCGTGGGGTCGGGCTCTGCAGACGTAGAACGGAAACGCACCTACATCGCGCTTCCCTACTTGTTGCTCGTGCGCTAAGGGGGACTCCTGAGCATCGCGACTCAGGAGCCTAACTTGTCACGTGGCCCCTCATTCCTTTGGTCCCGTCCTGGTTTCCGGTCGGGGCTGATGCTGGGTGAGGCATGCGCGTGGCCGGGCTCTGCCAGCGTAGAGCATAAGCAAGTAGGGAAGAGGAACATAAAATTCAAGGAACTTAAAAGCGAATATTACAACCCATAATGTCGCCTTGGTTCCAAACGCAAATTTAAATGCCTCCTCAAGGCATCGTGCATGTGTAGGAATCGAAAGAAGAACAGGAACGATAGCGGAGTAACTTGTCGGCAGCGGAGTCGCGTGGAGTGGCTTCACCTTGTGGGGTAGTAGAGCCGGCAGCGCCTCGCTTCGGCCTGGTGCTGAAGGCCCGGAACTTCCCCAGCAGCGCCTCCGCGCGCCTCTTCACGGCCTCGACAGCAGCAGCGGCGCCCTCGCCGCTCACCGGCCCCAGCAGGCTGTCAAGGTCGGCGCTGGGTTCGCGAAGGTAGACATGGGCGAAGACCCGCGTCAGCGCGTCGGAAGACAGGACACGCGCCTCGGCTTCGACCGTGGGGACGAGTCCGAGGGCGACATCTCCAAGAGCCTTCACCAAGAGGGGAAGCAGTTTGGCGGGGCCGTCCCCATCGCCAGCCAGCGGGCAATCCAGGCCACTCTCGTAAACCGTCTTCAACAAAGCGCGGGCATCCTTCTCCATGTCCGCGGAGGCCACGCGATCCTCGGCAAGGAACCGGGCCTTGGCGTCCAGATCGGCCTTCGTCGTCTCCAGCTCCTTCTTCAACGCACCTAGGTGGCTGCGGCGCTTGTTGAGCTTCGCCTCCTGGTCCTCGAGCGCCGCCTCGCGAGCCTTCACCTCCTTCTCCTGCTCTTCGCGAAGGCGGGTCTCCTCTGCAAGCTGACCACGCAGGCCTTGCAACTCGTCCTCCAGCTCCTTGCAGCGGCCGCGGATACCAACCGCCTCTCCCAGGGCCACGTCACGGGCAGCCTTCGCCTCGAGGGTAGCCTCCTTCTCCTCGTCACAGGCTGTCGAGGACTAAACCAGTGCTGCCCGGATCGAGGCGTCAGAGCGAATTCACCCCGAGGCCAGCTCCAGGCGCCCGGCCACCAGGCGAGGGTCGGCGCCTAGAAGATCCTGTCGCAGCCGGTCCAGTCCAGCAACAGCTCGCTCCAGGATGGAAGAAGAAGGCGGGGAAGCATCAGGGCGCTTCGGGGCAGCAGGAGGAGTCCCGGAACCAGCAGCCGGCGGAACGGGAGGAGACGGTAGCGGCGGCGAGGCTGCAGTATCCCAAGGCGGAGTCTGCTGCGCCTCCCCAGTCGTAGCAGTAGCACCAGGCAAGGGCACCTCTGGGGTCGACCGAGCCATGGGGGCTGCGGCCCCAGCCAGATCAGCCAAGCCCCGCAAGGGCGAGTGGGCAGGGGGAGCCTATGTGTCGCGGTCGCCCTCCCCTGCAGGTGGAGGTGTCGTCGCAGCCGGGGCCTCAGGAGCCCCCTTCAGCTTCTTTGTCACGGGCGCCAGCCTGCTCAGGAGAAGTAATCGTCAAGCCTCGTCAGCGGAACAAGAAACCAGGAATCAAGGATCAAGCACTTACAGGTCGTCGGCAGAAAGCTCCGGTGGTCTCCTGCCAAACTTGAAGCCGGAGAGCCGGCTGGAGGGGTCGACCTCGGAAGCAGAAGGCGCGTCCGCTGTTCGCCCTGGAGTCAGGGCGGACCCGCGGGGAATCAACACGGTCCTACCCTTCTTCGAGACCGGAGGCGAGCTCCCGCTGCCCAGCACGTCGTTGCCGTCATCATCATCACTCAGCGAAAGGCGGAGAGCACGGGGCTTGTGCTGGAGCGAGGGAGTCCTAGACTCTCCGTCGGTCGCCGGAAGACACATTCACCAGATCCTCGGGAGCCACTGCGGGCACGAGCCCGTCCCCGTTGAAGACGGGCATGGACTCCACCACTTGCTCCCAATCGTCACGGAGGAACAAGGGCGAAGGCGCGCCCTCCGGCATTGCTGCCTCGCCCCCGACCAGGGACTGGAGAACCGCAGTCACGTCCCCTTCGCCCACGGCTGCGGGACTCGGGTGAGGCCTCCACATCAGAGGAGAATACTGCCGAAGCGGAGCCAGCTGGTGCTCCAGGAACTCCCTCAGCAACGACGCCCCAGTCAGCTTCGCCGCCGCCAAGTTGGACGACTTCAGATCGGCGTCCATCTTCGCCAGCACCGACTTCGCGCTGGGATCCGTGAGCTCCGCCCGGCACCAGTCTTCCGAGCTCACGGCCGGCTCCATGGGAAGGGCCAACCGAGGGTCGACGCACCCGGCGTCAACCAACACCCACTTGCTGCGGAAGCCCTCGATCCTCTTCCCTGGATTCGAGATGGCCACGGAGCTGCCGCACGCGACGAAGCCCGCGCACGCAGAAGGAGAACCTTTGGAGGTCCAAAGGTAGAAGTAGTGGCGCAGCAAGGCCACTGAAGGCTGCACCCCCACATGCGCCTCGCAGTAGTAGGCGAAGATCGCTAAGAGAAGGACGGAGTTGGGGTGGAGATGCAAAGCTTGCAAGTTGTAATGGCGGAGGACGGCGAGGAAGAACTCAGAAAAAGGAGGTACCAAGCCCGCTGCAATGGAGCTCACGAAGAAAGGATAGAAGGTGCTCCCTTGGCCTTCAGGGGCATCGGAGCCGACCTTGAACATTTGCGCCCCATCAATGCCCTGCGCCGCGACCATCCGGTGCAGTAGGGCGAGGCTCGCCTTTGACACGTTGGGCGAATCCAAAGCAGGCAAGAACCAAGCTCGGCCAGGGTCCGGCGAGGCGCCATGGCTACCTGGGACGAGTGGGTGGAGCAGATCTGGAAGCTTGGAGGAAGGGAGAAGAAGCGCAAGGAAGGGGATCTGAGCAGCGGATGAAGAAGGAGAGGGACAAAGCCCGAGCAGATGCCACGCCTTTAGTATCCTGCGCAGTTGCAAAAGCACCCACGTCCAATCAACCGCCATGCGGCGCTCGAGGCCGCAGGCTGTTAGGGCCCGCGGTGCTTCGCCCTTGCCTTTTCGCTTCTCGGCACGGCCAAGTCCGTGCGCGCCTTTGGCCCGGGGGCTACTGTCGGCGTTCTGGGAATGGGGGTCCCCAGACTTGCCTGCCTGCGACCTACGGCGTGGCTCGAGTGGGGGCCCAACGTGGCCCATCTTCATCAACACAAGGCTCAAGACCTTCGCGAGGGGCCAAGCCTCGCGAGGCGGACGACACGGCGCTTCCTCAAGCACGGCCTCCATGGGCTGAATCGCGAGGAGGCGGAGAGATCAAGGTGGGGTACCTCACGAGGTGCCCATGACGCAAGCCATGACGACCAAGGGTGCCAGGCGGGCGCCAGCCCGCGCAGTGTCCTCCCTTTCCTCTTTGGTGCAAAGGGGGCAAGCGCGGGCGAGAGGATCAAGCAAAGGCACCCATTTCGGTGCAACGAGACCAAGACCAGCTCCGCGACAAGGAGGAAGTCACTATGGAGCCCAAGCCGGCGTCATCACCAAAGCCTTTGGCAGGCGACGACCAACTTTAGTCAGGATAAGTGTACCAGATGTTCCCCTTCAAATTGGCCAATTGTTGGCGCCCTTCCCGCTCAACATTTGGGAAGAGGCCCAGGGCCTTTGCCTATAAATAGGGCCAGCCACCCCCAGGGTAGAGGCATCTAGAGGGGCATCGAGAATCCAACATCTAGAAAGGCATCGAGAATCCAGCGTCTAGAGAGGGAGAGAAAAGGGCGATCGGACTCCCCCTAGCAGTTCATCCCCTAGCCAAGAACAGGCCCTCGCGAGGCCGTTCACCTGTACTGTTCTTCCTCATCAGCCCAAGAGGCAATCCACCCACCACACTGGCGTAGGGTATTACACCACAATGGTGGCCCAAACCAGTATAAACCCTGTGTCTCATGTGTTGTTCCTGCGGTAGTTTAGACCCTTGTGAGACGGAAAGGTAGAGGGCTCGATCTCCGCGCGCACCCCAGAGTTCGAACCATAAGGGTCTGCCGGAACCCCAGAATCCGACACTGTTCAACTTGGCGACCAAGTGTGCCAGGGCTGAGGAGGGACGTCTCTCCCTCCCGAGCTCGCTGCCGCAGAACCAGAAGAGAAGAAGCCCAAGGCCAAGCGGGGCTGTCGTAGTCGCGGCAGAACCGGACACCAAGCGGGGCAAAGACCTGCCCGAATCCTCCAGGGGTAGCCGGTACTATGTGTACCACGACCTCCACACCCACAACACCAACGAATGCCAAGAACTCCGCGCTATGAGAGAAGGAAGGATCGGCCGTCGCCCTGACCGCGCCGACCGGGGCTACGGCCGAGGAGGAGGAAGAAACCTGGGACGCTGGGAAGATCGCGGCCCGCGCCAGGGGTGGCGCGACCAACCTCGCGAGGATCGCTGGCGGGACCTGTCTCGCGAGGGGGACTGGAGGGATCAGCCTCGTGAGCACCGCCCTCATGGGAACGCGGGCCTCCCTCCACTGCCGCCTCAGCCAAGGAGGAACGAAGACCGCCATCAAGACGAGGGGGTTGGGGGCTTCCAAGAGCCACGCGCGATTGCCTGCATCCGAGGCGAAGCTCAAGCCCCAGCCTCCCAACGCATCATCAAGCAGTTTGCCCGTGAAGTCAATGCAGTCCTCCCCAAGCTCGAAGGAACGCGCCCCCTCAAGTGGTCGGCGTGCGCCATCACGTTCAGCTCAGCAGATCAGCTCAAGTGCGCGGCCACAGCCGGGGTCCTCCCGATGCTTTGCTCCCCAATCATCAGCAACGTACTGGTCACCAGGACCCTCATCGATGGTGGAGCAGGGCTCAACGTCCTGTCCGTGGAAACATTCGACAACCTCCAAGTGCCCTATGACCAGCTTCAGCCAACCAAGCCTTTCTCCGGAGTCACCGACGGTTCCACAATCCCGATCGGGCAGGTCCGCCTCCCTGTCACCTTCGGGACCCGCAACAACTACCGCACCGAGCTCATCGACTTTGACGTTGCCCACATCCGCCTGCTGTACAATGCCATCCTCGGGTACCCAGCGCTGGCCAAATTCATGGCCGTAACTCACCGCGGCTACAATGTCCTCAAGATGCCAGGGAGTGGCGGCGTCATCACGGTGCCATGTGAAGAGAGGGATGCAGTGTGTTCCCTAGAGCGAGCCTTTCAGGCCACGTCGCTAGAAGACCCATATCGCGGGAGCAGGAGGCTTCCTGAGACCACACCCAAGAAGAAGAAGACGTGGTCAGGCTTTGCCCTTCAAGAGGCAGGGCCCTCAGGGCCCGAGCCTGCCCAGGGGGACCCTCCTTCCATCGCATAGGAAAGCGCGCCCGGTGCCCTCCTCAGGCAGGCCTCGGGGGCTCTCACCTTGAGGGCCACCGACCTAGCCAGGGTCACGAGGGAGGCGCTTGGGCACCACGGGGAGGCGTGCTTCGACGCACGTTTCCCTCAAGAAGGAGCGAAGCAAGCAGAGTCAGACAAGCAGGAGTTCGTTAACCAGGCCATTCAAGAACTACAGGGGTCGAGAATCATGAGAGGTTGCCGCCGCTTACCGGCTGTGGCTCCCCATCCAGGCGAGGATGGTGGGCTGCGTGTCTGCATCGACGTACCAGGGCTCAATCAAGTTGCCACGACAGAGCGCCTCTGGCCCTCACAAGTGGGGCGTTGCGGAGGTCCACCCCACAGCTATGTTCGCATGCCCTACGGCTTGCCGAGCGTGGCTGCTGCGTACTGGCGCCTCATGAGGGGCATCATGGAGACTCAGGAAGACAGGCGCTCCGCAGTCCTGGCGGAGATGGAGATGATTCGCGGGGAGCCACCAGCACCTCCGGAGCCTCCCGAGGCCCCAGGGCCTGGGAGCTCGTGAGGAGCTCCTCCCGCAGCCCACCGAGTCTGCCGCACCAACGCCATTTTGTCGTCGACATGTTCAGGTGACATCTTTCAAGCTTCATTCCGAGCTGGGAGTGCCCTCCTAGGGATCCATTACTCCCAGGCCGCTTGGGTCCGTCCTTGCGGCGTGTATCCCTTTTTAGTTTTCGATCGTTAGCTTGCTTTGTTGGGGGCGCCCCTCGGGCTGCATCATCCCCAAGCCGCTTGGGCTAGGCCCAGCGGCGTGTATCTCCCTTGCATTTATTTCCAACTATGCGTTCGCCTATCATGCTTGATCACTTGATGCCTGTCCACTACAACTTTTCCACTCCATGTCAACCACTTGCACGTTAAAGGGGGGGGGTGCCTGAGCATCGCGACTCAGGGCTCTTACCAGCTCTCCAGCCCTCACCCTCTGGCCTTGTCCACGGCATCGCGACCTGGCATACCAGCAATGGCTGAGACAAGCTCGAGGGCCGGGACCCGAGGACGTAGAGTGCCGGCATCTAACCAAATTCTGCAGGAACACATCTCAAGATACGGCCCAGTGCCAGGCGCAACCCGCCTAGAGGTAGGGCCTCGTGAGTCCCGCGCTGGCTCACGGGTGCCCAGATACACCTCACCTACCCCAACCAGTGAGCTTTTAAGCGACTAACGGTCGACTAATGGCTGTCAAGGAAACCCCTTCTTCTTTCTGTGATGAGTCTGCAGGACCCTTGGAGGGAGTTGCGCTAACCGAGGCCCTCACGGAGTCCTCTTCACCCTCACCCGCGCAAACCGCTTGAGCGTTAAAGGGGGGTGCCTGAGCATCGCGATTCAGGGCTCTTACCGGCTCTCCAGCCCTCACCCTCTGGCCTTGTCCACGGCATCGCGACCTGGCATACCAGCGACGGCTGAGACAAGCTCGAGGGACGGGACCCGAGGACGTAGAGCAGAAAGGGGAGCAGAGGCAAGGGAGAAGGGACACGCGAGGACCACGCCGAGCAACTCCGTTCTAACTACACCACGGACCCGACGATGCGCTGGGGACGACCCCTGATCCTCCAGATAAGTCACCATCCAAAGCACTGGCTGCCATGGCACTACCCCCGCACCCAATGCAATTCCGTACCATCGACGTCGTTTCCCTTTCTCATCAAGCGACGGCTGCTTGGGCGCCAAAGGGGACCTCCTAAGCATCGCGACTCAGGGGCTCTTACCGGACCCCGGGTCGCTCACCTCCTGGCCTTGACCACGGCATCGTGACCTAGCATACCAGCGACGGCTGACGCCGCCTTGGGACTGGGACCTGTCGATGCAGAGCGCCAAGCCCTCGCGAGGTTCGAAAGGGAAGACTAAGCTATGACGGAATTAGCGACCCGCACGGTTCCATAGCAAAGGTCACGTATTAACAGAAAGGATCACAGACACCTTAGAAGCCCCCACGGGGCACAGTATGATTCCTTACAGGAAACGAATCCTAAGGGATGCTATCTACACGCGCCTCAGCAGACGACGCCATCATCAACAGTGGGCCGTCAGGCACCGGCGCCAACCCCATCCAGATCAGAGTGGGCGGCGGCCGAGCGAGCCCGCCCTGCTCCGGGAGCGGCGCTGGCTCGTGGGCTCGTAACTGTCGTCGCTCGTCTCCGGAGTCGCGAAGACCTCGCTGGGGTCGCTGGATCCATCAATGGTTGGTGGGCCCAGCCATCGCCACCGCGAAGTCCTGGCCACCTCTCCTGGGGCAGCACTCAAGCCGGCGCCCGCTCGCATCGAAGACCTTGAAGAACATCACCGAAGCGCCATCGTACTCCAGGTGGATCATGAAGGCGCCCCTTGCTCTGCAGCCCCGAGCGATCTCGCCCCAGCCACGAGTCATGAAGACCTCACCCGAGGCGAGCATCGCAACCTCTGCCTCGGTCGCAGGGCTGCTGCAGTCGGCGTGCTGCAGCCACAACTCCAGGAGTCTTCCCTGTGGGAAGACAGAGGCGAAGAAGGAAGGAAAGCGAATCCAAGTTCGTGGAGGCATGGCGGCGTGGAGCACGAGCTCGCGGGAGGAGCCCTCGGCGTGGACACCAGGTGGAACGACGAACACCTTCGTGACCCGGCGGCGACGGCGCCTGCTGCTGGGATCGACGTCGCCCCCTCCGAGGCCCTCGGCGTGGGCAAACAAGGGAAGCGGAAAGCCCGGCGGAGGCCGCTCGTACCAAGGCCTTGACACCACCTGGAGATCTCCTTCGTCTCGGTAGCGAGGGGCAAGTCGCTTCTTCGGCGGGAGCGGGTCTGGCACTTCTTGGAGAGCTTTTCATTTCTCCGCCGCAGAGAGCCGGCGAATCGGGGCTATCGCGCCAAGAGGGATCAAGAATCAAGGCGAAGGAGAAAACAAGAAGAGATGGACTGGAAGGGCACGCGCGGTGCCGTACTTATAGCCAGCAGAGGCCAACCGTCGGCCTCCACGATCACAGGTAATCATGACATGATTTGCATGTAGGGACTTGTCCAATCCGCGCGATCGTCGAGGCGTCCTGGGGAAGCGGAGACGCCCACGTCCTGTCGAACCGCCACGCGGGACCCAAGGCCGCAGGCTGTTAGGGCCCGCGGCGCTTCGCCCTTGCCCTTTAGCCTCTCGGCACGGCCAAGTCCAGGCGCGCCTTGGGCCTGGGGGCTACTGTCGGCGTTCTGGGAATGGGGGTCCCCAGACTTGCCTGCCTGCGGCCTGCGGCGTGGCTCGAATGGAGGCCCAATACGGCCCATCAGCATCAACACAGGACTCAAGACCCTCGCGAGGGGCCAAGCCTTGCGGGGAGGACGATGCAGTGCTTCCTCAGGCGCGGCCTCCTTAGGCTGGCTCATGAGGAGGCGGAGATATCAAGGCAGGGTACCTCGCGAGATGCCCACTATGCAAGCCATGATGACCAAGGGTGCCAGGCGGGCGCCAGACCGCCAACTGTCCTCCCCTTTCCTCTTTGGTGCAAAGGGGGCAAGCGCAGGCGAGAGGATCAAGCAAAGGCATCCACTTTGGTGCAACGAGACCAAGACCAGTCCAACGGTGGGAATGAGCTCATCGTGGTGCCCAGAGCGGCGTCACCACAGGGTCTTTGGCAGGCGAAGACCAACTTTGGTCAGGATAAGTGTACTGTATGTTCCCCTTCGAATTGGCCAATTGTTGGCGCCCTTCCCGCTCAATATTTGGGAAGAGGCCCAGGGCCTTTGCCTATAAATAGGACTAGCCACCCCCAGGGTAGAGGCATCTGATATCTGGTATCTGGTATCTGGCATCTGGTATCTGGTATCTAGTATCTGGCATCTGGTATCTGGCATCTGGTATCTGCCATCTAGCATCTGGAAGGCATCAGGTATCCAGAATCCGAGCAAAAAGAGAGAGAGAGAAGGGGGCTGAACTCCCATTGCAGTTCATCGTCCCAGCTAGAACACGCCCTCGCGAGGCTGTTCACCCTTGTACTGTTCATCCTCATCAGCCCAAGAGGCAATCCACCCACCACACTGGAGTAGGGTATTACACCAATCCGGTGGCCCGAACCAGTATAAACTCGGTGTCTTTTATGTTGTTCTTTCGGTAGTTTAGATCCTTGCGAGACGGAGAGGTGGAGGGCAGAATCTCCGCGCGCACCCCAGAGTTCGAACCTTAAGGGTCTACCGGAACCCATGATCCGATAGAGGGCGAGCGGGTGATCTTCCGCTCGCACTGCATACGCGACTTCGTCCTCCCGGCGAGCGGATTCCTCCGCTCGTTCCTCGAGTTTTACCACCTTCAGCCGCATCACCTCACCCCCAACGCCGTGATGCTGCTGTCGGCACGTCACCCTCTGCGAGGGTTTCCTTGGCGTCCTCCCCACCATAGAGCTCTGGGGGGAGTTCTTCCAGAGCAAACTCGGCACCGTCGTCGCCGGCGTGCCCGCCCCATGCGGAGCTTACATCGCCATGAGGCGGACTGGTGAGAACAATCCGTTCCTATCCATGCCTCTGATCCAGTCGGTGAAGCTCTGGCAAAAGTCTTACTTCTACGTGAGGAACGTCGCCCCGCAAGGCGACTTTGTCAATCTGCCGGCTTACGTAGCCGGCCCGCCGGCTTCGAGGCCGGCCTCATGGAGCTACCGGGCCAGGGCGCTGTCCCAGGCCGGGAACACCGCCGTCGCCCGCCTCCGGGTGATGGTCCAGTCGGAGGGCCTGGTCGGAGCCGATCTGTTGGCCGCCTTCGTGGAGCGCCGGGTACTCCCGCTCCAAGGTCGGCCGTACATGATCTGCCAGATGAGCGTCCGCTTCGACCCATGCCGGCTGAGCACCAGGGAGATGAAGGAAATATGCCCTAGAGGCAATAATAAAGTTATTATTTATTTCCTTATATCATGATAAATGTTTATTATTCATGCTAGAATTGTATTAACTGGAAACATAATACATGTGTGAATACATAGACAAACAGAGTGTCACTAGTATGCCTCTACTTGACTAGCTCATTAATCAAAGATGGTTATGTTTCCTAACCATGAACAAAGAGTTGTTATTTGATTAACGAGATCACATCATTAGTTGAATGATCTGATTGACATGACACATTCCATTAGCATAGCACCCGATCGTTTAGTATGTTGCTATTGCTTTTATCCATGACTTATACATGTTCCTTTAACTATGAGATTATGCAACTCCCGTTTACCATAGGAACACTTTGTGTGCTACCAAACGTCACAACGTAACTGGGTGATTATAAAGGTGCTCTACAGGTGTCTCCGAAGGTACATGTTGGGTTGGCGTATTTCGAGATTAGGATTTGTCACTCCGATTGTCGGAGAGGTATCTCTGGGCCCTCTCGGTAATGCACATCACATAAGCCTTGCAAGCATTGCAACTAATGTGTTAGTTGTGAGATGATGTATTACGGAACGAGTAAAGAGACTTGCCGATAACGAGATTGAACTAGGTATTGGATACCGACGATTGAATCTCGGGCAAGTAACATACCGATGACAAAGGGAACAACGTATGTTGTTATGCGGTCTGACCGATAAAGATCTTCGCAGAATATGTAGGAGCCAATATGGGCATCCAGGTCCCGCTATTGGTTATTGACCGGAGATGTGTCTCGGTCATGTCTACATTGTTCTCGAACCATAGGGTCCGCACGCTTAAGGTTTCGATGACAGTTATATTATGAGTTTTGATGTACCGAAGGATTTCGGAGTCCCGGATGAGATCGGGGACATGACGAGGAGTCTCGAAATGGTCGAGACGTAAAGATCGATATATTGGACGACTATATTCGGACATCGGAAGGGTTCTGAGTGGTTCGGGTATTTTCGGAGGTACCGGGGAGTTACGGGATTACGGGAGAAGTAATGGGCCTTGATGGGCTTTAGTGGGAAGGGAAAAAAAAGGCTGCTGCGCCCCCCCTCCCCTCTAGTCCGAATTGGACTAGGGAAAAGGGGGCCGGCCACCTTTCCTACTCCTCCCATTCCTTCTCCCTTCCTCCCCTCTTGGTGGACTCCTACTAGGACTTGGAGACCTAGTAGGACTCCACACCCTGGCGCGCCAAACCCTTGGCCGGCCACCCCCTCCCTTGCTCCTTTATATACGGGGGCAGGGGGCACCCCATGACACACAATTGATCATTGAGATCTTTCCTTAGCCGTGTGCGGTGCCCCCTTCCACCAAATTCCACCTCGGTCATATCGTTGCAGTGCTTAGGCGAAGCCCTGCGCCGGTAACACATCAAGATCGTCACCACGCTGTCGTGCTGATGGAACTCTTCCCCGACGCTTTGCTGGATCGGAGCCCGGGGATCGTCATCGAGCTGAACGTGTGCCAAGAACTCGGAGGTGCCGGAGTAACGGTGCTGTGATCGGTTGGATCGCAAGGAGAACGTACGACTACTTCCTCTACGATGCGTCAACGCTTCCGCTTCGGTCTACGAGGGTACGTAGACAACACTCTCCCCTCTCGTTGCTATGCATCACCATGATCTTGCGTGTGCGTAGGAAAATTTTTGAAATTACTACGTTCCCCAACAGTGGCATCCGAGCCTAGGTTTTATGGTTTGATGTTATTTGCACGAGTAGAACACAAGTGAGTTGTGGGCGATACAAGTCATACTGCCTACCAGCATGTCATACTTTGGTTCAGCGGTATTGTTGGACGAGACGATCCGGACCAACCTTACGCGTACGCTTACGCGAGACCGGTTCCCTCGACGTGCTTTGCACATAGATGGCTTGCGGAAGACTGTCTCTCCAACTTTAGTTGAACCGAGTGTGGCTACGCCCGGTCCTTGAGAAGGTTAAAACGGAGTCTATTTGACAAAGTATCGTTGTGGTTTTGATGCGTAGGTAAGATGAGTTCTTGCTTAAGCCCGTAGCAGCCACGTAAAACTTGCAACAACAAAGTAGAGGACGTCTAACTTGTTTTTGCAGGGCATGTTGTGATGTGATATGGTCAAGACATGATGCTAAATTTTATTGTATGAGATGATCATGTTTTGTAACCGAGTTATCGGCAACTGGCAGGAGCCATATGGTTGTCGCTTTATTGTATGCAATGCAATCGCGATGTAATGCTTTACTTTATTACTAAGCGGTAGTGATAGTCGTGGAAGCATAAGATTGGCGAGACGACAACGATGCTACGATGGAGATCAAGGTGTCGCGCCGGTGACGATGGTGATCATGACGGTGCTTCGGAGATGGAGATCACAAGCACAAGATGATGATGACCATATCATATCACTTATATTGATTGCATGTGATGTTTATCTTTTTATGCATCTTATCTTGCTTTGATTGACGGTAGCATTATAAGATGATCTCTCACTAATTATCAAGAATTGTTCTCCCTGAGTATGCACCGTTGCGAAAGTTCTTCGTGCTGAGACACCACGTGATGATCGGGTGTGATAGGCTCTACGTTCAAATACAACGGGTGCAAAACAGTTGCACACGCGGAATACTCAGGTTATAATTGACGAGCTATGCATATAAGATATGACCTCGGAACACGGAGACCGAAAGGTTGAGCGTGAATCATATAGTAGATATGATCAACATAGTGATGTTCACCATTGAAACTACTCCATCTCACGTGATGATCGGACATGGTTTAGTTGATTTGGATCACGTGATCACTTAGAAGATTAGAGGGATGTCTATCTAAGTGGGAGTTCTTAAGTAATATGATTAATTGAACTTTAATATTATCATGAACATTAGTCCCGGTAGTATTAGCATATCTATGTTGTAGATCAATAGCTCGCGTTGTTGCTTCCCTGTGTTTATTTTGATATGTTCCTAGAGAAAAATTGTGTTGAAAAATGTTAGTAGCAATAATGCGGATTGGATCCGTGATCTGAGGTTTATCTTCATTGCTGCACAGAAGAATTATGTCCTTGATGCACCGCTAGGTGACGGACCTATTGCAGGAGCAGATGCAGACATTATGAACGTTTTGCTAGCTCAATATGATGACTACTTAATAGTTTAGTGCACCATGCTTAACTGCTTAGAATCAGGACTTCAAAGACGTTTTGAACGTCATGGAGCATATGAGATGTTCTAGGAGTTGAAGTTAAGATTTCAAGCAAATACCCGAGTTGAGAGATATGAAGTCTCCAACAAGTTCTATAGCTAAAAGATGGAGGAGAATCGCTCAACTAGTGAGCATGTGCTCAGATTGTCTGAGTACTACAAATCGCTTGAATCAAGTGGGAGTTAATCTTCCAGATAAGATAGTGATTGACAGAATTCTCTAGTCACCATCACCAAGTTAGTAGAACTTCGTGATGAACTATAATATGCAAGGGATAACGGAAAATATTCCCAAGCTCTTCGCGATGCTAAAATCGGTGAAGGTAGAAATCAAAGAAAAACATCAAGTGTTGATGGTTGACAAGATCACTAGTTTCAAAAAGGGCAAAAGGAAAGAAGGGGAACTTCAAGAAGAACGGCAAGCAAGTTGCTGCTCAAGTGAAAAAGCCCAAGTCTGGTCCTAAGCCTGAGACTAAGTGCTTCTACTGCAAAGGGACTGGTCACTGGAAGCGGAACTACCCCAAGTGATTGGCGGATAAGAAGGATGGTAAAGTGAACATAAGTATATTTGATATACATGTTATTGATGTGTACTTTACTAGTGTTCATAGCAACCCCTCAGTATTTGGTACTAGTTCAAGTTGCTAAGATAAGTAACTCGAAACGGGAGTTGCAGAATGAACAAAGACTAGTTAAAGGGCAAGGTGACGATGTGTGTTGGAAGTGGTTCCAAGATTGATATGATCATCATCACACACTCCCTATACTTTCGGGATTAGTGTTGAAACTAAAT
Source organism: Aegilops umbellulata (assembly GCA_032464435.1). Lineage (NCBI taxonomy): Eukaryota > Viridiplantae > Streptophyta > Magnoliopsida > Poales > Poaceae > Aegilops > Aegilops umbellulata. Next base: position 160,891,902 of record CP136056.1, on the reverse strand, counting down.
AAGTGTTATTTGGTGTTTGCGTTGAGCACGAATATGATTTGATCATGTTAATTGCAGTACAGTTATTCATTTAAGTTAGAGAACAATTGTTGTTCTGTTTACATGAATAAAACCTTCTTTGGTCATACACACCAACAAAATTGGTTTGTTGGATCTCGATCGTAGTGATACACATATTCATAATATTGAAGCCAAAAAGATGCAAAGTTAATAATGATAGTGCAACTTATTTGTGGCACTGCCGTTTAGGTCATATTGGTGTAAAGCACATGAAGAAACTCCATGCTGATGGACTTTTGGAATCACTTGATTATGAATCACTTGATGCTTGCGAACCATGCCTCTTGGGCAAGATGACTAAAGCGCCGTTCTCCGAAACAATGAAGCGAGCAACAGATTTGTTGGAAATCATACATACTGATGTATGTGGTCCGATGAATATTAAGGCTCGCGACAAGTATCATTATTTTCTGACCTTCACAGATGATTTGAGCAGATATGGGTATATCTACTTGATGAAACATAAGTCTGAAACATTTGAAAAATTCAAAGAATTTCAGAGTGAAGTGGAAAATCATCGTGACAAGAAAATAAAGTTTCTACGATCTGATCGCAGAGACGAATATTTGAGTTACGAGTTTGGTCTTCAATTAAAACAATGTGGAATAGTTTCACAAACTCATGCCACCTGGAACACCGCAGCATAATGGTGCGTCCGAACGTCATAACCGTACTTTATTAGATATAGTACAATCTATGATGTTTCTTACCGATTTACCAATATCGTTTTGGGATCATGCATTAGAGACAGCTGCATTCACGTTAAAAGGGGCACCATCTAAATCCGTTGAGACGACACCGTATGAACTATGGTTTAGCAATAAACCTAAGCTGTCGTTTCTTAAAGGTTGGGGCTGCGATGCTTATGTGAAAAAGCTTCAACCTGATAAGCTCGAACCCAAATCGGAGAAATGTGTCTTCATAGGATATCCAAAGGAAACTGTTGGATACACCTTCTATCACAGATCCGAAGGCAAGACTTTTGTTGCTAAGTTCGGAAACTTTCTAGAGAAAGAGTTTCTTTCGAAAGAAGTGAGTGGGAGGAAAGTAGAAAACTTGATAAGGTAATTGTACCTTCTCCCTTATTGGAAAGTAGTTCATCACAGAAATCTGTTCTTGTGACTACTACACCAATTAGTAAGGAAGCTAATGATGATGATCATGTAACTTCAAGATCAAGTTACTACCGAATCTCGTAAGTAAACCAGAGTGAGATCCGCACCAGAGTGGTACGGTAATCCTGTTCTGGAAGTCATGTTACTAGACCATGACGAACTTGCGAACTATGAGGAAGCGATGATGAGCCCAGATTCCGCGAAATGGTTAGAGGCCATGAAATCTGAGATATGATCCATGTATGAGAACAAAGTATGGACTTTGAGGGATTTGCCCGATGATCGGCAAGCCAAAGAAAATAAATGGATCTTCAAGAGGAAGACGGACACTGATAGTAGTGTTACTATCTACAAAGCTAGAATTGTCGAAAAAAGGTTTTTCGACAAGTTCAAAGTATTGACTACGATGAGAGTTTCTCACTCGTATCTATGCTTAAGTCTGTCCGAATCATGTTAGCAATTGCCGCATTTTATGAAATCTGGCAAATGGATAAACAAAACTACATTCCTTAATGGAGAGTTGTATATGATACAACCAGAAGGTTTTGTCGACCATAAAGGTGCTAATAAAGTGAGCAAGCTCCAGCGATCCATCTATGGACTGGTGCAAGCATCTCAGAGTTGGAATATACGCTTTGATAAGTTGATCAAAGCATATAGTTTTATACAGACTTATGGTGAAGCCTGTATTTACAAGAAAGTGAGTGGGAGCACTACAGCATTTCTGATAAGTATATGTGAATGACATATTGTTGATCGGAAATAATGTAGAATTATTCTGCAAAGCATAAAGGAGTGTTTGAAAAGAGTTTTTCAAAGAAAGACCTCGGGGAAGCTACTTACATATCGAGCATCAAGATCTATAGAGATAGATCGAGACGTTTGATAAGTTTTTTCAATGAGTACATACCTTGACAAGATTTTGAAGTAGTTCAAAATGGAACAGTCAAAGAAAGAGTTCTTGCCTGTGTTACAAAGTGTGAAATTGAGTAAGACTCAAAGCCCAACCACGGCAGAAGATAGAAAGAGAATGAAAGTCATTCCCTATGCTTTGGCCATAGGTTCTATAAAGTATGCCATGCTGTGTACCAGACCTATTGTATACCCTACCCTGAGATTGGCACGGGAGTACAATAGTGATCTAGGAGTAGATCACTGGACGGCGGTCAAAATTATCCTTAGTGGAATAAGGATATGTTTCTCGATTATGGAGGTGACAAAAAGGTTCGTCGTAAAAGGTTACGTCGATGCAAGTTTTGACACTAATCTAGATGACTCTAAGTCTCAATCTAGATACATATTGAAAGTGGGAGCAATTAGCTAAAGTAGCTCCGTGTAGAGCATTGTAGACATAGAAAATTGCAAAATACATAACGGATCTAAATGTGGCAGACCCGTTGACTAAATTTCTCTCACAAGCAAAACATGATCACACCGTAGTACTCTTTGGGTGTTAATCACATAGCGATGTGAACTAGATTACTGAATCTAGTAAACCCTTTGGGTGTTGGTCACATATCGATGTGAACTATGGGTGTTAATCACATGATGATGTGAACTATTGATGTTAATCACATGGTGATGTGATCTAGATTATTGACTCTAGTGCAAGTGGGAGACTGAAGGAAATATGCCCTAGAGGCAATAATAAAGTTATTATTTATTTCCTTATATCATGATAAATGTTTATTATTCATGCTAGAATTGTATTAACTGGAAACATAATACATGTGTGAATACATAGACAAACAGAGTGTCACTAGTATGCCTCTACTTGACTAGCTCATTAATCAAAGATGGTTATGTTTCCTAACCATGAACAAAGAGTTGTTATTTGATTAACGAGATCACATCATTAGTTGAATGATCTGATTGACATGACCCATTCCATTAGCATAGCACCCGATCGTTTAGTATGTTGCTATTGCTTTTATCCATGACTTATACATGTTCCTTTAACTATGAGATTATGCAACTCCCGTTTACCATAGGAACACTTTGTGTGCTACCAAACGTCACAACGTAACTGGGTGATTATAAAGGTGCCCTACAGGTGTCTCCGAAGGTACATGTTGGGTTGGCGTATTTCGAGATTAGGATTTGTCACTCCGATTGTCGGAGAGGTATCTCTGGGCCCTCTCGGTAATGCACATCACATAAGCCTTACAAGCATTGCAACTAATGTGTTAGTTGTGAGATGATGTATTACGGAACGAGTAAAGAGACTTGCCGGTAACGAGATTGAACTAGGTATTGGATACCGACGATTGAATCTCGGGCAAGTAACATACCGATGACAAAGGGAACAACGTATGTTGTTATGCGGTCTGACCGATAAAGATCTTCGCAGAATATGTAGGAGCCAATATGGGCATCCAGGTCCCGCTATTGGTTATTGACCGGAGATGTGTCTCGGTCATGTCTACATTGTTCTCGAACCGTAGGGTCCGCACGCTTAAGGTTTCGATGACAGTTATATTATGAGTTTATGAGTTTTGATGTACCGAAGGAGTTCGGAGTCCCGGATGAGATCGGGGACATGACGAGGAGTCTCGAAATGGTCGAGACGTAAAGATCGATATATTGGACGACTATATTCGGACATCGGAAGGGTTCTGAGTGGTTCGGGTATTTTCGGAGGTACCGGGGAGTTACGGGATTACGGGAGAAGTAATGGGCCTTGATGGGCTTTAGTGGGAAGAGAAAAAAAAGGCTGCTGCGCCCCCCCTCCCCTCTAGTCCGAATTGGACTAGGGAAAAGGGGGCCGGCCACCTTTCCTACTCCTCCCATTCCTTCTCCCTTCCTCCCCTCTTGGTGGACTCCTACTAGGACTTGGAGACCTAGTAGGACTCCACACCCTGGCGCGCCAAACCCTAGGCCGGCCACCCCCTCCCTTGCTCCTTTATATACGGGGGCAGGGGGCACCCCATGACACACAATTGATCATTGAGATCTTTCCTTAGCCGTGTGCGGTGCCCCCTTCCACCAAATTCCACCTCGGTCATATCGTTGCAGTGCTTAGGCGAAGCCCTGCGCCGGTAACACATCAAGATCGTCACCACGCTGTCGTGCTGACGGAACTCTTCCCCGACGCTTTGCTGGATCGGAGCCCGGGGATCGTCATCGAGCTGAACGTGTGCCAAGAACTCGGAGGTGCCGGAGTAACGGTGCTGTGATCGGTTGGATCGCGAGGAGAACGTACGACTACTTCCTCTACAATGCGTCAACGCTTCCGCTTCGGTCTACGAGGGTACGTAGACAACACTCTCCCCTCTCGTTGCTATGCATCACCATGATCTTGCGTGTGCGTAGGAAATTTTTTGAAATTACTACGTTCCCCAACAGGAGAAGCCTCATGCCGAGGTGTCCTACCTGGTGAACTATATCGCCAACTGCAAGCTCGCCGAGGGTTGGCGATTCGGCATGGAGCCGTACTCTCGCGTCAACCCTCCGCCCGTCATAAATATTTCTTCCTTCCTTTCTTTTGTGTTGCCGGCTTCGATATGACCGGCCTCTGATCGCCGGCTTGTTTTCCACAGAATCCCCTACTTCCACCGGCGGCGGGGGCCGCGGGTGCAGAGTTCCCGTTCCACCCCGACCGCACGGTAGATGACGTCGACGATCCGGACCTCGGAGCGGCCGCCATGGAGGACGCCGCCGCGGGGGAAGGCGGCGAGGCGGGCGGCGCCGGGCTCGGAGCCGGCCTCCAGGACTGGGCGGACGACGACGAGGTCGAAACCGTCCCGCATCGCTAGCCGGCGACGGATCCTCAAGGCGCGGGCTCTTCTGCCGCGCCGGCCGCCCGTGGCGCCGCACCGAAGCGCCGGGCTGCGTCGACCTACTTCGGCAGCCGGCCGAAGAAGCCCAAAGGCACCGCCGCGGCAACCAAGCGGGACGAGGCGGCCGCGAAGGCGACCCGCTTCCAAAAAGTCGTGAAGCGGCCGCAGGCGGTTTCGGCGTAAGTGCTAACCATCTTGTACTCTTGTCGTGCTCTTGGATTGGAGCTTTTCTAAATTCTTTCTTGGTCGGCCGACCAGGGCGCCGCTTTCCCTTGAACGGGGCCCTGCCGCCTCCGTGATTGGATCGGCTGGAGGGTCTTCGAGCTCCCGCTGCGTGGACCCCCGCGCCAACCTTATGGAAGCTACAACGCGGAACGCGCGGGAGGGGCAGGAGGAGCAGGAGGCATCGGAGCGGAGGGCCGCCCAGACGGCGAAGGAGCAGGCCGACGCGGCGGCCAAGGTCCAGGCGGAGGCGACAGCCGCGGAGAGGGAGGCGGAGGCCTCGCGCAACCGGCCTCCACAGCTCGTCATCCCCCTGAGGTGTGTGGCTCCCAACACCCCCGTGCCTCTGTCTGAGGAAGCCGACCGCGGCCAGGCGGCGGCGGAGCGGAGGGAGGATGATGTGGTCGTATTGGAGGAGGTGCCGCGGACGGTACCGACTGGAGCGGGCCAGGGCAGCCAGCCGGCTGCGTCGCCGGTGCAGCCGGCCAGGAGCGAGCCGGCAGCAGGAGCCGGCCTGGTGGTGCAGCCGTCATCACGCCTGCGTGCGGGGGAAGCTGCCCCCGTGCCGGAGCCAGACAGAGCTGCGACCGCCCGTCAGACGGCGGAGGCCTTGAAGGTGGCCAGCTCTAGCACGTCCGAGTGGGCGCCCAATGAGGAGACGGGTGAACTGAACGCGTCGGCCCAGGAGGTCCGGGGCCGGCTTCAGGCTCATGCCACCGCGCTGCAGCGATATACTCGCAATTTCCTTGCGACGCGGGCCGTCGTTCGGGTGAGTCTTCTGGCCTTGGCTGCTTTGCCTTTTGATTTCTTCTGTGGGGGCGCGTCAGTGCACCCACTGGGTGCAGTCCCTGAGTTCCGAGTCGGCTGCTGAGCAGGCGGCTCGGAACTTACTAGGTCCTGATAGTTATCTTATTCTTGCATCCTGTCTGATCTTCCAGGAGTACCATAACCGGAGTGCTGCCGGCTTCGACTCCCGGGCTCGGGAGCTGCGTCAGAAGAGTGAAGATCTGACCAACAGCCAGAGTGCATGCTCTGTTTTCTTCGTATCCTATGGGGGCGCGTCAGTGCACCCGCTGGGTGTAGTCCCCGAGATCCGGGCCGACTGCAGAGCAGTCGGGTCGGATCTTCCCTGACGACTTCTTCCTTATTGCTTCTTCCTTCGTCTTCATGCTTGCAGGGGCCAACGCCGACTTGAGGGAGCAGCTCGGCGGGGCCCAGACCGCCCTTCGTGCCAAGGAGGCCGAGCTCAATGCCTTAGTCCAGGAGCGCGACCGCCTGGCCAAGAAGTTGGCCGAACAGGAGGAGAGCCTCAAGGCGGCCCTGAAGAAGGCGCAGGAGAGCGAGGCCGCCCTCAAAGCCGAGTTTGAGACCGAAGCGGCGAGCTAGGCTGAGGCGAAGCAGTCGCTGAGCGAGGGTTACAGCCGGATCGAGGACCTGATCGACGGTAAGCCGCCTCCCTTACTCCTTGCTTGCCCCTTTGCCCTCTGATTTGTCTTCTGATCTGTGCTGCTTTTGTTCTCTGCGCAGACTATTTCCCCCGCCACTCCATCGCGGCCTCCCAGGCCATCGAGGCCTACCGCGAGACACTCCGTCAGGCGGGAGTTGAGATTGCGCCAGACGCGAGCCAGACACTTGAGGAGCAGCTCTTGGCGATCCAAGCCCGGCTGCAGCCGGTACACCGCATGCTCCGCCGCCTCCAGCGCGCAGGAGCGCAGGTGCTGGCCGCCCTCTGGCGAGGCGAGGCGATTCCCCGCACCCCGAGCCGAACTGCCGACTGGCTGGAGGTGGCGGTCGGCCGCTTTGAGGCCTGGAAGGCCTCCGCTGCTCGATCCGGCTCCAGGCGGGCGCTGGAGTTCGTCCTGGCCTGGTACCCCGGGCTGAATTTGGAGCAGCTGAGGACTTGGCGGGAGGAGGTCGATGAAGAGCTGGTGGGGGTGCGGCTGGCTATCATCCAGTGTGCTTTGGCTCTTGCCGACTTCACCGACACCAGCGTCTTCGCTCCTGAGGTGGACGACAACGGCGTCGCCCACCCGGTGGAGTGGTTCGGGCTGAACCCGATGGAGGGTGAAGACTCGGCGGAGGAGATCGCCTCCAGCGATGAAGGTGAAGACGAAGAAGGGGAGGAGGGCGAAGACGTCGAGCCGGCCGACGAAGCGACCAGCCCGCCTCAGCATGACCGTGCCTCCAACAACGAGGCGCGTGCTAGCGCGCCCTTTGCGGGAGGCGGTGATCATGCCGAGGTTCACCAGCCGGCCACTCCTCCAACCGGCGCTACTGTCTCCACCGACCTGCCCGACTCGCCAGTCGTTCCCTTGGCCTGATCTGCCGTCTTTGCTTTTCCTGCTTGTTACTCTTTGAACAATTTTATTAAGCTTGCGCAGTTCCACCCACTTGGGGTATATTCAAACTATGTTGAATGCTGGCCTTTTCAAGGTCTTTTTTTTAAAATATAATCATGCATGTGTTTGGCTTCCATTCTCGCATGCTTTTTATCCTTAGGCTACTTCCTTTGCCGCCTTCCCCTGACTGCTGCCTTCCCAGCCGGCGGCTGCTCTGCAGTCTGTGGCTAAGGAAGAACTCGGCTATCTTTTTTGGGAAGGCAAGTACTCGAGCTTTCTTAGATTGTAGCGAAGTGAATGGAAACCGGCCAGCCGACTACTCTTGTAGTCGGTCGGCGGTGGGAAAAAACCGGCTTTTGTTATATTAGTCCGTTAGTCCCTAGCCGTTTTTCGTGTGCGCGTCCTTTCCTGCCTTTGGCTCTTGCCAGCCAGGCAGCCGATTCTTCAAACTGCGACTTTTGGCAAGAGAGGGCTTTGGAGCCGGCACACTACTTGTCTGACCACGGGTAGGACTTCTGATATAACTTAAGGCGGCCAGTCCCCGGGCCGACTAGTCGAACCCGGTGCTGGACGAGAGAAGTAAATGAAATGACATAATCATAAGCATGATACTCTTCATTCATAGATGAAAGATGGCAGTCCCCGAGTTCTCCTCGGGGGGCCTATTGTCTCGTACTTAGTACAAAAGTTAGCGTGATACATACTGCATTTCAACTGTAAAATCTTCGAAGGAGGTTGGCGTTCCATGGTCGTTCCGACTCCTTGCCGGAGTCATCTCTCTTTCGTGCCTTCGGCTTCTGTGCGTCGATCAGGTAGTAGGAGTCATTTCCTAGCGCTCTGCTGATGACGAAGGGGCATTCCCAAGGGGCCGAGAGCTTGTGCTGGCCGGCTGTTCGCTGGATCAGCCGGAGCACAAGGTCGCCCTCTTGGAAAGATCTTGGCTTGACCTTCCGGCTGTGGTAGCGACGCAGACCTTGCTGGTAGATGGCGGACCGGCTAAGGGCTAACAGCCGGCTTTCTTCCAGCAGGTCGACACCGTCTTCTTGTGCTTCCTTGGCCTCCGCCTCCGTGTACATGGTCACCCGAGGCGAGTCAAACTCGATGTCGGTTGGGATGACCGCCTCGGCACCATATACGAGGAAGAAAGGGGTGAAGCCGGTTGACCTATTTGGGGTAGTGCGCAGACTCCAGAGGACGGCCGGCAGCTCATCGAGCAAGCAGCCGGCCGAACGCTCCAGTGGCACGACCAGTCGGGGCTTGATGCCGGAAAGGATGAGGCCGTTGGCTCGCTTGACTTGGCCGTTTGATAGTGGGTGGGCAACGGACGCTAAGTCCCGTCGGATGCCCTGCGTCGCGCAGAATTGTGCCAACGCTCCCTTGGCAAAATTTGTGCCGTTGTCGGTGATGTAACTTAACAGAACATGCTCATTTGTCATTTTTGCATCTTTTTGTGTGATTTTCTTTTGAGCATGAAGTCTACATGTGTGGTGATATAAAAAATTCCATATTTGCTTTAGTGCAATCCATTATTCATGATATGCCATGATTGTTTGTTTCAAGCTTGCAAAGTAGCCTCCGCGATGTTGCTGATTTCAGGGTCATAATTTCTCAGTGTTTGTCTGCTCTTATTTTTATGCCATGTATTCATGTTGCTACAGTGAGATCCATGCCTCTTTTGAGTATGTTTAGTAAGGTTGTTTTGTACATATGGTTATACTCTATCAATAAATGCCCCTGATTGCGTTTATAGAGTGCTCTAGCATGTCTTAATGTTGCTCTATTTTTGCTATAAAATGTTCCTGGCAGATTGTTTACATGTTATTCAATTTTGCCATGGTTGTTGCTAGTGATCCATGCATGCTATGAACTTGATATTGCCATGCTTATCTTCATGAACATGTATTGTTGACGATACTATGCTTGTTTTGTCATGCAATGCTTTGTGGTGAGTGATTCAATCTCACCAACATGCCTACTTATCGTTGTTCCTGCCATCTGCTGTTATTTTCACCAAGCCTGAATCTGTAATGAAACTTGCTAAGTTTACATGGGTGTCATCATACCTTCTGATCATTTTTAGCTCATGGTCAGTAAGGGACTTTTGTTCTATGCATTTAGTATATTCATGCCATGTATAGAGTATATGCATTGAACCGTTGCTTCGTTTTGAGTGTGCTCTACATGAAACTTGCTTAGTTTTGCATGTAGTTTTATGTTACCATGTTGCATCCATGTTTTGAGGTGTTTGCTTGATGTTTGAATGCATTTTGCTTCAATGCCATGCTTAACCTGTTTTGCTCATATCTTCTAGGCCATAGCTCCGAATCTAATGAACTTTATATGTAACTTGACTAGAATTTCGCATAGATCATCGTGTTGCATCTTAACTTGCTGTTTAACAACTTGAACATAAGGTTTATTCAGATCTGGACCAATTTTGAAATTTGCATATGAGGACTTACCGGGATTATTATATGTTCTTTCCGGCCTCATTTAAACTTGCTTTGATGTTTGCTCTTGTATGCTTCATCTCTTGCCATGCGTAGCCTCATGTAGCCTTGTCATGCATCATACTTGGTTGAGCATCATGCCTTGTTCATGTGTGGTGTGTTTACCGTGTTGTGTGCTTCTTCTCGATAGTTCCCGTTTCGTTGCAATCGTGAGGATTCGTTCGACTACGATTGGTTCGTCTCCGTGGCTTCATCTTCTTCATGGACTCGTTCTTCTTCCTAGCGGAATTTCAGGCAAGATGACCATCACCTTGGATATCATTACTATCATTGCTATGCTAGTTGCTTCGTTCTATCGCTGTGCTGCTATACCTACCACATGCTATTAAGCCTCCCAAATTGCCATGAACCTCTCACCTTTGTCACCCTTCCTAGCAAACCGTTGTTTGGCTATGTTACCGCTTTTGCTCAGCCCCTCTTATAGCGTTGCTAGTTGCAGGTGAAGATGAAGATAGCTCCATATTGGATGATGTTTATGTTGGGATACCACAATATCTCTTATATTATTAATGCATCTATATACTTGGTAAAGAGTGGAAGGCTCGGCCTTATGCCTGGTGTTTTGTTCCACTCTTGCCACCCTAGTTTCCGTCATATCGGTATTATGTTCCCGGATTTTGCGTCCCTAACGCGGTTGGGTGATTTATGGGACCCCCTTGACAGTTTGCTTTGAATAAGACTCCTCCAGCAAGGCCCAACCTTGGTTTTACATTTGCCTCACCTAGCCCTTTTTCCCTTGAGAGACGCGCTCTCAAGGGTCATCTTATTTTACCCCCCCCCCCGGCCAGTGCTGGTCCAAACCGTCAGCCGCCAGTGGCCACCACGGGCAACTCTTGGCTCGCCTACCGGGAGTTTGGACAATCCGGTGTGCCCTGAGAACGAGATATGTGCAGCTCTTATCAGGATTTGTCGGCACATCCGGGCGGCTTTGCTGGTCTTGTTTTACCATTGTCGAAATGTCTTGTAAACGGGATTCCGAGGCTGACCGGGTCTTCCCGGGAGAAGGAATATCCTTCGCTGATCGCGAGAGCTTATAATGGGCTAAGTTGGGATACCCCTGCAGGGTTTGAACTTTCAAAAGTCGTGCCCGCGGTTATGTGGCAGATGGGAATTTGTTGATATCCGGTTGTAGTAAACTTGAAGTAAACTCTTCTAAAATACACCAACCGTGTGCGTAACCGTGAGTGTCTCTTTTCGGGGTTGTTCGCGAGGATAACACGGTTTCTGGGTTATGTCTAACGTAAGTAGGAGTTCAGGATCACTTCTTGATCATTACTAGTTGACGAACGCTTGCTTTGCTTCTCTTCTCGCTCTTATTTACGTAAGTTAGCCACAATACATTGCTTAGCCGCTGCTGCAACCTCACCACTTTACCTCTTCCTTACCCTTTAAGCTTTGCTAGTCTTGATACCCATGGTAATGGGATTGCTGAGTCCTCGTGGCTCACATATTACTACACCACCAGTTGCAGGGACAGGTTACGCGATGATCTTGACGTGAGAGCGATGTTTACTTGTGTTGGAGTTCTTCTTCTTCTTCTTCGTCGATCTTGGGTTAGGTTCTTGGTCGGCAGCCTGGGCTAGCAGGATGGATGTCGTTTGAGTTTCTGTTTATGTTCCATCCGTAGTCGGATGTTGATCTTGTATATGATGTATTTATGTATCCTCGTGGCATTTGAATTCCTTCTATGTATCCCCGTCTATTATGTAATGTTCATGTAATGATATCCACCTTGCAAAAGTGTCTTCAAGATGCGCTTCTTTCCTTGGTGGGACCTTCGAGTTCCTTTAGGATAGGGTCGCATCTTGGGCGTGACAAGTTGGTATCAGAGCCTCGACCGACCCTAGGAGCCCCCTTGATTGATCGTGTAGTTTTGGCCGTTGTCGAGTCTAGAAGAACACTTTTTTGGAGTCTAGTTATATCGGAGAGTAGGATTTCTTTTTACTCCTCAGCCCCTTCGTCGCTCTGGTGAGAAATTTCGACGTAGGTGCTTTGAACTACCCCTCTTCCCCTTCAAATTTTTCTTTAGGATCACGCGGTTAGTTTTCGTTCGTTGTCCTTCCTCTTTTGTCTGGTGCATTTTTCGTCAAGTCGACTCGAACCTCTTTGTCTTTTAGGAGATCAATCCTCAACTCTTTTCAACTGATGCAGTTTCCCTATCCGAAGTTGTCCTTGTTTTTTCCCCACCCACCCACCCTTCTTCTTCTCGGAACCGGTGTTCGTAATCGAGTATCCATCCTACTCGTGCGAAGCCTTTGCATTCTCTGTTCAATCGTTTCAACCGGTGTTTTTTTCTACAAGATATTCGTCGATTCGTCGTTCCAGTTGCCTTGTTTTAACCGCCCTCCCACCCTTTTTATTCCTGGAGTCTGAGTCTTTATTCAAGCAATCAATTTCATTCGTGCGGAGTATCTGCAGTCTTTCCTCAATTGTCTCAACCGGTGAAGTCGCGTCTAGTTCTTCGTTGTTCGTCGCATTTTCTTTCCGGTGGGTCCAAATTCAAGTTTTTCGTTGTCGATTGTATTATTCCCCTCAGCTCAAATATTTCCCTCTGATCGTTCGCCTCTCGCCATTTTATCATTCCGGAGTGTTGAAGACATCTTAGAAGATTCATGTTTGCATTCCATTATTTCGAGGTTGTCATCTCATTCAGTCCCTCGGTTGTTCCGGTGCATCATCTCTCTCTCCAACGATCCTTTTCCAACGGTGTTTCTTTTAGTGGGCCCTAACCCACAGGTGTTCCCCAGGATCTTACCTCACTCTTCTAATTTCTCGGAGTTATTCTCAAATCCTTTTTCGAAGTTTGACGTAATTATGGATTCCATCAGTCAGATGCCTTCTCCAAGATCGTTTTCAAATTCTCTCATGTGCGGGTCAATCTTTCCTCTTTTCATTCTCCCTGAGTATCTCAACAATTTTGATGGTGTTTCTCGTCGTCATTCTCAACATTTGAAGACCGAATAAGAATTTCTCTTATATCTTGTCCTTCTCCCGGAGATTCGCGGTGCTAGCTTGATGTTATCCTCGCAAATTGTTTCCAGTCGTGCAATTCTTTTCAATCATCCGGAGTATCTCAGGAGTCGTCTTCCGTTTCGATCATTCGGAAGCCATCATTTGAGAAGATTTATTCGTTCCAAGTTTTCAGCTTCCTTCGTTCCCATAGTACCGGTGCTTCCTTCAAGCTTTCTCTAATCAGTTCGCGATCTCTTCATTCTCGTGCATCTCGATTTACTTAAGTATCTTCGTTCATTTTCTAATTCTTTCCGGGGATTCATGCTCTCTTCTTTGCTCTTTTTTTTCATTTCTAACGGTGGTTCGTTGAAGATTTCTTTTCTGTTCTCATCATATCATTTCATCCGTTCTTTTCAATCCTACCGGTGGTTCAAGAAGACCTTCCCAAATTTGGCTCTATATCTCCCCTTAATCTTTTCTCAATGTGAATAAGTGGTATGCAATCCATTGCTTCTCATCAATTTAATTGATGGAGGATAAGCATAACATAATTCTTATTCTTCTTTCTTCTTGTGGATTAATCCCTTCTTTTTGGAGTTTGTTCATCTTATCACATTCTCGGTTCAAAGTGTTTTCACCTTTTGTTTTCCGGAGTTCCAAGTCTTCTCGCTTGTCTCGTCTCGAAGTTCCATCTGAATCATCGCAAGGCTTAACCTTATTCCTTTCATCCTTCGATTTTATCTCATCATCCTTTTGTTACCGGATATCTTCACGGTGGTTTGTCAGTATTTAATCCATTCTTCAAGTGTTCATCAAGATCTTGTTGGAGGAGCTCAAGTATTTTTCTTCTTGCATCTCGAAGTGCAAATAATTCTCCGTATTCTTTTGAAGTGGAGTTTTGCATTTCTTCGTTCTTCTCAGCTATTCAATTTTTTCCGCTTGTGATCTGTTGTCACCTCATAATTTTGAGTTGTTATCTGTAAGTCCACAACAAGCTTATTCTTTTCGTTTTTGATTTTTCTCAACAATTCCGTTCAATCCTTCCTTCTAAGGATGCTTTTCCAATTCATTCGCCGAAGAAGTTGTCATTTTTCTTCTCCATACTTTTCATTCCACTATTTCAATTCTTCCGGAGGCGTTCTGTTGTTCATCTCGTCAAGTAGCATTCCATCTTGTCAAGTTCATGTTCTACTCTTTCCATGTTTAGCTGGAGTCCTGCCTAATTCTTTCGTTCTTTTCCTTGTCTATCTTGTTCTAAACGGAGCGGTTTGAGAGTCTATTCTGTTCATTGAGCTTTTGATTCTCGTCATATTCGTCATTCCTCTTTCCTACTTGAGTGTTCTCGACTTAGTTCATTCTCTCTCTTTTGGTCTTATTTCACCTCATCCCTTTTCCCTTCCATCTCGGGATGAGATCTCTTGTTAGTAGAGGAGCGTTGTAACGCACCGGATCCGATGTGCCAGGTGTCTGCCAGTTATTCGTCAGCGTTGCCATGTCATATGCTTGCGTGTTGCATTTTACCATGTCATCATATGCATTGCATTGCATTGCATACATGTTCATTTCATGCATCCGAGCATTTTCCCCGTTGTCCGTTTTGCAATCCGGCGCTCCTATGCCCTCCGGCGCCCCCTTTTACCTCATTTCGTGAGTGGCCGAAAAATGTTCTCGGAATGAGTCGAAACTTGGCGTGCGGTCTTATTATAGTGTAGACAGAGCGCCTTTCAAGTTTCGTCGCGTTCAGAGCTCATTTGATAGCCCAACCTTCATCCGTAGCGGCACCGTTGTCGGTTTATTCGTCGAACGTTTTCGGTCTCCGGAAACCCTTGTCGAGTTGCCCTCTCTTCTCTTCTCACAGCCCACTAGCCCACCTATCTAACCCCCCTCTTCTTCGGATCATCCGATCAAGATCGAATGGCTCCGAAACGGAGCTAATCCCCTAACCCTAGCAAATCTGCTATAATTGGACACCACCTTGTCCATTTTGGGCTACCCTAGTCTTCCCCTACCCCTAGACCCCTTCTCCTCGGATCAGCCGCCGCCAGCCTCGTTTTCAGCACCGCCCCGCTCCCTCCTCGCCACCTGGCGCTGCTGCCAGCGCCATGCATCCAACCCCCATGCGTCACCTCACCCCTGCAGCCTCCCGCAACCAACCAGGAGCGGCCACTTGGCGTCTCCACGTCGCCCCGCCGCCCCAGCGCCGCCGCGGTCCGCCAGGCCCGCGGGAGGCCCGCCGCAGACCGATCTGGGCCCGCCTCCCGCTTTCTCCGCCCCGCCGCCCGATCCCGAGCGGATCCCGCGCGGCTCCCCGCCGCCCGCGCCCAACGCCTCCGCCGCCGGTCGCCGGATCCCTCGCCGCCTCCTCGTCACCGGTGCGTGCCCGCGCCCGCCGGATCCCACACCGCTGCCTCGACCCCGCCGCCTTGGAGCTCGCCTTCGCCGCCGCCCCGTCTCCGGTCGCCGTCTGTACCCCCTGGAGGCCGTCGCCCCCCGCCGGCGCTTCCCCGCGGCCAGATCCGCCGCCTCCCGCCCGGATCCGCCCGCTCCCTTCCTCGCCGGCGCCGCCCCGCCTTCGCCGGCGCCTCGCCGCCGTCGTCATCGACCGCCGTCGCCTCCATGACCTAGCTCGGGAGCAAGAAGAGGAGCCGCTCGCTCCCCTGTGTCGTTGACCTCGGCCCTGTGGGCCACGGCCTCTTCCGCCGGCCCAACAATCCCACACCGCCGGCCTGCCTCCTCGTCCATCCTGGACCAAGCCCATTGGTGAGCCGCTTAAATCCCTCCCTGCGCGCATGTTACTATTTGACGCTCGTCCTATTTTTGCTTTATGAAAATCGGCTAAGTCCCTGAAAACTCATCATATGTGTGCATGTTAGTGATGCCATAACGTCCTTCTTGTTACTTCGTTTTGCATGTATGAACTATCGAAATGTTCATCTGGTTGTGCTCTTCATATCATTCCATTGTGCCATGTTCATTTGAGACCATCTTGATGCCCTAATCATGGTTGCAAGAGTGCTATAACATGTTGTCTCCCATAACTTAACAGAACATGCTCATTTGTCATTTTTGCATCTTTTTGTGTGATTTTCTTTTGAGCATGAACTCTACATGTGTGGTGATATAAAACATCCCATCTTTGTTGTGGTGCAATCCATTATTCATGATATGCCATGAATTGTTTGTTTCAAACTTGCAAAGTAGCCTCCGCGATGTTGCTGATTTCAAGGTCATATAATTTCCTAGTGTTTGTCTGCTGTTATTTTTATGCCATGTATTCATGTTGCTACAGTGAGATCCATGCCTCTTTTGAGTATGTTTAGTAAGCATGTTGTGTACATATGGTTATGCTCTTTCAATCCATGCCCCTGTTTGCATTTATAAAGTGCTCTAGCATGTCTTAATCTTGCTCTATTTTTGCTATAAAATGTTCCTGGCAGATTGTTTACATTTTATTCAATTTTGCCATGGTTGTTGTTAGTGATCCATGCACGCTATGTACTTTCTATTGCCATTCTTATCTTCATGAACATGTCTTCTTGATGATACTATGCTTGTTTTGTCATGCAATGCTTTGTGGTGAGTGAATCAAGTCTGAATCTGTAATGAAACTTGCTAAGTTTACATGGGTGTCATCATATCTTCTGGTCATTTTTGGCTCGTGGTCAGTAAGGGACTTTTGTTTTATGCATTACCTGTACATCATGTCCATGCATGTTGTTCTCATGTTGAGATCCTGTAGCTTGTTGTTTTGGTGCTTGCAATATGCATAGTTGCTGTTTTGGACAGCTTGTCCTTTAAACTTGTATAGAGTGCATGTGTTGAACCGTTGCTCCGTTTTGAGTGTGCTCTACATGAAACTTGCTTAGTTTTGCATATAGTATGTTACCTTGTTGCATCCATGTTTTGAGGTGTTTGCTTGATGTTTGAATGCATTTTGCTTCAATGCCATGCTTAACTTGTTTTGCTCATATCTTCTAGGCCGTAGCTCCGAATCTAATGAAATTTATATGTAACTTGACTAGAATTTCGCGTAGATCATCGTGTTGCATCTTAACTTGCTGTTTAACAACTTGAACATAAGGTTTATTCAGATCTGGACCAATTTCGAAATTTGCATATGAGGACTTACCGGGATTATTATATGTTCTTTCCGGCCTCATTTAAACTTGCTTTGATGTTTGCTCTTGTATGCTTCATATCTTGTCATGCGTAGACTCATGTTGCCTTGTCGTGCATCATACTTGGTTGAGTATCATGCCTTGTTCATGTGTGGTGTGTTTACCGTGTTGTGTGCTTCTTCTCGATAGTTCCCGTTTCGTTGCGATCGTGAGGATTCGTTCGACTACGATTGGTTCGTCTCCGTGGCTTCACCTTCTTCATGGACTCGTTCCTCTTCCTAGGGGGATTTCAGGCAAGATGACCGTCACCTTGGATCTCATTACTATCATTGCTATCCTAGTTGCTTCGTTCTATCGCTATGCTGCTTTACCTACCACTTGCTATTAAGCCTCCCAAATTGCCATGAACCTCTCACCTTTGTCACCCTTCCTAGCAAACCGTTGTTTGGCTATGTTACCGCTTTTGCCCAGCCCCTCTTATAGCGTTGCTAGTTGCAGGTGAAGATGAAGATTGCTCCATGTTGGATTATGTTTATGTTGGGATATCACAATATCTCTTATATTATTAATGCATCTATATACTTGGTAAAGGGTGGAAGGCTCGGCCTTATGCCTGGTGTTTTGTTCCACTCTTGCCACCCTAGTTTCCGTCATATCGGTATTATGTTCCCGGATTTTGCATCCCTAACGCGGTTGGGTGATTTATGGGACCCCCTTGACAGTTCGCTTTGAATAAGACTCCTCCAGCAAGGCCCAACCTTTGTTTTACATTTGCCTCACCTAGCCCTTTTTCCCTTGAGTGTCGCGCTATCGAGGGTCATCTTATTTTACCCCCCCCCCCCGGGCCAGTGCTCGTCGTGAGTGCTGGTCCAAACTGTCAGCCGCCGGTGGCCACCAGGGGCAACTCTGGGCTCGCCTACCGGAAGTTTGGACAATCCGGTGTGCCCTGAGAACGAGATATGTGCAGCTCCTATCAGGATTTGTCGGCACATCCGGGCGGCTTTGCTGGTCTTGTTTTACCATTGTCGAAATGTCTTGTAAACGGGATTTCGAGGCTGATCGGGTCTTCTCGGCAGAAGGAATATCCTTCGTTGATCGTGAGAGCTTATAATGGGCTAAGTTGGGACACCCCTGCAGGGTTTGAACTTTCGAAAGCCGTGCCCGCGGTTATGTGGCAGATGGGAATTTGTTGATATCCGGTTGTAGTAAACTTGAAGTAAACTCTTCTAAAATACACCAACCGTGTGCGTAACCGTGAGTGTCTCTTTTCGGGTTTGTTCGAGAGGAGAACACGGTTTCTGGGTTATGTCTGATGTAAGTAGGAGTTCAGGATCACTTCTTGATCATTACTAGTTGACGAACATTTGCTTTGCTTCTCTTCTCGCTCTTATTTACGTAAGTTAGCCACCATATATTGCTTAGCCGCTACTGCAACCTCACCACTTTACCCCTTCCTTACCCTTTAAGCTTTGCTAGTCTTGATACCCATGGTAATGGGATTGATGAGTCCTCGTGGCTCACTGATTACTACACCACCTGTTGCAGGTACAAGTTACGCGATGATCTTGACGCGAGAGCGATGTTTACTTGTGTTGGAGTTCTTCTTCTTCTTCGTCGATCTTGGGTTAGGTTCCTGGTCGGCAGCCTGGGCTAGCAGGGTGGATGTCGTTTGAGTTTCTGTTTATGTTCCACCCGTAGTCAGATGTTGATCTTGTATATGATGTATTGATGTATCCTCGTGGCATTTGTATGCCATCTATGTATCCCCATCTATTATGTAATGTTGATGTAATGATATCGACCTTGCAAAAGCGTCTTCAAGATGCGCTTCTTTCCTTGGTGGGACCTTCGAGTTCCTTTAGGATAGGGTCGCATCTTGGGTGTGACAGCCCCGCAGCGTGTCCGATGCCGCCGCATTCTACCGAGCCGAGGAGGGCAGCTCGACAGAGAAGGTGTTCTGGTCTCAGTTTGCTGAGGCCGGACTCCATGTGCCCTTCAGCGACCAGCTGAAGCAATTGGTCGAGCTCCACAAGGTGGCCGAACAGTCCATGAAGGGCCTCATAGTTCGGCTGTGGCCTGGAGAGGCTCTGCCTAGGAGCTACTTAGGGCTGGTGCGGCAGCTAGTGGAGGCCTGTCCAAGGCTCGAAGTCATCAAGCGCTCTGTCTTCATCGAAGGTGCCCGTAGGGCGCTTGCACGTGCTAAGGTGCACTGGGGCAAGCTGGATGCGGAGAAGCTTGTGAAGGACGGGCCGCCGCCGGGCAAGGAGCATCCCACCCCGAGATGTACTATAAGGGCATTCTAAAGGGCGCCCGCCTTATGGCGGAAGAATGCTCGAAAGATGTAATTTTTGAGTAAAACTTGTTTATTTTGTCCTGTGCGCTGAAAACTTGTTCATGTGCGCTAAGCAATGCTTTTTGAATTTAAAATATTACCTTCTTTGCAGCCGTTTATCAAATTTTGAGAGATGGTGAGTCGCCGGCTTCTGCCCCCATGCCACGAGTGCTGGGGTGTTCGGGATAAACTTGAGCGCTCTTTTTCCCATTCTTGGGTCCTTCGAGGGAGGCGCTCAACACAACGAACAAGGCAATCAGACTATAATGCTTGAACACGCTCACTTAGCCATAGAATTCTATAATTTTAAATTTTGGCGAAGACCCTAGTGTTCGGAATACCGAGTTCGGGGCGCTATCCACGCCTAGGCCGGATAAAGCCGACTCCTCGCTCTAAGCGGCATAAGTCTTTAGGGACTCGAAAACCTCTCGAACAGCGACCAGCTCTCGCCTCATCATGACGGTCAGTTTTAGCTTTCTCTACTGAGGTGCTTAGCCCAGCTCAACTAGGGCACAATTGCAGTAGTTCTCCTAGCGCTACCATAGCCGATACAACGGAACGTAAGGTACCAAAACATAGGAGCCGGGCAAACCCAACATTTGACCCAAGACATGATTCGGAGCCGATGCATATAATGCTATAAGTTCGGGGTGCCGCACTTGTGAAAGTGTTCGGACTTCTCACACCGTGTTGTGGGGTACTTAAGCCCCTGGCGTATTGGCCGTACCAAAGTGTACGGGTGCAACATGTCATTAATGAACATATATTCTTAAAAAAGAGTAATACAATAATAGACAAAAAGCTATGCATTGTTTATTTGAAAAAGCTGTGATCAAAGCAGAACGATACAAATGGTGCGATAAGCAAAATGTGGGACTATTTGACATGTCCAATCCAGGGGCGGACTGCGGAATGGTATGCGAAACAGGTATACTGCTCGTTATAGAGACCACCTGAGAGTTTCGTAGTGTGGCGTGGCTTTCTGCTTCCCTGGTTCTTGCATCGTTTGTGCGGCAATTGTACTGCCGGTCAGGCCTTCCGAAGAATGGAGTCCTGAAAGTAAGATAAAAGTAAGGAATCGGCAGCCCCTACTGCGGTTTAAGCCGTGTTTTGGGCGTGCCGTGACGGTGCCGCTCCCCCTGTGCCCATGGTATTTCCAGAGCGTAGTTATGTATGCGCATCACTGGTTTCGCAATTTCGCGAGGGCTGGGGTTGGGGCCGCATTGCTACGCCTGCTCGAAACGTGCCAGGCGGTCTTGCTGTAGGTTACTTTGGGCGCGCCTAACGGTGTCCGGACGTTTAATGGCCGGACTAGAGAATTGCCTTGAGAGGCTGCTTTGTACTTTTGCTGCGAGAGCCGCCGTATGTTCCTCCGTACAGAGAGAGCGTTCGGTGTTTCCATTGACCGTAATGACTCCTCGAGGGCCCGACATCTTGAGCTTGAGGTATGCATAATGCGGTACCGCATTGAATTTGGCAAATGCGGTTTGCCCGAGCAGTGCGTGATAACCACTGCGGAACGGGACTATGTTGAATATTAACTCCTCGCTTCGGAAATTATCCGGAGATCCGAAGACCACTTCAAGTGTGACTGAGCCTGTACAGTTGGCCTCTACACCTGGTATGACGCCTTTAAAGGTTGTTTTAGTGGGTTTAATCCTCAAAGGATCGATGCCCATTTTCCGCACTGTGTCCTGATAAAGCAGGTTCAGGCTACTGCCGTCGTCCATGAGGACTCTAGTGAGGTGAAATCCGTCAACAATTGGGTCTGGAACCAGTGCGGCGAATCCGCCGTGACGAATGCTAGTGGGGTGGTCCCTTTGATCAAAAGTGATCAGGCAGGAGGACCATGGGTTGAATTTCGGGGCGACTGGCTCTATCGCGTATACGTCCCTTAACGCACGCTTCCGCTCCCTCTTGGGGATGTGGGTCGCGTATATCATGTTCACCGTCCGCACTTGTGGGGGGAATCCCTTCTGTCCACTATTGTTCGGCGGCCGGGGCTCCTCCTCGTCGTCGCTATGTAGCCCATGGTCTCTAATTTTGGCATTTAATTTTCCGGCCTACTTGAACACCCAACAATCCCTGTTGGTGTGATTGGCTGGCTTTTCGGGGGTGCCATGTATCTGGCATGAGCGGTCGAGTATTCGGTCCAAACTGGACGGGCCCGGACTATTTCTCTTGAATGGTTTTTTCCGCTGACCGGGTTTAGAGCCTCTTAATCCAGCGTTAACTGCCGTATCCTCAGCATTGTTGCCGTTAATGTGGCGCTTGTGCTTGTTGCGACGCGACCTAGCACTGTTGTCCTTGGTATCCGAATTACCAGGGCTCTTGGTTATGTTATTGCTACGAGCCAGCTAGCTGTCTTCTCCCGCACAAAAGTGGGTCATGAGTGTCGTGAGGGCTGCCATGGATTTCGGCTTCTCTTGTCCAAGGTGCCGGGAAAGCCACTCGTCGCGGATATTATGCTTGAAGGCCGCTAGGGCCTCTGCGTCCGGACAGTCGACGATTTGATTTTTCTTGGTTAGGAACCGTGTCCAGAATTGCCTGGCCGATTCCTCTAGCTGCTGAATTATGTGGCTTAGGTCGTCGGCGTCTGGTGGTCGCACATAAGTGCCCTGGAAATTGTCGAGGAATGCGGCTTCCAGGTCCTCCCAACAACCGATTGATTCTGCTAGCAAGCTGTTAAGCCAATGCCGAGCTGGTCCTTTAAGCTTGAGTGGGAGGTATTTGATGGCGTGTAAGTCATCACCGTGGGCCATGTGGATATGGAGGAGATAATCCTCGATCCATACCGCAGGATCTGTTGTGTCGTCATATGATTCGATGTTTACGGGTTTGAAACCCTCTGGGATTTGATGATCCATTACTTCATCTGTGAAGCATAGTGGGTGTGCGGCACCTCTGTATTGGGCTATATCCCGACGTAGCTCAAACGAGATTTGTCTACTGTGTTCGGCCCGGCCGGATGTACTGTATCCGGCGTGACGATTACCGTCTTGTGCCGTGGGGCGCCCACGTGATCCGTAGATCGACCTTGTTTGCTTTTCCTTGTCCTCCAATATATCTCGCAGGTCTGGTGCATTCCCCCATGCCTTGGTATTTTTAAAGCGGCGCCGGGGTGCGGCTTGAGTGGAGGGCCGAGAGGCCTCTCTGTCACGGCCACGTGGTGGCCGGGCAGCCGCATCATGCGCTGGTGATGTAGGTGCTTCTTCCTCTGATTAGGGTAGCAACCTGCGCTTTGGGTAGCTCTTGGAGGGGCGTTCGAGTTCATACTCTTCGGCCGCTAGGACTTCCGTCCATTTGTCGGCTAGCAAGTCTTGATCAGCTCTAAGTTGTAGATGTTTTTTCTTGAGGCTGCTCGCCGTGGCTATAAGCCTGCATTTGAAGCGCTCTTGTTCGACGGGATCTTCAGGCACGACAAATTCGCCGTCGTCGAGGCTTGCCTCGTCTTCGGAGGGAGGCATGTAATTATCATCCTCGACCTCTCTGTCTGCCTCTCCTTCATGAGGGCTGGCTTCCCATCCTCCTGTGCTGAGTTTTGCTGGAGGGGGTTTTCTTCGGCACTGTCCGGAGTGTTATTATCTCCCGTGTTGGAAACACCATTTTTGCTTTGGCGGGATTTAGAGCGACGCCGCTGACGCCGGTGCTTAGGCTGTTTCTTTTAGGGGTCATCCTCCGTTGTTCCATCGCCATCGCCCTCTTTTGGGGTGTCCACCATGTATATGTCATATGACGAGGTGGCTTTCCAGTGCCCTATAGGCGCTGGTTCCTGATCGTCTCCTGCATCAGCGTCCATACCATCGATGTCTTCGGAGTCGTAGTCGAGCATGTCGGTTAAATCATCGACAGTGGCTGCAGAGTGGGTGGTGGGTGGGTTTTGAATTTCTTCATCATCCGCATCCCAACCTTGCTGACAGTAGTCCGGCCAGGGCTTTCCTGATAAAGAGAGAGACTTTAGTGAATTCAGCATATCGCCGAAGGGCGAGTGCTGAAAGATGTCCGCGGCGATGAACTCCATAATCGACGCCCAACCGGATTCGATCGGCAGGGGCGCGGGGGGCTCGGAGTCCGGAGGGGAGTCCGGCACCTTGGAGTCACAGGCTTCGCAAGGGACAAAGCTGGTGTTCGGCTTGATCGCCGTAGAGATTTCGGCCTCCGAGGCGGCGTCCAACCACCCGTCCTCGATCAGCGCAATCGGCTCCGAACTAAGGGTCGGGGCTGATGCAGGCACGGCCTCTAGAGCACTGTTCGGCGGCAGAGCTAAATCATGCCCTTCGTGACAGTGCGGCACGCTCGGCTGTGGCTTGAATCCGTCGAAGATCAAATCCCCGTGGATGTCAGCCGTGTACTTAAGACTTCCAAATCTGACCTGATGGCCAGGGGCGTAGCTTTCGATCTGCTCCAGATGGCCAAGCGAATTGGCCCGCAGTGCAAAGCCGCCGAATACGATGATCTCTCCGGGGAGAAAAGTCTCACCCTGGACCGTATCGCTGTTGATGATCGGAGGAGCCATCGGGCCTAAAAGTGACGACACAGAGGAACTCTCAATGAAAGCACCAATGTCGGTGTCAAAACCGGCGGATCTCGGGTAGGGGGTCCCGAACTGTGCATCTAGGCGGATGGTAACAGGAGACAAGGGACACGATGTTTTTACCCAGGTTCGGGCCCTCTCGATGGAGGTAAAACCCTACTCCTGCTTGATTAATATGGATGATATGGGTAGTACAAGAGTAGATCTACCACGAGATCAAGGTGGCTAAACCCTAGAAGCTAGCCTATGGTATGATTGTTCTGTTGTTGTCCTACGGACTAAAACCCTCCGGTTTATATAGACACTGGAGAGGGCTAGGGTTACGCAGAGTGGGTTACAATGGTAGGAGATCTACATATCCGTATCACCAAGCTTGCCTTCCATGCCAAGGAAAGTCCCTTCCGGACACGGGACGAAGTCTTCAATCTTGTATCTTCATAGTCCAGGAGTCCGGCCGAAGGTATAGTCCGACTATCCGAACACCCCCTAATCCAGGACTCCCTCAGCGGGATTTAACTGTGCCCCGATGGAGGCTGTTTTTGTAGTGTCCGTTGGGTGGACTTGGAATTTGACTATTTCATCCGCTGGTTTAAAGGAGGTGGACTTGGATCTCTTGTCAAGTATCACGTCGTCCCTGTCCACTGTGGAGCGCACTGCAGTTAATTCCTCGACCGCAAGGGCTTTGGATAATGCCTCGAGGGACAATGCGGTTGTTTTGTTTTCGGCACAGAGGGCTGTGTCCGGATCACTAGTGAGAGTGATGATTCCGTTTGGCCCAGACATTTTGAGCTTAGTGTACCCATAATGGGGTATGGCTTGGAAGATCGTGAACGCCTCCCACCCTAAAAGGGCGTGGTATCCGCTACTGAACAGGGCCACTTGGAATGTAATTTCTTTGGACCTATAGTTCTCCGGCGTGCCGAATACCACATCTTGTGTGATTTTCCCAGCACAGCGTGCTTCCCGACTGGGGATGATTCCCCTGAAGGTTGTGCTGCTTTGCTCAATGCGGTTCCAGTCTATTTCCATTTTCTGAATAGTTTCCTCATAGATGAGGTTTAATCCACTGATGCCGTCCATGAGTACTTTGGTGAGTCGAAAGCTGTCCACAATTGGGCTGAGGACCAGTGCAGCTAGTGCCCTGGCTGTTCGGAATTTAGGTTCGTCACGGGCACTGAAGGTAATAGCCGTGTCACTCCATGGATTTATTGCTGCCACGTGGCAGATTTCGGCAAGGCTGCGGAGTGTTCGCTTGCGCCTATTGTTTGATGCGAAGGTCTCAAAGACTGTTAATACCATATTGTTATCACCGGGATGGTGCTCTGTGGCATCTGGGGTTAGAAGATCCTCGCCGCTTTTTGCCACCTGCCAGAGTATCCAACATGCTCTAAGGCTGTGTGTTGGTGTGGTATCCGCTGTACTATAAATTTTGCAGGGGCCGTTGAGCCATCCCTCCAATACGGTTCCATGCCCTGTAGAGGGGTTTTGCTTTTTTTGGTATTAACTCGGGTGTCTTATGATAGTGCACCCTTTTACTTCGGACTGGGTGTATATTTGGAGCCAGATTATCCCAAAATTTCGATTCGGTTTTCCAGGCGCTTTCCATCGCACAGTACTTTCGTACTATGGACGCCAAGTCAGCGAAGCGTGATATGTCACGGCGACTTATGGCGTTAAGGATTCCCTTGTCCGTGCAATTATTGCAGAAAAATAAGATCGCGTATTCCTCCCGACAGTCCTTAACCTTGTTCATCACAAGGAGGAATCTGGCCCAATAATGATGTACTGTTTCTTGGGGCTCTTGCCTAATCTGGGAAAGATCGCTTATGTTTGGGTGGGTGGGTGTAATTGAGTCCGAACGCTTACCTGATCTGAGACCCAGGGGCCGAGGAGTTTCCAATCTTGGAAGTTCGGGTTCCGGGATATCTCCCGATAAGTCTGGCCTGCTGCCTGACTCTAGGTTCAGGGCTTGGGTGATGTCCTCCCGTAAATGGGTGTTCGGCTCGGAGAGCTCGGGAATCCGGACATAGTTGGTCCTCAAGATAGAGGAAGAATCGCCGCATTGTTTCTCCACTACCGCAATGTGATGGGTGACCGATGGAGAGTTAATCTCCCTTTGATCGGGTTTAAGCCCAATCTGATCATAGTCCGTAGCGACTCCCAAGGCAGTGATGCGATCCAAGAGCTCGTTTAGGGAAGAGAGCTCTATTGGATCCATCTGCTCGGCAAGCTCTGAGTTGACATGGACGCTGTTTTCGATGACCCGAGAGGTCATCGTCGGTGCAGCAGCCGAACAGGCAGTCATGATGAAACCGCCTAGCCAGAGAGTTTGGCTGACAGCCAAGGCTCCCCCGGTGGTAATGTTGTCTTTAAAGATGAGACGAGACATCCTTCCTTGTGGTGACGGCACAGTGGAACTCTCAATGAAAGCACCAATGTCGGTGTCAAAACCGGCGGATCTCGGGTAGGGGGTCCCGAACTGTGCGTCTAGGCGGATGGTAACAGGAGACAGGGGACACGATGTTTTTACCCAGGTTTGGGCCCTCTCGATGGAGGTAAAACCTTACTCCTGCTTGATTGATCTTGATGATATGAGTTTTACAAGAGTTGATCTACCACGAGATCAGAGAGGCTAAACCCTAGAAGCTAGCCTATGGTATGATTGTTGTATCTTGTCCTACGGACTAAACCCTCCGGTTTATATAGACACCGGAGGGGGATAGGGTTACACAGAGTCGGTTACAGGGTAGGAGATCTACATATCCGTGTTACCAAGCTTGCTTTCCACGCCAAGGAGAGTCCCATCCGGACACTGGACAAAGTCTTCAATCTTGTATCTTCATACTCCAACAGTTCGGCCAAAGGATATAGTCTGGCTGTCCGGATACCCCCTAATCCAGGACTGCCTCAGGGGTCCTCTCCCCCTCTCTTCCGGTGGCGCCGGAACGCCGCCGGGGCCATCATCATCACCGCCATCTACACCAACAACTTCACCGCGATCATCACCAACTCTTCCCCCTCTATGCAGCGGTGTAACCCCTCTTTTACCCGCTGTAATCTCTACTTAAACATGGTGCTCAACGCTATATATTATTTCCCAATGATGTATGGCTATCCTATGATGTTTGAGTAGATCCGTTTTGTCCTATGGGTTAATTGATGATCGTGATTGGTTTGAGTTGCATGTTTTATTATTGGTGCTGTCCTATGGTGCTCTCCGTGTCACGCAAGCGTGAGGGATTCCCGCTATAGGGTGTTGCAATACGTTCATGATTCGCTTATAGTGGGTTGCGTGAGTGACTGAAACACAAACCCGAGTAAGGGGGTTGTTGCGTATGGGATAAAGAGGACTTGATGCTTTAATGCTATGGTTGGGTTTTACCTTAATGATCTTTAGTAGTTGCGGATTCTTGCTAGAGTTCCAATAATAAGTGCATATGATGCAGACCGAACCCCGTTGGCGAGATCCGATCCGTTGTTGCGGCCCGACCTTCACGACACTCCACCTTCAGCAGCAGTAGTCTCTCGCCCGCGCACGCGATATGCACGAAATAAAGGGTTTGAACCTTACGGCCCAGCACGAGAAAATCAACCTCGACGATGATACTCACGCGCAAAAACAATTTCTACAAAGAAATCGCAACACAAAAGTTTTTTAAAGATCCCTCTAAAACTTATACGGGTGTCTACCCTTGAAAACACACCATGTCTATTTTATCAAATAACCTGCCCTTTACAAAGACCGTACTATGGCTATTTATAATAGTATAGCTATCCTGTACATGGTTAGACCAACAAGCTAACTACATGATGCGGAGCATCCTATGGACATCACCATGTCAAGAGTCTGTTCGGCGAGTGACACGTGCGACATCTACTTCACATACACAAAGGTGAATCATCTCCTTTACACGTGCTCACTTGACCTCTTCGAGGATGGTATACTACTTGACACTCTACCCGTGTGCATGCATAGGTATTGTCGGAACACTACAGACGACGAGGAGGAGTGCAAGCGCCAAGGAACAACTACACCATCCGCGAGGGAAGCATGGAAGAGAAGGAGGAAGAAGACCCAGGACGAGCGGTACTACCGCCCGGTCCAAGCGGTACTACCGCTCCAGAACGAGCGGTACTACCGCGCCCTCCAGCGGTACTACCGCTCCCCCACTACCACGCCACTACCGCTCAACCTGACAAGTTCCAGTGTTCGCACGATCCGAGTCCGGTACTACCGCTCACCTAAGCGGTACTACCGCTGCAAGCGGTACTACCGCCCTGAGGCCGGTACTACCGCCCTGCCTGCGCGCAGAGAGCGGGCCTAGGGCCCATGTATCCCCCCTCTCACTTAACTCTTCGTGGATGTTGACTATATATACTCCCCCACCTCATTCTAGCTAAGGTAGCAAAGTAGTAGCTCATTAGAGATAGAGCTTCGCTCATCCATACCGGATCGTCTCTTCGAGAGTGACCGCGGCCCCTCTACGGAGAAGATCCACCTTGGATTCAAGACCTCCATGTGAGCATGTGAGAAGATCCTCCGGGATATCAAGACCTCAACTCCTCCAAGGATTGGGATGAACGCTACCTTGTATCTTTCCCTTTGTTGTTCATGTACCTTGTGGATCTTGTGTGTTTGATTGTCTAGTGGATGTGTGATTGGACTTGTTCTTGAGTGTTTTCCTTTGTGTTTTCTCTCCGTTCTTCCCCGTGTTCGTCGTGTTCTTCGAGGGATCTTGCTCCTTTCGTGAAAGATCAGCCATCTAGAGTTCCACCCTACATCATCTTGGATCAGAGCTTAGGTTTATCACGAATTTGGAGCCTCCCCGTTGTGTTTTCTAGCCTAGTTTTGTTGATTTCGTCCTAAATTCGAAAATTCCCCACCAAAAATAGCCCCAAATTTTTTTGTGATTTGTTGGTTTGATGATGTTTTGTTGATTTTGATCCATGGATTTGCTTGGTTTCGAGTGGATCTAGCATCTCCCCAAGTTTCCCCAATTTCCATCCACGAAATCTCTCCAATTTTGACCCCGAAATCATCCATTTCCGCCCCAAAATCGCGTCCCGATTCGATCCACGAAAATTCCCGACCCGAGCGGTACTACCGCCCACCAAAGCGGTACTACCGTCCCTTGCGCGGTACAAAAAAAAGTCCGGAGCGGTACTACCGTCCCGCGAGCGGTACAAAAAAAAGTCCGGAGCGGTACTACCGCCCATCCAAGCGGTACTACCGTCCCTGGCGCGGTACTAAAAAAATCCCGAGCGGTACTACCGCCCATGACTGTTTCAGCATTCCGAGTTTCACCGTTTTGTCCATAACTAATTCATCCGGAGTCCGTTTTTGACGTTCTTTAGCTCGTTTTGAAGCTATTGACATCCTCCATCCCATAAAAATACTACCTCCACCATTTGACTCCATCAAAATTTTGGAACTTTGGCATCTTTGCCTAGGGCTTCCACCACATCCTCCGCAAAACCTACATAGCCTTCCGCAACCTAACCAATTTTGTTCCCCATCACATTTGAGGTTGTTTGAGTTGTGATTTGAGTCTCCTAAGGTGTTTAGGGTACTTAGGGACGGTTTCTTCCTCATCAACCACCACCATAACTTCCGCATAGACTTACCCAACACACACTTCCGCCATCCCAACCTAACCCAATTTTGGTTGTGTTGTGAGTTGTGTCTCCTAAGGTGTTTCGGCTACTTAGGGACGTGCTTCCAACTCCGACACCGTGTATAGTACACCGCTTTACCCTCGACTTCCGCATTGTGTCTCAAAACCCCATCATTGCATTTAGGCAATCCCATTGAGCTTCCGCAACCACCACCACATTCCCGCTACCACCGTTTGACTTTTGTCCTTGAGATTTTGAGTTGTGGTTTTTCCGTTTCCTAAGGTGTTTTGGCTACTTAGGGACGAGTCTCCATCATCTTGGTATCTACATCAAGAACACCGCCACTCATCATCGCCAAGGACGGTAACCTCGACGACACCATTGTATATTCCCTTGCATTTGCATTGATAACCCCTAGCCCATTTTGCGTTACTTACCTATCGAGACTAGCCATTTGAGTATTGCCGGCAACGTTACTTGTGCACATTAGGGATCTACACCTTCCATTGCATACATACCATATCATATTGGTATCTTATCATCCCTTGTGTCACAAGATTGTTCCCGCATATACACAATTGCTATCTTAGTTTGTGCATTTCGCAAAGTGCCCATACAAAAAAAAGAAGAAAATAAGCTTTTAAGCAAAAGAGAAAGAGCAAAGAGCTTGTAAGCAAGTGCCATAGCATGATACCACATTGCATATAAGATTGTCATATCCGATCATCTTGGATCAAACACCAGGAACCATACATCTATAGCATACTTGGGATAGAAGTTTATCCATTTTGCATATCATAGGTTGTGCACAAGTGTCGTATCCGCCTATAGAGCAATCGTGCTAGCGTCTCTCTTGAGTTGTGCAACACGAGCGTTTTCCGTGGACTCCACATTTTGTGCTCATTCCTTGGTTGCACGACCCCATTTATCTATCCGTGTGTGTGTTTCCGTGTGCCATTCTTTGCTATTGGTCTACTTGTTTCACTTGCGAATTTGTGAATCTCTTTCAACATTATTGACTCTTGCTAACATTTTGCATGAAATTTTTGTGCCACTATCCTCAGCGAGATACACCATAAGCTTTAGTTTGTAGGTGTGAGTGAACAAGTCCGGTACCAATTCCACTATTCTTTCACCTCACATTGAGTGAAATGAGATACATCCTCAACTTTGGGAAAAGGTAACTTGGTATTGTTTATCTCATTTCCGACTCACCTCTACTCGAGTCTTGTGATGGATAGGCAAGGCATTTCACCCGCGGTCTACAACAACGATGAGTTCGATGCCAAGAACCACTACACCGACGCCAAGATGCAAGCTCAAATGGAGGAGATCAAAGCACTCATCAAGGCCTACAAGCGATCTTCCTCATCTTCGAGAAGACGCTCAAGAGCACATTCTTCCGAGCTACCATCTCCGGCAAGCTCACATCGGCATCGACACCATCACCACCAAGAACGTGAAGGTCAAGAGCTCAACACCAACAACCGCTCAACGACTTCACCATCTCCCTTGGCATCTTCGCCAAGCGACTTCAAGGCATCTTCGCCTTCGGATATACGGCATCTTCGCCAACAAGCACCTCAAGACTACGCTCAAGAGAAGCTCCCCAAGCTCAAGTCCGCGACCTCCACGAGCTACTACGACCTCGACACCGACCATGAGATTCCTTTCTATGGGACTCTAGAACCCGAGGAGTATCTCGAGTGGGAGCATTTGATGGACGACTACCTCAAGCTACATCAAGTTCCTCCCAAAGATCAAGTGAAGTGTGCCACAAGAAACTTCCACGACTATGCCTCGACATGGTGGTTTCATACACCTTCGGAGAGCTACGACATGAGTTGGCCCAAGACGAAGAGAGCTTTGTGGTGAGAGTTTGTGCCTCCAACCTACACGGAAGAACTTCTACGCCAATTGGAGAACACCATCCAAGGATCCAAGTCCATCGACGAGTACTTCAAGGAGATGAAGATTGCCTTGCGGCGAGCCGGCGTGGACGACCCCATGTCAATGAAGTTCCACTTCATGATGGGATTGAACAACAACATCTCCAAGACTATCTTCCTCGAGAACTACAAGTCCCTCGACGACAACTACATTGGTGCTCTCAAGGCGGAACAAGAACTCATGAAGGCCAAGGCTTCTCCACCCCAAGCACACTTCTCGAAGACCAAACTCAAACACGACGAGCATGAGGCTAGTACCACCAAGATGTCCAAGCCCGACGAGCTCCAAGACGATGCTCCCAAGTTCGACTTCACCGCCATCCCTCTTTGTGGCATTGACGATGCCGAGTCTACTTCGACTTTTTTTCAAGATGGTGCGGCGATGAGTACGACTATGGAGACCATCAAGGACCAAGATTTGGAGGCGAGCGACTTGGTGATGAGCAAGGATGATGTTTCCATCTTAGGAGGCGAGAGCGATGATGTGCCATCTTCGGCCTTCATCCATGGCGACGACTATGAGATGGTTGAGCATGGGACTTTCCCTTTGACCACGGCGACGTATGATGAGTTGAGTGACTTGTGCCACCATATTGAGAGAGAGAGTGACTTCACCACTAGCCACATATGTGATGTGTGTCCCCAATTCCCATGTGAGGAGAGCCACAACCCCCACCACTTGAGTGAGATGAGTGACTCCACCATACATGAGATTGAGTGCACCTACATTGAGGGAGTGAGTGAGCCACCACATAGAGAGAGTGAGGCCACTATGATTTCTAACTACTTAACCTCTACCTCTATTGTGTCTTCTCATTTGGTGCTAGGTCCCATATATGATGACGCGCCGATTCGCGACAACTACGTCCTTCCTTTGGACAAGACGATGGACATGGTGGAATATGATGCACCCCCCACATGGTTCCATCAAGATGAAGATGACCACCATTTGGTCTTTCCCACCTCACCTACACCACTTGAGTGGAATGAACATGGTAACATAGGTGAAGGTGATGCTCTAGTCCCACTAGTGGACTATCTTAACAATGATTGCTTGCATGATGTTGATCAACCTATTGCCATGCTTCATGCTAGTATGATTTCCCCATGTGATGATTTGCCCATTTATGATGAATATGATGATTCTCATGTGGAGTCTATTGGTTGTGATGCCATGTTACATAGGATTTCTTGTGACAATTCTTTAGGTCACATCATGTTTGACAACCCACTTGACTTGTCATACGCTATGCATGAGATCAATCATATGTCATATTTGCAATCTCTTCATAGTGACTATGCATATGCCATTAAGATGAACCCAATTTGCACTTATGGCATAGATGACAAGCCCATGGTTATTGGCATTTGTTTTTCTTGTGATGATATTGATATGCTCCCTTTGCATCATTTATCTCATATGCCATGCCATGACTACCTAGCTTCGGATATGCATTGTTTCGGATGTTGTCCATTTTCTCCATATGATGTTTCCAATATTGCTCATGTAGAGACCCCCATAGTTTCATCATACATGTTAGGAGATTTTGATTCATCCTATCCATTGCATGATCCCAATACTCGTGTGCACAATATGCTTCCCATGAATAAACATGATATTGTTGTGCCATATACTAGTATGCTCAATTTGCATCCCCATCGTGTCATACATAACAACTATTCTTTCATGATGGATGACATGTTCTTATACCATGCATCAAATTTCTTTGAGCGATGCTTATCTTGTGCTAACACTCACTTGCACATGCACATCATGATGGATGATGTGTACATTTACCACACACACAATTTCTTTCGTTTGTGTCTCTTTTGTGTAGGTACCCATAAATACTTGTCAACCTCGCAATCCCACGAGTTGACAAAACGAGCTCTAGAGAGCAACGATGATTTGGGATCCGGTGGATTACCTTTCCCACCGCTCACTTCGCGCAAAAACTTCGCGTATTTCTTTTACATGGCCCTCACATGGTTATGGGTTATTGTCCATTATATATCCTTTGCCCATCTTGCCATGTTCACTTTGCATGATATGCCCATTCCTATGCCTTTGCCATGCATTTGTGACCCATGCTTTGCATTACACATGATGATTGATTCTAGTACTTGTATGTGTATTTGCAAGCGTGGTGGAGATATTGTTTGTTATTGCCATGATTGCTTTGTGCCCCATGCCTATGATGATATGATCTTGCTTTGTGTTCGTGCTTGCGATATGTCATGTACATTGCCTATGCCTATTTTTTGCTCACATGACATGATTGCCATGATTCCCTCTAGTGTGTTGCATCTTCGCCCCACTAGTCTGCACGACTTGATTACTATGATTGCTTGCCTTGTTGCATCACCAATGATTCATACTTGCTCATTTCATGCGGTTGATGACAACTATCTACATGCTTTGCACATGATTGTGATTGCTTCTTGTCATATATCTCCATGTGTTGCCTCTCTCATGCTAGATGATTTGCCATGTATTGAGTGCAAGAATGCCCTTAGTCTTGATAATGAGTTTGCCCCCATAGCATTCTCACATATAAGTGGAGATTTTGACATATTCCTTGTGAAGTATGCTTGTCTTACCTCTTTGCACCATATACCCCGTGCCATGAATATAGCCATTGTTGCATCATATTATTCATGCACTTGTGCTTCTAATGGTTATGTGCAAAAGAAGAGAACCATCATGATGGATGATGTGTTTATCTACCATGCACATACATTCTCTCTTTTGTTGTGTGCATGTGTAGGATACTTGGACTTTGTGTCGACTTCCACGTCACGTGAGTTGACCATTCGAGCTCTTGAGAGCGAACCACCTTCTACCACGACGATTCTACATCGCACGTGCTTGTACTTTGGCATTGTGAAGTACGCACAAGGACACGCTTTCACGGTGATATCCTTCTCTTTTGAGAACCCCCAAACCATGATCATGGATATTATGGATCATACTACTTGTGTTGCTTTCCCCATGAGACTTATTGTTCATCTTGGATCACTTGATTGCACACTTGTTAGAGATCTTGCTTCGACTTGTCATTTTCACCATTACATGCATCATGATATATATGCCTTGTGTGTTGCATCCAATTCTTGGATTATTTGCTCTTATCATATATTTGGTTGCAACAATGTCAACACTTCACATATTCCATGTCCCATTGCTTGTCACATGATTGACTTGATTGCCTCACACATGATGAACAATTGCTCTTTCTATTGTGTTGAGTGCCACACTATGTTCACTACACCCTATGCACATTATGCTTGGATTGTCTTGCACTTGACACATGTGTTTAGACACTTCATTTTATTTGGTGTTGTGAATGATTCATATGCCTACCATAGACCTTTCATTGAGCAATTTGTGAATGCTTGCTATGAACTTGAGGTAGATGCTTATTCTCTTGACACACATACTTGCATCTCTACCTCTCATTTACATGCTTCTCCCCGTGATATCCTTGCTTGTGCTCGATTCATATACTTACATGCCATGTCTCAATCCTTTGTCACACCATATGCTTTGCATGATGACGACACTTGTTTGGTGAATCACTTCTTGAATGCTTGGTTTTGCACTAACGCTAACCACATTTGTTTTTCCAAGTGTTTGTTGTTTTTGCTCCTTTTGAAGGAATCACTACACGGTGCGACATTGGAGAGTGCACATTTCGAACTTCAAGATGACAAGTACTTGGTGAACGTCCACTTCTACACGGCGAAGACATCTCTTTCCCATGGTGATTTGGTTTTCGATCCGAGGTCGGATCTTTCCCAAGGGAGGGGAGATGATGCGGAGCATCCTATGGACATCACCATGTCAAGAGTCTGTTCGGCGAGTGACACGTGCGACATCTACTTCACATACACAAAGGTGAATCATCTCCTTTACACGTGCTCACTTGACCTCTTCGAGGATGGTATACTACTTGACACTCTACCCGTGTGCATGCATAGGTATTGTCGGAACACTACAGACGACGAGGAGGAGTGCAAGCGCCAAGGAACAACTACACCATCCGCGAGGGAAGCATGGAAGAGAAGGAGGAAGAAGACCCAGGACGAGCGGTACTACCGCCCGGTCCAAGCGGTACTACCGCTCCAGAACGAGCGGTACTACCGCGCCCTCCAGCGGTACTACCGCTCCCCCACTACCGCGCCACTACCGCTCAACCTGACAAGTTCTAGTGTTCGCACGATCCGAGTCCGGTACTACCGCTCACCTAAGCGGTACTACCGCTGCAAGCGGTACTACCGCCCTGAGGCCGGTACTACCGCCCTGCCTGCGCGCAGAGAGCGGGCCTAGGGCCCATGTATCCCCCCTCTCACTTACCTCTTCGTGGATGTTGACTATATATACTCCCCCACCTCATTCTAGCTAAGGTAGCAAAGTAGTAGCTCATTAGAGATAGAGCTTCGCTCATCCATACCGGATCGTCTCTTCGAGAGTGACCGCGGCCCCTCTACGGAGAAGATCCACCTTGGATTCAAGACCTCCATGTGAGCATGTGAGAAGATCCTCCGGGATATCAAGACCTCAACTCCTCCAAGGATTGGGATGAACGCTACCTTGTATCTTTCCCTTTGTTGTTCATGTACCTTGTGGATCTTGTGTGTTTGATTGTCTAGTGGATGTGTGATTGGACTTGTTCTTGAGTGTTTTCCTTTGTGTTTTCTCTCCGTTCTTCCCCGTGTTCGTCGTGTTCTTCGAGGGATCTTGCTCCTTTCGTGAAAGATCGGCCATCTAGGGTTCCACCCTACATCATCTTGGATCAGAGCTTAGGTTTATCACGAATTTGGAGCCTCCCCGTTGTGTTTTCTAGCCTAGTTTTGTTGATTTCGTCCTAAATTCGAAAATTCCCCACCAAAAATAGCCCCAAATTTTTTTGTGATTTGTTGGTTTGATGATGTTTTGTGGATTTTGATCCATGGATTTGCTTGGTTTTGAGTGGATCTAGCATCTCCCCAAGTTTCCCCACTTTCCATCCACGAAATCTCTCCAATTTTGACCCCGAAATCATCCATTTCCGCCCCAAAATCGCGTCCCGATTCGATCCACGAAAATTCCCGACCCGAGCGGTACTACTGCCCACCAAAGCGGTACTACCGTCCCTTGCGCGGTACAAAAAAAGTCCGGAGTGGTACTACCGTCCCGCGAGCGGTACAAAAAAAAGTCTGGAGCGGTACTACCGCCCATCCAAGCGGTACTACCGTCCCTGGCGCGGTACTAAAAAAATCCCGAGCGGTACTACCGCCCATGACTGTTTCAGCATTCCGAGTTTCACCGTTTTGTCCATAACTAATTCATCCGGAGTCCGTTTTTGATGTTTTTTAGCTCGTTTTGAAGCTATTGACATCCTCCATCCCATAAAAATACTACCACCACCATTTGACTCCATCAAATTTTTGGAACTTTGGCATCTTTGCCTAGGGCTTCCACCACATCCTCCGCAAAACCTCCATAGCCTTCCGCAACCTAACCGATTTTGTTCCCCATCACATTTGAGGTTGTTTGAGTTGTGATTTGAGTCTCCTAAGGTGTTTAGGCTACTTAGGGACGGTTTCTTCCTCATCAACCACCACCATAACTTCCGCATAGACTTACCCAACACACACTTCCGCCATCCCAACCTAACCCAATTTTGTTTGTGTTGTGAGTTGTGTCTCCTAAGGTGTTTCGGCTACTTAGGGACGTGCTTCCAACTCCGACACCGTGTATAGTACACCGCTTTACCCTCGACTTCCGCATTGCGTCTCAAAACCCCATCATTGCATTTAGGCAATCCCATTGAGCTTCCGCAACCACCACCACATTCCCGCTACCACCGTTTGACTTTTGTCCTTGAGATTTTGAGTTGTGGTTTTTCCGTTTCCTAAGGTGTTTCGGCTACTTAGGGACGAGTCTCCATCATCTTGGTATCTACATCAAGAACACCGCCACTCATCATCGCCAAGGACGGTAACCTCGACGACACCATTGTATATTCCCTTGCATTTGCATTGATAACCCCTAGCCCATTTTGCGTTACTTACCTATCGAGACTAGCCATTTGAGTATTGCCGGCAACGTTACTTGTGCACATTAGGGATCTACACCTTCCATTGCATACATACCATATCATATTGGTATCTTATCATCCCTTGTGTCACAAGATTGTTCCCGCATATACACAATTGCTATCTTAGTTTGTGCATTTCACAAAGTGGCCATACAAAAAAGAAGAAGAAAATAAGCTTTTAAGCAAAAGAGAAAGAGCAAAGAGCTTGTAAGCAAGTGCCATAGCATGATACCACATTGCATATAAGATTGTCATATCCGATCATCTTGGATCAAACACCGGGAACCATACATCTATAGCATACTTGGGATAGAAGTTTATCCATTTTGCATATCATAGGTTGTGCACAAGTGTCGTATCCGCCTATAGAGCAATCGTGCTAGCGTCTCTCTTGAGTTGTGCAACACGAGCGTTTTCCGTGGACTCCACATTTTGTGCTCATTTCTTGGTTGCACGACCCCATTTATCTATCCGTGTGTGTGTTTCCGTGTGCCATTCTTTGCTATTGGTCTACTTGTTTCACTTGCGAATTTGTGAATCTCTTTCAACATTATTGACTCTTGCTAACATTTTGCATGAAATTTTTGTGCCATCTTCTCCATAGTGTCGTGAACAACCCGATGCTCTGAATACCACCTGATATAGACCGAACCCCGTTGGCGAGATCCGATCCGTTGTTGTGGCCCGACCTTTCACGACACTCCACCTTCAACAGCAGTAGCCTCTCGCCCGCGCACGCGATATGCACGAAATAAAGGGTTTGAACCTTACGGCCCAACACGAGAAAATCAACCTCGATGATGATACTCACGCGCAAAAACAATTTCTACAAAGAAATCGCAACACAGAGGTTTTTTAAAGATCCCTCTAAAACTTGATACGGGTGTCTACCCTTGAAAACACATCATGTCTATTTTATCAAATAACCTGCCCTTTACAAAGATCGTACTATGGCTATTTATAATAGTATAGCTATCACGTACATGGTTTGACCAACAAGCTAACTACACCCCTAAACCGAAAAGGAAAACAAACTTGACGATAACAACCGACTTGACTAAATATTATAGGAAACTAAAACATCTCGGACGACTGGTGACTTCTCGTACAATTCACAGGTGGACCCCACCCAGTTCGTTTCAAAGAAATCAAGTCTCTAATCATAGTTGTCGATTAGTACGCTTCTTTGTCGGGCGGCCGCACCAGATGGATCTTGTATTTTTTTAGAACTTCTTGCTGGTGGTTAGCTGCGTACATGGCTAATCCCCTATAGATGCACGTGAACACATTTATGTATGGCCCAAACTGAATGCATGCGGATTCCTTTGCTGGCTGGAACTGATCTCCTTCCAAAATATCTCCAAGAACGTGACTCACAAAGGCTTCATATTTCCTATGCATGCATGGTTGTACGCACATGCATACAAGTGCTACTGTAGACCTACTAGTAATTTCCATGGAGTCTTGTACATTCTTCACACTTTCCTGATCAATATGTATATATTTCAATGCACCTGTGTCATCTATTTTCAATCTTGGTAATGCAACAATTATATCTTCATCTTGAACAATACTAGTATCATATTCGGCCATCTGTGCAGATTTTGTTTTATCAGTAGCGGCCATCATAGATAAATTGTACACGGTCATATCAGCATATGATCCAAGTTGAGAAAGTATGTTAGCTTATGCCTCTCCCTCATATAAAATTGCAATAACAATTACCGGTCTAATTATCGATTGCCTAGGGACAAATAAATTTCTCATAACAAAAATCTCTCTACTAAAACTAATTTAGTTGTGTCTTTATCTAAACAACCCCTAATTTTTATTTACGCCCTCTTTATTATCTTGCAAACCTATCCAACAACACCTACAAATTACTTCTAGTTTTATACTTGTTCTAGGTAAAGAGAACGTCAAGCGTGCGTAGAGTTGTATCGGTGGTTAATAGAACTTGAGGGAATATTTGTTCTACCTTTAGCTCCTCATTGTGTTCGACACTCTTACTTATCGAAAGAGGCTACAATTGATCCCCTATACTTGTGGGTTATCAGCCTGCCGGGCTATCTTTCCAGCTCCGCGCCTGTTCCCTTGACACGTCGCAGGACAGGTGTCATCTGTGGGTTTCTTCTGTAGGAAATGGCCGCCATGTGGAGAATGGCTGCCACTTAATCACCTTGTAGCTTGACACCGCACTGATTGACGACGTGAGTCGTGTTTGAGTGGTCAGCGGGGTGGTTCAACCCCCATGAGCCCCGGCAAGCTCTGCCAGGGAGTCTTGGTTGCTTGCTTCTGGTGGTGGCCTCGCCCGTTGCCAGGCTCACCTGCCCGGCAAGGGAGGCCGTTCCCTTGCCGATATCTTGCTCCTCTGGCTTGATCTTGGTCTGTTTGAGTTGCATGTTGGTTATTCAAATCTCTTGGTTCTTCCATCCTTGACTTAAGCTGGTGCTTCAACCTTGATCTTGTGCATGTGCACAGTTGGGCAACAGAGCCGGGGTGTGTTGCACCGACAGTAGTAGTTTAGAAGCCCAAATAAATGAGTGAGGCGCCTTAATGTTACTATCCACTGTGACTAGTCTTATGGGAAAAGCTGGGGAAGAGACGCTTATTTTTTAAGCCGCCAAAAGAACTGGCCCTAGGAGTAGTAGCTAGGGATACTAGGAGTAGTAGCGAGGGATAGAGTGTGCATGATGAATCGGAGAAAGTAAATGCAGAGAGATGAAATGCAAAAAAGACATAGGGATGTGATGGTTGCTTGTCCGTTTATTTTACCAGGCCATTTATTACTGGGAGTGGTTGGGTTTTGTGATATGACGGCTTTACTGTCGCGCCACGAGCGGGGTGAGACTCCCGTGCAGCGCCGCCCTCTACACTAGTACTACATCAGCCGTGGTTTATTAGTCCCTCATTGAATTTGACTGAAGATTTAACTAACAAAATGTTAGTGCATGTCAACAAAAACTATATCGTTGGATTCGTATTTGAACATAGTTTTCAATGATGTAATTTTAGGTGACATGCATGAGAATTTATCATACTATACATAATGTTAGTTAAATTTTTGGTCGTACTAGTCTATAGTAAGGTACCCGTGCGTGGCACGGAACAATGAAATGCATTGATAGGGGAGTTTTTTATTTCGACAAAGGATGTGGGGGTCATCTCATGTGTAACAGGTATGGATAGGTTTCTTCAGATATTATTTCATCTCTAGAGCTCACAAACATCCGGGTGTAATAGATGAAAAAGTATCTTTTGCAAACAAAAGCGTTCAACTGTTCAACCTGCATCCAAAACTTGTGAAGAAAGAACACTTATTGTGCTTTGCAAGAAATGATCTTTAAGAATTAGTTTTTGAGTATTGATTGTTATACATGTTGCCTACAGATGACATGACACTCTCTTATAGTGAACAGTTGGCTATACTATTAAGTATTAACCATGCTCTTATACACCTAGATGGAGGGATTAAATCAGGATGATTTGGAAGGGGGCAGAGGAGATGTATGAAATGGTTCGTCATAAGTCTTTCACCAGTATAGTAGTAAAAATTCTCAGTTAATCTCATAAATGGAAAGCGAGAACTCTAATGGAGCAAAAGCATACATGGAAGATTCTAGACTAAACCATAAATGGATAAACTTTTATTCAAGCGCGATACTCTAATAGAGCAAGATCATGCATGGAAGGTTCTATACTATATAAATAAGAAGTCTCCACATGCTTAGACAGTGGATTACATTGAGCGAAGACTAATGATCATCATTTAACTTGGTAATGCATATGTCCAGGTGAACCTCCTTTGTGTCCCCGTGCTCCATGTTGGGGGGATATCATACCATGTGTCTTCCATGTTCACATCAGTGGCAAGGTCCCAGCTCGTCACAGTCCTAGTCAGCGTCATGGAGTGACAGTGAGCACGCACCCATACATCAGCCTCATGTCAGCGTCAGCGGTGTCGCCCTTGACGCACACTACAGAGACGGGGTGGCGGTCTACGCGGGCCTCGCCGGTGTCCACGATCAACAGGAACACGCTACCATCCTCCTTCGAGACTAGCAGGCGGCGGTGATCCTCCAGTGACTCCGGCACGGCGAATGGGTAGCATGTCTCGTACTTGATGTTCGTCGCCAAGGGCCAGTAGTGATTGACAAACGCCTGCATGAGGTGATGCACGAGGTCCGCCGGAGAGCCCCAAAACGGCATCGGGCACTCTAGCAGTAGATGAAGGGCTCCTTGGAGGTATCGGCCAGGACATCCATGAAATGGGAGTGGCTGTAGGGGATGTTGCGCCAGTTGAATATATGAGCAAGTTACTATGAGATTTATTCCGAATATACACAAAGTAAATCATGACGGCTATAACAGAGATTAAACTAATCATGTGGACTAGCATAGTAGATGAATAGCTCGCATCTAGGACACAAACTAGAAAAATGAATTCTACCACGATTTCGAACAGGAAGGACAGAAACAGATACAGTGCAATGGGAGTAGCACCATTGGCGTTGAGGTTGTCGCCCATGTCACTGAGGAAAAGGTTGTCGAGGTCGGGGAAGAAGTCGTCGTCAGTGAAGTCATCGCTGCTAGTAGTCGCGCGAGAGCGCTCCCCAAATTTCAACAGCGCCGGCCGAATGCAATGCAGGAGGGACTGGCTGTAGGGGACGTTGTAGCCGCCGAATGGAGCGCAGGAGTAGCACAGGAAGCAGTAGATGGTGCTCCTCCCTAGTCTCTATCTCTACTCTTATCTTTATCTATACTACTCATCTTCCTTTTTTATAATATATACTAGTAGCTGTCAAACCGAATAGTACTGCGCCGCCCGCTGCACGCCCGACTGAACCCGCCTCCTCGCCTCCATCAAACGCCTCTGTTAAACCCGCATGCAAACCGAGAAACCTACTCCGTCCCGCTGGAGGAAATTTGCCGGTTGCCGTTGGAGAATAAAAGAGTCACGCCAAATCCATTAAGTTAATTGCGTGTATGATTCTCCCTCTATAAAAAGTTAATTGCATCCTTAATCTTGTACTCCCTCTCTCTCAGTTTACAAGGCATTCGCGTACCCCTAGGTCTTCAATTTGACCAACCTAATAGAAGTCATATATTACAAAAAACATACCATCACTGGTACGCGTCAATGCAATACAAACGGTTTTAACCCCTTTCCATGACGGCATTTGTGACCGTCGCCAAGTGAGTGTGTGCAATCGGGTGTCCTTCCCACATGACCCAGAAACCGTTGGGGATATGGAGTAGTGATCCAGAGGCCTTGAAAAATGTAATCTTGTGTGATGCAACACACACTAAATTCTTTCACACGTGTGGTATCGGTGATTAAACATTTCTAATGATGTAGTGAAACCATATGGTCTGTCGTAATGAACCGTTTGGGAGACAGTATGTAAAGCACATGGGCCAACATATGAACTGTGTGCGATTTGTGCCCCATCGGACACGAGTTTTCTGCGTAACCCGTCTGCCATGCTAGACTCCATTGCACACGTTTTCCAACAATTACCGTCTGCGATAATGTTCTATCACAAACGGTTCAAGAGCCCCTTCACACACATACAAGTGCTGAAGACCGTTTGTGATCTGTTGGGTATCACCGACAGTTGCCGCGAGAGTGACATGTTGTCGGTGTACTAAAGTAGGGGTACCTTAGTACCCCGAACTTGTGCACGGGCAGTAGTAGCCTCCCGCGGCAAGGCCTGCCAGGGGAGCGACAAGAGTCTCCACGGCCCTTTCCGGGCCGGACGAAGGCCAAGTGATCGAGCCTAGAAGACCAAGCCCCGGCAAGAGGAGCTTGCCGGGTCGAGAAGGCAAGGTCCAGCAAGAGGAGCTTGCCGGGCCAAGGCGACAAGGCCCCGGCAAGAGGAGCTTGCCGGGACGACTAAGCCGAAGCACCAAGGCCCCGGCGGGAGGAGCTCGCCGGGACGGCCAAGCCAAGGCACCCCAAGAGAAGCCCGCCGCGGCGCGCCGCGCGCCCCGGCATGGCCTGGCGAGCGGCAAAGCTCCCAGGTGCGGCAAGGCAGCTTGCCGCGGCAAACCACCACATCAGGCCCGCGCTCCAGCTCACCTGCCCATGCGTCGCTCTGGGGCTTCCCCGGAGGCACGTGGCGGGGCGCCGCGCAACCTGAGACGCGCGGTGGCATGTGACGTTGGCAGAGTCGCCCCCGTGGCAAGCGGAGGCGCTCCTAACGGTCCGCCTCGGCACTGTTCAGGCGATCCAGACGGGCATTTAATGCCTTTGTCCCCCGCCGTCAGAGTTAGGTGCGATAGCACTGTGCGGCCACTATTCACACAATCCCTTGCCATTTTTACCCTCACCTGCGTCGCTCCCTGTGGGAAACCCCTTGGCATATAAAAGGAGGCCCATGCGCACGTAGGGAGGGGA
Organism: Aegilops umbellulata; assembly: GCA_032464435.1. Lineage (NCBI taxonomy): Eukaryota > Viridiplantae > Streptophyta > Magnoliopsida > Poales > Poaceae > Aegilops > Aegilops umbellulata. The sequence goes on along the minus strand of CP136056.1, from coordinate 160,847,893 downwards.
TCGGACCCAATAGGCCCTCGCCTACGTCCAGCTCCAACCTACTGTAGCTTCTTGCGCTCCAGAGCAAGAACCCGAATCAACCAGACATGCAGCAGTAGGGTTTTACGCATCCATGCGGCCCGAAGCTGGGTAGAATTGTTGTGTGTGTGTGTCGCCTCGATCTGCTCTTTGTGCATCCTCCGCCCCCGCCGAATCGACAAGGGGCTCCGTCCCCATAGGTGCTCGTGGAGGCAGATATCCCCCGACATCTTTGGCGCGCCAGGTAGGGGAGCGTCGAGGTTGTGTGAATCAGATCCGGCGTCCGCGCAAGCCAGACTCTCATCGTCTGCGCCAGCATGGCGCCGAAGAAGAAAGCTCCGGAGGTGACCGGCCCGTCAGCGTCGAACCCACCGCCCATGGAGCAGACGAGTGGTGGGGAGGACGCCGGCGGAGGAACGGGCACCGTCGAACCAGTTCTTGGTCCCGCGGCGTCCGAGCTCGCCCCGCGCCCCTCTCAGGAGGCGCGAAACCATCAGCGTCATGGTACCCATGGTACCATACGCTCGCTGGACCCAAGCCACGCTGGTGGATCCCAGGGCGCTCAGGACCGGCATACGATCCAGCGTGCCGGGACGAGCGTCGCGCGGCTGCCTGGACCGGGTGCTGCTCCTTCTAACGTGGTTAGGGGTTCGAGCACATCCCGCTCCTCGCGCCGCTCGCCGCCTCTGCCCGCCACCCCAGCGGAAGCTCTCGCGCGAGCTCAGCTGCTCCTAGACTACCCTCCAACGGCGGACAAGCTCGACGGCTGGAGGGCAACCATCCAGAGCCTCATCGGTTTCGCCAACGGCGACACTCCGCGGCAGCACAGCGCGTCGCAGCCGCGGCCAGTCTCCCAGGCGAGAACCGATGGTGCCAAGAACGGCGGGGGTGCGACCACCGTGCACTCCCCGCCCCAGAAGCCACGGTCGCCGACTCGCCGGGTTCACCTCGACGACGACTCCACCGCATCGTCGAACCCGCGAACTCGCCGCGACCAACACCAAGTCCTTCACGAACGAAGGGAAGAAGACGCTCAAACCCGCATCGAGCGCAGAAGAGAGGCGCGGCGTCAATCAGACCAGCGCGTTGGGCCCACTGGAGACATGCACGCGCCGGGGGAACCAGGCGAACTGCCGTATTCGGTAGGTTGCCCTGCGTTCACCCGCGAGCTGCGGCAAGTCCAGTGGCCCAGCACAAAGAACTTCAAGCCCGACGTGCCCGAGAAGTACGACGGCAAGTCGCATCCATCTGAGTTCCTCAGCATCTACACCATTGCGGTGCAGGCTGCCGGGGGACGGGACAATAAGATCCTTGCCAACTACTTCCCGCTGGTACTCAAGCCCAACGTCAGATCCTGGCTCATGCACTTGCCGGACGGCTCCATCTCCTCCTGGCCAGATCTATGCCATCAATTCGTGGGCGCCTTCACGGGCGGCCACAAACCCCATGGCCAGGCGAGCGACCTTCATCTGCTTGTTCAGAAGGAGGGGGAGCCTTTGCGCAAGTTCATCCAGAGGTTCAGCCGTGTGCACTACAACATCCCAGACGTCCACCCCGCCGCGGTGATCAGCGCGTTCCACCAGAACGTGCGTAACCGCAGGATGCGGGAGGAGATGGCGATGTGCAAAATCAAGGAGGTCAGCGAGCTTTACGCCCTGGCCGACAAGTGTGCACGCGCTGAGGAGGGGAGGCGGCTCCCCGGAGAAAGTGTTGGAGAAGGAGACTCCGACAGTGAAGGTACCGCCCCGGCAAGGAGAGGCCGGCGGTGGAACAGCAAGAAGAAGAAAAACCCAGAGGTACTGGTTGTCGAGAAGTCCGGCAGCGAGGGCTCCGCCAAGATAGCCCAGGCGGGAGGCCCGGGCAAGGAGGTTGCCGGGTGCGCCAACTGCCGGGCGGTGGCGGCTGCCGATAAGCGGGACGGTACCGACAAGAAGTACTGCAAGATCCACCGCACCAGGGGCCACGACCTCCAGAGTTGCAAGCAAGTCGAGCGACTCGTCGACCTGCAAAAGGCCGAGTACGCACGACGCGACAAGGAGAGGGCCCAAGCAGGTGGCGGGAGATCCGGCACGAAGCGTCCCGGCCCGGGGGAGCGCCGCGGCAAGGACAAGCAGCGGCAAGCAGACAGATCTCCCCGGGGCCGCGACAAGAGCGAAGACGAAGACGACGACGAAGACATGGAAGACCCCGAGACCAGCGAGCAGGAGTTTCAGAAAGCCACTGAGGTCTTGTGTGTGGACGGCGGTGCCTCCCTGCACGCTTCCCACCACCAGCTTAAACGATGGGTGCGGGAGGTCAATGCAGTGGAGCCACCCGTCGAGTCACGCAGACCCCTGAGATGGTCCAGCACGCCTATCATCTTCGACATTGAGGACCACCCTGATCGCACAACCGCGGTCGGGTGTTTGCCGATGTTGGTTTCCCCAACGATCCGCAACCTCAAGGTCACTAAGATGCTAGTTGACGGCGGGGCCGGCTTGAATCTGATCTCCTCTGCTGTTCTCCGGAGACTCCAAGTTCCCGATAGCGAGCTCGAAGAAACCGGCACATTCCAAGGAATCAACCCGGGAAGGAGCAAGCCGAAGGGAAAGATCACGCTGCCGGTAACATTTGGCAGCGAGCTGAATTTCAGAACTGAGAAGGTCACCTTTGACGTCGCCGACCTTCCATTGCCTTACAACGGGATCCTCGGCCGACCAGCACTCGCCAAGTTCATGGCGGCCTCTCACTATGCGTATAACATGCTCAAGATGCCCGGCCCGATAAGCGTCATTTCTGTCCCCGGCGACAAGAAGGATGCCCTTATCTGCGCCGACCAATTATACCGAGACGCAACAGCGGCAATGGCCCGCGGTCCGCTCGCCGCTGGAGCTTCCGGGGGAAAGAAGAAGTCCGGCAAGTGCTCTGGCGCCCACTCCGGCAAGCGCGCCTCTTCGGAGTGCTGCGCTGCCGTCGAGGACGTGCCATCGAGCCCCACCGGCATGAAGACCAAGTCCGGCAAGTGCTCTGGCGCCCACTCCGGCAAGCGCGCCTCTTCGGAGTGCTGCGCTGCCGTCGAGGACGTGCCATTGAGCCCCGCCGGCAAGAAGACCAAGCCCGGCGAATGCTCTGGCGCCCACTCCGGCAAGCGCGCCTCTTCGGAGTGCTGCGCTGCCGTCGAGGACGTGCCATCGAGCCCCGCCGACAAGAAGGCCAAGCCCGGCGAATGCTCTGGTGCCCACTCCAGCAAGCGCGCCTCTTCGGAGTGCTGCTCTGCCGTCGAGGACGTGCCATCGAGCCCCGCCGGCGAACACGAGAAGACGACGGCTGCTCCACCCGCGACCAAGAAGGTGCCCGCCAAGGAGGACGGCACTGGTGGTACCTTCACCATCAGTGCCACTCTCGGCCCCAAATAGGAAGGTGCGCTCGTTGCTTTCCTGCGGGCGAATGTCGATGTGTTTGCCTGGCAACCATCTGACATCCCCGGCGTTCCCAGGGAAGTGATTGAGCACCACCTTGCCGTCTGTCCTCATGCGCGGCCCGTCAAGCAAAAGGTCAGGAAACAAGCGGTGGAGCGCCAAGAGTTTATCGCGGAGGAAATCAAGAAGTTGGAAGCGGCAGGCCTCGTCAGAGGCGTGCTCCATCCGACATGGTTGGCCAATCCTGTCGTCGTGCGCAAGGCAAACGGGAAGTGGAGGCTTTGCATCGATTTCACCGATGTCAACAGAGCTTGCCCTAAAGATCCATTTCCCTTGCCGCGCATCGACCAGATTGTTGACTCCACGGTCGGATGCGACCTGCTTTCATTCCTTGACGCCTACTCCGGGTACCACCAGGTCTTCATGGCCGAAGAAGACGAAGAGAAGACTGCGTTCATCACTCCGTGCGGCACGTACTGTTTTGTGCGGATGCCTTTTGGACTGAAGAACGCGGGCTCAACATTTGCGAGGGTTGTCCACACTGCTTTTGAGCCACAGATCCACAGAAATGTGGAGGCCTACATGGACGACATTGTGGTCAAGAGCAGAGACAAGGCAACCTTGGTACAAGACTTGGAAGAGACCTTTGCAAACTTGCGCAAGATCAGCCTCAAGCTCAACCCCGAGAAGTGCGTGTTCGGAGTTCCCTCCGGCAAGCTTCTCGGGTTCTTCGTGTCTCAGCGTGGGATCGAAGCCAACCCCGACAAGATCAAGGCCATCGAGCAGATTGAAGCACCAACGCGTGTCAAGGACGTGCGAAGACTTGCCGGCTGCGTGGCGGCTCTCAGCAGATTTATTTCCAGGTCCGCGGAACGCGCCCTGCCGTTTTTCAAAATCTTGAAAAAGGCTGGTCCAGTAAAATGGACTCCGGAAGCGGAGGCTGCGCTGCAAGACTTGAAGAAATACCTGTCCTCCGCCCCTATACTTGTCGCGCCTAGACCACAAGAGAAGTTGCTGCTCTACCTAGCGGCAACCAATCAAGTGGCTAGTGTTGCGTTAGTTGCGGAGAGGGAAGCTGATGACGAGCCAGCAGCCACGGCAAGCGCGTCCGACGGCAAGCAGGGGGCTTCCCCGACAAGCTCTGGCCCCGGCAAAGGCGGATCCGCGCAAGCGCAAGGGGAAGTGCAGAGGAAGAGGATGGTGCAGCGCCCAGTTTACTTCGTCAGTTCCCTCTTGCAGGGGGCTAGGTCGAGGTACTCTGGTGTGCAGAAATTGCTCTTCGGCCTCCTCATGGCCTCGAGGAAGCTGCGCCATTACTTCCAAGCACACGAGATCACAGTGGTCACTCGCTTTCCGCTTAAGAGGATACTGCAGAATCCCGAAGCGACAGGCAGGATTGTCGAGTGGGCACTAGAACTGTCAAGCTTTGGCCTCAAGTTCGAGAGCACATCGACCATCTAGAGCCGAGCATTGGCAGAATTCATAGCAGAGTGGACGCCGACACCAGACGAAGAAATTCCAGAGATGAGCATCCCTGGCAAGGAAGCAACCAAAGAGTGGCTGATGTACTTTGATGGTGCCTTTTCGCTGGAAGGCGCCGGTGCCGGCGTGCTGCTCATCGCGCCCACCGAAGAGCACCTCAAGTACGTCGTCCAGATGCACTTTCCCAAGGAGCAAGCAACCAACAATACGACAGAGTATGAAGGTTTGCTTGCCGGTCTCAGGATCGCGGCGGAACTTGGGATCAAGAAGCTCATTGTCATGGGTGACTCGCAGCTCGTCGTCCGCCAAGTGAACAAGGATTACCAGTGCCCGTTGATGGAAGCTTACGTTGATGGAGTGAGGAAGCTGGAAGAGCGCTTTGACGGCCTGCAAATGGAATACGTTCCAAGAGCAGAGAACGACATCGCCGACGGCCTGTCCAAATGCGCCGCACTAAAGCTACCTGTGGAACCAGGGACTTTTGTGCTCAAGCTGACTCAACCATCCATGACACCATCGACTGGGCCAAGCAAGAAGAGGAAATCGGTCTCCAGCGACTACCTTCCGGCAGAGCTTCCTGGAGCCGCCGCTAAGGGAGTCCCTGGGATCGACGCCAAGAGTGCTGAGGAGCTGCCCGCTCCGGCAAGCCCCAGGGTTTGTCCCGACGAAGCAGGCGCTCCCGGCGAGCCACGCCTCGGCAAGCCTGCCAGGGAACGTCAAGCTCCCGCTGAGCCCCAAGTCCTCGCCGTGGAAGCTGATGTTCCCGCAGCCGCCGACATGCCTCTAGTCCTCGTCGTCGAGCCACAGGCTCCGACGTGGGCACAGCAAATCGTCCGTTTCCTCCAGACAGGAGAGCTTCCCGAAGAACAAGAAGAAGCTGAAAGAGTAGCCCGGCAGTCCAGTATGTACCAGTTCGTCGACAGCGCACTGTACAGAAGAGGACGCAATGGGGTGAAATTGAAGTGCATCCACCGGGAAGACGGACAGAAGCTGTTGGTGGAGATACACGGAGGCATATGTGGGCACCACATTGGCGCCAGAGCACTTGCCGGAAAGGCGTTCCGGCAGGGCTTCTTCTGGCCCACGGCCCTCCAGGATGCAACTGCACAAGTAACCAAGTGTGAAGCGTGCCAGTTCCATTCCAAGAAGATACACCAGCCAGCTCCAACTCTCCAGACGATCCCTTTATCCTGGCCCTTTTTGGTCTGGGGGCTCGATATCCTCGGCCCCTTCCCCCGATCCGTCGGGGGCGTTGAGTACTTGTTCGTTGCCATCGACAAGTTCACAAAGTGGCCAGAAGTGGAACCAGTGAGGAAGGTGACCGCCCAGTCCGCGATCAAATTCTTTAGGTCGATTGTTTGCCGCTTCGGGATCCCCAACAGGATCATCACCGACAACGGTACGCAGTTCACAAGCCACGCCTTCATGCAGTACACCCACGATCTCGGCACCAAGGTCTGCTTCGCTTCTGTTGCTCATCCCCGGAGCAACGGTCAAGCGGAAAGGGCCAACGCCGAGGTACTGCGCGGGCTCAAGACCAGAAGTTTTGACAAGCTGCTCAAGCGCGGACGGAACTAGATCGAGGAGCTGCCGGCGGTTCTTTGGTCGGTCAGAACGACGCCAAATCGAGCCACTGGCCAGACACCATTTGCTCTAGTCTATGGAGCAGAAGCAGTTAACCCCACGGAACTCGTATACGGGTCACCTCGAGTGCTCGCTTATGATGAGCTTGAGCAAGAGCGGTCGCGTGAAGATGACGCACTGCTCCTCGAGGAGGATCGTCTCCAGGCCGCTGTGCGATCCGCTCGCTACAAGCAAGCTCTGCGTCGCTATCATAGCCGCAAAGTTAAGGCCAGGAGCCTCGAGGAAGGCGACCTTGTTCTTCGGCACGTTCAGTCGGCCAAGATACACAACAAGTTGACGCCGAAGTGGGAAGGCCCTTACCGGGTGAAACGAGTCACGAGGCCCGGCGCCCTCTGCCTCGAGACCGAAGATGGTACTCCGGTGAGCAATTCCTGGAACATTGAGCATCTTCGCAAGTTTTACTCGTAAGGCGCGGTTGTCGGACCCCGTCCGGCAACCAACTCTTTGTACAAAAGTCTTGTCGCAGACGCATGTAATCTTTTGTACAAAGCCAGGCGCAGACCCTGGCCGCAATTACGCGCTGCCCCCCCCCCCCCAAGTTTTAGCATGCATGCTGAGTCGAGTCTCGTCCTTGGTTAGGGTAGATAGTGCCTAACAGTCACTAACCCCTAACTTGGAGGTTGAGTCCACGTCTTTTTCCCGTCCTTTCCCTTTGGCTCGCGGGAACCGCCTACCCTTGCCGAGCCGCTCAAGGATGAAGAAGGGGAGAAGGACGAGCCAGCACCCGCCTCCCGACAAGCCAGAGTTGCCGGGGGATGCAACCTCAGATAAGTCTTTACATCCCTTATCATGCATTCTCTCGTGAGCTGCGGAATGTGAAAACCTTGCTTCCTCCAAAAAAGCTGTCGTGCTCTCTTAAGCGGCAAACCCCGGAGCGCGTTCCCGGGGCCCGCTTTGGATAGTAGCCGCGGCGGCAAGGGGAGGAAGCGAGGGGCCAGAGCCCGCCTTCTCCATGCCTCCGCCTAGAGCGGGAGGAGGGCCAAGGGGCGCGGGGGACGGCAGGGTCCGTTGCCGGGCGGGGAAGTGTCTATCTTAATGGTGCAAAGGGTCCGCCCCCTTGCCGCGGGATGTACCCGCAAGACAAATGATCCGGCAAACAACCCCTTTTCATTACAAACATTCCACTCAGGTACAGTTCAGAGAGAATGAAAAACATGAAAGATGGGATTACAAGATTTTAATGCAACTAAGGCCCGAGGGCTTACAAGATAAAAAGAGATAAGGTGCCCGTAATCCCTTTCTTGTCTCTCTCCTCAGGAGGTACGGCAAGGAGGCGAGAAGGGCAAAAGGGGCGCCTAGACGAGCTACGGGTGGCAGAAGACGCCAAGAGAGCGTCCGAGGCCCCACCCTGGAGCTCCGGAGGCCGGAAGAAGACGGCGACGCCGGAAGCGGAGCTCGAGAAGGAGGCGGCGAGACGTCAACACGCTGTCGAGGGCATCTAGCCCTCGTACTCTAAGTTGACGGCCTTGCCGCCAGCCTCTTCCGCAGCCTCGCCACTCCGACCGAGAAGACGAAGCCCCGGCAAGAGGAGCTTGCCGGGCCGGAGAGAAGACCCCGGTGGTCGTCACCGCGAGCAGGGGTGGTGACGGCGTCTGGGGCGAGGTTGGAAGACGAGGCAGCGGCCTTGCCGCCCGTCCTCTTCCTCTTCCGCATCCTCCCTACGCCAGCCGCCCAAGGAGACGACCCCGGGGAGTTCACGGCGCCAGCGACGCGGACGATGGGGGCCGCCGGTGCCACGCGGAGCTGCGACTAGCGCCTAGTCGTGCCCGTCACCCCGGCGACCGCCCGCCCTCGTCGTCGCTGTCGCTCCCCTCCTCGTCACTCTCGCTCGAGGAGGAGCCTTCGCTGTCGGAGGAGCTATCCACGCAGCACCGGGCCCGGGTGCCGAGGTCCCCGAAGACCTTGACGGAGAGCAGATCGCCCTCCATCAGCTTGAAATGGAGGGTGAACCCCGCCGTCAAGCTGTGGATCCGGGCGAACGACTTCCACCCTCGGCCCAGACACATCACACTAGGGGCTCGGGATTCGACGTGGACTCGTGTACCACTGATCCCGCAGCCCCTCATGCGCAGCCTCAGCGTCTCGTGTTGTTCCGCCTCCAAGACGTCCGCGAAGGGGGCCGGGAGGCGGAGGCGACGGCGAGGCGCCCGGCGCAGCCTGATGATGAACTCGCAGGGGTCGTCCCCGAGATGAACCGTCGGGGGAAACAGAGCCGCCGGCGGAGGCGAGGCCGGCGCGCCGTCCTGCCCGCCTCGAGCGCCTCGGCCCCATCCACGGCCTCGTCCGCGACCTCGCCCCCTCCCCCTTCCCCTTACGGTTGGCTCCGCCGCCGCGGGTTCAAGGGGAGGAGGGGCTCGCTGCCTGGCGGCAACCCTTGCCGCCACCGAAGAAGGACCAGGGTTCCCTTCCTCCATGACAGCTGGGGAGAGGGGACCAGGGATCTAAGAGAAGGAAGAAGGAAGGAGTGCGGACCCTCGTCATCCCCTTCCGCTCCTTATAAAGGGGCGGAGTGGGGGCTCGGCCGCCCCGCCCAACCAATCAAAGCAGAGGAAGGGCAGGCGACGGGGCCGACCCTCTACTTCGACCCGCGTCGGCCCGGATTCCTGCCTCCACCACCGCGACCCCAAGCGCATGGAGGACGCGTGGCGGGCGAGCAGGGCCGAGGCGACTGATGAGGCGACCTCCCCCCCCCTACTCGAAAGTGGGGGCGGACGTTTCGCTTCTCCAAATAAAAGAGATCGTGCACGACATGACGCATGCCTGCGGGCCTCCGTCCCGCACGCGCCGCCCACGTCACGCACGCCTCGCCCTCCCACGACGCCGCGATAAGCGCGCGCCACTTGGGGAGGGCGCGACGAGCACGGAGTTAAGGAGCAGCGCAACCCAGGCCACGCGTGCCCGTGCACTGTTAGGGCCTGGCCCAACAACGCTCGGCACCGTGTATGGCCCAGACCCGGGGGCTCCTGTCGGTGTACTAAAGTAGGGGTACCTTAGTACCCCGAACTTGTGCACGGGCAGTAGTAGCCTCCCGCGGCAAGGCCTGCCAGGGGAGCGACAAGAGTCTCCACGGCCCTTTCCGGGCCGGACGAAGGCCAAGTGATCGAGCCTAGAAGACCAAGCCCCGGCAAGAGGAGCTTGCCGGGTCGAGAAGGCAAGGTCCGGCAAGAGGAGCTTGCCGGGCCAAGGCGACAAGGCCCCGGCAAGAGGAGCTTGCCGGGACGACTAAGCCGAAGCACCAAGGCCCCGGCGGGAGGAGCTCGCCGGGACGGCCAAGCCAAGGCACCCCAAGAGAAGCCCGCCGCGGCGCGCCGCGCGCCCAGGCAAGGCCTGGCGAGCGGCAAAGCTCCCAGGTGCGGCAAGGCATCTACCGCGGCAAGCCACTTGCCGCGGCAAACTACCACATCAGGCCCCCGCTCCAGCTCACCTGCCCACGCGTCGCTCTGGGGCTTCCCTGGAGGCACGTGGCGGGGCGCCGCGCAACCTAAGACGCGCGGTGGCATGCGACGTTGGCAGAGTCGCCCCCATGGCAAGCGGAGGCGCTCCTAACGGTCCGCCTCGGCACTGTTCAGGCGATCCAGACGGGCATTTAATGCCTTTGTCCCCCGCCGTCAGAGTTAGGTGCGATAGCACTATGCGGCCACTATTCACACAATCCCTTGCCATTTTTACCCTCACCTGCGTCGCTCCCTGTGGGAAACCCCTTGGCATATAAAAGGAGGCACATGCGCATGTAGGGAGGGGATCGGACCCAATAGGCCCTCGCCTACGTCCAGCTCCAACTTACTGTAGCTTCTTGCGCTCCAGAGCAAGAACCCGAATCAACCAGACATGCAGCAGTAGGGTTTTACGCATCCATGCGGCCCGAAGCTGGGTAAAATCGTTGTGTGTGTGTGTCGCCTCGATCTGCTCTTTGTGCATCCTCCTCCCCCGCCGAACCGACAAGGGGCTCCGTCCCCATAGGTGCTCGTGGAGGCAGATATCCCCCGACACATGTGCTTTTCGTTTGGGATCCCACATGTTTCCTGAGAAAATTATGACTGGGATTGTATATTATATTGGGCACGGTTTACTCCCAGTTCTCGTGTGCGATAACGCGATATCACAAACGGTTCCGGAGACCCTACGCACACCTAGTAGCACTGCAAATCATTTGCGATCTGCTGTGTATCAACGACGGTTCCGCTATGATTGACGTATGCTTTCCGATGTGGATCGCACACACTCATGTAGTTGAACCATGTGCGGAGAAATTGCCAGGTTAAAACAAAAATATCCCATTTTGAATTGGCACCTGAAAAGCAAATTCGCCACAATATTCAATTGAACAAATAGTGTCCATAGGGAGAACATTCATGCAATTGAACATATGGTAGCTAAATTCCAATGATTTGTCCACACATATATGCATTACATAATTAATCATAGTGTACAAAATACAAAGAGCTCATTAGATGGAAAACAATGGAATCATGCATTTTATGTTTAGCGTCTAACTCTTACTCAATGTTTCAGGAGAAGGCATGCTGAAACCTTCATTATCACTAGTGGGATTGATGTAGTGATCCAGGAAGAAGTCATTGATAAATCTCCGAACCATCAGCAATTTACCAGCCCGGAGCGGTTCAGGGGTCCTCAGTTTTATGATGAGCTACAGTATTTTTAAGATCAGAATGTGCCATATGAGTGGAGTAGAAGATATTAATTAAGATAGACTTACTGGTACTAATTCGCGAGGATCGTCACAACAATTAGCAGATTTGCAGATGGTGATCATCTGTGTGCAAACATAGTATCCACAAAGGTTGGTCCCTGCTTCTTGCTGAGGACACTGAAATTTTTTGTACAGAATTAGTCATGCATTTCTCCTATTAGGAACTACCTAACTGGTGTTAGATGTATTATTTTTTCTTTGGACAAAATAGAAAAAAGTTTATTTAGAAGATTGAACATTTGACTAGCGTAAGGAAAGGTATTTGCAGACTGTTAGATAAATTTTCCGAAAATAACGGATTTCAGTGTGTTACCGGAGAAATGATCTCGTGCTGCAGAGGTAGTTCCCTCTTGAACAGGTTCCCTGGTTTAGTTTTCCACATTGCAAGCACACGACAAATGATGTTGAATTTTGACAACATCAATTATTTAACCAGATAAGAATGCAAATTAATTTCAACATCATAGAATTCAATACCTATCCATGAATTGTTGGAGATGCGTCAGATCCTGAGCGTTTGCTCTCTAAGAGAATCAATGTAGTAAACTGTGTTCTTGTTTGGAACAATGAATACCAATATCAAGTGATCGCTACATATTAAGAAAGCCATGAACTTACGAATCATGTCGAATCTGAAAGACAATAAGTGTATGCGTGGTTGTTTACTTGACTTACCGTTCAGGATATGGCCAGAGAAATGACTCCGCATGGGATGTGTTTTCGAAGAGACGGATGTCCGTGTTAACAGTCCAGTCCCGTAGGTCCTTACCATGTATTTTTGTGCCATTTGCTAATTCAGAATCTATGAAATACACGCCCTCCCTTTTTATTCTCTACGCGTTCAATCCCTTGACAGGAATAAAATGCAGTTAGCTCTTTATCATTTACAACCTTGTATGGAGAAGTTGATCAAAGTTTGTTAGGTACTTACAAAATCAGGCATCTAACAAGAGTGGCATCGAGCACGTTGAAGTTGAAGAAGAGATGTAAGTTCTCGAAACTCACATTGATGGAAATAACATCGTGTCGGAAATGATCTCTATTGTAGTGGACTAGCAAACCATGAAGACTTGCTGCCATTTGATCCATGCAATATTCATGTAACTCGCTGCGACTGGAGCTGCACTCATCAAAGTAATTGCTAACAAGAAATGGCTGGCCATGGACGTAATTTCGTGCTTCAAGTACGTCTGCTTTACTTTTAGCAAGCAACAAACATATTTCTTCATCATCCATGGCGTCAGAAATAATATTACTCCCCGATTCGAACAAGTCGCTGTTAATTTGGTTCTGGGTGACTAGTGCTTTAAGTAAGAGGTAATCGTTCTCTTTCCTCTTCACTCTCCCGCCGTGCTTCCTTGTGGTCGTGGGTGTAGCCTTTTTGGCTACTTCCTTCTTGGTACTTGAAGCATTTCTGACAGAACGTCTGGTTGCCTGCAAGGTAGACTGCCGAGCAGACGGTTTATCTATGCAGGACCCTTGAGTTGGCGGTGTTGCTGTGAGGGACTGCTGGGCTATAGGAGCAGAGGCATCGGACTGCTGCCAACTTGTCGGTGTGCTGAGGCGGTCATGCCAACGCGTTGGTTTGCTGAGCAGGAAGTGCTGACGCATTGGTTTGCTGATCACGCGACTGCAGACCGACGGACTGATGAGCAGTCGGTTCTGGACCTACAAACTGCTTAGCACGCGGTTCCGAAGCATCAGACTGCTTAGTAGTCTGTTCCACCAGGTTGGTCTACTGAGCATGTGCTGCAGCTGGGTCTCCCCCCGCTGCTTCAGCGGCCGGCATCTAAACCGGTGGTGCATGTTCAGCAGTTGTAGGCCTTGCCACTGGCTGCTTTGGGGTGGAGGATGACATGGCCTGTACGCCACAAAGTCAGGCCTGCTGATCACAGGTTGATGTATCAGCCCGTGAGAGCTGCTATGGCAAGGAGAGCGTCACCAGTTGAGGGGCGACAGTGGTTGCTCTTGGCGGGGCTTCAAGAACTCATCGACGAACTCTATTTCCTTTCATGGCCACTTGATGTGATGTAACAGTGTTTCTCCCAAGGTCCTTTGCTCATCGAAGTCTCCTAGGATATTCTTCACGGCAAATTCATTGAATCCAGACTTTACTTCAGTCACGTAGCACTTCACACAGCCCGGCTTCAATGGCACATTGTCCAAGAAGAGGTCATCTTCCAAGAAGGGTGGGCAAGCCCAGGCTGTTGCACATTTGAATGTACCTTCAAAATGTGTAAGCACGTCTTCAGTGTGTCTTTCATTCTAGATATATCAGATACAACATCATCACGAGCAGCTGCAGTCTCAGTGTTGCTGGGCTTAGCTGATGCATTGCTACTCTTGTGCAGTGTTGTTGCGCAATAAGCATCATCCTCCATGCCCGCCTCCCCTCCCATCTGCTGGCTATATCTCAGTGTTAGAGTCTTCTGCATCATCATTGACTCCTCAACATCCTTTCAAACTGCCGGATAAATCTCCTTCCTCAACCATTTATACAATGCATTCTTCTTCATTTCACTCCTCGCTTTCTCATGTTGAGCCACTCTTCTTTGCTGAGTGTGAAAGCCCTCTTGTGCGGGACATTAACACCTATACCCCTAGCACGGCCAGGGGGCTCTTCTGTTTCCAGAGCAATGGACAAAATGTCACATGGCCCTGAGTTCCTGTAGAACCTTCCAGGGATCTTGGAAGCCTCTAACATCACTTGATACAGTTTGGCGTCACGTGAGTTTTCAAATTAATAAGTCCCGTCATCACGCCTCTTTGCATGTGCCCACAAGTAGTCTCTAGCGTGTTCGCCCCTAATTTCACTAAAGGCCGGATTCCCACCCGCCGCTACAGCTTCTTTGTCCTCCTGTTCCCATATCAGTTTCATGTCGTAGTATCCTGCCACACCCATACGGTGGGGGTGTATGTTCTTCTTCTGAAGTTCTGATTGCTTGAAACTCTTCTCAGCAAACTCTTTAGTTGCCATGACCCTTTTGAATTCTGCCTAGTCTTCCTTTTTAATTTGGGGGTATGCGGGGATTGGGTCCTTGCCTTCACTCAAGTACTTCTTGTACAACACGTGCTTCCAGTTTCTCCAAGCATCCGTAGCCTTCTTGAGTGCTTCACGTTCCACCTGCATTCTCCACTGCTCTGGAACGTTGAAGTGATCCATGATCTCCCGGACTATCCTTCACCATGTTTCTGTGTCGGCCTTCCGAAACCCCGGCATATTAATGTTGAGCCTTGCCCTGGCATCGAATCCACACACACACTCATGAACCTCATGTGTGCTTTGTCTGGTTTAGTTGGAGCCCAAGACTTTAAAACAATCTCGGTTACTTCATATACACCTTTAGGCTGGTGTGTGGGCTTCCTTGGAGCGTTCCTTCGTGTCCTGACCGGAAGGGTAATTGCTACAGCTCTATCCCGTTCAAGATTACTTGATCCCTCACAAACTGCTGAAGACCTAGGGTTGTCCGAATCAGAGGAAGATACATGGCCTAAAGCATGAGTGATGTCGCTGTTACTTGGCATCTACAGAGAACACATGCGAAACTCAGGAAAGGAGGATAAGCATAAAACTAACAACTTGGTATAAATCTTTCTAAACATGCCATAGAATAATTAAGAAAATGTACGGCTAATTTGTTAAGTTTGTGTGACTCGAGCGTCCGCGATATGTAAATAGGCAGTAACTTATTGGAACAAATACAGCTTATATGTAGTAAGGAAGGTAGATAATGAACATATATACGCTCTCCGTTATTTTATAGCCAATTTGGGAACATACAGAACGAAATTGGAAGAGGGATTGTGAGGAAATATGCCTCACCGCGATGGAGAGCAGCAACTAATAGGATTCTTAATGCAAACCAGGCTAAACCACGGGAGAGGCGAGGCTTACTGCATCGATATGCTCGAGGGTGGCAGGCAAGCAAACGAAGATGGCGAGGCGCGGGCCGCCGCGTGTTGGGAACGGCAGTGGAGGTATTCTTGACGCCGAAGAGCGGGCACACGACCGGGGTGAGCACGGCAGCGCCGGAGAGGGTTCTGCTGTGGATCTGGGGGAGGGGGGAGCTGGCGAAGGAGATTGGGTGGACTAGTTGAGTGGAACTTGAGCGGACGGCGGGGGGTGTTGGGGACTCCGGGTGTTGGCGGCCTAGGTGAAAAGGGTGAAAAATATCCCCGGTCGCCGCGCGCATGGAAAGGCCTATGCAAAATGTTGCCTCTAAGCGCTCATGTGCACAAACAGAATAATTTCATTTGAAATAAAGACGTACTAATTTTGAAATGAAGACGTGAGTTCATCGTTCCGTCTCTAAATTTTTCCCACGTAAAGCAATCACAATTACACTGCGAGTTTGATTTGCTGATGCATTTCAGGTCTCGTGTGCTATATGTAAAACATTTTTTGGCTTTTACCATGCATTTTGGCATATAAATCATTTCCTAGCCGGACTACATTTCGTGTCGAAAGGGATGAGGATTGTCGTTCGATCTGGGAGCATCCAACGGTCCAGACATACGATCATGGGGTTTGGGTTCTGGCCAATTAGAACGCATGACTCAGATTGTGCGTGCAGCAAAGGGGGGGCATCGGCCACGGTTTGGCAGGCACACAGCTTTCACCTCGGGCCTTCCCACTTTGGCGTCAACTTGTTGGAATTCTTGGCCGATTGAACGCGCCGAAGAACAAGGTCGCCTTCCTCAAGGCTTCGGGCATGGACCTTGCGGCTATGGTAGCGGCGCAAGGCTTGCTGGTAGCGTGCTGCTCTCACAGCCGCCCGAAGACGATCTTCCTCAAGGAGCATTGCGTCATCTTGCCGCAATTGCTCTTGGTCAAGCTCATCATAAGCGAGCACTCGAGGTGACCCGTATATGAGTTCAGTGGGGAGAACTGCTTCTGCCCCGTATACCAGGGCAAAGGGTGTCTGGCCGGTGGCTCGATTTGGCGTCGTCCTGATCGACCAAAGAACCGTCGGCAACTCATCAATCCAGTGCCTTCCGCTCTTGCGCAGCCTGTCAAAGGTCTTGGTCCGTAGTCCTCGCAGCACTTTAGCATTCGCCCTCTCAGTTTGACCATTGCTCTGTGGGTGAGCAACGGAAGCGAAACAGACTTTGCTGCCGAGGTCTTGGGTATATTGCATGAAGGTGTGGCTTGTGAACTGTGTGCCATTGTCGGTGATGACCCTGTTGGGTACGCCAAAACGGCACACTAGTCCCTTTAAGAACTTGACGGCTGACTGAGCTGTGACCTTCCTCACTGCCTCCACCTCCGGCCACTTTGTGAACTTGTCGGTTGCAATGTACAAGTACTCAAAGCCCCCGAAAGTGCGGGGGAAAGGGCCCAGTATGTCGAGCCCCCAGACCGAGAAGGGCCAGGAGAGAGGAATGGTTTGAAGGGCTTGAGCTGGCTGATGAAGCTTCTTCGAATGGAACTGACACGCTTCACACTTGGTGACTAGTGTCGTCGCATCCTGGAGGGCGGTGGGCCAAAAGAAGCCTTACCGGCAAGGGCCCTCAACCCAATGTGTGATCCACATATGCCTCCGTGTATATCTGCCAACAGCTCCAGTCCTTCCTCCCGAGGGATACACTTCCATTTCACACTGTTTGGCCTCTTCCTGCACAGGACGTCATCGAGTGACGAAAGTGATCTCGTGTGCCTGGAAGTAATGACGCAGCTTCCTCGAGGCCATAAGAAGGCCGAAGAGCAGTTTCTGCACGCAGGAGTACCTCGATCTAGCCCCCTGCAGGAGGGAACTAACAAAGTAGACCGGGTGCTGCATCATTTTCTTCTTCAGCAACACTTCAGTTGGTCGTGTTGTCTCTGCATTAGTGGTGTCGGGCTCTATCGCTGCCATCACCCCGTCGTCAACCTCTCTCTGCGCCACTAGCGCGGCGCTGACCACCTGGTTTGTTGCCGCCAAATATAGCAGCAACGGCTCCTGGGGCCTAGGCGCAACTAGTGTTGGCGCGGAGGAGAGGTACTTCTTCAAATCTTGTAACGCTGCTTCGGCTTCTGGCGTCCACTCCACCGGCCCCGCCTTTTTCAAGATCTTGAAAAAGGGAAGGGCGCGCTCGGCAGACTTGGAAATGAACCTGCCCATGGTGGCAACACAACCAGCAAGCCGACGCACATCCTTGATTCGCTTGGGTGCTTCAATCTGCTCTATAGCTTTAATCTTGTCCGGATTGGCCTCTATCCCACGCTGTGGCCCAAAGAACCTGAGAAGCTTGCCGGACGGGACGTCAAAGACACACTTCTCAGGGTTCAGCTTGAGATTGATGTTGCGCAGGTTTGCAAATGTTTCTTGCAAATCTATGATGAGGGTTTCCCTGTCCTTGGTTTTGACCACTATGTCATCCATATAAGCTTCCATATTTCTATGGAGCTGGGGTTCAAAACCAATCTGGACCGCCCTTGCAAATGTTGAACCAGCACTCTTCAACCCAAAAGGCATCCGTATGAAACAATACGTACCACATGGGGTGATCAAGGTTGTTTTCTCTTCGTCTTCTCTTGTCATGAAGATCTGGTGGTAGCCGGAGTAGGCATCGAGGAATGACAACAGATCACACCCAGCCGTGGAGTCAACAATCTGGTCGATGCGCGGCAACGGGAAGGGGTCTTTAGGACAAGCCTTATTGATATCTGTGTAGTCAATACACAGCCTCCACTTCCCATTTGCCTTGCGCACTATGACCGGATTGGCCAACCACGTCGGATGGAGCACTCCTCTTACCAAACCTGCTGCCTCCAGTTTCCGAATCTCTTCTGTGATGAACCCTTGTCGTTCCAAAGCTTGCTTTCTGACCTTCTGCTTGACGGGCCGCGCGTGAGGGCAGACAACAAGGTGGTGCTCAATCACCTCCCTGGGAACACCGGGGATGTCGGAAGCTTGCCAAGCAAACACATCGACATTCGCCCGCAGGAAGGTGACGAGCGCGTCTTCATATTTGCCGTCAAGGGCGGAGCTTATGGTGAAAGTTCCTCCCGTGCCGTCCTCATTGACAGAAACCTTCTTGGTTGCCGGCGGAATGGCTCTGGGCTTCTTGTTTCCGCCGGTGGAGCTCTCTGGCACGTCCTCGACGGCAGCGCTAGACTCCGGAGAGGTGCACTTGCCAGAGTGGGAGGTCTCACCGGCCTTCTTCTTCTTCCCTCCCGGGCTCCCAGCGGCAGGAGCAAGTGTCCTAGTGGCGGCAGCTACTGCGACTGCTTGCTGGTATAGTTGATCAGGGCATCTTTCTTATCGGAGGGAATGGTGATGATTGTCACAGGTCCTAGCATCTTCAAGGTGTTGTAGGCATAGTGTGACGCCACCGAACTTGGCCAGCGTTGTGCGGCCAAGGATCCCGTTGTAGGGAAAGGGGATCTTGGCAACATCAAACACGATCCTCTCCGTCCTGTAGTTCAGGTCGCTTCCAAAAGTCGCGGGTAGCGTGACCTTTCCCTTGGTCTGGCTTCTCCCCGGGTTGAGCCCCTGAAACGTGCCCGTCTCTTCGAGGTCTCCATTAGGAATCTGCAGTTTCTCGATCACGGCAGGCGAGAGCAAGTTCAGACCGGCCCCGCCATCGACTAGCATCTTTGTCACCTTGAGGTAGCGTATTGTTGGCGAAACCAACAATGGCAGGCAGCCGACCGCAGTAGTGCGATCAGGGTGGTCCTTGGTGTCAAAAATGATAGGTGTGCTGGACCACTTCAGCGGCCTTTGGGCATCAAATGACGGCTCTGCCACTGTAATCTCTCTCGCCCACTGTTTAAGCCGGTGGTGAGAAGTATGCAGCGAGGCGCTACCGTCAACGCACATGGCCTCTGTAGCTTTCTGAAACTCTTGGTCGCCAGACTCGTCGTCCTCTTCGTGGTCTCCGTCTTCTGGCTTTCTGTCACGGCCCTGGGCGGGCCTCTCCTGTTGCTTATCCTTGCAGCGACGGCCCGCCTGGCCGTCACGCTTCTTGCCGGACCCTTCAGCACCGTCTTGGCCCTTCTCCTTGTACCGCCTCTCATATTCAGCCCTCTGCTTCTCAGCGAGGAGCTCAGCCTGTCGGCAGTCTTGGAGAGCGTGGCCTTTGGTGCGATGGATCTTGTAGTATCACTTGTCGGAGTTTCCTGACTTCTCAGCAGCCGCCAAGGCCCGGCAGGCGACACATCCGGCAATTTCCTTGCCGGGATCATCTGCCTTGGTTTTCTTGGTGGACTCGGTATCATCAGATCCCTCGACGGCAAGCACGGTGAGGGAGTCCTGGATTAGGGGGTGTTCGGACAGCCGAACTATATCTTCAGCCGGACTCCAGGACTATGAAGATACAAGATTGAAGACTTCGTCCCGTGTCCGGAAGGTTCTTTCCTTGGCGTGGAAGGCAAGCTAGGAGTGCGGATATTCAAGATCTCCTACCAATGTAACCGACTCTGTGTAACCCTAACCCTATCCGGTGCCTATATAAACCGGAGGGTTGTAGTCCATAGGACGAACACATCATAACCATCATCATACCCATAGGCTAGCTTCTAGGGTTTAGCCTCCTTGATCTCGTGGTAGATCCACTCTTGTACTACCCATATCATCAATATTAATCTAGCAGGAGTAGGGTTTTACCTCCATCGAGAGGGCCCGAACCTGGGTAAAATAAAGTGTCCCTTGTCTCCTGTTACCATCCGACCTTGATGCACAGATCGGGAACCCCTACCCGAGATCCGCCGGTTTTGACACCGACATTGGTGCTTTCATTGAGAGTTCCTCTGTGCCGTCGCGATCAGGAAGGATGCCTTTTCCTGTCTTTAAAGACGACGCCGTCACTGAGGGAGCTTTGGCTATCGGCCAACCCCTCTGGCTGGGTGGTTTTCTCATGACCGCCCGTTCGGCCATTACGCCGACGGTGACCTCTCGGGTCATCGAAAACAATCTCCGCGTCAGCTCGGAATTGGCCGAGCAGCTAGATCCGGTGGAGCTCTCCTCCATAAACAAACTCCTGGATCGCATCGCCGCCTTGGGGTCGCTACAAACTACGACCAGGTTGGGCCTAAACCCGATCTAAGGGAAATCAACTCTCCCCAAGCCACCCATCATGTTGCTGTGGTGGAAACACAATGCGGTGACCCTTCATCAATCTTAAGGACCAGTTACGTCTGAATTCCGGAACCCTGCATGCCGGATATCCACGGAGGGGAGGATACAACCCAAGACCTGGGCTTGGAACCAGGCAAACCAGAAAACATACAGGACTCCGGATCTCGGAATTCAGAGGTCGTTCGGCCTCCGAACAGCAAACCGGGCGAAGTATCAGATCTAACGAATTCCTCCCGTCCGATCTTAAGCGATCTCTCCCAAATCAAGCAGATGCCCGAAGAAACAGTACATCATTAATGGGCCAGATTCCTCCTGCTTATGAACAGGATAAAGGACTGCCACAAGGGAGACGCGATTTCAATCTTCTGCAGTAACTGCACGGACAAGGGGATACTCAACGCCATAAGTCGTCGTAATATTACACTCTTTGCTGACTTGGCGTCCATAGTACAAAAATACTGTGCGATGGAAAGTGCTCGAAAAACCGAAATTACATTTTGGGATAATCCGGCCTTGAATAGCAATCCCGTCCGAATCAAAAGGGCGCACTACAACAAAGCGCCCGGATGAAATAAAAAATCGAAACCCTCTAGGGGCACGGAACCGTGCTAGAAAGGTGGCTCGATGGACCCTGCAAGATTCATAGTACAGAGGATGCCACCCCAACTCACAGCCTCAGGGCATGTTGGATACTCCGGCAGGTGGCCAAAATTGGCGAGGACCTCCTAAATCCAGAGGCCGAAGGAAACCAATCCCAAAAATTTCAGTACCGTTCTCACAATCTCCAAGACTTTCGC
This sequence comes from Aegilops umbellulata, assembly GCA_032464435.1. Classification (NCBI taxonomy): domain Eukaryota; kingdom Viridiplantae; phylum Streptophyta; class Magnoliopsida; order Poales; family Poaceae; genus Aegilops; species Aegilops umbellulata. The sequence continues at coordinate 160,826,784 of CP136056.1, read as the reverse complement.
ATCAAATAACATGCAAAAAAGAACACTTCACAGCCTTGCCGAAGTCTACCAAGTAGCGACCATAAATCCATGGAGCAATACTGCCATCACCTTCAATGCGAGTGACGAACCTAAATTCCGAACAGCCAGAGCGCCAGCCGCATTGGTTCTCAGTCCCATAGTGGACGGCTGTCGCCTCGCAAAGGTACTTATGGACGGAGGTAGCGGATTGAACCTCATCTACAAGGAAACCCTCCAAAAGATGGAAATAGACTGGAACCGCATTAAGCGAAGCAGCACAACCTTTAGAGGAATAATCCCTAGTCAGGAAGCGCGCTGCACCGGAAAGATCATACTAGATGTGGTATTCGGCACGCCAGATAATTACAGGTCCGAACAAATCACTTTCCAAGTGGCCCCGTTCAAAAGCGGATATCACGCTATATTAGGACGAGAGGCATTCACAGTTTTCCAAGCCATACCCCATTACGGGTACATGAAGCTTAAGATGCCTGGGCCAAACGGAATTATCACTCTCGCTAGTGATCCGGACATAGCACTCCGCGCCGAAAACAAGACAGCCGCATTGGCCCTCGAGGCACTACCTGAAGCCTTAGCGGCCGAAGAGCTGACGGCGCTGCGATCCATGGTTAGCAGGGATGATGTGATACTCGATAAGGGATCCAAATCCACATCCTTCAAACCAGCGGACGAAATAGTCAAATTCCAGGTCCACCCAACGGACCCGAATAAAACAGCCTCCATCGGGGCACAATTGAGCCCTGATGTAAACGCCGCACTACGCGAGTTCCTACGAGAGAACTGGGATATTTTCTCTTGGCACCCCTCAGATATGCCAGGAATCCCACGCAGGCTGGCCGAGCACAGCTTAAATATCCAGAAAGGATTCAAACCTGTCAAACAAACCCTTTGGCGTTTCTCCGAACCAAAGAGACAGGCCATGTGATAGAGGCGGGGGTGTCCCGATCTTTCGATGAGATGATAACTATCGATTTGGTGGAGACGACTTTGGCAATCCGACTACAAACGTGCACGACGTTGCGCCTTAGCAATCGCTAAACCAACTCCAAGAGGTTATTGACCACGCCGGAGCACAATCAACCTGACCACGAAGGTCTATTCCTGCAAGCAATCGAAGAACAAGCAAGAATATGATAAAGCAATCTGAATATCGCGAATATATATGAAGTATTGATAATGGTGGGGATCCGTAAGTGGTCTTGGTCTGGTCGTTGGACACAAACGAAGTACACGAAGTTGCAATGGCTAACTTTTAACTAAACAAATCCCAAGGAAAAAGCTACTAGATGGATCTACTTATATAGGAGCAAGGGGTGGCGGCCAAGGAGGTGGGAGGACGTCCCAAGGCAGCCTAAAACCAACCCTAGGTCGTACAAGGCTCATGGGCCCAAGTGGAGGTGGTGCAACACCTTTGGACTTGTTGTTTGATTCGGATTCTGCTGCAGCGTCAGATTGTTTCGTCCATATCTCAATGCTCCGGACGAATTTAAAGGTGATTCCAATTGGAGTGGAAAGCGGACGAAATCTAGTTTCCAAAAAATAAAGATTCACCCAATTCGGAGTCCGTATGAAAAAGTTATTGCCGTTTTGAGTCAGGTATGTCTGTGCAGTCCGAATCTGAATACAGAACGTGAGAGACTTGGACTCTATCTTCTCTTGGACCAAAAGTGACGTGAAAGAACTTTTTGAACAGCAAGTAAACATCTCTTTCTCCCTTATCTTCATATGTGTGTTGTACAAATGTCCCATACACCTGCAATTAGACAAAACACAAAAGTGTGTGAAGTATTTTTGTTCTGGATAACAAAAATAGATTATTGAATAGTTTGCACTAGAAATCACCTGACAAATATGCATGTATGCAATATTTTTGGTCGTATCCAAGGTAGTCATGTCCTCATCATCCTCCCCTTCTTGAAAACAAAGCCGTCCTCGGCGTTGCTTAATCTGAAATGTGTCTAACAAAAGAGACAAGGTGTACATGTTGTATATGTATATGTCATCCATTTTTACTTCCCTTGGTTTTTGCACATATGACACATGTATAGATGAGTAACTTGCATAGTTCGTAAAATCTGAAGCCAAAATATTATCACTAGAAGTAGAAGACATGAAAATATTGCAACTCAATTTGCACATATAAGTGATGCTCTTATTCATATCAAAAGATTGACAATGTTCATCATTAAACCATCCCAACATTGGTGAATAAACCTTACTTGCATCTAATTTACATGCTACAACATGCTTAAATAGGCAAACATGCAATAAGTCTTTGGTCACAGAATCATCACCAAGATTAGAGGTTATATCAAAATGATTAAACATTGATTCTTTTGCATCAACAGTTAACTCAATGGGTGCACTCAAAATTGTTGGTATTTCAGTTGTTTGATCACATGACGCATTCATGACAGTATCAAGATTCTCTAAAATAGGTGTTGTGCTCAAATCACCAGGTAACTGAACACATGATGCATTTAAGTTAACTAGGGATGCATCATTCTCATGTGAAGTTATATCATCAATATCTTTACTGTTACCTTGTCGCAAAGACGTAGCTGATGTAGGTACGGACGTTGACAATGCACCATACTCTTGAGATGATGTCGCGCTCACAATCTGAGGTGGGGCTGCTCTAGTAGGTGCAACTGTGGAGGAACCAACCGGCGGCGGTGAGCACGAACTGGAATAGTAGTCGTTGTAGTCACCCAATGCATCCTCCTGCATCTGTCTCTCAAAGGTACAAGCACGAACATACATACCAGTAATGCAACGGGGAATATACTGAAATCTTGCCTGAATATCTGATGAGGACATGACTACCTTGGATACGACCAAAAATATTGCATACATGCATATTTGTCAGGTGATTTCTAGTGCAAACTATTCAATAATCTATTTTTGTTATCCAGAACAAAAATACTTCACACACTTTTGTGTTTTGTCTAATTGCAGGTGTATGGGACATTTGTACAACACACATATGAAGATAAGGGAGAAAGAGATGTTTACTTGCTGTTCAAAAAGTTCTTTCACGTCACTTTTGGTCCAAGAGAAGATAGAGTCCAAGTCTCTCACGTTCTGGATTCAGATTCGGACTGCACAGACATACCTGACTCAAAACGGCAATAACTTTTTCATACGGACTCCGAATTGGGTGATTCTTTATTTTTTGGAAACTAGATTTCGTCCTCTTTCCAATCCAATTGGAATCACCTTTAAATCCGTCCGGAGCGTTGAGATATGGACGAAACAATCTGACGCTGCAGCAGAATCCGAATCAAACAACAAGTCCAAAGGTGTTGCACCACCTCCACTTGGGCCCATGAGCCTTGTACGACCTAGGGTTGGTTTTAGGCTGCCTTGGGACGTCCTCCCACCTCCTTGGCCGCCACCCCTTGCTCCTATATAAGTAGATCCATCTAGTAGCTTTTTGCTTGGGTTTTGTTTAGATCAAAAGTTCGCCATAGCTGCAACTTCGCGTACTTCGTTTGTGTTCAACGACCAGACCAAGGCGTCACAGAACCCCACCTTCGTTAATAAAGCTTTCCTCTTTTATTCGCAATATCCAGATTGCAATCTTAGTTTCTTGCTTGTTCTTCGATTGCTTGCAGGAATAGACCTTCGTGGTCAGGTTGATTGTGCTCCGGCGTGGTCAATAACCTCTCGAAGTTGGTTTAGCGATTGCTAAGGCGCAACGTCGTGCACGTTTGTAGTCGGATCGTCAAAGTCGGCTCCATCAAATCGATAGTTATCATCTCATCGAAAGATCGGGACACCCCGCCTCTATCAAGTGGTATCAGTTTTCAGGTTGCTCGGTGAGAATTTCCAGTTTCCCCTAAATTAGATTTATTTTCTTACCTATTGTCCAAGAAAAAGCCACAAAAAAGTTAGATCTACTCATCCTTTTGTCCAAGCCAGTCTGAGCCTTTGCAATTTTCTTTTCATTGTTTGCATTATTGAATTATCGGTTGCATCGTCGTGTCGAGTTGCTGGTCTTAGTGTCTAGTCCTTTAGAGTTTCGAGTTCTGTTCACAGTTTGTCACGCCACCGCCGCACCATCTTCATTGTCATTGCCATATACCACCACCGCGTCATTATTGCATCCGTTGTCCACCACCGCCATCCATCAATTTCCACCACGTACTCCCCATCATTCATTGTCATAATCATACTTCAGGCCGTTCGCGTCATCACTAGATCCAATCTGCATCTTATCTAGCTTGTTTGTGAAAAAAAAAGAGAAAGAAAAAAAGTGAGAGAAAAAAAGAAAAAAAAGAGAGAAAAAAAAGAGAAAAAAAGTGAAAAAATTCCGTGAAAAAAGAAGAAAAACAAGATATTCAGAGTGTGCTCCGCCTTTGTTACGCGTCGCGCCGTGATTTTTTTAGTGTTCTAGGCTCGCGTCTCTAGCACGGTCTAGCCTAGGACCAGCACAGTACCGTCGGTGAGCGTTTATTCAACATTGCATCTCTGAATTGATTATTGCTGATATTTTGCTACCATATATTGGCCTTCCAAGCTCCACATATTTCTACACCGTGTATACATACGCTCACCTGGCAATCGCTTTACTCAATCTTCGGAGTTATTTGACACCGCTGGTTGCCGGTCACCACCTGCTGCATGGTAAGAACTTGTAAGACTTTGATATTTGCTATACTGTGAGCGTTTTACCACCACATCCTAGTAGTTCAAAGGACCATTATTCTCGGATTTTGTTTCTTGTTTTTCTACTAATCATGACAGGTTCCGGAGACAGAAGTTCTTGGACGACGGACACACCATCACCATCACGAGAGTTGGGACAACACACACAAGCACATGGTCAGGTTATCTCTTTATCGTCATTTGAGGGTAGATTTAATCCTGCTATTTATCTAGCTTGGGAGCTTGAAGTTGAACAAGTTTTTAGTCACCATGTCTTTTCTGAACTTGAGCGAGTACGAGCTGCCACTAGAGCATTTACTGGTTTTGCTTCTGTTTGGTGGAATGTGCATTGTAAGAAAAACATTGATAACCAACCCACAACTTGGAAAGATTTGAAAGATGTAATGAGACAACATTTTTTCCCTCCTTACTATCGTCGTGAATTGCTTCGCAAATTTGAACAATTTAAACAAGGCAACAACACTGTTCATGCTTACTACCAAGAGTTCAAATCTTATATGCATCATTGTGACATAGAAGAATCTAAGGATGATACAATGAATAGATTTTTTGGTGGTTTGAACCATGATATTCAGGCAAGATTTCAGTATATTCCCCGTTGCATTACTGGTATGTATGTTCGTGCTTGTACCTTTGAGAGACAGATGCAGGAGGATGCATTGGGTGACTACAACGACTACTATTCCAGTTCGTGCTCACCGCCGCCGGTTGGTTCCTCCACAGTTGCACCTACTAGAGCAGCCCCACCTCGGATTGTGAGCGCGACATCATCTCAAGAGTATGGTGCATTGTCAACGTCCGTACCTACATCAGCTACGTCTTTGCGACAAGGTAACAGTAAAGATATTGATGATATAACTTCACATGAGAATGATGCATCCCTAGTTAACTTAAATGCATCATGTGTTCAGTTACCTGGTGATTTAAGCACAACACCTATTTTAGAGAATCTTGATACTGTCAGGAATGCGTCATGTGATCAAACAACTGAAATACCAACAATTTTGAGTGCACCCATTGAGTTAACTGTTGATGCAAAAGAATCAATGTTTAATCATTTTGATATGACCTCTAATCTTGGTGATGATTCTGTGAAGAAAGACTTATTGCATGTTTGCCTATTTAAGCATGTTGTAGCATGTAAATTAGATGCAAGTAAGGTTTATTCACCAATGTTGGGATGGTTTAATGATGAACATTGTCAATCTTTTGATATGAATAAGAGCATCACTTATATGTGCAAATTGAGTTGCAATATTTTCATGTCTTCTACTTCTAGTGATAATATTTTGGCTTCAGATTTTATGAACTATGCAAGTTACTCATCTATACATGTGTCATATGTGCAAAAACCAAGGGAAGTAAAAATGGATGACATATACATATACAACATGTACACCTTGTCTCTTTTGTTAGACACATTTCAGATTAAGCAACGCCGAGGACGGCTTTGTTTTCAAGAAGGGGAGGATGATGAGGACATGACTACCTTGGATACGACCAAAAATATTGCATACATGCATATTTGTCAGGTGATTTCTAGTGCAAACTATTCAATAATCTATTTTTGTTATCCAGAACAAAAATACTTCACACACTTTTGTGTTTTGTCTAATTGCAGGTGTATGGGACATTTGTACAACACACATATGAAGATAAGGGAGAAAGAGATGTTTACTTGCTGTTCAAAAAGTTCTTTCACGTCACTTTTGGTCCAAGAGAAGATAGAGTCCAAGTCTCTCACGTTCTGGATTCAGATTCGGACTGCACAGACATACCTGACTCAAAACGGCAATAACTTTTTCATACGGACTCCGAATTGGGTGATTCTTTATTTTTTGGAAACTAGATTTCGTCCTCTTTCCAATCCAATTGGAATCACCTTTAAATCCGTCCGGAGCGTTGAGATATGGACGAAACAATCTGACGCTGCAGCAGAATCCGAATCAAACAACAAGTCCAAAGGTGTTGCACCACCTCCACTTGGGCCCATGAGCCTTGTACGACCTAGGGTTGGTTTTAGGCTGCCTTGGGACGTCCTCCCACCTCCTTGGCCGCCACCCCTTGCTCCTATATAAGTAGATCCATCTAGTAGCTTTTTGCTTGGGTTTTGTTTAGATCAAAAGTTCGCCATAGCTGCAACTTCGCGTACTTCGTTTGTGTTCAACGACCAGACCAAGGCGTCACAGAACCCCACCTTCGTTAATAAAGCTTTCCTCTTTTATTCGCAATATCCAGATTGCAATCTTAGTTTCTTGCTTGTTCTTCGTTTGCTCGCAGGAAACAGGCCCTCGTGGTCAGGTTGATCGTGCTCCGGCGTGGTCAATAACCCTCGGAAGTTGGTTTAGCGATTGCTAAGGCGCGACGTCTCGCACGATCGTAGTCGGATCGTCAAGGTCGACTCCCACAGAAACGATAGCGACCATCTCATCGAAACATCGGGACACCTTTGCCTCTATCAATATCATGGTTCAAACCACAAAAAAATCTATTCATTGTATCATCCTTAGATTCTTCTATATCACAATGATGCATATAAGATTTGAACTCTTGATAGTAAGCATGAACAGTGTTGTTGCCTTGTTTAAATTGTTCAAATTTGCGAAGCAATTCACGACGATAGTAAGGAGGGAAAAAATGTTGTCTCATTACATCTTTCAAATCTTTCCAAGTTGTGGGTTGGTTATCAATGTTTTTCTTACAATGCACATTCCACCAAACAGAAGCAAAACCAGTAAATGCTCTAGTGGCAGCTCGTACTCGCTCAAGTTCAGAAAAGTCATGGTGACTAAAAACTTGTTCAACTTCAAGCTCCCAAGCTAGATAAATAGCAGGATTAAATCTACCCTCAAATGACGATAAAGAGATAACCTGACCATGTGCTTGTGTGTGTTGTCCCAACTCTCGTGATGGTGATGTTGTGTCCGTCGTCCAAGAACTTCTGTCTCCGGAACCTGTCATGATTAGTAGAAAAACAAGAAACAAAATCCGAGAATAATGTTCCTATGAACTACTAGGATGTGGTGGTAAAACGCTCACAGTATAGCAAATATCAAAGTCTTACAAGTTCTTACCATGCAGCAGGTGGTGACCGGCAACCAGCGGTGTCAAATAACTCCGAAGATTGAGTAAAGCGATTGCCAGGTGAGCGTATGTATACACGGTGTAGAAATATGTGGAGCTTGGAAGGCCAATATATGGTAGCAAAATATCAGCAATAATCAATTCAGAGATGCAATGTTGAATAAACGCTCACCGACGGTACTGTGCTGGTCCTAGGCTAGACCGGACTAGAGACGCGAGCCTAGAACACTAATGAGGTCACGACGTAGCAAAACTAGCATCAATAAACGATATGAAGTAGCTCTGGACAGCAAGATATAAGTGAAGATCACAATAGCAGTAAAGATAATGATGTGAAACAACTGCCAAGCAGGATATACAACAACTCTCTCTCCAACTTTCCTCTTGAAAAGTTTGAGCAAATTTTCTGATAACTTTTTTCAAAGAATGCTACTAGCTCAAGATTTCCAATGCAAAAAGAATCACTCAATTCCGAATTGATATGAGGAGTCAAAGAATTCGAAAACTGGCCTGAAAAACTGGAAGAAGCTGTGTCCGCGAACTTCGGAGGGCAAAAAGACCTATTTAGAAGACGATTTTGAGGTGTCAAATATTGAACTAGCTTCTGCAACTATTTAGATGCGGCTCGTCGCTAGCTTTAATTTGAGTACTCGTGGAGCCAAAACGGACTTCGTATGAGGAAGTTATGCCTGTTTTACTGAACAGTGCACAAAACAGATTCCAATCCGAATTCAACTACGAGATTGAGTCTAGATAGATCCGAATTTTGTTTTTTTTTCTTATCTTTTTTTCTCCTCACACTTTTTTTTCTCTTTTTCTTTCTCTGACCTTTTTTTCTTTTTTTTCACTCTTTTTTTCTCTGTCTTTTTTTCCCCCTCTTTCCAAGACAAACTAGATAAGATGCAGATTGGATCAAGCGAAGATGTGAATGACCTCAACTATGATTGTGACAATGAACTATGGATAGTACGAGGTGAAAATTGATGGATGGTGTGGTGAACAGCGGAAGGGATAACGATGCAGCGGCAACGTGACTAATGTGAACAGAACACGAAACTCTAAACAAACTAGACACTAAGACCAGCAACTCGACACGACGATGCAACCGATAATTCAACTATGCAAGCAATGAAAAGAAAATTGCAAAGGCTCAGACTGGTTCGGATAGGATGAACTAACCCTAATTTTTTTTTGGCTTTTTCGTGGACTGTAGGTATGAAAAACAGACTCGATCTAAACTATGAAAAACTGTAAAATCTCACCGAGCAACCTGAAAATCTGATACCACTTGATAGAGGCGGGGGTGTCCCGATCTTTCGATGAGATGATAACTATCGATTTGGTGGAGACGACTTTGGCAATCCGACTACAAACGTGCACGACGTTGCGCCTTAGCAATCGCTAAACCAACTCCAAGAGGTTATTGACCACGCCGGAGCACAATCAACCTGACCACGAAGGTCTATTCCTGCAAGCAATCGAAGAACAAGCAAGAATATGATAAAGCAATCTGAATATCGCGAATATATATGAAGTATTGATAATGGTGGGGATCCGTAAGTGGTCTTGGTCTGGTCGTTGGACACAAACGAAGTACACGAAGTTGCAATGGCTAACTTTTAACTAAACAAATCCCAAGGAAAAAGCTACTAGATGGATCTACTTATATAGGAGCAAGGGGTGGCGGCCAAGGAGGTGGGAGGACGTCCCAAGGCAGCCTAAAACCAACCCTAGGTCGTACAAGGCTCATGGGCCCAAGTGGAGGTGGTGCAACACCTTTGGACTTGTTGTTTGATTCGGATTCTGCTGCAGCGTCAGATTGTTTCGTCCATATCTCAATGCTCCGGACGAATTTAAAGGTGATTCCAATTGGAGTGGAAAGCGGACGAAATCTAGTTTCCAAAAAATAAAGATTCACCCAATTCGGAGTCCGTATGAAAAAGTTATTGCCGTTTTGAGTCAGGTATGTCTGTGCAGTCCGAATCTGAATACAGAACGTGAGAGACTTGGACTCTATCTTCTCTTGGACCAAAAGTGACGTGAAAGAACTTTTTGAACAGCAAGTAAACATCTCTTTCTCCCTTATCTTCATATGTGTGTTGTACAAATGTCCCATACACCTGCAATTAGACAAAACACAAAAGTGTGTGAAGTATTTTTGTTCTGGATAACAAAAATAGATTATTGAATAGTTTGCACTAGAAATCACCTGACAAATATGCATGTATGCAATATTTTTGGTCGTATCCAAGGTAGTCATGTCCTCATCACCATGGGAGAGGAGCTAGCCAAATTATTGGAGGCCGGATTCATTAGAGATATCAAACACCCGGACTGGCTAGCAAACCTGGTAATGGTACCAAAGAAGGACAAATCCTGGCGCCTGTGTGTCGACTTCAAAGACCTTAATAAGGCCTGCCCAAAGGATCCCTTTCCCCTCCCTCGAATTGATCAAATCATCGATGCCACCGCAGGACACGATTCCCTGTGTTTCCTCGATGCATACTCCGGTTACCATCAAATAAAGATGGCAGAATCCGACCAAGCTGCAACAGCATTCATCACGCCATACGGCCCATTCTGCTTCAACACAATGCCCTTTGGGCTCAAAAACGCCGGCGTGACATATCAGCGCATGATTCAAACATGTTTGGCAAACCAGATCGGCAAAACAGTGGAGGCGTACGTAGATGATGTGGTCGTTAAATCAAGACACGTCGAATCTCTAGTATACGACTTGAGACTTACATTCGACAACCTGCGAAAATACGACATCAAGCTCAATCCGGAAAAATGTGTTTTCGGCGTCCCAGCCGGAAAGCTCCTGGGCTTCATTGTATCCGGCAGAGGAATTGAAGCAAATACAGCTAAAATCCGAGCTCTGTCACAATTGGATGTCCCAAAAGATCTCAAGCAAATTCAGAAACTCACCGGATGCGTGGCAGCCTTAAGCCGCTTATCTCCCGCTTGGGAGAAAAGGCACTACCCCTTTACAGCCTCCTTAGGTGCACTGAACACTTCGAGTGGACGGACGCTGCCACGGCCGGACTCGAGGAAATAAAGGCCATCTTGGCAACAAACCCCGTCCGGGCCGCGCCGAATACCGGTGAACCCATGCTATTGTACATTGCCACAACCCATCAAGTTGTTAGCGCAGTACTCGTCGTCGAACGGATAACGGACGGACATAAATTACCCCTTCAAAGGCCGGTTTACTACGTGTCCACTGTCCTCACACCATGCAAATCACGGTACCCGCATTATCAAAAAATCGCATACGCGGTATTCATGGCATCCCGGAAGCTACGACACTACTTTCAAGAGTGTTCTATTACAGTAGCCTCGGAAGTACCACTCAACGATATTATCAACAACCGCGATGCAATAGGCCGGATAGCAAAATGGGCCATAGAGCTCCTCCCGTTCAATATAACTTGCAAGCCATGGCGAGCAATTAAATCGCAAGTCCTAGCCGACTTCGTCGCCGAATGGACAGAGGCCGAACTCCCTAAAGAGTACGACATGTACTCAAACTGGATCATGCATTTCGACGGCTCCAAAATGCTGGCCGGACTGGGGGCTGGCGTCGTTTTGACGTCCCCTACAGGAGATACAGTCCAATATGTACTCCAAATTATGTACACGGACTCCAACAATGCAGCCGAATACGAGGCCCTTCTACATGGCCTCCGGATGGTGGTATCCATGGGCATTCAACGCCTGGAAGTACGCGGGGACTCAAACCTCGCGATATCCCAAATAAATGGCGACTTCGACGCCAAAGACCCAAAAATGGCAGTTTATCGCAATGTCGTACTAAAAATGTCAGCTCGGTTCGAGGGACTGGAGTTCCATCACATAGCCCGAGAAAATAATCAGGCAGCGGACGTCCTGGCACGCATTGGAGCAAAACAAGATGCAGTCCCCCCCAACATCTTCTCAGAAAGATTATTCAAACCATCCGTAACATGGGAGGGGGAACCCTCGGATAATAGCCCGGGCATAACCGCACAACCCAATGCCGAACAATCAGACATAATCGGCGGCCCCGCCATCGAAATTACACCCTCAGCTCACGCAATAATGGCGGTCATCGCCCCGTGGACGAAACCATTCCTAGCCTACCTTACTAGGCAGGAACTCACCGAGTACCAAAACGAGGCACGCTGCATAGTGCGGCGATCTAAAGCCTATAAAGTCCACGAGGGAGAGCTATATAAGAAAAGCACTACAGGAGTCCTTCAAAGGTGTATCTCCGAAGAGGAAGGGCGGAGTCTGTTGGCTGAAATTCATGCCGGACTCAGTGGCCATCGCGCCGCGGCTCGGTCCCTTGTAAGCAAGGCTTTCCGTACTGGCTTCTATTGGCCGATGGCTAGAGCAGACGCTCAGGACCTAGTCAAACAGTGCGTCGGTTGCCAGCTCTTCGCCAACCAAAGCCATATGCCACCCAACGCCCTCCGAACTATCCCCATCACTTGGCCTTTCGCGGTCTGGGGGCTCGATATGGTGGGACCCCTTAAAGGCGGAACCCACAAGAAAAAATACTTATTGGCATGGTGGATAAATTCACCAAATGGATAGAAGCCAAGCCTGTCAAGACGGCTGAATTCGGACCTATGATAGACTTCGTATCCGGGGTCGTACACCGTTACGGTGTCCCCCACAGCATTATCACCGATAACGGCACAAAATTCACCTCTGATGAAGTAAAGCTGTGGTGCAAAAACATGGGCATTAACCTCGGCTACGCTTCTGTCTATCACCCACAAACTAACGGTCAGGTCGAACGTGCAAATGGTCTCATCATGAGTGGCATCAAACCCAGACTAGTGCGGTCCCTCAAGGAATCTGACATGCACTGGGTAGAGGAGCTCGACTCCGTACTCTGGGGGCTGCGAACCACGCCAAATCGTACCACCGGATTCACGCCATTCTTTATGGTGTACGGCGCTGAGGCGATTCTGCCCTGCGACATAATTCATGACTCACCTCGAGTGCGCATGTACGAAGAAAGAGAAGCCGAGCTTGATCGGCAGGACAACCTGGACGCCTTAGAGGAAGAGCGAGACGTGGCTAAGGCCCGTTCCGCATTCTATCAACAGCAAGCTCGAAGATATCAAAGCAGAGAAGTACGGGCCAAAAACTACAACGTTGGTGAACTAGTTCTGCACCTGCCGGAAAAGCAAAAGAACAAACTCAAGCCCAAATGGGAAGGTCCATTCATAATCGACCACGTCCTAACTGGTGGAGCGTACCGCCTGCGAGATGCCTCGGACAACCGACTCGAGCCGAACCCATGGAACGCCACACGTCTCCGAAGATTCTATGCCTAGCGCCGGACTCTGTGTTTGTCTCCTTCCTCTGTCCATTATTTACATTTATACCTTTTTTTTTACTTTGTCTACTACTCTTTTCTTTTCTAGCCCGTAAAAGGCTCGTTATATGACGCGCTATCCGCGCTCCTTAAACCTGGGGGCTTCTTTAACAGAAGCTTATCTATATGGGTTTCACACCCAACGCATGCGTCAGACTTCCGCATGCACCTTTTCTTCGCCATTATATGCATGGATATGACTTAAGTTTTGGCCAAGCTGGGTTGCCTGGCTCTTGTGCTTACCCCTACATTCCCGATTGTTCGGCTAGGCGGTAAAGGGAGCACCTCTGCGATTGTTACTGCCGGATAAGCCGGATGTGTACCTCAGACTGGGTGAAGCCGAAAGCTAGCGTTCTTAAGGGAATATTCGGTCGATGAACTAAAGATGAACCTTTTTATTTTATACATGCCCCAAGATGATCTTCCGCATTTGCAGTCCGGACGTGCACTTTAGGGCACGCCACCCCAGCGAAAGGAACCCTTAACGGAACTATTCTCTCTAGAAGATGTTTCTTACTAACCATGTAATATAACATAACTAGTTGGGCACTTGTCTGATAAAGCACTAATGACCCCTACGCCTGGTCTCCATGCATACCCTGACTTTTATATAGCCGTTATGGTATTCGGACACACTCCGGACCGTCAGGTCCCGAGGTCGAAGCGAAAAGGTCAGCAACGACAAACGATCTACAATCCGGCTAGAAGGCATTACACATGTCAATTATAAATTACATAGTCATCTTGACTGATCGTATTCCTCCTCTATACCATCTAACAGGCTATCTAATTTACAGTCCTGCTGGGAATACTTTGCGGCCAGCTCTACCTGGCCATACACCAAGCTCACAGGGATCTCCTTCCCGTCAGGCCCCACTGGTCCGACCTCGGCCATGTGATTGGGGTCAGACTTCGTAAAGCGGGTCTTCACCATGGCCCAAGCCTCCCTCGCGCCTTGTCGGCAGGCTGATATCTTCCACAACCGGATGCGCCGCCGAGCTCCCGTCAGCTTCTCCGCAAGCTCTCCAAGTCCCCCGGGCGTGGAGTGGGCAGGCCATAAGGCCCGGGCAACCCCTTGCATTGCCTGCCGAATTCGTTCGTGCAGTTGCAAGAGTTCGGGGAGAAGGTCACCCGTAGAACCAGGCATCTCCTCTGCAGGACGACCTGTGAGCGTACCTACAGACATAATTCTGTTATTCGTCTTCCTCACCGAACTCCTTTTTTCAAAGGGTTCGCTCAAGCACTTACTAAATATGCCGCGTCGAAGACGCTGATTCTCCTTCGTGGAGTCAGATAGCTGGCCACGAACGTCTTTTAGTTCAACATCCAGCTTGGTGTTGGCATCCTGAAGATCATTCTTCTCTCGCCTCACCCTTGTCAACGTACTCCCGCTAGCCTTTAACTGGCGTAAGAGTTGTTGCCTCTCCGGATCTAGTCCGGCACCATCTGTAACATTAATTGTCAGATTCGCACATAAGCCGCACAATACTAATCTCTCAAAGTATATCATACCTGAGGGGGTCCCTTTGGGCTCCCCTGTGGCGGCTAGTGCGGCCTCTAGCTGGGCCTTGCACTTTTCCAGCTCCTGGGACAGCACGGTGTTCTTCTCAGTAAGAACCTACATATTATATGATCCTTAAATCAGTTAGTTTAACTGTTTCAAGTCTCGGGGGCTAATGGTATATATATATTTAAATTTTCTTACCCGTATGTCTTTCACATACTGCTCCGTGGCTCTGGATAAACCATCTTGAGCAGCACGAAGGTACGCATCTCCCGAATTGAAGGCGCCTAAGGCCTCTCGGGAGAAACAAGCGTCGCGTAGAACTGTCCGGCGACGCCTATGGTTCATGGCGTTCTCCACTTCTGAATTTGTGGCAGATAGCCGGTCCGCGTCCTCTGTTGGAGGAGCGTCCGGCGCAAGCCTGGTGTTTGTCCCCGCCTCCGGACCAGATGTTGGGACCTGGCTGGTAGAGGCGCGGTTGGCGGCCCCTCCGGATATAGTCCGGCGAGGCCTCTTCGTCCTGGAAACAGTACGGATGTTAACATGCCCTGACAAAATAACGCCAGGACGACAGAGGGCGCGTTATACCTTTGTGCCGAACTCTCAGTCCGGACTTCATCCCTTTTTACCCCACGGGGCCCGGCGGCTCCTTGTTGGCTAGCCGCCGCAGGTTCGGCCACCCTCCTCGGAAATCTCCCCTGTAAAACACGGTCGTCGTCAGAAACACCGAAATATGTAAGGACGGAATCTCTCTTGCGGGAATAAACACTCCGGTTTCTGTCACCTGGGAGGCCGGGATTAACCCGGGATAATCAGCCGTAATGGCCACCAAGGTATTATCTTTGCTTAACTGGTGGAACACCCCGTCGATGAGCTCCACCGATATGTCCAGATCCTCTTCGGAGTCCGGATCGAGGGACCGTTCTGGGTCCTCAGGCTGTGGAGGGCAGCTGTTGATATCCTTCACCTCCTGTCGAAGCTCCTGCATTGAAATCACCAGATTACGTATCTAGTCATGGGAGCATTAAATAAGCGGGCAAGTGCAATTGTTCACTTACCCAACTTGGAGGTTCATACATAGTGAATCCGGCCCGCGGGTTGACGCGGAGGAAGTCCTCCTTTTCTCCCTTGTATAAAGATGTTAGAATCTTTACTAGAGCGGCAGCTGTGTCTGGCCCCTTGCGGCCGTAACGGGTGGCGTCATCCTCCCCGTTGAAATCCCACATGGGGTGACTCCTATATTGAAGCGGCTGCACCCCCCGCATAATACATGCGGCCATGACTCCAATCATGGTTAGTCCGGAATGAGCCAACAGTCTTGTTCGGCCCATCAGGTAAAGAACGTCTCTGTTGTTTTCTCTCTAAGAGCTCCGCGGACGCCAACTTAAGCGTTTCTTTAAGGGAGCCATGCTGAACTCAGGGAGGCCGACCCGGACAGGGTCCGGCAGCGGGACGTCGTCTATGTAGAACCATTCTGAAGGCCAGTCCTCGGACGCCTTCTTTGGGGTTCTGGATGGGTATCCGGTCCCGGCGATGCGCCATATTTCGGCTCCGCCCACTTGGTATATAGACCCCTTCTGAGAACGGGGCACCGAGCAGAACAACCTCTTCCACAGCGCAAAATGAGCCTCGACGCCTAAAAATAGCTCGCAAAGGGCAACGAAGCCTGCAATATGTAGCACGGAGCCAGGCGTGAGGTTGTGCAGCTGGAGGCCATAGAACTCCAGAAGCCCGCGGAGGAATGGATGAATTGGAAATCCCAGACCCCTTAATAAATAAGGGACGAGGCACACCCGCTCTCCTTTAGAAGGATTGGGGGTGCTCTCCGCATGCTTGCCGCCGTTGTAGGTGGCGAGTCCGGCTCGGACCGGGACCATATATGATTGGGGAAGGAATCCTTTGGCCTGCAGTGACACTAGCTCGCTGTGTGGGATGGTGCAACTTCCCCAGTCTCCGGATTTGGGGCTGGAGGGGCGAGGGGAGGAGCTACGACGGTTTGCCATGTTGGAATGGACCTTTGCTGGAGACGCTCTGATGATAACTCGCGGGGAGAAGAAGATGTGATTTGGATCTAGATCCCCATCCCGTTAAATAGGCGGCTCGTTTATATGACCAAGGGTGTGAATATAAAAACACCCCCGGGCTTTTCGCATTCGTTCAACACGTGGAAGACGGCAATTATTGGGCACCGAGACCGAGGAGCACTACGGACATTATTCATACAGGTACACAAGATTCGGAGGGGGAACCCGCCTTGCAATGCCGAAGACAAATTTGCGCGCTGGACTCGACGTCATTGAAGCCTGGTTCGGGGGCTACTGAGGGAGTCCTGGATTAGGGGGTGTTCGGATAGCCGAACTATATCTTCAGCCGGACTCCAGGACTATGAAGATACAAGATTGAAGACTTCGTCCCGTGTCCGGAAGGTTCTTTCCTTGGCGTGGAAGGCAAGCTAGGCATGCAGATATTCAAGATCTCCTACCAATGTAACCGACTCTGTGTAACCCTAACCCTATCCGGTGCCTATATAAACCGGAGGGTTGGAGTCTGTAGGACGAACACATCATAACCATCATCATACCCATAGGCTAGCTTCTAGGGTTTAGCCTCCTTGATCTCGTGGTAGATCCACTCTTGTACTACCCATATCATCAATATTAATCTAGAAGGAGTAGGGTTTTACCTCCATCAAGAGGGACCGAACCTGGGTAAAATAAAGTGTCCCTTGTCTCCTGTTACCATCCGACCTTGACGCACAGATCGGGATCCCCTACCCGAGATCCGCCGGTTTTGACACTGACACGCGGCTTTCCCTTTGCGCTTCCTGTTGCGGCGCCGGCCTTTCTTCGCCGAAGCGGTAGTATCCTCATCCGAGGAGTCAGTTTCCACGCCGGCATCTTCGTCGGGGTACTTCCTTCCCTCTTCAGCTCGGGCACATCTGTCAGCAAGAACATAGAGTTCTGCCACATCTTTCACCTTGTTCATTGCCAGCTCTTCGCGCATCTTGCAGTTACGCACGTTCTGATGGAACGCGCTGATGATGGCGGCAGGATGAACATCAGGGATGTTGTACTGTATCTGGCTGAACCTCTGTATATACTTGCGGAGACTCTCGCCTCCCTTCTGGGGAATGACGTGCAGATCGCTTGCTTGGCCATGAGCTTGGTGACTGCCAGTGAAGGCGCCCACGAACTCATGGCACAAATCCGACCAGGAGGAAATGGAGTCTACCGGCAAGTGCATCAACCATGACACGACGTTGGGTTTAAGAGCCAACGGAAAGTAATTCGCAAGAACCTTATCGTCGCGGGCTTCGGCAGCCTGCATCGCGATGGTGTAGATGATGAGGAACTCGGACGGGTGGGTCTTGCCGCCGTACTTCTCGCCCACGTCAGGTTTGAAGGTGCGGTGAGTGGGCCACTGGAACTGCCGCAGCTCACGGGTAAAAGCCGGACAGCCTACCTCGTAAGGCAGGCCTCCAGGGCTCTCCGATGCCGGGTGGTTCACATCAGGCCCTGCTCGCCTGTCTGACTGGTGGCGCGCTCCGCGCCGGCGCTCGATAGTGCTTCGAGCTTCTTCATGCTCTTGATCCCGAAGGACCTGGCGCTGGTCATAGTCGCTCCGCGGGTCGGACGACGCTACTGAGATTTCGTCGCCCGTAACGTCACGACAGGCAGGTGCCCGCGGTACCGGGCTAGGAGGAGGCGAGTGCACCGTGGTCGCAACGCCGCCGGCTTTCCTGCCACTGGTACGCGGGACTCCGTCGGAGCGTCGACTTGCGGGCTCCGCCGGACTTGGTTCGTCTTTGTTGGCCACCGCAACAAGGCTTCGGATGGTGGCTCTCCATTCGTCGAGTTTCCCCGTAGTGGGAGGAAAATCGAGGAGCAACTGCGCACGCGCCAGGGCTTCTGCTGGCGTCGGTGGCAGTGAAACCTGCACGGATCGCGACGCGCTTCGACTTCTGACCATGTCAGAAGGAGCTCTATCACGACCCCGTGGCCGCATGCCATCTTCACTAGCGCCTCGGCGAGCGGGCAGGTCTTCTACATCCTGGGAGTGGAGCTCGGGGCTCTTCCCACAGCGACGCCCGGGGTCTTCAGTGTGATTACGCCGTTCGTCGTCCGCCGCTTGAGAGGAGCGCGCCATCGACGCCGGCGTGGGAGTCTTGGAAGCCCTTGCGTCGCCCTCGGGCGGGGCGACAGCGATCCTAGAAGGCCCCGTGCCACCCGCGGAGGGCCGGGCTCCGTCTTTGGATTTGGTGGCGTGCGGCCCGTTACTAGGCGCACGAACATCGCCGCCTCCCAAACTCCGGTTGCTGGGACAGTGTTGGTGTTGGCGAACAGCGCCCCGGGTCCTTTCTACGACCGGTCCGCTGCTCGCCCGCGTCGGAACGGGATGCCCGGCTTCCAACGGGCCAACCGCCATCGTCGTCTTCTTCTTGGGAGCCATGACAATGAAGAAGCGTCGAACTAACTGCAAAAGCCGATTCCCACAACTGCGCCCCCTATCTGGCGCGCCAAAGATGTCGGTGGAAACGACACCTATGGGATCACAAGAATCCCTACTACGGTTGCGGGGCGCGGGGTTTTGAAAAGAGCGGATCAAACAGATAGCACACGATTCCTTTACCCAGGTTCGGGCCGCAAGGATGCGTAAAACCCTACTCCTGCTTTGGTGGATTGTATATCTGTGTTCTTGAGCTAGCTATGGGGCGTCGAGAGCTCCAAAATGCCGAATACTCTTCCTGGTCACCTAGGGCCTCCTTTTATAGGGAAAGGGGTTGCCACAGTGGCACACAAGAGGTGGAAAGGGTACAGTGATGCGAGGTTATCCCTCGCATTACATGACAAGGTGCATTTAATGCGCCTTGCTTAGGTGTCCTTGCTTTATCGGGGGCGGGGGAGAGCCCTGTCTCGTCCGTCGCCGCTCCCTCCCGCGTCGACACGCGCCCTGGCCAGCGGTGCCTGCGATGCCATGTAGGCAGGCAGGCAGCTGAGGTGGCGCAGCAGTGGGTCTCCACGAGGATCTGCATGCCGCCACGCAGGTGCCTGCCCAGCTGGTTGGGTCGGCAGCTGCATGCGAACGGTGGTGGAGGTGCGACTGGCGTTGGCCTGATGGTGGCCCCACGGGTGTTTATGGCAAGGGCCTTGCTGCGGCCCAGGCAAGGGTCTTGCCGGGGTCCCGTCAAGGGTCTTGCCGTGGCGCCTGCTGTCATCCCCGGCAAGGCTCTTGCCGGGGGCCTTGTGGTCCTCCTTGGCTGGGATCACGCCAAGGATCATCATCTTCTAAAGTGTGCACCTGACCTTGAATGTCTTCACAAAGATCTGCATACCACCACGGGGATGCCTCCCGAATCCTTGCCCCATGGGGGTAGTGGACTCAAGGGTGACCCGCTCCGTAGGTGTGGGGCGAGCTGCCACGGCAAGGGTCTTGCCGGGTTTGCTAAAACCGCCTCCCAGCAAGGATCTCGCTGGGGGGGGGCGCTTCGTCCCCATCGCTCTTTGTGGTCTTGGTCTTGGCGTCATTCTGCTTATCTTGGGCTTCGGCCTTACCTCGGCTCACCTCCCTTGCCTTGCCCAGTGCGGTGGTGCCCGTGGCTCAGACTGCCCGTGCACAGTTATGGGGGTACAAAAAGTGTACCCCTCTTTTTGTACACCGACACATGGCCAGATGGGTGGTAGATCTAGAGGCGGACAAAGCCGCACAGAAGGAGCGGAAAAGGCAGAAAGCAGTCAAGTAAAGAGAGTCCCGCCACCGCAAGAAAAAAAGAGGTTGCACGCCGTGGTGAGGAGAGCTTGGCGGAGATCGGAGCACGGTGGGCTGCCGCCTACAAGGCCGGGAAGGAGAACGCCGGTGTTTAGCCAGCATGCCCTGATGGCAACATGTGAGAAGTAGTTTAAGTTTGTAGTATTAGCGCAAATTACCAGTAGTACTTTAAGTTTGTAGTATTAACGTACAATGTCGGTAAGAACATCCTTTGAGGGCTTTGAGCGTTGATTAGCATGTGTGCCCGTGTTCATTTTTTTGTGTTAATCATTAGAAGATCACAAAACACATGGTTTTTATGCCATACACGTCGTGTTTTTTGCGTTAATGACCCATTAGTCAGTTACTTGTGCGATATTTCCTAATAAACCAGGCGTACCACTGACCGGAAAAATAAAGTACACGTGTACATTTTTTTGGAGACGGGATCTGCCAACTTTCTTATTTCTCGCACACAAGTATTTTACGCGCTTCGTCTTCGTTGTGTGTTTCCCCCGCCCAAGTTTCAAATTTCACACCGAAATTTTCATTAGGCGCATGATTTCAAAATTTATTCCTCCAACCACATGCCCTTCCCCTCGGTATCCCCCTCCCTCGCGCCTCCCCCTACCGGCATCTCAAACCGCCGCCGCTGCAAACACAGCTTCAACCACATCTACGTTCTGCTCGGATCCAGTCAGGAAAACCACCTATCTCTATCACGTCCCCGGCCTGATTGCTTAAATGGTGCATGCGAAACATCCTCATGCCTCCAAATCCCCCCCCCCCCCGCCAGGAGCTGATGGCGGTCCATGTCGCGATGGGCGCTATGCATGTTGACCCGAAGGAACACCTCGCCTCCATCGCTGCCGACATGGTGCAGGCTCTGGCCCAGATGAAGTCCCCCAGCAAGTACCCCAAGGACTTAACAGGTAAGATCTGACCAGCTAAATCTTACCAATACCACTTGCAACGGCTATGATTTGTACGGTTGATGTATTAAGCATGTTCGTGCCTTGTTTATTTCAGTACTACACACTGTGTGATCTTCAAATATTACCGTGTCTAGCTCCATTTCACCAATACCAGCAACAAACTTACAATACATGACACAGGATATCACTAAAGATGCTGCCCATTTGATATTTTTAGTGGATGCTAACCATGTTGCACTTAACATGCATGTCCATGTACTTACACATGGTCATAACGGTCGATGCTTTTGTTTGCCGTCGAGGTGAGCTGCATCCCATGTATTACAATATTTCACATAATTTGTGCAATTGCAGTTTAACTTCTACACATTTACTTGTTGCCTGTAGGTACACATGTCAGTGGCACTGATCCACGCTTCGACCTGGTGGAACAGCTCGCCTCCGTCGTCGCTGACTTTGGGCGAGCTCTGGCCAAGATGAAGTGCCCCAGCAACTACCGATCAGGACTTACCAAGTATGTACTCACTAGTTCAATCTTACCAATACCAGTTGCAATTAATGGCTATGTTCTGTACGGTCGATGTATTAAGCATGTTCTAACACGTTGTTGCTACTATCCCTACCTTTTTATAGACATCTAGGCCATTCTCTGCTCTGGCAGCACCTGCCTTGTGATGTTTAACTATGCCAATTACATTTTTATCAGTACCGGTTTCAATGTCTATTAAGCCTGTTACAATTAACAGTTGAAACAATTTTTAAACAGTTGCATTTCAATGGCTACAAACTTACAAAACATGACTTGTGATGTTTAACTATGCCATTTTCTATTTTTGGTGGATGCTAACCCTGTTGTACTTAACATGCTTGTCCATGTACTTACGCAGGGTCATAACGGCCGATGCTGTTGTTTGCCGTCAAGGTTAGCTGCATCCCATGTCTTACAGTATTTCACATCATTTGTGCAATTGCAGTTTAACTTCTACCATTTACTGGTTGCCTGTAGGTACACATGTCAGTGGCACTGATCCACGCTTCAACCCGGAGGAACATCTCGCCTCCGCTGTCACTGACTTTGGTTGGGCTCTGGCCAAGATGAAGTGCCCCAGCAATGAAGTGCCCCAGCAACTACCTCTCAGGACTTACCAAGTATGTACCCACCAATTCAATCTTACCAATACCAGTTGCAATTAGTGGCTATGTTTTGTATTGTCGGTTTATTAAGCATGTTGTAGTAAACATGCCTAACACGTTTGAGCTATGTATCCTACCTTTTTATAGACAACTGGGCCATTATCAGCTCTGGCAGCACCTGCCCTGTGATGTTTAACTCTTCCAATTGCATTTTTATCAGTACCGGTTTCAATGGCCATTAAGCCTGTTGCAATTAATAGTTGTATCCATTTTTAAAGAATTGGATTTCACTGGCTACAAACTTACAAAACATGAATTAGGATGTTGTTAAGCCTGTTGCAATTAACAGTTGTATCCATTTTTTAATCCATCCCTTTGCTACCGTGCTACTCTTTTGAAATGAAGATATCACTACAGATGCTGCCGTTTTATTACCATTTGCTATTTTTGGTGGATGTTAACCCTGTTGTAGTTAACATTGGCTTTCCATGTACTTACACATGGCTACAATGGGCGATGTTGTTGTTTGCCATCGAGGTTAGCTGCATCCCATGTCTTATACACCATCTATTCCTAAATATAAGTATTTTTAGATATTCCAATATAGACTATATAAGGAGCAAAATGAGTGAATCTAGATTCTAATCTAAACTATATCTATAATTCTATATACATCTGTATGTAGTTCATATTGAAATCTCAAAAAAAAAACTTGTACTTAGGAACATAGGTAGTTGTATTTTACATCATT
Source organism: Aegilops umbellulata (assembly GCA_032464435.1). Taxonomy (NCBI): domain Eukaryota; kingdom Viridiplantae; phylum Streptophyta; class Magnoliopsida; order Poales; family Poaceae; genus Aegilops; species Aegilops umbellulata. The sequence goes on along the minus strand of CP136056.1, from coordinate 160,803,565 downwards.
TGTGCAATCTCAGTTTAGCTTCTAACATTTACTGGTTTCTTGTAGGTACATATATGAGGGGTACTGATCCACGCTTTGATCCCTTTTGCGTATGGGGCAATGAGATATTCATGAGGAAATTAAGAAAGATTGTTAGGCGAAAGAAACAGGTGATTGGAATTAAGCTCTTTATTCACACTTTGTCGAAGACAACGGTGAACTTTAGGATGGTAAGTAATTAGTAGCCTTTTCCCCCGCCCACAACAAGTTACTCTATTAGACCTCAGTATCTGATATTTTTTCTCTTTTCAGTGGTTTCCGAAGCTATTAACTGATACCTTGTAAACTACATAAACAGTGTGAAGGCAACTAAGGTTAAAGTATATAATTCATGCTACCATGATAATGCTCTAGAAGTCTTCCTGAAGGCGGTGAAGGATGGGAGGGCGATCGTCACAAGGGGTTGGACAAAAGTGGTTCGTGCCTATGGCATGCAGGAAGGCACATTATGGGCATTCCGCTTCTTCAACACCGTCGGCAGTCAAAACTACAACGTGCCATGGTATCATTAGCTATATTTAAGACATTTTTCTAGATCAACGTCCATTTTGTGCATATAAATAAAATTACAACCGGAACTGCATGTGTTGTCGAAAGGGATGAGGATCGTCATTTGATCTAGGAACATCCAACTGTGCGGTTGTACGATCCGAGGGGTTTGGGTTCTGGCCAATCAGAAAGCACGACTCAGATCATGGGCGGGGTGGCGGGTTTGGTCGGCACATGGCTTTCATCAACAAACCGTGTGCTGTTCGCAAACCATATTGCATATTTTTGTTCACACATACTGTAGTAAGATTAATTGAGTGTGCTACCTCTATGATATAATAATAATAACAAAAAATAGTTCATATTCATTGCCTGAGCTGACAGCATATCAAGTTCAACATATTAATGGTTCTTACATCAACAGAAAACCGGGCATAACTCACAAATTCAGTACACGCGACAGTTCTAAATTGAACGAATTAAGTTGCATGGTGTGACGACCCCGATTCAATCGTACACTAATCATACACGCAAACGTGTACGATCAAGATCAGGGACTCACGGGAAGATATCACAACACAACTCTTAAATAAAAAATAAGTCATACAAGCATCATAATACAAGCCAGGGGCCTCGAGGGCTCGAATACAAGTGCTCAATCATAGACGAGTCAGCGGAAGCAACAATGTCTGAGTACAGACATAAGTTAAACAACTTTCCATAAGATGGCTAGCAACTAGGAAACAGATCGAAAGAGGCGTTGGCCTCCTGCTTGGGATCCTCCTAAACTATTCCTACTCGTCCTCGGCGGCCTGCATGTAGTAGTAGGCACCCTTGGTGTAGTAGGAGTCGTCGAAGGTGGCATCTGACTCCTGGGCTCCAGCATCTGGTTGCGATAGCCGATAAGAATGGAAAGGGGGAAAAGAGGGAGAAAAGCAACCGTGAGTACTCATCCAAAGTACTCGCAAGCAAGGATCTACACGACATATGCATGGGTATTTGTGTAAAGGGGCAATATTAGTGGACTAAATAGCAGAATGCCAGAATAAGAGGGGGATAGCTAGTCCTGTCGAAGACTACGCTTCTGGCAGCCTCCATCTTGAAGCAGTAGAAGAGAGTAGATGGTAAGTTAACAAAGTATCATCGCATATCATAATTCCTACCCGGTGATCCCCTCCTCTTCGCCCTGTGAGAGAGCGATCACCGGGTTGTATCTGGCACTTGAAAGGGTGTGTTTTATTAGGTATCCGACTCTAGTTGTCATAAGGTCGAGGTATAACTCCGGGTCATCCTTTTATCGAGGGACACGGGTATTCAAATATATAAACTTCCCTGCAGGGGTGCACCACATTTCCCAACACGCTCGATCCCTCTGGCCGGGCACACTTTTCTGGGTCATGTCCGTCCTCGGAAGATGTGACACCCCCGATTCAATCGTACACTAACCATGCACACAAACGTGTAGGATCAAGATCAGGGACTGATGGGAAGATATCACAACACAACTCTAAAAACATAAATAAGTCATACAAGCATCATAATACAAGCCAGGGGCCTCGAGGGCTCGAAAACAAGTGCTCGATCATAGAAGAGTCAGCGGAAGCAACAATATCTGAGTACAGACATAAGTTAAACAAGTTTGCCTTAAGAAGGCTAGCACAAACTCGGATACAGATCGAAAGAGGCGCAGGCCTCCTGCCTGGGATCCTCCTAACTACTCCTGATCGTCATCAGCGGGCTGCACGTAGTAGTAGGCACCTCCGGTGTAGTAGGAGTCGTCGTCGACGGTGGCGTCTAGATCCTGGGTTCCAACATCTGATTGCAACAACCAGGTAGAAGGGAAAGGGCAAAAGAGGTAGAAACGCAACCGTGAGTACTCATCCAAATTACTCGCACGCAAGGATCTACACTACATATGCATGGGTATCTGTGTAAAGGGCCATATCAGTGGACTGATGATGTAGGGTGGAACCCTAGATGGCCGATCTTTCACGAAAGGAGCAAGATCCCTCGAAGAACACGACGAACACGGGGAAGAACGGAGAGAAAACACAAAGAGAAACACTCAAGAACAAGCCCAATCACACATCCACTAGACAATCAAACACACAAGATCCACAAGGTACATGAACAACAAAGGGAAAGATACAAGGTAGCGTTCATCCCAATCCTTGGAGGAGTTGAGGTCTTGATATCCCGGAGGATCTTCTCACATGCTCACATGGAGGTCTTGAATCCAAGATGGATCTTCTCCGTAGAGGGGCCGCGGTCACTCTCGAAGAGACGATCCGGTATGGATGAGCAAAGCTCTATCTCTAATGAGCTACTACTTTGCTACCTTAGCTAGAATGAGGTGGGGGAGTATATATAGTCTACATCCACGAAGGGGTAAGTGAGAGGGGGGATACATGGGCCCTAGGCCCGCTCTCTGCGCGCAGGCAGGGCGGTAGTACCGGTCTCAGGGCGGTAGTACCACTTGCAGCAGTAGTACCGCTTAGGTGAGCGGTAGTACCGGACTCGGATCGTGCGAACACTGGAACTTGCCGGGTTGAGCCGTAGTGGCGTGGTAGTGGGGGAGCGGTAGTACCGCTGGAGGGCGCGGTAGTACCGCTTGCAAGCGGTAGTACCGCTTGGACCGGGCGGTAGTACCGCTCGTCCTGGGTCTTCTTCCTCCTTCTCTTCCATGCTTCCCTCGCGGATGGTGTAGTTGTTCCTTGGCGCTTGCACTCCTCCTCGTCGTCTGTAGTGTTCCGACAATACCTATGCATGCACACGGGTAGAGTGTCAAGTAGTATACCATCCTCGAAGAGGTCAAGTGAGCACGTGTAAAGGAGATGATTCACCTTTGTGTATGTGAAGTAGATGTCGCACGTGTCACTCGCCGAACAGACTCTTGACATGGTGATGTCCATAGGATGCTCCGCATCAACTGAACTGCAGAATGCCAAAATAAGAGGGGGATAACTAATCCTGTCGAAGACTACGCTTCTGGCAGCCTCCGTCTTGCACCATGTAGAAGAGAGTAGACTGAAGTCCTCCAGGTAGCATCGCATAGCATAAACCTACCCGACGATCCCCTCCTCGTTGCCCTGTTAGAGAGCGATCACCGGGTTGTATCTGGCACTTGGAAGGTTGTGTTTTATTAAGTAACCGGTTCTAGTTGTCATAAGGTCAAGGTACAACTCCAAGTCGTCCTGTTACCGAAGATCACGGCTATTCGAATAGATTAAAGATTAACTTCCCTGCAAAGGTGCACCACATAACCCAACACGCTCGATCCCATTTCGCCGGACACACTTTCCTGGGTCATGCCCGGCCTCAGAAGATCAACACGTCACGGCCCCACCTAGGCCAACAGAGAGGTCAGCACGCCAGTCTAAACCTAAGCGCACAGCGGTCTGGGCCCATCTCCCTTAGCACACCTGCACGTTGCGTGGGCGGCCGAAAGCAGACCTAGCCTAACAGGCGTTCCAGTCCAATCCGGCACGCGCCGCTCAGTTGCTGACGTCATGGAGGCTTCGGCTGATACCACAACGTCGAGTTCCCATAACTGTTCCCACGTAGTTGGTTAGTGCTATAGGCCAGTAGCCAGACTCAGATCAAATACCAAGAACTCGTTAAGCGTGTTATTTTGAAATAACCGCGAACACCGACCAGTGCCAGGCCCACCTCTCGCCTAGGTCGTCTCAACCTGCCCTGTCGCTCCGCCACAAGGATCCACTCGCGGGTACTCCTACGAGCCGACCCAACTTTAGTCACCACAGGTATCATGTGTAGTATATAAGTATATACGCGTGATCACCTCCCGAGTGATCACGGCCCGATAGTATAGCATGGTAGACGGACAAGAATGTAGGGCCACAGATGGAATACTAGCATCCTATACTAAGCATATAGGATTGCAGGTAAAGGTAACAATAGTAGTAGAAAGGACAGGCTATGCATCAGGATAGGATTAACGGAAAACAGTAACTGCTACCTCTTGAGCTTGCGTTGGATTTCCCCGAATAGGAAAGGATGATGCAGCAGACTAGCGTAAGTATTTCCCTCAGCTTTTGAGAACCAAGGTATCAATCCAGTAGGAGGCCACGCTCAAGTCCCTCGTACCTGCACAAAACGATAGCTACTCGCAACCAATGATTAGGGGTTGTCAATCCCTTCACGGTCACTTACGAGAGTGAGATCTGATAGAGATGATAGATAATATTTTTGGTATTTTTGATATAGAGATGCAAAGTACAAAGTAAAAGGCAAAGTAAAAAAGCAAAGCCAAATTAAAGTGATGGAGATTGATATGATGAGAATAGACCCGGGGGCCATAGGTTTCACTAGTGGCTTCTCTCAAGAGCATAAGTATTCTACGGTGGGTGAACAAATTACTGTTGAGCAATTGATAGAATTGAGCATAGTTATGAGAGTATCTAGGTATGATCATGTATATAGGCATCACGTCCGAGACAAGTAGATCGAAACGATTCTGCATCTGCTACTATTACTCCACGCACCGACCGCTATCCAGCATGCATCTAGAGTATTAAGTTAAAAACAGAGTAACGCCATAAGCAAGATGACATGATGTAGAGAGATAAATTCATGCAATATGAAATAAACCCCATCTTGTTATCCTCGATGGCGACGATGCAATATGTGCCTTGCTGCCCCTTCTATCACTGGGAAAGGACACAGCAAGATCGAAACCAAAGCTAAGCACTTATCCCATGGCAAGAAAAACCAATCTAGTAGGACAAACCAAACTAATAATTCGAAGAGACTTGCAAAGATAACCAATCATACATAAAAGAATTCAGAGAAGATTCAAATATTACTCATAGATAGACATGATCATAAACCCACAATTCATCGGTCTCAACAAACACACTGCAAAAAGAAGAAGATTACATCGAATAGATCTCCACGAGAGAGGGGGAGAACTTTGTATTGAGATCCAAAAAGAGAGAAGAAGCCATCTAGCTACTAACTATGGACCCAAAGGTCTGAGGTTAACTACTCACACTTCAACGAAGGGGCTGTGATGATGTAGAAGCCCTCCGTGATGACGGCCCTCTCCTGCGGAGCTCCGGAACAGGCCCAAGATGGGATCTCGTGGATACAGAAAGTTGTGGCGGTGGAATTAGGGTTTTGGCTCCTGTTCTGATCGTTTGGGGGTACATAGGTATATATAGGAGAAAGAAGTACGTCGGTGGAGCTCCGAGGGGCCCATGAGGTAGGGGGCGTGCCCTAAGGGGGGGGCCTACCACCCTCGTGACCCTCTCTCTGATGCCTTGGCGTAGGGTCGAAGTCTCCTGGATCACGTTTAGTGAGAAAATCACGTTCCCGAAGATTTTATTCCGTTTGGACTCCGTTTTGTATTCTCTTTCTTCGAAACACTGAAATAGGCAAAAAACAGCAATTCTGGGCTGGGCCTCCGGTTAATAGGTTAGTCCCAAAAATAATATAAAATTGGAAAATAAAGCCCAATATAGTCCAAAACAGTAGACAATATAGCATGGAGCAATCAAAAATTATAGATACGTCGGAGACGTATCAGGCATCCCCAAGCTTAATTCCTGCTCGTCCTCGCGTAGGAAAATGATAAAAAGAGAATTTTTGATGCGGAGTGCTACTTGGCAGAATTTCAATGCAAATCTTCTTAATCGCGGTATGAATATTCAGATTCGAAAGATTGAAGACAAAAGTTTATGTTGACATAAAAAAAATACTTCAAGCATACTAACAAAGCAATCATGTCTTCTCAAAATAACATGGCCAAAGAAAGTTATCCCTACAAAATCATATAGTCTGGCTATGCTCTATCTTCACCACACAAAGTATTTAAATCATGCACAACCCCGATGACAAGCTAAGCAATTGTTTCATACTTTAACATTTTCAAAACTTTTTCGATCTTCACGCAATACATGAGCGTGAGCCATGGATGTAGCACTATCTGTGGAATAGAATGGTGGTTGTGGAGAAGACAAAAAGAGGGGAAGATAGTCTCACATTAACTAGGCGTATCAACGGGCTATGGAGATGCCCATTAATACATATCAATGTGAGTGAGTAGGGATTGCCATGCAAAGGATGCACTAGAGCTATAAGTATATGAAAGCTCAACAAAAGAAACTAAGTGGGTGTGCATCCAACTCGCTTGCTCACGAAGACATAGGGCATTTTGAGGTAGCCCATCATTGGAATATACAAGCCAAGTTCTACAATGAAAAATTCCCACTAGTATATGAAAGTGACAAAATGAGAGACTCTCTATCATGAAGATCATGGTGCTACTTTGAAGCACAAGTGTGGTAAAAGGATAGTAGCATTGTCCCTTCTCTCTTTTTCTCTCATTTTTTTATTTTTTTATCTTGGGCCTTCTCTTTTTTTATGGCCTCTTTTCTTTTCTCTTTTTTTTTATTTTTCGTCCGGAGTCTCATCCCGACTTGTGGGGGAATCATAGTCTCCATCATCCTTTCCTCACTTGGGACAATGCTCTAAAAATGATGATCATCACACTTTTATTTTTCTTACAACTCAACAATTACAACTCGATACTTAGAACAAGATATAACTCTATATGAATGCCTCCGGCGGTGTACCAGGATATGCAATGAATCAAGAGTGACATGTATGAAAGAATTATGAATGGTGGCTTTGCCACAAATACGATGTCAACTACATGATCATGCTAGCAATATGACAATGATGGAGCGTGTCATAATAAACGGAACGGTGGAAAGTTGCATGGCAATATATCTCGGAATGGCTATGGAAATGCCATGATAGGTAGGTATGGTGGCTGTTTTGAGGAAGGTATATGGTGGGTGTATGATACGGGCGAAAAGCGCACGGTATTAGAGAGGCTAGCAATGGTGGAAGGATGGGAAAAAGTGCGTATAATCCATAGACTCAACATTAGTCATAAAGAACTCATATACTTATTGCAAAAATCTAGAAGTTATCAAAGCAAAGTATTACACGCATGCTCCTAGGGGGATAGATTGGTAGGTAAAGACCATCGCTTGTCCTCGACCGCCACTCATAAGGAAGACAATCAATAAATAAATCATGCCCCGACTTCATCACATAACGGTTCACCATACGTGCATGCTACGGGAATCACAAACTTCAACGCAAGTATTCTTTAAATTCACAACTACTCAACTAGCATGACTCTAATATTATCACCTCCATATCTCAAAATGATTATCATGCTTCAATATTTTCTTAGTATTCAACGCACTCAAAAGAAAGTTTCACAAATCTTGAATACCAAGCTTATTATTATTGAGCAATTTACCATGCTATTAAGACTCTCAAAAAGATCTAAGTGAAGTATGAGAGATCAATAGTTTCTTTAAAACAAATCCACCACCGTGCTCTAAAAGATCTAAGTGAAGCACATAGAGCAAAATTATAACGCTCAAAAGATATAAGTGAAGCACATAGAGCAAAACTTCATAGCTCAAAAGATATAAGTGAAGCACATAGAGTATTCTATAAAATTTTAATTCATGTATGGCTGTCTCAAAAAGGTGTGTACAGAAAGGATGATTGTGGCGCACTAACAAACAAAGACACAAATAATACAAGACGCTCCAAGCAAAACACATATCATGTTGGTGAATAAAAATATAGCTCCAAGTAAAATACCGATGGAAGTAGACGAAAGAGGGGATGCCTTCCAGGGCATCCCCAAGCTTTGACTTTTTGGTGTCCTTGGATTATCTTGGTGGTTCCATGGGCATCCCCAAGCTTAGGCTCTTGCCACTCCTTGTTCCATAATCCATCAAAAGATTTCACCCAAAACATGAAAACTTCACAACACAAAACTCAATAGAAATCTCGTGAGCTCCGCTAGAGAAAGAAAACAAAGAACCACTCAAGGTACTGTAATGAACTCATTATTTATTTATATTGGTGTTAAACCTACTGTATTCCAACTTCTCTATGTATTATAAACTATTTTACTAGCCATAGATTCATCAAAATAAGCAAACAACACACGAAAAACAGAATCTGTCAAAACAGAACAGTCTGTAGTAATCTATAACTAACGCAAACTTCTGGAACTCCAAAAAACTACAAAGATTAGACGACCTAGAAAATTTGTTTATTGATCAGCAGAAATTGGAATCAGTATTTTATCATGTTCTGGTGATTTTTAATAATTTGGGCACCGAGCGCAAAGTTTCTAGAAACTACAGCAAGATCAAATAACTATTATCCAAGAATATCCAATAGGTCTAACTTGGCACAAACACTAACTAAAACACAAAACCACATCCGAACAGAAGGTAGATGGGTTATTTATTCCCTAACAGAAGAAAAACACATAAAAAACTAAAAATAAAATTGGGTTGCCTCCCAACTAGCGCTGTCGTTTAACACCGCTAGCTAGGCACAAAAGCGAGGATAGATCTAGGTATTGCCATCTGTGGTAGGCAATCCATAAGTGGCTCTCATGATAGTTTCATATGGAAATTTTATTTTCTTTCTAGGAAAGTGTTCCATGCCCTTTTTTAATGGAAATTGAAGTCTAATATTCTCTTCCTTCGTATATATAATAGCACCAACCGTTCTAAGGAAAGGTCTACCAAGAATAATAGGGCAAGAAGGATTGCAATCTATATCAAGAACGATAAAATCTACGGGCACATAGTTCCTATTTGCAACAATAAGAACATAATTAATCCTTCCCATAGGTTTCTTAATAGTGGAATCCGCAAGATGCAAGTTTAGAGAGCAATCATCAAGATCACGGAAATCTAGCAAATCACACAAGGTTTTGGGGATAGTGGAAACACTAGCACCCAAATCACACAACGCATAAAACTCATGATCCTTAATTTTAATTTTAATAGTAGGTTCCCACTAATCATAGAGTTTTCTTGGGATAGAGACTTTCAACTCAAGTTTTTCTTCATAAGATTGCATCAAGGCATCAACAATATGTTCGGTAAAGGCTTTCTTTTGACTATAAGCATGAGGAGAATTTAGCACGGATTGCAACAAGGAAATACAATCAATTAAAGAGCAACTTTCATAATTAAATTCCTTGAAATCGAATATACTGGGTTTAGCAACATCTAGGGTTTTTATTTCTTTCAATCCCACTTTCATCAATTTCGTCATAAAGACCTAAATACTATGAATTTTTGGAACGCCTTATAGGTAAAGGAAGATCATATTCAGTTTCATCAAGATTCATATTGCAAAACAAAGATTTGATAGGGGACAAATTAATAACTTTTAGATCTTCATCTTAATTTTCATAGGAATTGGAAGAACACGCTTTAATAAAGGCATCTTTGGAAGCACGCATCCTAGCGGTTCTTTCCTTGCACTCATCAATGGAAATTCTCATGGCTTTGAGAGACTCATTGATATCATGCTTAGGAGGAATATATCTAAGATTTAAAGAATCAACCTCAAGAGAAATTCTATCAACGTTCCTAGCCAAATCATCAACTTTAAGAAGATTCTCTTCAAGCAAGGCATTAAAATTCTTTTGTGAATTCATAAACTCTTTAACACTACTCTCAAATTTAGAGGGCATCTTATTAAAATTTCCATAAGAGTTGTTGTAGGAACTTCCATAATTATTAGAAGGATTACTAGGATAAGGCCTAGGATTAAAGTTCCCTCTATACGCGTTGTTACCAAAATTATTCCTACCAACAAAATTCACATCCATAGATTCATTGTTGTTATCAATAAAAGTAGACAAAGGCATATCATTAGGATCGGAGGAAACACTCTTAGCAGCAAATAATTTCATAAGTTCATCCATCTTTCCACTCAAAACATTAATTTCTTCTATCGCATGCACTTTAGAAGATTTTTCAGTAAGCCATTGAGAATAATTAACCATAATATTATCTAGGAGTTTAGTAGCATCTCCTAAAGTGATTTCCATAAAAGTGCCTCCCGCGGCCGAATCTAAAAGATTTCTAGAAGCAAAATTCAATCCGGCATAAATTTTTTGTATAATCATCCACAAATTCAAACCATGAGTAGGGCAATTATGTAGCATTAATTTCATTCTCTCCCAAGCTTGTGCAACATGTTCATGATAAAGTTGCTTAAAATTCATAATGTCATTTCTAAGAGCGATGATCTTAGCGAGAGGAAAATACTTAGAGATAAAAGCATCTTTGCACTTGTTCCAAGAATCAATACTATTTTTAGGCAAAGACGAAAACCAAGCTTTAGCACGATCTCTAAGCGAAAAAGGAAATAACTTCAATTTAACGACATCATTATCGACATCTTTCTCCTTTTGCATATCACATAAATCAACAAATCTATTAAGATGAGTAGCGGCATCTTCACTAGGAAGGCCGGCAAATTAATCTTTCATAACAAGATTCAACAAAGCAGTATTGATTTCACAAGATTCAGTATTGGCAAGAGGAACAATCGGAGTTCTAAGGAAATCATTATTATTGGTATTGGTGAAGCCACACAATTTGGTAGTATCTTGAGCCATCGCGACAAACAAGCAATCCAACACACGAGCAAACAAAAGGCAAGCGAGAAAATGGCAAACGGAAAGAGAGGCGAATAAAACGGCAAGGGTGAAGTGGGCGAGAGGAAAATGAGAGGCAAATGGAAACTAATGTAATGCGAGAGATAGGGATTGTGATGGGTACTTGGTATGTTGATTTTTGCGTAGAATCCCCGGCAACGGCGCCAGAAATTCTTCTTGCTACCTCTTGAGCTTGCGTTGGATTTCCTCGAAGAGGAAAGGATGATGCAGCAGAGTAGATTAAGTATTTCCCTCAGTTTTTGAGAACCAAGGTATCAATCCAGTAGGAGGCCACACTCAAGTCCCTCGTACCTGCACAAAACGGTAGCTACTCGCAACCAACGCGATTAGGGGTTGTCAATCCCTTCACGGTCACTTACGACAGTGAGATCTGATAGAGACGATAGATAATATTTTTGGTATTTTTGATATAGAGATGCAAAGTAAAAAGTAAAAGGCAAAGTAAAAAGCAAAGCAAAATTAAAGTGATGGAGATTGATATGATGAGAATAGACCCGGGGGGCATAGGTTTCACTAGTGGCTTCTCTCAAGAGCATAAGTATTCTATGGTGAGTGAACAAATTACTGTTGAGCAATTGACAGAATTGAGCATAGTTATGAGAATATCTAGGTATGATCATGTATATAGGAATCACGTCCGAGACAAGTAGACCGAAACGATTCTACATCTACTATTATTACTCCACTCATCGACCGCTATCCAGCATGCATCTAGAGTATTAAGTTAAAAACAGAGTAATGCCTTAAGCACGATGACATGATGTAGAGAGATAAATTCATGCAATATGAAATAAACCCCATCTTGTTATCCTCGATGGCAACAATGCAATACGTGCCTTGCTGCCCCTTCCGTCACTGGGAAAGGACACCGCAAGATCGAACCCAAAGCTAAGCACTTCTCCCATGGCAAGAAAAACCAATCTAGTAAGCCCAACCAAACTGATAATTCGAAGAGACTTGCAAAGATAACCAATCATACATAAAAGAATTCAGAGAAGATTCAAATATTACTCATAGGTAGACTTGATCACAAACCCAAAATACATCGGTCTCAACAAACACACCGCAAAAAGAAGAAGATTACATCGAATAGATCTCCACGAGAGGGGGGGGGACTTTGTATTGAGATCCAAAAAGAGAGAAGAAGCCATCTAGCTACTAACTATGGACCCGAAGGTCTGAGGTAAACTACTCACACTTCATCGGAGGGGCTATGATGATGTAGAAGCCCTCCGTGATGACGGCCCTCTCCGGCAGAGCTCCGGAATAGCCCCCAAGATGGGATCTCGTGGATACAAAAAGTTGCGGCGGTGGAATTAGGTTTTTGGCTCTTGTTCAGATCGTTTGGGGGTACATAGGTATATATAGGAGAAAGAAGTACGCCGGTGGAGCTCCGAGGGGCCCACGAGGCAGGGGGCGCGCCCTAAGGGGGGGGGCGCCCCCACCCTCGTGATCGTCTCTCTGATGCCTTGGCGTAGGGTCCAAGTCCCCTAGATCACGTTCGGTGAGAAAATTACGTTCCCGAAGATTTTATTCCGTTTGGACTCCGTTTGATATCCTGTTTCTTCGAAACACTGAAATAGGCAAAAAAAACAACAATTCTGGGCTGGGCCTCCGGTTAATAGGTTAGTCCCAAAATTAATATAAGAGTGGAAAATTAAGCCCAATATAGTCCAAAACAGTAGGTAATATAGTATGGAGGAATCAAAAATTATAGATACGTTGGAGACATATCAGTAACATGTTACACTACTCTAATGCAAGCAGTAGAGAGTAGAGTAGGCGATATCTGGTGATCAAGGGGAGGGCTTTCCTGGAAGCTCAGCCGAGAAGGAGGGGTCGTCAACATCGTAGTTGTATTGGGTAGCAGCGGCGTCAGTCTCGGTGTCTAGCAAGAGAAGAGGGGGGGAAGAAACAATAAATACAATGCAAACAAATGCATGACGATGCATGACATGACAAAGCGTGATGCTAGGATTGCCCAATCACGGTAGTAGGTGATACCGTTGAAGGGGGGAAACATCCGGGAAAGTATTCCCGGTGTTTCGCATTTTTGGGCAGAGGTACCGGAGGGTGAAAGTTTGAGTTTGATAGGTTAGGGATGTGTGGGAGACGAACGGGTTGCGTATCCAGATTCGTCTCATCGTTCTAAGCAACTTTCATGTAGAAAACTTTTTCATCCGAGCTATGGTTTAAATTCTATTAATTTTCAAAGTTTTATTAATATTTTGAAATTACTTTTAAATATGAAAATAAATGCTAAAATGCTAGGCGCACGCAGCACAGTGTACACCAAAGTGTACCCAGTGGCTGACAGGTGGGCCAGGGGGTCCTAGTTGACCAGTCAACGTGCTAAAATGCTAGGCGCACTGATGCGGAGCATCCCAAGGTCATCCCCATGGATCTACCATCGTCTCACCAAGTTCCTAAAGGACCCATGACTCGAGCACGTGCAAGAGCTCTCGAAACCGAGGTGACATCTCTCCTCTCACAATTCCACTTCGATACACATGAGACATGGATACTATCTCAAACGGAGACGTTGTGTGTACTCAGGTACCGAGGAGTAAGCCATGGAGACGCCGTGGAGCAAGGAGAACCCGAAGAGGAAGATGGACGTCAAGAGATGGAAGAGAATCCGGCCGCTCCAGAACCAGCGGTACTACCGCTCCCTACAGCGGTACTACCGCTCCCTCCAGCGGTACTACCGCTCCCCACTGCCGCACTTCCACTGACGAGCAGTACTACCGCCATGCGCCCGGTACTAAAAAACTGCATCACGAGCGGTACTACCGCTCAACCTAAGCGGTACTACCGCTGACCGCGGTACTACCGCCCTCTGGCCGGTACTACCGCCCTGCCTGCGCGCAGAGAGCGGGCCTAGGGCCCATGTACCCCCACTTTCACTTACCCTTTCGTGGATTTAGACTATAGATACTCCCCCACCTCATTCGAGCTGAGGTCAGCGTTGATTTAGCTCATATGTGAGATAGAGCTTCGCTCATCCATCCGGATCATTTCTTCGAGAGTGACCGCGGCCCCTCCTCGGAGAAGATCCTCGTGGATTCAAGACCTCCTCACGGAGAAGACCCCCATCAAGACCTCCTCATGGAGAAGAACCGGTTACTTTGTATCGTCCTTTGTTGACCTTGGATCATCGTGTATCTCTTTGTGTTCATCGATCTAGCATATGCGTGATCTATTTCTTGTTGGTTGAGTGTTTCTCTTGTGTTTTCCCCTCGTTCTTCCCCGTGTTCGTCGTGTTCTTCGAGGGATCTCGCTCCTTTCGTGAAAGATCGGCCGTCTAGGGTTCTACCCTACATCATCTTGGTATCATGAGCCACGTTGATCACGATTTCGGAGCCCCCTCTCTTTGCTTTCTAGCTTGATTTTATTGTTGATCGTCCTAATTCGAAAATCCCCACCAAAAATAGCCCCAAATTTTTTTTGTGATTTGTTGGTGTGATGAAGTTTTATTGGATTTGATCCATGGATTTGTTTGATTTCGAGTGGATCTAGCATCTCCCCAAGTTTCCCCACTTTCCATCCACGAAATCTCTCCAATTTTGACCTCGAAATCATCCATTTCCGCCCCAAATTCGCCTTCCGTTTCGATCTACGAAAATTCCCGACCCGAGCGGTACTACCGCACGTCAGAGCGGTACTACCGTAACTTGCGCGGTACAAAAAATAGTCCGGCGCGGTACTACCATCCCACGAGCGGTACAAAAAAAAGTCCGGAGCGGTACTACCGTGCCTGGCGCGGAACAAAAAAATTGCCACGCGGTACTACCGCCCTTGACAGTTTCAGCTTTCCAACTTTCACCGTTTTGTCCATAACTTCCACATCCGGAGTCCGATTTTAGCGTTCTTTAGCTCGTTGAGTAGCTATTGACATCCTCTATCCACCTAGATAGGTTTCACCAACATTTGACTCCATCACATTTTTCGAACTTTGGCATCTTTGCCTAGGGTCACCATCACATCCCCCGCATACCCATCACCGACTTCCGCAACCACCACCGCTTTCCGCTACCACCATTTGACCTTTGCTTTGAGAATTTGAGTTGTGGTTTCCGTATCCTTTTGTGTTTCGGCTATCTAGGTACGGTTCGACATCAACATCACCACCGCTCATCTTCGCCAAGGACTACTACGAACGACTACCTCACTTTGGTATCACTTTCACCTTGGATATCATCTTGGTATCGTGATATCGTCATACTCTCTTGCAATTGCATTGATAACCCCATGGCCTTACTTTTGCGTCACTTACCCATCGAGACTAGCCATTGAGTATTTCCGGCAACGTGACTTGTGCACATTAGTGTTCATTACTTCCCATTATCATCTTGTTGCATATCTCGGCATCATCACTTGTGTCACAAAGTTGTTGTCGCATACACAATTGCTATCTTGGTTCGTGAAGCATTGCATGAGAAAAGAGCTCAAACATCAAAGAGCCAAACAAGCTTTTAAGCAAAAGAGGAAAGATAAGCAAAGAGCTCATAAGCAAGAACCATAGCAAAATCCAACATTAAGATTGTCATACTCGATCATCTTGGATCAAAGCATAGGAACATCATACATATGGCATACTTGGGATAGAAGTCGTTGCATCTTTGCTTAGTAGGTTGTGCACAAGTTCGTATCCGCCTATTGTGCAATCGTGCTAGCGTCTCTCTAGTGTTGTGCAACAAGAGCATCTTGGTGAATTCCACGTTTTGGCTCATCCTTGGTTGCATAACCCCATCTTATCTATTTGCGTGTGTGTTTCCGTGTACCATATCTTGCTATTGGTCTACTTGTTGCATTTGCAAATTTGTGAATCTTTTCCAACATTATTGAGTCTCACTTACAATTGCATCAAATTTTTGTGCCACCATCCTAACCGAGCTCCACCATAAGCTTTTACTTGTGTAGGTGTGAGAACCGACAAGAATTGGTACAAATTGTGCTATTTCCTTGCTACACATTGGAGTCATCTTTGATCCATTGTCAACATTGGTCAAGGTACATTGGATATTGGTTCTTTCCTTTCTCCCTCTCACATATCTTTGTTTGGAATGATGGATAGGCCAAGTACTTCTACCAATCCACTCTTAATGGAGCAAGACGACGACATGTCTTCCTTCGTCACCAAGAATCAACTATTTGGTGCACAACGGGCTTTGCATCAAGAACAACTTTCTTTGGGCGACCGCATCGACAATCTCGCCACCGACCTACGACAATCCAAGAATCGTACAAGGGACTACTTCGACAACAAGCTCGACGAGCACAAGGTTGAGAACGACGCAAGAATGGACGAGATTCGAGCTTTGTTACTTCGTTCTACTCCGCCAACTTCGTCAAGAAGGAGTCGCTCAAGTCGACACTCCGACGACACCATCTCCGGTTCAAGTACACCGACATCGAACACTCTTCGTCGTGCCGTGCGTCAAGATCGTCAAGCAAATCGCAATCCTCTACACGACACCGACTCTCAAGAGCATCGACATCGCCAAAACCAAGCCGCTTTTGCTCAAGCACAAGAACGGCAACGTCTACGACAACAAGAACAAGAGGAGCGTGCGCGACAACATCAAGATGCACAAGACGCCGAGGCGGAACGTCAAGAACAACGACTACGTGAAGCTCAAGCACTTGAGGCGCAATGTGCACTTCGTGATTCAAGTCGTGCCGTAGCCGATCGAGGCCGACAAGCTCGTCTCCAACAAGAAGCACTTCGTGATGAAGCTCAGAACGACTTTACCAAGGCCACGTGCATTGCCAAGTTCCTCGTCAAGATAGACAAGCTCATCCTCAAGCGCGACAAGAACGTCAAGTCCATCGAGAGCAAGAAGACAATGGACCCAAACATCGCCAAGAGCAACATGAGGAAGTGAACCAACTTCGCCAAGAGCGCCATGACAATGTCAATCCTCAACGACATGGACGTCATCATCCCCAACACAATGAAGAGCAACGATATGGCAAGCTCAAGTTCACCATGCCCAAGTTCAATGGAAGCAACGACCCCGAAGGGTACATCTCATGGGCATTGAAGGTTGACAAAATCTTCCGCTTGCACAACTACGAAGAAGAGAAGAAGATCGCAATGGCATCCCTCGAATTCCAAGACTACGTCCTCATTTGGTGGGAACAAGTCATTGAGCGCCGAGCGGCAAGAGGTGAACCACCCATCACCACTTGGAGACAAATGAAGGATGTCATGCGAGCACGGTTCGTGCCAAACTACTACAACCATGACCTCTTCAAGAAGCTTCAACAACTCAAACAAGGAACCAAGAGCGTTGAAGAGTACTACAAGGAAATGGAGATTGCCATGATACGAGCCAACATCAAGGAAGATGATGAGCAAACTATGGCACGGTTCTTGAAAGGACTCAATCATCCTATCAAGAAGATTGCCGATTTCCAACCTTACTCGAACCTCGTCGAGTTAGTGCACCAAGCTACCAAAGCGGAACGGCAAGTACAAGAAGACTTCAAGTACGCCAAGTTCTCATCCAAGTCCTATGGTCTCGCCAACAATCAAGCTTCGACGACTCCAACACCTTCTACATCTACAAAGCCTTCTACAAGCAACGGCGACAAGTCAAGTTACAAGAAAGCTTCGACAAGCACAAGTCATCCTTCTACTACAAGAAACTTCAAGAAAGCTTCATCATCATCTACTCCAACCGATGAGACCATCAAGACGAGTTCTATCAAATGCTTCACATGCGGCGGCCGAGGCCACAAGTCCTTCGAGTGCACAAACAGGCGCACCATGATCCTCAACGACGACGGAACCTATGATTCCATGAGTGAAGGCGAAATGGAAGCTCTTGAGCAAGTGGCCATGCACCGACAAGTGAACAATGAAGATGAAGATGACCAAGTCTTTTGCGATGAAGATTCAAGTCCCGCTCTTGTTGTCTCCAAGGTCTTGACTCTTCAACATCAACAAGACGAAGATCAACGATGCCATATTTTCCACACAAAGGCCGGCATCAATGGACGTTCCGTCAAGGTCATCATCGATGGAAGTAGTTGCCACAACTTAGCAAGTGAAGAACTTTGCTCCAAGCTCCAATTGGTCAAGATGAAGCACCCTCACCCCTACAAGGTTCAATGGCTAAGCGACACCGGCACCATACAAGTCGAGCATAGAGTACAAGTCTCTTTCAAGATCGGCGCCTATGAAGACACATTGGAATGTGATGTCCTCCCAATGACCGTTTGCCACCTCCTACTTGGACGACCATGGCAATTTGACCGAGGTGTCATTCACAATGGGCGTACAAATCACTATAGCTTCAAGATGAAAGGGAAAGAGTTCGTGCTACGTCCTATGTCTCCAAGCCAAGTACTCGCCGACAAGCAAGCCACCCATCGTGGAGAAAATAGTGAGAGAGCGAACCACCAAAAAGAGAGTGAGCGCCACAAGCCCAAATTGAGTGCCTCCACGATGAGCGACAAGAAAAACTTAGTTCTCTTTGCCACCAAACGTGAGATGAGAGAAGTGTGTGAGAACCCATCGAGTGTCCTACAGTATGTCCTATTGTGCAAGGACGAGGTCACAAAAACTAACAACTCTCGCGATCTACCTTTGGTGTTATCTTATCTATTGCAGGAATTCCAAGATGTTTTCCCCGATGAGCTCCCTCCGGGTCTTCCTCCACTACGAGGCATTGAGCACCAAATTGATCTCATCCCCGGAGCGCCGCTTCCCAACAAATCTCCATACCGCGTCAACCCCGAAGAAACCAAAGAAATACAAAGGCAAGTAAAGCATCTCATAGACTATGGACATGTGCGTGAAAGTTTGAGTCCTTGTGCCGTACCGGTCATTCTTGTTCCAAAACGTGACGGTAGCTCTCGCATGTGCTCCGATTGTAGACCTATCAATGCTATCACCGTTAGCTATAGGTACCCCATTCCACGCCTTGATGATATGCTTGATGAACTTAGTGGTGCCACTATCTTTTCCAAAATTGATCTTAAAAGTGGTTACTATCAAATCCGCATCCAAGAGGGTGATGAATGGAAAACCGCTTTCAAAACAAAGTTTGGTCTATATGAGTGGCTAGTCATGCCTATGGGTTTATCGAAAGCACCCGGTACTTTCATGCGTCTTATGCATCACGTTTTTCGACCTTACCTTGGTGAATTTGTTGTTGTCTACTTTGATGATATACTTGTGTTTAGCAAATCTCTCAAAGAGCATGTCACCCACCTTCGCACCGTGCTACAAACTCTTCGAAAAGAGCAACTTTATGCTAATATGGAAAAATGCCTATTTGGTGTTGACAAGCTTGTTTTCTTGGGTTTCGTAGTTTCTTCTAAGGGTGTTCATGTTGATGAAACTAAGATCAATGCTATTAAAACTTGGCCCCAACCAACCAATTTACAACAAGTGCATAGTTTTCTTGGTTTAGCCGGTTTCTACCGTAGATTTGTGAAGGATTTTAGCACCATTGCTTCACCTTTGCATGCTTTGAGTAAGAAAAATGCACCATTTGTTTGGGGACCATCTCAAGATATTGCTTTCAATGAGCTTAAGAATTTGCTTACTCATGCCCCCGTGCTTGCATTACCCAACTTTGACAAACCTTTCGAAATACATTGCGATGCTAGTGGTAATGGCATAGGAGGTGTGTTAACGCAAGAGAAGCGCCCCATTGCATACTTTAGCGAGAAACTCTCCGGAGCGCAACTCAATTACCCCATCTATGACAAAGAGCTTTATGCTTTAGTGCAAGTTTTGCATGAATGGGAACATTACCTTCGCCCTCATGAGTTCATCATCCATACCTACCATGAAACACTTAAATATCTTAAGGGTCAAACTAAGTTGAACAAGCGTCATGCTAAATGGAGTGAATTTATTGAATCATTTCCTTATGTCATCAAGTATATTAAGTGATGCGGAGCATCCTATGGACATCACCATGTCAAGAGTCCGTTCGGCGAGTGACACGTGCGACATCTACTTCACATACACAAAGGTGAATCATCTCCTTTACACGTGCTCACTTGACCTCTTCGAGGATGGTATACTACTTGACACTCTACCCGTGTGCATGCATAGGTATTGTCGGAACACTATAGACGACGAGGAGGAGTGCAAGCGCCAAGGAACAACTACACCATCCGCGAGGGAAGCATGGAAGAGAAGGAGGAAGAAGACCCATGACGAGCGGTACTACCGCCCGGTCCAAGCGATACTACCGCTTGCAAGCGGTACTACCGCTCCAGAACGAGCGGTACTACCGCGCCCTCCAGCGGTACTACCGCTCCCCCACTACCGCGCCACTACCGCTGCAAGCGGTACTACCGCCCTGAGGCTGGTACTACCGCCCTGCCTGCGCGCAGAGAGCGGGCCTAGGGCCCATGTATCCCCCCTCTCACTTACCCCTTCGTGGATGTAGACTATATATACTCCCCCACCTCATTCTAGCTAAGGTAGCAAAGTAGTAGCTCATTAGAGATAGAGCTTTGCTCATCCATACCGGATCGTCTCTTCGAGAGTGACCGCGGCCCCTCTACGGAGAAGATCCACCTTGGATTCAAGACCTCCATGTGAGCATGTGAGAAGATCCTCCAGGATATCAAGACCTCAACTCCTCCAAGGATTGGGATGAACGCTACCTTGTATCTTTCCCTTTGTTGTTCATGTACCTTGTGGATCTTGTGTGTTTGATTGTCTAGTGGATGTGTGATTGGACTTGTTCTTGAGTGTTTCCCCTTGTGTTTTCTCTCCGTTCTTCCCCGTGTTCGTCGTGTTCTTCGAGGGATCCCTCTCCTTTCGTGAAAGATCGGCCATCTAGGGTTCCACCCTACATCATCTTGGATCAGAGCCAGCTCTAGCTCATGATCATCTTGGTATCATGAGCCACGTTGATCACGATTTCGGAGCCCCCTCTCTTTGTTTTCTAGCCTAGTTTTGTTGATTTCGTCCTAAATTCGAAAATTCCCCACCAAAAATAGCCCCAAAATTTTTTGTGGTTTGTTGGTTAGATGATGTTTTGTTGATTTAGATCCATGGATTTGCTTGGTTTCGAGTGGATCTAGCATCTCCCCAAGTTTCCCCACTTTCCATCCACAAAATCTCTCCAATTTTGACCCCGAAATCATCCATTTCTGCCCCAAAATGGCGTCCTGTTTCGATCTACAAAAATTCCCGACCCGAGCAGTACTACCGCACGTCAGCGCGGTACTACCGTAACTTGCGCGGTACAAAAAAAAGTCCGGAGCGGTACTACCGCCCCGCGAGCGGTACAAAAAAAAGTCCGGCGCGGTACTACCACCCATCAGCGCGGTACTACCGTCCCTGGCGCGGTACTAAAAAAAATCCCGAGCGGTACTACCGCCCGTGACTGTTTCAGCATTCCGAGTTTCACCGTTTTGTCCATAACTAATTCATCCGAAGTCCGTTTTTGACGTTCTTTAGCTCGTTTTGAAGCTATTGACATCCCCCATCCCATAAAAATACTACCACCACCATTTGACTCCATCAAATTTTTGGAACTTTGGCATCTTTGCCTAGGGCTTCCACCACATCCTCCGCAAAACCACCATAGCCTTCCGCAACCTAACCCAATTTGTTCCCCATAGCATTAGTGGTTGTTTGAGTTGCGATTCGAGTCTCCTAAGGTGTTTAGGCTACTTAGGGACGGTTTGTTCTTCATCAACCACCACCATAACTTCCGCATAGACTTACCCAACACACACTTCCGCCATCCCAACCTAACCCAATTTTGTTTGTGTTGTGAGTTGTGTCTCCTAAGGTGTTTCGGCTACTTAGGGACATGCTTCCAACTCCGACACCGTGTATAGTACACCGCTTTACCCTCGACTTCCGCATTGCGTCTCAAAACCCCATCATTGCATTTAGGCAATCCCATTGAGCTTCCGCAACCACCACCGCATTCCCGCTACCACCAATTGACTTTTGTCCTTGAGATTTTGAGTTGTGGTTTTTCCGTTTCCTAAGGTGTTTCGGCTACTTAGGGACGAGTCTCCATCATCTTGGTATCTACATCAAGATCATCGCCACTCATCATCGCCAAGGACGGTAACCTCGACGACTCCATTGTATATTCCCTTGCATTTGCATTGATAACCCCTAGCCCATTTTGCGTTACTTACCTATCGAGACTAGCCATTTGAGTATTGTCGGCAACGTTACTTGTGCACATTAGGGATCTACACCTACCATTGCATACATACCATATCAAATTGGTATCATATCATCCCTTGTGTCACAAGATTGTTCCCGCATATACACAATTGCTATCTTAGTTTGTGCATTTCGCAAAGTGGCCATACAAAAAAAGAGATAATAAGCTTTTAAGCAAAAGAGAAGAGCAACGAAGCTTGTAATCAAGTGCCATAGCATGATACCACATTGCATATAAGATTGTCATATCCGATCATCTTGGATCAAACACCGGGAACCATACATCTATAGCATACTTGGGATAGAAGTTTATCCATTTTGCATATCATAGGTTGTGCACAAGTGTCGTATCCGCATATAGAGCAATCGTGCTAGCGTCTCTCTTGAGTTGTGCAACACGAGCGTTTTCCGTGGACTCCACATTTTCTGCTCATTCCTTGGTTGCACGACCCCATTTATCTATCCGTGTGTGCGTTTCCGTGTGCCATTCTTTGCTATTGGTCTACTTGTTTCACTTGCGAATTTGTGAATCTCTTTCAACATTATTGACTCTTGCTAACATTTTGCATTAAATTTTTGTGCCACTATCCTCACCGAGCTACACCATAAGCTTTAGTTTGTAGGTGTGAGTGAACAAGTCCGGTACCAATTCCACTATTCTTTCATCTCACATTGAGTGAAACGAGATACATCCTCAACTTTGGGAAAAGGTAACTTGGTATTGTTTATCTCATTTCCTACTCACCTCTACTCGAGTCTTGTGATGGATAGGCAAGGCATTTCACCCGCGGTCTACAACAACGATGAGTTCGATGCCAAGTACCACTACACCGACGCCAAGATGCAAGCTCAAATGGAGGAGATCAAAGCGCTCATCAAGGCCTACAAGAGATCTTCCTCATCTTCGAGAAGACACTCAAGAGCACATTCTTCCGAGCTACCATCTCCGGTAAGCTCACATCGGCATCGACACCATCACCACCAAGAACGTGAAGGTCAAGAGCTCAACACCAACAACCGCTCAACGACTTCACCATCTCCCTTGGCACCTTCGCCAAGCGACTTCAAGGCATCTTCGCCTTCGGATATACGGCATCTTCGCCAACAAGCACCTCAAGACTACGCTCAAGAGAAGCTCCCCAAGCTCAAGTCCGCGACCTCCACGAGCTACTACGACCTCGACACCGACCATGAGATTCCTTTCTATGGGACTCTAGAACCCGAGGAGTATCTCGAGTGGGAGCGTTTGATGGACG
Organism: Aegilops umbellulata; assembly: GCA_032464435.1. NCBI lineage: Eukaryota > Viridiplantae > Streptophyta > Magnoliopsida > Poales > Poaceae > Aegilops > Aegilops umbellulata. Next base: position 160,780,062 of record CP136056.1, on the reverse strand, counting down.
ACTACCTCAAGCTACATCAAGTTCCTCCCGAAGATCAAGTGAAGTGCGCCACAAGAAACTTCCATGACTACGCCTCGACATGGTGGTTTCATACACCTTCGGAGAGCTACGACATGAGTTGGCCCAAGACGAAGAGAGCTTTGCGGCGAGAGTTTGTGCCTCCAACCTACACGGAACAACTTCTACGCCAATTGGAGAACACCATCCAAGGATCCAAGTCCATCGACGAGTACTTCAAGGAGATGAAGATTGTGTTGCGACATGCCGGCGTGGACGACCCCATGTCAATGAAATTCCACTTCATGATGGGATTGAACAACGACATCTCCAAGACTATCTTCCTCGAGAACTACAAGTCCCTCGACGACTAATACATTGGTGCTCTCAAGGCGGAACAAGAACTCATGAAGGCCAAGGTTTCTCCACCCCAAGCACACTTCTCGAAGACCAAACTCCAAGACGATGAGCATGAGGCTAGTACCACCAAGATGTCCAAGCCCGATGAGCTCCACGACGATGCTCCCAAGTTCGACTTCACCGCCATTCCTCTTTGTGGCATTGATGATGCCGAGTCCTCCACGACTCTTTTTCAAGATGGTGCGGCGACAAGTACGACCACGGAGACCTTCAAGGACCACGCTTTGGAGGCTAGCGACTTGGTGACGAGCAAGGATGATGCTTCCATCTTAGGAGGCGAGAGCGATGATGTGCCATCTTCGGCCTTCATCCACGGCGACGGTGACGCGATGATCGAGCATGGGATTTTCCCTTCGGTCATGGAGGAGAGAGATGATGTGCCATCTTCGGCCTTCATCCATGGTGACAACGACGAGATGGTTGAGCATGGGATTTTCCCTTCGACCACGGCGACGTATGATGACTTGAGTGACTTTAGCCACCATATTGAGAGTGAGAGCGACTTCACCACTAGCCCCACACATGATGTGTTGCCCCAATTCCCATGTGAGGAGAGCCACAACCCCCACCACTTGAGTGAGATGAGTGACTCCACCATACATGAGATTGAGTGCACCTACATTGAGGGAGTGAGTGAGCCACCACATAGAGAGAGAGAGGCCACTATGATTTCTAACGACTTAACCTCTACCTCTATTGTGTCTTCTCATTTGGTGCTAGGTCCCATATATGATGACGCGCCGATTCGCGATGACTACGTCCTTCCTTTGGACAAGACGATGGCCATGGTGGAATATGATGCACCCCCCACATGGTTCCATCAAGATGAAGATGACCACCATTTGGTCTTTGCCACCTCACCTACACCACTTGAGTGGAATGAGAATGGTAACATAGTTGAAGGTGATACTCTAGTCCCACTAGTGGACATTCTTGACATTGATTGCTTGCATGATGTTGATCAACCTATTCCCATGCTTCATGCTAGTGCGACTTCTTCATGTCATGACTTACCAATTTATGATGAATATGATGATGAGCATGTTGAGTTGCCTAGTTGTGATGCCATGTTACATAGGATTTCTTGTGACAATTCTTTAGGTCACATCATGTTTGACAACCCGCTTGACTTGTCATATGCTATGCATGAGATCAATCATATGTCATATTTGCAATCTCTTCATAGTGACTATGCATATGCCATTAAAATTAACCCAAATTGCACATATGGCATAGATGACAAGCCCATGGTTATTGGAATTTGTTTTTCTTGTGATGATATTGATATGCTCCCTTTGCATCATTTATCTCATATGCCATGCCATGACTACCTAGCTTCGGATATGCATTGTTTTGGATGTTGTCCATTTTCTCCATATGATGTTTCCAATATTGCTCATGCAGAGACCCCCATAGTTTCATGATACATGTTAGGAGATTTTGATTCATCCTATCCATTGCATGATCCCAATACTCGTGTGCACAATGTGCTTCCCATGAATAAACATGATATTGTTGTGCCATATACTAGTATGCTCAATTTTCATCCCCATCGTGTCATACATAACAACTGTTCTTTCATGATGGATGACATGTTCTTATACCATGCATCAAATTTCTTTGAGCGATGCTTATCTTGTGCTAACACTCACTTGCACATGCACATCATGATGGATGATGTGTACATTTACCACACACACACAATTTCTTTCGTTTGTGTCTCTTTTGTGTAGGTACCCATGAATACTTGTCAACCTCGCAATCCCACGAGTTGACAAAACGAGCTCTAGAGAGCAATGATGATTTGGGATCCGATGGATTACCTTTCCCACCGCTCACTTTGCGCAAAAACTTCACATATTCCTTTTACATGGCCCTCACATGGTTATGGGTTGTTGTCCATTATATATCCTTTGCCCATCTTGCCATGTTCACTTTGCATGATATGCCCATTCCTATGCCTTTGCCATGCATTTGTGACCCATGCTTTGCATTACACATGATGATTGATTCTAGTACTTGTATGTGCATTTGCAAGCGTGGTGGAGATATTGTTTGTTATTGCCATGATTGCTTTGTGCCCCATGCCTATGATGATATGATCTTGCTTTGTGTTCGTGCTTGCGATATGTCATGTACATTGCCTATGTCTATTCTTTGCTCACATGACATGATTGCCATGATTCCCTCTAGTGTGTTGCATCTTCGCTCCACTAGTTTGCACGACTTGATTACTATGATTGCTTGCCTTGTTGCATCACCGATGATTCATACTTGCTCACTTCATGCGGTTGATCACAACCATTTCCATGCTTTGCACATGAATGTGATTGCTTCTTGTCATTTATCTCCATGTGTTGCCTCTCTCATGCTAGATGCTTTGCCATGTATTGAGTGCAACAATGCCCTTAGTCTTGATAATGAGTTTGCCCCCATAGCATTCTCACATATAATTGGAGATTTTGACATATTCCTTGTGAAGCATGCTTGTCTTACCTCTTTGCACCATATACCTCATGCCATGAATATAGCCATTGTTGCATCATATTATTCATGCACTTGTGCTTCTAATGGTTATGTGCAAAAGAAGAAAACCATCATGATGGATGATGTGTTTATCTACCATGCACATACGTTCTTTGTTTTGTTGTGTTCATGTGTAGGATACTTGGACTTTGTGTCGACTTCCACGTCACGTGAGTTGACCATTCGAGCTCTTGAGAGCGAACCACCTTCTACCACGACGATTCTACATCGCACGTGCTTGTACTTTGGCATTGTGAAGTACGCACAAGGACACGCTTTCACGGTGATATCCTTCTCTTTTGAGAACCCCCAAACCATGATCATGGATATTATGGATCATACTACTTGTGTTGCTTTCCCCATGAGACATATTGTTCATCTTGGATCACTTGATTGCACACTTGTTAGAGATCTTGCTTCGACTTGTCATTTTCATCATTCCATGCATCATGATATATATGCCTTGTGTGTTGCATCCAATTCTTGGATTATTTGCTCTCATCATATGTTTGGTTGCAACAATGTCATCACTTCACATATTCCATGTCCCATTGCTTGTCACATGATTCACTTGATTGCCTCACACATGATGAACAATTGCTCTTTCTATTGTGTTGAGTGCCACACTATGTTCACTACACCCTATGCACATTATGCTTGGATCGTCTTGCACTTGACACATGTGTTTAGACACTTCATTTTATTTGGTGTTGTGAATGATTCATATGCCTACCATAGACCTTTCATTGAGCAATTTGTGAATGCTTGCTATGAACTTGAGGTAGATGCTTATTCTCTTGACACACATATTTGCATCTCTACCTCTCATTTACATGCTTCTCCCCGTGATATCCTTGCTTGTGCTTGATTCATATACTTACATGCCATGTCTCAATCCTTTGTCACACCATATGCTTTGCATGATGACAACACTTGTTGGGTGAATCACTTCTTGAATGCTTGGTTTTGCACTAACACTAACCACATTTGTTTTTCCAAGTGTTTGTTGTTTTTGCTCCTTTTGAAGGAATCACTACACGGTGCGACATTGGAGAGTGCACATTTCGACCTTCAAGATGACAAGTACTTGGTGAACATCCACTTCTACACGGCGAAGCCATCTCTTTCCCATGGTGATTTGGTTTTCGATCCGAGGTCGGATCTTTCCCAAGGGAGGGGAGATGATGCGGAGCATCCTATGGACATCACCATGTCAAGAGTCCGTTCGGCGAGTGACACGTGCGACATCTACTTCACATACACAAAGGTGAATCATCTCCTTTACACGTGCTCACTTGACCTCTTCGAGGATGGTATACTACTTGACACTCTACCCGTGTGCATGCATAGGTATTGTCGGAACACTACAGAAGTCGAGGAGGAGTGCAAGCGCCAAGGAACAACTACACCATCCGCGAGGGAAGCATGGAAGAGAAGGAGGAAGAAGACCCATGACGAGCAGTACTACCGCCCGGTCCAAGCGATACTACCGCTTGCAAGCGGTACTACCGCTCCAGAACAAGTGGTACTACCGCGCCCTCCAGCGGTACTACCGCTCCCCCACTACCGCGTCACTACCGCTGCAAGCGGTACTACCGCCCTGAGGCCGGTACTACCGCCCTGCCTGCGCGCAGAGAGCGGGCCTAGGGCCCATGTATCCCCCTCTCACTTACCCCTTCGTGGATGTAGACTATATATACTCCCCCACCTCATTCTAGCTAAGGTAGCAAAGTAGTAGCTCATTAGAGATAGAGCTTTGCTCATCCATACCGGATCGTCTCTTCGAGTGTGACCGCGGCCCCTCTACGGAGAAGATCCACCTTGGATTCAAGACCTCCATGTGAGCATGTGAGAAGATCCTCCGGGATATCAAGACCTCAACTCCTCCAAGGATTGGGATGAACGCTACCTTGTATCTTTCCCTTTGTTGTTCATGTACCTTGTGGATCTTGTGTGTTTGATTGTCTAGTGGATGTGTGATTGGACTTGTTCTTGAGTGTTTCCCCTTGTGTTTTCTCTCCGTTCTTCCCCGTGTTCGTCGTGTTCTTCGAGGGATCCCGCTCCTTTCGTGAAAGATCGGCCATCTAGGGTTCCACCCTACATCATTAAGGGTAAGGAAAATGTTGAGGCGGATGCGCTTTCCCGTATATGCATGCTTGTCACTACTCTTGAGTTGAATGTCATTGGTTTCGAGCATATCAAAGAATTATATGAACATGATCCTACATTTGCAATACCTTATGCCAAGTGTTTGATGCATACTTCTTGGGAGCGATACTATATCAAAGACGGATATCTTATGAGAGCTAACAAACTTTGCATTCCCGAGTCCTCTTTGCGTTTGTTGCTTTTGCAGGAATCTCATGGTGGTAGACTCATGGGACACTTTGGACGCGACAAGACATTTGCTACGCTCTCTAAGAACTACTTTTGGCCCAAGATGCATCGGGACGTCAATCGCTTCACCAACCGGTGTTATACATGCCGCAAAGCTAAGTCCAAAGCCCAATCTCATGGCCTCTATATGCCACTTCCAATTCCATATCAACCATGGGAAGACATTAGCATGGACTTTGTGCTCGGTTTGCCTAGAACTAGAAATGGCAAGGATTCCGTTTTTGTTGTTGTGGACCGATTCTCCAAAATGGCTCATTTCATTCCTTGCAACAAGATAGACGATGCTTCACATGTTGCAAAATTGTTTTGTAGGGAAATCTTGCGCCTTCATGGAGTGCCAAAGACGATTGTCTCGGACCGCGACGTCAAGTTCTTGAGTTACTTTTGGAAGACCTTGTGCGCCAAGCTCGGAATCAAGCTTCTCTTCTCCTCGGCATACCATCCTCAAACCGACGGCCAAACGGAGGTGACCAACCGTACGCTCTCCACCCTACTACGCGTGTTGATAAAGAAGAACATCAAGGAGTGGGAAGAGTGCCTACCAATCGCCAAGTACGCCTACAACCGAGCAAGACATTCGACTACCGGCAAGTCCCCCTTCGAGGTCGTCTATGGATTCAACCCATTGTCCCCATTGGACATTCTACCTCTACCACTTCAAGAGCGCACAAACATGGACGCGAGTGCCCGAGTCAACTTCCTCAAGAAGATGCATGAAGATACAAGGAACACCATCGAGCGCCAAGTACAACGACTCGCGACCAAGCTCAACGTCAACAAGCAACCCATGATGTTCCGTGTTGGAGATCTTGTGTGGCTACACCTTCGCAAGGATCGCTTCCCCAATGAACGCAAGTCCAAGCTACTACCTCGAGTGGACGGACCTTTCAAGGTGCTTGCACGCTACAACAACAACGCTTACAAGATCGACATCCCACGCGACAAGTACTCCGTGAGCGACATCTTCAACATCAAAGATCTCTCCCCGTACCATGGTGATGAGGATTTCGATCCGAGGTCGGATCTTTCCCAAGGGAGGGGAGATGATGCGGAGCATCCCAAGGTCATCCCCATGGATCTACCATTGTCTCACCAAGTGCCTAAAGGACCCATGACTCGAGCACGTGCAAGAGCTCTCGAAACCGAGGTGACATCTCTCCTCTCACAATTCCACTTCGATACACATGAGACATGGATACTACCTCAAACGGAGACGTTGTGTGTACTCAGGTACCGAGGAGTAAGCCATGGAGACGCCGTGGAGCAAGGAGAACCCGAAGAGGAAGATGGACGTCAAGAGATGGAAGAGAATCCGGCCGCTCCAGAACCAGCGGTACTACCGCTCCCTACAGCGGTACTACCGCTCCCTCCAGCGGTACTACCGCTCCCCATTGCTGCACTTCCACTGACGAGCAGTACTACCGCCATGCGCCCGGTACTAAAAAACTGCATCACGAGCGGTACTACCGCTCAACCTAAGCGGTACTACCGCTGACCGCGGTACTACCGCCCTCTGGCCGGTACTACCGCCCTGCCTGCGCGCAGAGAGCGGGCCTAGGGCCCATGTACCCCCACTTTCACTTACCCTTTCGTGGATTTAGACTATAGATACTCCCCCACCTCATTCGAGCTGAGGTTAGCGTTGATTTAGCTCATATGTGAGATAGAGCTTCGCTCATCCATCCAGATCATCTCTTCGAGAGTGACCGCGGCCCCTCCTCGGAGAAGATCCTCGTGGATTCAAGACCTCCTCATGGAGAAGACCCCCATCAAGACCTCCTCACAAAGAAGAACCGGTTACTTTGTATTGTCCTTTGTTGACCTTGGATCATCGTGTATCTCTTTGTGTTCATCGATCTAGCATATGTGTGATCTATTTCTTGTTGGTTGAGTGTTTCTCTCGTGTTTTTTCCTCGTTCTTCCCCGTGTTCGTCGTGTTCTTCGAGGGATCTCGCTCCTTTCGTGAAAGATCGGCCGTCTAGGGTTCTACCCTACATCACGCACGCAACACAATGTACACCAAAGTGTACCGAGTAGCTGACAGGTGGGCCAGGGGGTCCTAGTTGACCAGTCAACATTTGACTGGTCAACAGGGGGTGGGGCCCCCTGTCATGCACTGATTGGCCTAGCCTAACAGTTAGTTAACCAAAATAGTGATTAGGCTAATTAATCCCGAGTTAATTAAGCTAATTAACTAATTAATTTATTTCTTCTTATTATTATTGTTATTATTTGTAAATGGGACGTGGGGCCTACTGGGCAGTGGCCCATAGGTCACAGCGGGCGCGGGCGAGCGGGGCTGCGGGCGCCTGGGCGTGGTCGCCCACCCGAACGACAGGCGGGAGGGGGGAGAACGGCAGATGCGAGCGCGGGCACCGGTCGGGACGGACCCGGGGCCATGGTTGCCGGAAGCGGGAGGGGCCACGGCGGACGCGACCCCGACGACAGCGGCAGGGGGCGGCGCGAGAGCGATGGGTGGGGTGGCGGAGACGCAGCTGGTGAGCGCGTGCGAGGAGCAGCAGGATGCGGCGAGCCGGGGCACGCGTGTGCGGCAGCGGTGGTAAGTAGTGCGGCTGCAGGCAGCAAAGCGGCGGTGCGAGAGGGCGAGGGGTAGTGCTCGCGGGGCTGCGTGGCCGCGGCGAGCAACGCCGGCGCGGGGTGCGAGAGGGCAGGACGGGCAGCCGCACGCGTGCAGTGTGGGCGCGACCACGAGCGAGCGGCGGACGGGGGCTTCGACAGCAGCGGCAAGCCGTAGTGTAGTAGTAGGAGACGAAGCAGCAAGCAATAGCAACAGCAGGCTACAACACTAGCAGCGCAAGGAGCCAGGGACAGAGGCAGTGAGTGTGTGTGCGTGGGAGATGAGCGTCGGTGATGGCGGACGGTGGCACTTGATCTCACGGATATGGTAGCTAAGGCGTGAATCGACAAGAGAAAAGAGGGAAAAGGGGCTCACAGTGGTTCGGTGAGGAAATTCAGAGAGCTCGGGGGAGCCCTGGAAGCGGCGGATTCGAAGCAGGTCGCTGGCGGGTTGGAGTGGACGATGACGGTGATTTCCAGCAATGCAGAGGCGTTGGGCTTGATCCCGTGGCCGTAGGAGAAGCAGGGGAGGCAGGCGTATCTCCTGGCAAAGGCCTCAGGCGACGGCGAGCATGGTGGTCGCGTGGGCGAGGAGGTCCATGGCGACGGCGGCTCGGTTCAGCGAGGGGAAGAGAGGAGCGGCGCGAGGGAGAGAGATGCGAGGGGCCGGCTAGGGTTTTAGCCTAGGGAAGATATAGGCAAGGGGAAGCAGTGGATGGGCGCCACGGCATCGCCCGGTGCTGTGGCAGCAATCGCCGGTGTCCACCGTAATGGTGAACACGGGAGATGGGGAGGGAGCGTGCTTCTGGGCCAGCCTGCTAGGTAGATGGGCCTTGCGGCCCAGGTAGGGGTTTTTGTTTTGCCTTATAATTATCTTTTAACTTTTCTCTTTTATTTATTTTATTTAAGTTTCACATTATTTTGGTTTAGTTAAAACACAAAAGTAGTTTCTAAATTAGTAGTACCGCTTATACCTCTGCCACAAAAGGTTTCACTCTTAAATAAAATAGTTTAGCATTTTTGAAATTATAAAAGGCATTCAATTAATTGTTTTAGCTACTGTTTTAATCATTTTCAGCACTTAAACATTTTATAAAATTTTGGTTTCTTCACCAACAATATTTACCAAGTATTTGCCATAGCTTGCACATTTTAGTTTTGATATTTGAAAACTTTTATTGTTGACATTAATTTGAGTTTGAATTTTGAAACGGTTTTGAATTAACCCGAGATTAACTACAGTTACAGAGGTGACGTGGCACCATTAGCGTGGGATTACTGTAGTTTAATTACCCGGGCGTTACAAAACTCCTCCACTACAAGAAATCTCGTCCCGAGATTTAAGAGGTGAAATAAGGGGGAAAGGTTTGATTACGAATTCCTAATGAATCTTCTCCGTCTTGGTTGCTTTTCTCGAAGTGGTCGATTCATAGCACTGATGTCTTCATTTCTCTGCTTCAGGTCATCATGATGAAGTTGTCATCCTTCCCTCAGGATCTTCACCGTACTTACGAAAGGGTAAGAAGGGAAAACTCTATATGGATGGATTCTAACAAGATCGAGCATTAGATGGTTAACTCAGGGAAGAAGCATAAGTATCTCTCGCTTTGAAACTTAAGAAGATATCAAGAGCAAACTAAGAAGGTATCATGAGAAGTTTCAAATGGATAGGCATTCGTTCGATGCCTAATCAGAAGGCGAAAGGGTTTCAGGGCAACAAGAATAGGTATCGCGAATCATACCAGAATAGATCACTAGACACGTGTTCCGTGAATTACATACGAAGTCAAGCGTGAGGAACAACCTTGGGAACAGGTGGTGTACAGGAGAGTCAGGTTCGATCCTGTGGACTTATGGGTTATGGGCCCACCATGTGAGATAACAGTAGGAGGAGCGGTGACATCTTGCATGGTCATGATAGCAAGGCAAGTCATAGGGTAGCCTGTCGATTATGTCGGCAACAACGTCGGTACCAAGGGCGAGGGACGAAGAGAACCATTTTCCCGCTCGTTGAATGAGGCTGGACATTAGGCAAAGTTCTCGCCCATCGGTGGCTACCGGAATATCATCAACAATAGTAACAGGGCCTTGTTGACAGAATTTTACACCGAGGGGTTTACATATGCAGGAGAATAATACTGGTTAGATTATATAGACCTCAAGAAAGGTTAACCCAAACAATGGAAAGGACATATGATTATCAGATTAATCAGGCGATGGAAAGGAAAAATGTGTTTTAATCACATAATTCAGGGATATATGCTTCCCAAGGACAAGCAGAGCATGGTATCCATGGCAGGATATCATGTAGAAAACCCTTTAGGTAAGGGGAGAGGAATTTCATGACACTACCCATACAAAGGTGTTTGGATAATTTAGCAAGAAACATTTAGCATTGGCTTCAAATGTTCTTGTTGAAATTCGGAGTACCACAGACATGCTTCGAGATAGCCTTGACATGGTCATCAGGTAAAGATCAGGCTATGGATACACAAAGGATCCATCAGGAACAACTTATAGAATAAATCTTAAAATTTCCTCATGGAAGAATGGATAACCTTACTAAAATGGAAACTATAACAATAGGTCCTCCGGCCAGGTGTGCTAAGCATGACATCACCTTATCGGGTCAAGGACCAATGTTATAACTTTTGGGAATATGCTCCAACCATCATATCTGATCGAGATGCAGGTCTGATGGGTGTCAGGATAACTCAGACTCGGGATGCCTGAGAAGAAAAAGATGCAACACAAATTGACGAGATGACATTATAAGGTCCTTGGGAAATGAACTATGGAAGCGAGTTCTGAAACGATAGTTCGTCATTAAATCAAGGAGAGGGTGAGGAGGTGGCTGATGGAGTCAGCGCCAATTCATTGAGAATTCCAAAAAGGTGGATTCCCACCATTATGAGAACAAGGATATAACATTTGCCAGATCAAATGTTATATTGATGCATGCTTGAGGAAAACATACACAATATCATTGATTGAAAGGCGCACCCGAAATATGGGCTTAGGTAGCATGTTTAATGTTAGAATGGTGATTCGATAACCAATGGTCTAAGAATGAAATATCGACTATTAACTTCAAAGCAATAGGGTTGCTAGAAGTTTTAAAGTCGCACATCATAGTTCAATTGTCGGTTTTCCGGTTAGAAACAACACGGGGACCAAGGAATGAACGGATATGGCAATAAGTAACACCTGTATCAAGATCTCTTAATAGGTGGTGACATTCTCACGACTTTCTTGACGTAAAAGATGGTAATACTTCCAAGGTAATGAAGAACAACTGCAAGGTAGCAATGATCTCAAGGTATAACACAAAACACGAACAAGTTTCTATTGAGCGGAAGGCAATAAAGTGGTTGATGATAACACGGATCATCGAGGGGCAAGGATGGTATTGCCCATCAAGAATTCAATATATATCTTGGAAGAGCTTAGGATGTTGATGATGATCATGACACAGTTGTTGAGAGATTTCATGAAGATGTAATCGGTCGGCGATGCCATCAAATCAAATGATGATGAAGCGAAAAGTTACGGGAACCAAGGGTACGACATAAACTCGAAATCAAGTTTGATGTTCAAGGACAAATGATATGATGAGGAAGTTCGACGTAAGATTAGCTCATCGTCGAAAATCGTGTGACGAGAAGAAGGACCAGGTAGCACAATTAAAATTTAGCACGATAATGATATAGTCGATCGGGCTAGGAATGACTTGAAGGATTATTAAAATCATAAGCAACAAAAATTACTTAGAGTTAATGAATCGGATTTCAGACTCGATTCACTATCGGTGTCCCTTAGTGTCTAACAACTCAGAACCTAGGGAAAAATTGAAATCGGTGAGAAATAATACTTGAAGAATAACTCACAAGAAGTAATATGGTTCTGTGATTTTATCGAGATACCACAGGGTAATACTCGAAGGTAGAACATAATAGAGGTTGCAGAGGTGCATTGATCTGCAGAAGACAAGTGCTTTAACTAGTCCGAGAAATGGAATCAAGGAGAAAATATGATCGGAAGCACAATTGCAAAGGACCAATTCATAGATACCAAATGATATTAAATCAAGGAAATAGTTACTATTACAAGAGGCTCCCATGATAGGATCTACATCGTGTCCATGGGCGTGAACACAAAGGTTCAAGGTCGACTCCCACTTCCTCAATGCATAATCTTCCATGCACCTCTCTCTTTTTGAAAATGACATTATTTATTGAAAGTTTTAACTGGTGCAATACGAGATAAGTATGACCCATGAAATCTATCGGGATCACATTGATTAGGGAAGGCGTTGGTTCAACCCATCGGGGCATCTTAGGAACATATACCACAAACTTCGGAGTAAACAATACAAGCTCGAAAGTAGAGTATGATTATCATAGCAGAGGATACAAATTACCAAAGGCATTATATACCCATGGAAAAGCTCACAAGGTTATTGAATATGAAGGGCACTGTCGGATAATAATCCAACAAGGGGTATTGTGGTCTACACGTAGATGATGCGAGTATCGATACTCATTCAAAGGAAGAAGGAATTTAAGGGCATCAGATTATAGAAACAACTGACTAATTCAAAGATCAAATGCAAACGAACTATCATTTCCAATTCAAGGGATCAGAAGCAATGCTCCAGCTCATGTTTAAAATGGCGTCTGAGCCAGAAGGATGAATTCTAGGATCTAGTTGATGATTGCGAACATTCGTAATTTATTGAATCGATGGGCTCAAGATGATAGTGACAAGGGAGGCCAATAAGATTACTATACTTATGGGATTAACCATAATGCAAACAAGCAAGAGTCTAAAGAGCAATAAGCTGTTGAGGATTTTTGGAAGATCAAATAGTATTTCAAAGACTTTGGTGAAACACATGAACAACTCGGGAGAAACAAATCCTCGGTGTGTGTGAGGATTAATTTGTAGGTGTATTTAGGTGACAAGGAACTGCAAGGCAGTAGGCACAAGGATTCTCAGAACAACAATGAGTATTTCGAGGTATCTTGTAATAACAAGAGCAATCGGGGACTAAGGTAAGAATGGCAAGTGCATGTAGTTACCTATAGGGTTGACGGTGGAAGGGAATTGCAAACGCAATGAGCACAAGTTCTCAGGATAACATCGGAGAGTATCTTCAGAATCTTCTGGTGTAGCAGGCGATCATCTGCAATAAGGGGCTCTCCGGAAGGAAGTAATTACGAGAACCTAGAGTTAGAGTTAGCAAAAATCGTTTAACCCAAATAGAAGAGATGTCAGAGTCCCAGAGTATAGGTCGAGGAATAAAAGATCCTACTACCACCTAATGGCGATGTAGGCCCATAAGCCGCACAGCCATGTTAGTAAAAGTTTTGCAATGACTAGACTCAACTTTGGCCAAGGAGTGTGGAAGGGGATTCCTATAGGCAGTCGGCTCTGATACCAACTTGTGATGCCCCCGATTCAATCGTACACTAACCATGCACGCAAACGTGTATGATCAAGATCAGGGACTCACGGGAAGATATCACAAAACATTGACTTGGATGAGTATTTTCATCCAAGTTACGTACTATTCTATATTAATTTTCAAAGTTTTAATTAGTTGATAAATTATTATTATGCAATTAATTCGAAAATAGCATTATTGCGTCAACATGGCATCATTGTGACGTCAGCGGTCAACAGAGGTGTTGACTGGGTCAAACTGACATGTGGTGCCGCATGGCATTGACTGATTAACCAACTAACAGTTAATTATGTTAATTAATCACAATGAATTAAGTTAATTAATTTAGTTAATTAAATAACTAAATTTTACATTTATTTATTTTTATCATTATTATTATTATTTTTTAAAAAATTAACGTTCTAGGGGCCCTATGTCATTGGCCCGGGGCCATAGCGGGCATGGGCGCTAATGGGTGTGGGCGAAGGGGTGCCCGCACACGAAGCCACCAGGGGAGGGGAGCGCTGGCCACGATGGGCTGGAGCGGGGCAGCGCGGCAACGAACGCCGGCGGCAGGAGGCAGGCTGGGTCAGCGTCTGCCGGCGATGAGCGTAGGAAGGGGAGGCCGCTGTGAGAGCGGGGCCGTGCACGGGGGGCTATGGCGTGTGTGGGGAACGGCGGGCGAGGCGAAGTAGCAGCGGGCCGCGGTGGAAACCGAGCGTGCGTGGGGCTCCTGAGGACCGCAGGCGGCGGCGATGACTGGCGCGCGGGCTAGTAGAGTCGGGCAGCACGGGGACGTAGCAGGGGCGACAGTAACGAGAGCGGCCGGAGGCGGGTGTCGGCGACCAGAAGCGAACGCGGTTGGCAACACCGGGGCGAGCGGCTGCGGATTGCTGCTGTACCAGCAGCCAACTAGTAGAGGCAGGAACGGGACGTGTGGGAAGGTCAGCGCGGGGTCTGCGGGGCGCAGCAACCGCGACGAGCGCGAGCGCGGTGACGCGTCGAGAGCGCACGAGCAGGAAGACAGGGAAGAATGGATGGGGCGCTCACATACGATGCAGGGCAATGGAAGCGGGGCACGGGGAGGAGGACGGGGACAACGGCGAAGGGGTCGATGCGGTGGTGCAGCGGTGGGGCGGCGTGCGTCGACGACGGGTGGCCGAGGTGGAGGTGCTCCGGGCGGCGGCGGCAGGCAACGGGGTCGGGAGCGGCTCCAAGCTCAGGGCGGTCCGGTGAGGAGGAGGACGAGGACGGGGTGGCGACTGAGCCACCGGCTATGAGGACGATAGGGTGGTGAGCGGCGACAGGGTCGATTCCTGTCCAGAGGGATCGGGGAGTGATGGGGGCAGTGGAGACAAGCGGTTCTGGGGGAGTGGGGGTGTAGCTAGGGTTTCGGTCGAGGTGGGGATAAGGGGAGTGAGGGGTAGCCGGTTGGGCCGGCCAGGTCGGCGGAGCTGACTGGGCCAAGAGGCCCAGTGGGGAAAGGGGGGCGGCCTTTGCCTTTTTATTTGTTTGTTAGTTTAGTTTTCAGGTTATGTTCTTTCCCCTTTTCTTTATTTTTTCCTTTACTACTTTATTTTTAGTCTCATATTATTTAAGGTTTATAAAACATAAAAGTTGTACAAAAATCAGTGTTACAAATCATACCTCTGTTACTAAAGTTTAAACCCCTAAATAAAATATTTTACTATTCTATAATTAACAAAAGGCATATATTTAATTGGTATGGTGTTGTTTCATTCCCATTTGAGCATATAAACATTTTATAAAAGTGTGGTTTCTCCACCATAATTAACTATGCATTATTTTGCTCACTCCGAACATTTTAGTTCTAATATTTGAAGACATTTATTGTTTGCTTAATTTTGAATTTGAATTCAAACAGGTTTCGAACTAACGTGAGATTAGCAACAGTAATCGAGGTGATGCGGCATCATTAGCAGAGGTTCACTATAGCTTAAATATCCGAGCGTCACAATTCTTCTGCACTACAAGAAATCTCATCCCGAGATTTAAGAAGTAGAGTAAGGGGGAAAGGTCTGGTTACGATATTCTAACGGATCTTCTTGAAGAAGGTAATCCCTTTCATTCGTGTCTTCATTTCTCTGCTTTAGTTCATCATGATGTAGCTGGCATCTTTTCGTCAAGATCTCCATCGTACTTATGGAAAAGATAAGGGGGGAGACTCGGGAAGGATGGAGCTCAACACATGTTAGGTACCTGGGGGCTATCTCAGTTAACAAGGTATAGAGGCATTTATCGAGTTGAAATTTCAGAAAGTCATCGAGAGCAAGGTAAGAAGGTGCAATAAGAAATTTCAAGTGGATAGGCAATCGTTCATTACCTGTAGCAGAGTGCGAAAGGGTTCAAAGCGATGGGAATAAGTATTGTGTCTGATACTAGAATAGATCATCTCTAGAGAGGTCGCTCGTGAATTACGTATGAGGTAGCGCACGAGGAATAACTTTGGAAACAGGGGGTGTATCGGAGAGTCAGGTTTCAATCATGTGGAACTGGGGGTTATGGGCCCACCATGTGGGTTAAAAGTAGGAAGGGCGGTGACATCTTCCACGATCATGTAAGCAAGGCTTGTTAGAGGATAGCCGTCAGTTATGTCGGCAACAACATCGGTACCAAGGGCGAGGGACGAAGAGAACCATTTTCCCAGCTCGTTGAATGAGGCGGACCAATAGGCAAAGTTCTCGTCCATTGGTGGCTACTAGAATGTCATCAACAATAGTAACAGGGTCCTACTCACAGAATTGTACACCGAGGTGCTTACATAAGCAACAGAATATTACTGCTTAGATCATATATATCACCAGAAAGGTCAAACCAAACAATGGAAAGGAAAATATGATTATTAGTTTTCAAAAGAGCAATGGAAAGGAAAATGAGTTTAAACACATATTTCAAGGGTATTTCCTTCCCAACAACAAGCAGAGTATGATATCCATGACAGGATATAAAGTAGAAAACCGTATAGGTCAGGGAAGATAAATTTCATGACATTACCCATACAACGGTTTTTGGATAATTGAGCAAGAAACATTTAGCATTGGGCTTCAAATGTTCTTATTGAAAATCAGAGTACCGCAGACATGCTTCGAGATAGCATTGACATGGTCTTCAAGTAAGTATCGAACTTGGATAGACCAAGGATTCATTAGGAACATAATATAGAATAAGTCTTATGATTTCCACATGGAAGAATGGTTAACCTTGCTAAATAGGAAACTATAACAATAGGTTCTCCGGTTAGGTGTGCTAGGCATGACATCACATTATTGAGTCATATAAAGACCAGTGTTATAACTCTTGGAAATATGTTCTAACCATCATATCTGACTGAGGTTCAGATCTAATTGGTGTCGGGATACCTCAGACTCGGTATGCCTAAGAAGAAAAGGCGCAACACCAATTGACAAGATGACATTGTAAGATTCTCAGGAAATGAACTATGGATGCGAGGTCCAAAACAAGAGTTCTTCATTAAGCCAAGGAGAAGGTGAGGAGGTGGATGATGGCTCAGCGACCATTCCTCCAGATTTCCAAAAAGATGGGTTTCCACAATCATGTGAACAAGGAGATAACATTTATCAGATCAAATGATATAATGGTGTGCTCGATGAAAGCATACACAATTGAACATTGATTAAAAGGCGCACCCAAAATATGGGCTGGGTCGCACAAACAATGCTAGAATGGTTACTTAATGAACAAAAGAATAAGAATGAAACTATCGACCATTCACTTCAAAGCTATAGGGTTGCTAGAAGTTTTGAATTCACACCTCAAAGTTCAATTGCCGGTATTCCAATTCGAAACAACACGGGGACCAAGAAACGAACGGAGATGGCGAGAAGTAATACTATAACAAGAATTCTTAAGAGGTGGAGCATTCACATGACATTCTCGACATAACAGATGGTAATACTCCAAGGTAGAACACAATATAATCTGGATGGCAAGGAACCCAAGGTATAGTACAAAACATGGACAAGTTTCTATTGGAGGGAAGGCAAGGACGTTGTCGATGGTAACTCAAATTACCAAGGGACAAGGGTGGTACTTATCATCATGAATTCTATTGGTATCCTCGAAGGATTCAAAATGTTGATGATGACCACGACAAATTTTGTTGACAGGCTCCATGAAGAAGTATTCGAACAGCGACTACATCAAGTAAAAGGACTGGTGCAGCATAAGATTATTGGAACCACGGATATGTCACCAACTCGGAATCAAGCTTGTTGTTTGAGGTGAAATGATAAGACAAGGAAGAACGACGAAAGGTTAGCTCATCGTCAAAAATTGTGCTCCAAGAAGAAGGACCAGGTAGCACAATTAAAGTTAGCATGATAATGATTTAGCCGGTCAGTCTAGGGATGACTTGAAGGATTATTAAACTCATAGGCAATGAAGATTACTTAGAGTTATCAAACAAGAGTGCTGAATCGGTTCACTTACCGGTGCTCTTGAGCGACTAACAACTCAGAACCCATGAAAAATCTGAATCAGTGAGAAATAATAGCTGATGAAGACTCATAAGATGCAACACAGCTCTTAGATATTCTCGAGATACCAGAGGGTAATACTCGATGATAGATCAAAGTAGAGGTTGGACTACTGTATTGACTTGCAAAAGATAGGTGCTTTAACTTGTCCGAGAAATGGGATAAAAGAAGAACAATCATGGTCGGAACCACGGTTGTAAAGGACAGATCCCAGATATAAGATGAACTTATACCCAAGGAATAATTAATTTAAGGGAAGATTTAATGATAAGATCTACATAGTGTCCATGGGCATGAACACAAAGTTCAAGGTCGACTCCCACTTCTACAATGCACAATATTTCATTCACTTCCCACTTTCAAAGAAGTAGTAGTGTTGGAATTTTATCTGACGAAAAGCCAGTAGAGTACAACCCATAGTAGTTTCTGGGTTCACACAAATTAGAAAAGGCATAGGTGGATCCCATCAGTGCATCTTAGAAACGTATACCACAAGCTTCAAGAGGAAATATCACCAGCTCGATAGCAGAGCATGGCTGGTCAAATCAAAGAATAGGATTTAACAATGGCATTATGTATCCGAGGGAAAACTCACAAGGTTATTAAATATGAAGGACGTTATTGGTTGAAATCCAACAAAGGATCTCGCGGTCCACAAGGGGTCTGATGTGAGCATCGGTACTCAACTAGAAGGAAAAAGAATGCAATGACATCATATTATAGAAACAACTGACTAATTCACAGCTCAATGTAAAGGAATTATGATTTCAAAATTGAGGAATCAGAAGCAAACGCTCTGATTAAGGATGGATAAGTTGAGTAAGGTTAGGGGTACAATCGACGACAATTTGATTGGTCGAGATCCAGCCCATGTTTAAAATGACGTCTGAGCCAGAAGGACGAATTCTAGGATATGGTTGAGGATTGCGAGCATTCGCAACTTATTAAATCAAGAAACTCAAAATGATAATCACAAAGGATGCCAATAAGATTACTTATGGGATTAACCATAATGCAAGCGAGCAAGAATGTCAAGAGCAATAAGCTGCTGAGGGTTTTCGGAAGATCGAATAGTATTTCGAAGACCTTTCTAAAACACATGAACAACTAGGGATGAGCAATACTCAGTAAGCGCGAGGAATTATCCGTAGGGGTATTCATGTGGCAAGAAACTACCAGGCAGTAGGCACAAAGTATTCTTGGAATAATAGAGAGAATTTCGGGGTATCTTGTTATAACAGGATCAACGGGGAATGATTGTATGAATGGCAAGTGTATGTGGTTATCCCTAGGGGTTTATCGATGGAAGTGAATTGCAAAAGCGATGGCACAAAGTATCGAGAGAACATCGTAGAACATCTTAGGAATCTTCTTGTGCAACTGGCGATCATCTGTAATAAGGGGCTCTCCGGGTGGATGTGATAACGAGATCCTAATGTTAGAGTTAGTCAAACCATTTTAACCCGAGTAGAAGAAAGATCAGAGTCCCAGAGTATAGACGAAGAATAAAGGATCCTACAACCACCCAGTGGCAACTTGGCTCGTAAGCCACACAACCATGTCAGTAAAAAATTTCGCAATGACTAGACTCGACTTCGGCCAAGGAGTTGGAAGGGGGATTCCTACACGCAGTCGGCTCTGATACTAACTTGTGACGCCCCCGATTCTATCGTACACTAATCATACACACAAACGTGTACGATCAAGATCCACACAACTCTAAAATAAAAATAAGTCATACAAGCATCATAATACAAGCCAGGGGCCTCGAGGGCTCGAATACAAGTGCTCGATCATAGACGAGTCAGTGGAAGCAACAATATCTAAGTATAGACATAAGTTAAACAAGTTGCCATAGGATGGCTAGCACAAACTGGGAAACAGATCGAAAGAGGCGCATGCCTCCTCCCTGGGATCCTCCTAAACTACTCCTAGTCGTCATCGTCGGCCTGCACGTAGTTGTAGGCACCCTCGGTGTAGGAGGAGTCATCGAAGGTGGCGTCTGACTCCTGGGCTCCAACATCTGGTTGCGACAACCGAGAAGAATGGAAAGGGGGAAAAGAGGGAGAAAAGAAACCGTGAGTACTCATCCAAAGTACTCGCAAGCAAGGAGCTACACTACATATGCATGGGTATCTGTGTAAAGGGGCAATATCGGTGGACTGAACTGCAGAATGCCAGAATAAGAGGGGGATAGCTAGTCCTATCAAAGACTACGCTTCTGGCAGCCTCCATCTTGAAGCAGTAGACGAGAGTAGATGGTAAGTTAACCAAGTATCATCGCATAGCATAATTCCTAACCGGCGATACCCTCCTCTTCACCCTGTGAGAGAGCGATCACCGGGTTGTATCTGGCACTTGAAAGGGTGTGTTTTATTAGGTATCCGGTTCTAGTTGTCACAAGGTCGACGTACAACTCCGGGTCGTATTTTTACTGAGGGACACGGCTATTCGAATAGATAAACTTCCCAGAAGGGGTGCACAAAATTACCCAACACGCTCGATCCCTCTGGCCGGGCACACTTTTCTGGGTCATTTCCGGCCTCGAAAGATCAACACGTGGCAGCCCTACCTGGGCACAACAGAGAGGTCAGCACGCGAGTCTAAATCCTATGCACGCAGGGGTCTGGGCCCATCGCCCATTGCACACCTGCACGTTGTGCGGCCGGCCGGTGAGCAGACCTAGTAACCTCCATTACAAAGGAAGTTGCGTTACATGGTCGAAACCGGCGCGCCGCTCAGTCGCTGACGTCAAGAAGGCTTCGGCTGATACGATGACGTCGAGTGCCCATAACTGTTCCAGCGTAGTTGGTTAGTGCGTATAGGCAGTGGCTAGTCTCAGATCAAATACCAAGATCTCATTAAGTGTGTCGATTGATGTAACCATGGACGCCGACCAAGGCCAGGCCCACGTCTCACCTAGGTGGTCTAAACATGCCCTGTC
Source organism: Aegilops umbellulata (assembly GCA_032464435.1). Taxonomy (NCBI): domain Eukaryota; kingdom Viridiplantae; phylum Streptophyta; class Magnoliopsida; order Poales; family Poaceae; genus Aegilops; species Aegilops umbellulata. The sequence goes on along the minus strand of CP136056.1, from coordinate 160,759,238 downwards.
GCTCCGCCACAAAGTAACAGTCGGGGGCCGTCGGGAACCCAGGTCCACCACTACCGGGATAGAACCACCTGTCCTTTTAGCCCCCACATCGGAATCACTTGCGCGCACTCTACAAGCCAACCCGACTTTAGTCACCACATCTATCATATAATATGTATGTAATTATATACCCGTGATCACCTCCTGAGTGATCACGGCCCGGTAGTATAGCATGGCAGACGGACAAGAATGTAGGGCCACTGATGGAATATTAGCATCCTATACTAAGAATTTAGGATTACAGGTAAGGGTAACAACTGTGGCAACAATGACAAGCTATGCAACAGAATAAGAGTTATCGAATCAACAACAGTAGCAAACCTAATGCAAGAATAAGAGAGAAGGGAGTGGGTGATATCTGGTTGATCAAAGGGGGGGATTGCCTGGATGCTTTGGCAAGGAGGGGCCGTCAACACCGTAGTTGTACTCAGTGGCCTCAGCGCCGGTCTCGGGGTCTATCGGAGAAGAAGAGGAGGGAAGAAACAGTAAATACGGAGCAAACAAGGCATCACAAAATATAACAAGGCAATACGCGGTGTCCGGGATGATCTAACGCATGGATAGGTGATACCGGAAAAGGGGGAAACCACCGGGAAAGTATTTTTGGTGTTTCGCGTTTTCGAACAGATGAACCGGAGGTGAAATGTTGCATGTTCGCTATCCTAGGGACGCGTGGCTGGCGAACGGACTGCGTATTCGGATTTGTCGCGTTGTTCTGAGCACTTTCATGTTGCGGATTATTTTATATTAATATTCAATGTTTGAATCAATTTATAAATTATTATTATGAAATTAATTCGAATATAGCATTATTGCATCAGCATGACATGGGCATGACGTCATGCAGTCAACAGAGGTGTTGACTGGGTCAAACTGACATGTGGGGTCCGCATGTCATTGATTGACTGACTAACTAACAGTTAATTAGGTTAATTGATCGCAAGAATTAATTAATTTAGTTAACTAATTAGTTAAATTTTATTTTTATTATTTTTATTTTTTTAAAATATTTTTTTAACGTTCCAGGGGCGTGGGCCCCAATGTCATTGGCCCGGGGGCCATAGCGGGCATGGGAACTAACGGCTGCGGGCGAAGGGATGCCCGCACACCAGGCTATTAGGGGAGGGGAGCGCCGGCCATGACGGGCCAGAGCAGGGCAGCGCGGCAACGGGCGCCAGCGGCCGGAGGCAGGCATGGTGAGCGGCTACCGGCGGTGAGCGCGGGAAGGGGAGGCCGCCGCGAGCGCATGGCCGTGCATGGGGAGCTGTGGCGCGTGTGGGGAACAGCGGGCGCGGGAAAGTAGCAGCGGGCTGTGGCGGAAACCAAGCGCACATGGGGCTCCTGGGGAGCGCGGGCGGTGGCGATGGATGGCGAGCGAGCTAGTAGAGGCGAGCAACACGGAGGAGTAGCAGGGGCGACAGTAATGGGAGCGCCCGGAGGCGGGCGCGCCGACCAGAAGCAAACACGGTTGGCAACGGCGGGGCGAGCGGTTGCGGAATGCTGCCGCACCAGCAGCCAAGCAGCAGCGGCAGGAAGGGGACGTGCGGGGAGGTCTGCGCGGGGTCTGCGGGGCGCAGCAACCGCGACGAGCGCGAGCGCGGTGACGCGGCGAGTGCGCACGAGCAGGGAGACGGGGAATGATGGATGTGGCGCTCACTTACGGTGCAGGGCAATGGCAGCGGGGCGCTGGGAGGAGGACGGGGACGACGGCGAAGGGGTCGAGGCGGTGGTGCAGTGGCGAGGCCGCTTGCGTTGACGACGGCTGGCCGAGGCGGAGGCGCTCCAGGCGGCGGCGGTAGGCAGCGGGGTCGGGAGCGGCTCCGGGCTCAGGGCGGTCCAGTGAGGAGGAGGATGAGGACGGGGTGGCGTCCGAGCCACCGGCGACGAGGGCGGCAGGGTAGTGAGCGGTGACGGGATCGATCCCGATCCAGGGGGTATCGGGGGAGTGAGGGGGGAGTGGATACAAGCGGTTTGGGGGGAGTGGGGGTTAGCTAGGGTTCCGGTCGGGGTGGGGATAAGGCGAGTGAGGGGTGGCCGGTTGGGCCGGCCTGGTGGATGGAGCCGACTGGGCCAAGAGGCCGAGTGGGGAAAGGGGGGCGGCCTTTGCCTTTTTATTTGTTTGTTAGTTTAGCTTTCTGTTTATGTTCTTTCCCTTTTTCTTTATTTTCCCCCTCACTGTTTTATTTTTAGTCCCATCTTATTTAAGTTTTATCAAACATAAAAGTTGTACCAAAATCAGTATTACTAATTATACCTCTGTTACTAAAGTTTAAACCCCTAAATAAAATATTTTAATATTTTATAATTAACAAAAGGCATTTATTAAATTGGTATGATGTTGTTTCATTCCCATTTCAGCATTTAAACATTTTATAGAAGTGTGTTTTCTCCACCATAATTACCTATGCATTATTTGGCTCACTCCGTACATTTTAGTTTTAATATTTGAAAATTTTTATTGTTTGCTTGATTTTGAATTTGAATTCGAACCGATTTCGAACTAACGCGAGATTAGCAACAGTAATTGAGGTGACGTGGCATCATTAGTAGAGGTTCGCTGTAGCTTAAACATCCGGACGTCACAATTCTCCTCCACTACAAGAAATCTCGTCCCGAGATTTAAGAGGTAGAGTAAGGGGGAAAGGTCTGATTACGGCATTCTAACGGATCTTCTCGAAGAAGTTAATCCCTTCTGTTGGTCTCTTCATTTCTCTGCTTTAGTTCATCATGATGAAGCCAACATCCTTTCTTCAGGATCTCCATTGTACTTATGGAAAAGATAAGGGGGAGACTCGGGAAGGACGGAGCTCAACGCATGTTAGGTACCTGGGGGCTATCTCAGTGAACGAGGTATAGAGGCATCTCTCGAGTTGAAATTCCAGAAAGTCATCGAGAGCAAGGTAAGAAGGTGCAATAAGAAATTTTAAGCGGATAGGCAATCGTTCATTGCCTATAACAGAGTGTGAAAGGGTTTAAAGTGATGGGAATAAGTATTCTGTCTGATACCAGAATAGATCATCTCTAGAAAGGTGGCTCGTGAATTACGTACGAGGCCACACACGAGCAATAACTTTGGAAAAAGGGGGTGTACTGAAGAGTCAAGTTTGAATCCTATGGAACTGTGGGTTATGGGCCCACCATGTGGGTTAAAAGTATGAAGGGTGGTGACATCTTGCACGATCATGTAAGCAAGGCATGTCAGAGGATAGCCTGTTAGTTATGTCGGCAACAACATTGGTACCAAGGGTGAGGGAGGAAGACAACCATTCTTCCTGCTCGTTGAACGAGGCGGACCAATAGACAAAGTTCTCGTCCATCGGTGGCTATCGGAATGTCATCAACAACAGTAACATGGTCTTGGTGGCAATATTGTACACCGAGGTGCTTACATGAGCAAGAGAATATTACTGCTTAGATCATATATATCACCAGAAAGGTCAAACCAAACAAAGGAAAGCAAAATATGATTATCAGTTTTCAACAGAGCAATGGAAAGGAAAATGAGTTTAAACACATATTTCAAGGGTATTTCCTTCCCAACGACAAGCAGAGTATGATATCCATGACAAGATATAAAGTAGAAAACCCTTTAGGTAAGGGGAGATAAATTTCATGACATTACCCATACAACGATCGTTGGATAATTGAGCAAGAAACATTTAGCATTGGGCTTCAAATGTTCTTGTTGAAAATTGGAGTACCACAGACATTCTTCGAGATAGCATTGGCATGGTCTTCAAGCAAAGATCAAACTTGTATACACAAATGATTCATCACGAACAACATATAGAATAAGTCTTACGATTTCCTCATGGAAGAATGGTTAACCTTGCTAAATAGGTAACTATAACAGTAGGTTCTCCGGTCAGGTGTGCTTGGCATGATATCACCTTACAGAGTCATATAAAGACCAGTGTTATAACTCTTGGAAATATGTTCCAAGCATCATATCTAACCGAGGTTCAGATCTAATTGGTTTTGAGATACCTCAGACTCGGGATGCCTGAGAAGAAAAGGCGCAACACCAATTGATGAGATGACATTGTAAGATTGTCACATCCTAGCTAGACCATGCATTAGAGTGTTGCATCATGTCTACTTTCAACAGAAACTTGAATTGGGGAAGACAGAACCCCCAGCACCCCCTATGAAATCAACTAGGGTTTACTAAAAATATTTTCAATGAACCTGAAATGCCCTTCTAAAATGTTCACCCTCTTTGCCTTGGGTTAGAACCTCTGGCAAAATTGGTGCACAATTTTCTAGGTCAACAGAAGGTCATTGAATTAAATCATATGTAATTTGCATTTGGGCATTTAAATACTAGTAAATATTTTAGATGCTCAAATAATTCTGAAAATAAGTGTGGGCTATTGGAAATATTCTAAACGGAGCCCCTGATTATTTTCAGCATTTTTGGAAGTTCCTAGCTATTTTTAATAAAGCCTCAAAACTACAGAAAAATAGAAAACAAAAAGTAAAAGAGAGAGAGAGGCTTACCTGGCGTCCACCTGCCGGCCCAGCGCAGCCACCGCTCTAGCGAGCTGCTTGGCTCGGCCAGGCAGGCAGCCAGGTGCTCGACGCCGGCACCAGCGCGTGCCACGCAGCTGGCCGCCGCCCTTCTTCCTCCCCTCGCCGCCCTTATGGACTGGGCAACCTCCACGTCGCGCCCCGACCCCCCTGGACACGCCCATTCGCCCCTGCCTCTCCCCCTCGCTCCCCTCTGCCATGGCCGATGCAGCCGCCGCCGTTCCGCCACCGTAGCCGTGCCCTCCGTCATCCCCGTGCTGCGCCACCATGTCTGTTCGCCCCGCCGTCGTCGACTACATCGAGCAGGCCGAGCCCCGAGCACTCGCACGCCCTGCAACACCTCCACCGACCTCGTCTTCGTCAACCACCGTCAGAGATCCCCTTCGACGTCGCCACCGCATCAGCTCGTCCCCGCCCACGCCGTTTGTCTCTGCGTGACCACCTTGAGCTTAACCACCTCCCCATCCTCTCCACTCTCCTTTTCGTGCACCACAGCGAGCACACGGAGTTCGCCCGCACGCGCCGCCGCGGAGCTCATCGCCGACGTGTCTCCGGCCAACCACTGGCCACGCCACCTTGTCCACTAACTTCACCACAACCCCAGAAGCACAACGCACCACTCCACGCACCTCGCCGTGCCCCGCAGCCTCGGGTTCGTCTTCACCCGACTCCGGCGACCGCCTAGCTCGTCGTCGGCGACGTTCCCGGCCACCCCGAGCTCTACTACCACCACCAAACACCGCGGCATGCTCCTGGCTACCCGTGGATGGCCTCCGCCGTCCATTTGGCCGCCGGAACATGCTAATGCACTTCCACCGCCGCGTCTGGCCTCGCCGGCGGCTAAACGCCTGCGGGTTTGACCCGTTGACCTTGACTCGGTCGGCCCACATTGACTCACCTGAGTCTATGACAAGTGGGGCCCCCCTCTGCTAACTAACCAGATTAGGTTTAACTAAAATCAGTTAGTTTAATTAATTGCTGACACGCGGGACCCACTGGTCAGGTTGACCTAGACGTCCCCATTGACCACTGACGTCACCCTGACGCAATGCTGATGCAGTAAATGAATTACTGGAATTATTCTTATATAGGAAATTCCAGAAAATAGTTCAAACTTCAAAAATTCATAGAAATCAATCTGTAACTCCAAATGAAAAGTTTTATATATGAAATTTGATCAGAAAAATTCAATCTTTCCATCTGTACTAGTTTCATGCATGTCAGAACACTTCAACCTTGCTGTTTAGGTGAAACAAGCTAATGCACCTATATCACTTATTATTTTGGGTGATCATTTGAATCTTTGGTTCAAATGGACTCAAACCATTCTGTTCCAAGTTGCATTAGACTTATCACACACCATTTTGCCATGTCATTGCATGCATCATATTGTTGCATATTGCCATGTGGTGATTGTGTTTCGTTGTGTTCTTGTGGTAGGTTTTGCCTCCGAGGATATTCACGAGTATCCTACTGAAGGGCAGTATCCCACTACCACTCCGTCAGGCAATCAACCCATTGATCATTCCGATAAAACCCATGTTCTCGCTTCTGCTCTTGTTTACTGCATTAAGACAACGCGATTCAAACTGCAGTGTGTTGCGGTAGTTGAACCCACTTCCTTTGCATGACCTGTCATTGCCACAGTAACTAAATGAAACCCACTAGCATGTGTAGGAGTTGATTGAGCCATATTTGTGTTTCCTACCATGCTATGCTTGCTATGCTTAGAGTTGTGTCAGGTCTGGCTCATTGGGATGATGAACTAGAGTGAAAGGTTGTGTCGGTGTCGAGAGTGAAAGTGTTGAATATGATTTGGTAAAGGAATCGATGAGAGGCCATGTAGGAGTACATGGTGGGTTGTTTCATTGAGGCCGTTCCTAAGAACTGAGATCTGTATATGTGATTTAAGATCAGCTACTACCACACGTTGGGCCCTGAAATATGATCCCGCTCGACTTACCGACCCCTCTCGTCCTCTGTCCAGGAGTTGCAAGTAGTTTCTGGTGTTTGTAGTATGCTGGGGGCCACACGCAACGCTGACCATAGGGGTGGGCTGTGTTGCGGTAGGCACGTGGCCCGGTGTACCGATTCGCCCGTTTGGTGTCTCGGGTACCCTGCACACATAGTTCGGGGCCGTTAGTGGAAACCTCGGCCGTACTCCCTATGGATGGAACCCGAATAGGCGACAAACCTGGACTAGAGACTTGTGTGGTTGGTCAGGTCGTGGTCTACACCCACGTCAGCTTTCGCTTGAAGTCTGCCGAGCACATGTCGTGTGCAGACGCTAAGTGGTGGAAACATGTGTGACGAAGTACACCCCTGCAGGGTATAAAACTATTCGAATAGCCGCGTCCGCGGTAAAGGACTACTTCATCACCTATGGAGTTCATAGACAAGTAAATGGATACTACTAAAAACCTCAAGATAAGCGTGAGTACCGCGGATGGCCCTCTCGTAGGTTGGCGAAGGAGGATCCACGGTGGAGTATTGTGTTGGTGGTTAGTGGAGTCGTGTGAGACAAATGTTTTACAAGTTGTGTCTATCATAGGATAGTTTAGCCATGAGTCAAAGCTGGCTTGTTGCAAAAACTCCACTACCTTCTTGAGAATGTGCATGTATAGTAGGATTCTGTTGTAAGACTTGCTGAGTACCTCCGTACTCATGTTGCTTAAATTAATGTTTTCAGACGACAACACCGCCCCCTTTGATGGGTTCTATGTAGATGTCGACGTTGACGAGTGACTAGCCACCCTGGTGGTGATCCAAGACTTGTGAAGGGTCGATGTAGATAGACAGGCTTCGTCAAGCCTTCTTTCTTTCTAGTGTTTGTACTCAGACCAGTTTGCTTCCGCATGTGCTTGTATGTTTGTATGTCTTGTGTGTCAGGTCATGTGACCCCTACCTGTATAAAGTACTTTGAGTTGTAGAGTTTTGTTGTGATGCCATGTTGTATGTACTCATATCGGGCATATTGTGTGTATGCTTGAAATGCTTGGTTTGAGTGGGATCCGACAAACTAGTGGTTTATCCTTGGCAGCCTCTCATATGGCGAAATGTAGTCTAGTGCTTCCTGAGCGATAGTAGTCCGCTACAGCCCGGTTCACCGGAGTCCTGCTAGGCCAGCACTACTGCTCTGGACGCTCGACTGGCTGACATGTGATTCACTTCGTTCCTGTGTCTGTCCCTTCGGGGAAATGTCACGCGGTGACATCCGGAGTCCTGCCTAGCCTGCTACAGCCCGCGTAACCGGAGTCCTGTTAGCCAAGTGCTACAGCCCGGATTCGCACGTTGATGATCGACATGCTCGATGTAATTCATGTATGCCTGTCCCCATGGGTTAGTGCCGCCTTGGGTTCACGACTAGCCATGTCGGCCCGTGTTCTCTGTTATATGGATGCTAGCGACACTATCATATACGTGAGCCAAAAGGCGCAAACGGTCCCGGGCCATGGTAAGGCGACACCCGTGGGATTACCGTGCGTGAGGCCGCAAAGTGATATGAGGTGTTACCAGCTGAGTCGATGTGACTTGGAATCGGGGTCCTGACAGCGTTGGCATCAGAGCCGGACTGCCTGTAGGTTCGCTAAGCCAAACTGGTCGATGTCGAGTCTAGAAATGCTTTAGTTATATGTAGGGGAATTGATTGTGGGAGGGAACGTAAGGCTCTTTTTACTCCTTTACCTTGTGCCCTCTGATCTGTGTCATTCTCTTCTCTTTCTACGTGGGTTAAGGACTAGGCTCTCTTCTCTCTATCAGGTTCACGTGTTACTAATCCGTAGTAACTTATAGGGTTGTTGGTTACCAGCCCCAGTTCAGTTTGTACTAATTTTAGTATGTTGCCAGTTAAACCAGAACCTTGATATGACGTTGTTGAGTGGCTTTTGCAACTATTGTGGATGTCTCAACTCTGTCTCTGAGCATTTATAGCTCTTATGCTGTCCGATTTTCCCTAGAAATTCTAATGTCTTTGCATTGTGGTTGTGCTTTCAGATGGCCACTCGTGCTCGTGGTTCGCCTGACACGATGCCTCAACGTGCCCGGTCATACGGCTATGTTAGTCCAGGTAATGATCGAGACGGGTTACCAATGGTATCCGGAATACACTGTCGAAGAGCAATTCCGAGACTTTAATCAAAGCCAATATTTCTGCATTGTCAGGATATTTCCTTCTTACCCTGGATCTACCGAGCCCCTCCACTGTTCCTATGGACTTGGGGTCACTATTGAGATGGCTGTACAAGATGCTGCCTATTCCATGATGACCATCATGCGAGTCAGGACTGGTTTGCTTCGGAACATAGACTTCCGTTATATGCCAGCTTCGCTCCCTGGAGCGCAAGGGTATCTCCAGGCCATCTATGTTGACGCCACACATGAGGACTCACTTACCCGCACCATTGCCGAGATGCTCGAGGATAAGGACCGAGAGAATCGGGCCTTGAGACTGGAGCAATTCAACACCCGTGGTGATCATTGGGCCACTTTGACTCGGTTTGCACCGGCTGTGCAAGCTGGATGTATGGATACGAGGGATCTGTATCCTGTGATCTGCTCTGCCAGACATGATGGATTGGCGTGATGTGGGAGGCACCACCCCACCCCGTGGTCCCTGCAGGCCATCGTTTGTTGGTCCAAGACCTCATCCTAGCCCCTTTGGTCCACAGGCTGCTCAGGATCGTCTGTTCCCGGATGGTCACGTTGAACTTCTAGGCTATGGAGGTGACTTCTATGAGGACTACTACGGAGCTGTCTGAGTTAGTAGTAGTATCACTAGTATTGTAATAGTTGTATTTCCACCGTCCTGCGTGACTTGTGGAATATGACTGGTGTGTATCAATTTCGGAGGTGTAGAAAAATAATGTATAGGAGTTTGGAATGCCTCCGATGAGATGTAACGTCTTTCACCGTAGTTGTACTTTAGTCAGGGCTTGTACTAAACTATGAACGGTGTGTATGACCGTTGGTATATATATGTTGCAGTTCCTATATTACCATGTCGTACGGATGAACATCTCTGCATTCCATGTTATCCATTACATTCCGCACTTCCTTGCCCAGATTTTGCCATCCTTGTCTAAACCGTTGTTTTTTTTCCTAGGATGGTCAACACCCGCAACAACCCGGCTGCCCCGGAGCAGGGTGAAGCCAGCGTAGCTAGGAATGAAAATCTGCCTCAACCGCCTTCTCTGGCCGAAGTTATGCTCGAGGCAGAACAAAACAAGCGTCAGACCAATCGCTTGCTGGAGCGGATTGAGCAGAATACTGCACACCAACCAAGGAACGATCTGGTGTCAACCAATGACTTTGTCAAGCTGTATCCACCAAAGTTTAATCATTCCGTCGAGCCTCTCGATGAGGATGACTGGCTTCGCAGCATCACCCACAAGCTACGTTCTGCCAACGTAGCTGAAGCAGATAAGGTTACCTTTGCTGCCTATCACCTCGAAGGCCCTGCTAGCCTTTGGTGGGAAAACTTTGAGGCTATGCGCCCGGTCGGCCAAATCGCCAATTGGGCTGAATTCAGTGCGGCATTCCATGAACAACACATCCCGGAAGGTCTCATGGATCGCAAGAGGGAAGATTTCTGCAATTTCACCCAGGGTAGACTGACTGTGGATGCATACAGTCGCGAGTTTGGAAATCTATCACGATATGCTCCTGAAGAGGTATCCACCGACGCCAAGAAGCAGGCAAGGTTCCGCAAGGGACTTAGCCCCGAGCTTCGCTGTGATCTTCGTCTGCACGAGTGCACCTCCTTCCAGAAGTTAGTCAGCAAGGCCATCAGTGCCGAGACAGGTCAAACTGACTTTGAAGATTCACGCAAGCACTCCCGTGACTTTGGATCTTCATCCGGCTCTGGATCTTAGAAGCGCCGGGTCTGGATTCCAAACACCGCTCTGCCACCCAGGTTCACTCCGAGGCCATCCTTTGAGGCGCCTCACCCCGACCAGCAGTATGTCCCGCCCAAGACCTATGGTGGCCCTGCTGCTAATGCTGCTCCACTTCCCAATGTGATAACTTGTTTCAAGTGTAGGGAGACGGGTCATTACATCCGCGAGTGTCCCCAGAGCAATCCCAACCAGCTCGGAAAGTCTGTTGGCCGTGGCAAGGCAGCAATAAAGGTGCTCTACGCCAAGCCAGCCACCACTGCTCGTGGCCATGTCAACTACGTCTCAGCTGAGGAAACCCATGAGGATCCCAACGTTGTTCTCGGTACGCTCCTTGTTAATTGCCATCCGGCAACTGTTCTCTTTGATACTAGAGCATCTCATTCATTTATTTCTGAGAGCTATGCTCGATTGCACAACACCACATTTAGTGACATGCCCACCTCCATGGAAATTCAAACTCCTGGTTCTAGATGGCAAACCTCTAGAATCAGCCATGTGAATGAAATTCTTGTCGACAGATTGGTCTTCCTTGCATCACTAATAGCTCTCAAGTCCTCGGACATAAACATCATCTTGGGTATGGACTGTATGTCAGCCCATTACGCTAAGATTGATTGCTCTACTAGAACTATTTAACTCACCCATCCATCGGGCAAGACAGTCAATGTTTTGACCCGAGTGTCTGAGCGTCAGCTTTACTCCTTAAATGTCAACCCCCTTCCAGACCTTGAAGATATTCCGGTAGTTCGTGACTTTCTGGATGTTTTTACATAGGAACTGCCAGGTGTTCCACCTGACAGAGATGTCGAGTTCGTGATAGATCTTGTTCCAGGAACCATCCCAATCTCTAGAAGACCTTATAAGATGGCACCCCTAGAACTGGCCGAGCTTAAGAAACAACTCGATGAGTCCTTGCAAAAGGGTTTCATCCGTCCTAGTTCTTCTCCATGGGCTTGCCCCGTCCTTTTCGTCAAGAAGAAGGATGGTACGGATCGGATGGTTGTAGATTATCGTCCCGTTAATTTGGTCACGATAAAGAACAAGTATCCGCTCCCTAGCATCAACGATCTGTATGATGAGCTCGCTGGATCCTCAGTCTTCTCCAAAATGGATTTGAGGTTGGGCTACCATCAAATCAAAATCAAGAACGGGGACATTCCTAAAACGGCCTTTGTTACTCGTTATGGCCAATACAAGTACACCGTCATGTCTTTTGGTTTAACCAATGCTCTAGCCACCTTTTCTCGGTTAATGAACTCGATCTTCATGGAGTATTTAGATAAATTCGTCGTGGTATACCTCGATGATATACTCATCTACTCTAAGAATGAGGAAGAACATGCCGAACATCTAAGGCTAGTATTGATGAATCTTCGAGAGCATCACCTTTATGCCAAATTCTCTAAGTGCGAATTCTGGTTGCCAAAGGTGACCTATCTGGGCCATGTAATCTCTGGTAAGGGCATTGCTATCAATCCCGAGCGAGTTCAAGCCGTCCTTGAGTGGACTCCACCTGAAACGGTCAAGCAAGTTCGGAGTTTTCTTGGTTTAGCGAGCTACTGCCGCCGCTTCGTCGAGAATTTGTCCAAGGTTGCTAAGCCTATAACTGAACTCCTCAAGAAAGATAAAAAGTTCGAGTGGACCCCACAGTGCGAGTTCAGCTTTCAGGAACTGAAAAGACGCCTGACATCTGCTTCCGTACTGGTACCAACAGATTTTTCCAAGGACTTTGTTATCTATTGCGACGCCTCGCGACAAGTACTAGGTTGCATACTCATGCAAGATCGTGATGTGATTGCCTACGCTTCTCGACAGTTGCGTCCACATGAGGATAACTATCCCACACATGATCTAGAGCTTGCAGCTGTAGTCCATGCACTCAAAACCTGGCGACATTACCTTCTTGGTAATCGTTGCGAAATTTACACTGATCACCAAAGTCTGAAATACATCTTCACCCAACCGGATTTGAATCTCAAGCAAAGACGTTGGGTCGAGTTGATCACGGATTACGACTTAGGAATAACTTACACCCCAGGCAAAGCCAATGTCATGGCCGATGCACTAAGTCGTAAATCCTATTGTAACAACGTGATGTTACAACAAAGTCAACCACTTCTCCACGAGGAATTTCGTAAGCTTAATCTTCACATTGTTCCTCGAGCTGGTGGCGAAACCTAACCTGATGGATCAAATCATAGCTGCCAAGAAGCGTGATAAGGGCATAACCCGGATTAAGGAAAACATCGCTAGCGGAGCTGCTAAGTGTTTTTCCATAGATGAACGAGGTGTTGTCTTCTTCGAGAACCGCTTGGTGGTTCCCAAGAAACAACATCTACGGCAATTGATCCTTAAGGAGGCTCATGATTCTCCTCTCACCATTCATCCCGGTGGTACTAAAATGTATCAAGACCTACGCCAGAGGTTTTGGTGGACTAGGATCAAGAGAGAAATCGCTCAATACATTGCTAATTGCGACATCTGTCGTCGTGTTAAAGCAGAGCATCAACGGCCTGCTGGCACCCTTCAACCTTTGGCAATTCCTGAATGGAAATGGGATAAAATCGCCAGAATATCAAGTTTCTCAAGGTTCAATGGTCACACCACTCCGAACAAGAAGCTAGTGGGGAAAGGGAGGACCGCCTTCGACTCGAGTACCCTACCTTCTTCCCGACGGATCCTAAATCTCGGGACGAGATTCTTTTGAGTGGGGGTGAGTTGTCACATCGTAGCTAGACCATGCATTAGAGTGTTGCATCATGTCTACTTTCAACAGAAACTTGAATTGGGGAAGACAGAACCCCCAGCACCCCCTATGAAATCAACTAGGGTTTACTAAAAATATTTTCAATGAACCTGAAATGCCCTTCTAAAATGTTCACCCTCTTTGCCTTGGGTTAAAACCTCTGGCAAAATTGGTGCACAATTTTCTAGGTCAACAGAAGGTCATTGAATTAAATCATATGTAATTTGCATTTGGGCATTTAAATACTAGTAAATATTTTAGATGCTCAAATAATTCTGAAAATAAGTGTGGGCTATTGGAAATATTCTAAACAGAGACCCTGATTATTTTCAGCATTTTTGGAAGTGCCTAGCTATTTTTAATAAAGCCTCAAAACTACAGAAAAATAGAAAACAGAAAATAAAAGAGAGAGAGAGAGAGAGAGAGAGGCTTACCTCGTGCCCACCTCGCAAGCCCACCTGCCGGCCCTGCCCAACCACCGCTCCAGCGAGCTACTTTGCTCGGCCAGGCAGGCAGCCAGGTGCTCGACACCGGCACCAGCGCGTGCCACGCAGCTGGCCGCCGCCCTGCTTCCTCCCCTCGCCGTCCTGCTGGCCTGGGCGACCTCCACGTCACGCCTCGACACCCTTGGACACGCCCATTCGCCCCCTGCCTCTCCCCCTCGCTCCCCTTCGCCATGGCCGACGCAGCCGTCGCCGTTCCGCCACCGTAGCCATGCCCTCCGCCGTCCCCGTGCCACGCCACCGTGTCCATTCGCCCCGCCGTCGTCGACTACGTCGAGCAGGCCGAGCCCCGAGCTCTCGCACGCCCTGCAACACCTCCACCGACCTCGTCTTCGTCAACCACCGCCGGAGATCCCCTTCGACGTCGCCACCGCATCTACTCGTCCCCACCCGTGCCGTCTGTCTCTGCGTGACCGCTGTGAGCTTAGCCACCTCCCCATCCTCTCCGCTCTCCTTTTCGTGCACCACAGCGAGCACACGGAATTCGCCCGCACGCGCCGCCGTGGAGCTCATCGCCGACGTGTCTCCGGCCAACCACTGGCCAGGCCACCTTGTCCACTAACTTCACCACAACCCAGAAGCACAACGCACCACTCCACGCACCTCGCCGTGCCTCGCGGCCTCGGGTTCGTCTTCACCCGACTCCGGCGACCGCCTAGCTCGTCGCCGGCGACGTTCCCGGCCACCCTGATCTCAACTACCACCACCAAACGCCGCGGCATGCTCCTGGCTACCCGTGGATGGCCTCCGCCGTCCATTTGGCCGTCAGAACGTGCTAATGCACTTCCACCGCCGCGTCTGGCCTCGCCGGCGGCTAAACGCAGGCGGGTTTGACCCGTTGACCTTGACTGGGTGGGCCCACGTTGACTCACCTAAGTCTATGACAAGTGGGCCCCCCCTCTGCTGACTAACCAGATTAGGTTTACCTAAAATCAGTTAGTTTAATTAATTGCTGACACGCAGGAACCACTGGTCAGGTTGACCTGGACGTCCCCGTTGACCACTGACGTCACCCTGACGCAATGCTGACGCAGTAAATGAATTACTGGAATTATTCTTATATCGGAAATTCTAGAAAATAGTTCAAACTTAAAAAATTCATAGAAATCAATCTGTAACTCCAAATGAAAAGATTTATATATGAAATTTGATCAGAAAAATCCAATCTTTCCATATGTACTAGTTTCATGCATGTCAGAACACTTTAACCTTGCTGTTTAGGTGAAACAAGCTAATGCACCTATATCACTTATTATTTTGGGTGATCATTTGAATCTTTGGTTCAAATGGACTCAAACCATTATGTTCCAAGTTGCATTAGACTTATCACACACCATTTTGCCATGTCATTACATGCATCATATTGTTGCATATTGCCATGTGGTGATTGTGTTTCGTTGTGTTCTTGTGGTAGGTTCTGCCTCCGAGGATATTCACGAGTATCCAACTGAAGGGTGGTATCCCACTACCACTCCGTCAGGCAAGCAAGCCATTGATCATTCCGATAAAACCCATGTTCTCGCTTCTGCTCTTGTTTACTGCATTAAGACAACGCGATTCAAACTGCTGTGAGTTGCGGTAGTTGAACCCACTTCCTTTGCATGACCTGTCATTGCCACAGTAACTAGATGAAACCCACTAGCATGTGTACGAGTTGATTGAGCCATATTTGTGTTTCCTACCATGCTATGCTTGCTATGCTTAGAGTTGTGTCAGGTCTGGCTCATCGGGATGATGAACTAGAGTGAAAGGTTGTGTTGGTGCGAGAGTGAAAGTGTTGAATATGATTTGGTAAAGGAATCAATGAGAGGCCATGTAGGAGTACATGGTGGGTTGTTTCATTGAGGCCGTTCCTAAGAACTGAGATCTATATGTGTGATTTAAGATCAGCTACTACCACACGTTGGGCCCTGAAATATGAACCCGCTCGACTTACCGACCCCTCTCGTCCTCTGTCTAGGAGTTGCAAGTAGTTTTTGGTGTTTGTAGTATGCTTGGGTACGCACGCAGCGCTGACCATAGGGGTGGGCTGTGTTGCAGTAGGTACATGGCCCGGTGTACCGATTTTCCCGTTTGGTGTCTCGGGAACCCTGCACACATCGTTCGGGGCCGTTAGTGGAAACCTCGGCCAGACTCCCTGCAGATGGAACCCGAATAGGCGATAAACCTGGATTAGAGACTCGTGTGGTTGGTTAGGTCATGGTCTACACCCATGTCGGCTTTCGCTTGAAGTCTGCCGAGCACATGTCGTGTGCAGACGCTAAGTGGTGGAAACATGTGTGACGAAGTACACCCCTGCAGGGTATAAAACTTTTCGAATAGCTGCGTCCGCAGTTCATAGACAAGTAAATGGATACTACTAAAAGCCTCAAGATAAGCATGAGTACCGTGGATGGCCCTCTCATAGGTTGGCGAGGGAGGATCCACGGTGGAGTATTGTGTTGGTGGTTAGTGGACTCGTGTGCGAAAAATGATTTACAAGTTGTGTCTATCGTAGGATAGTTTAGCCATGAGTCAAAGCTGGCTTGCTGCAAAAACTCCACTACCTTCTTGAGAATGTGCATGTATAGTAGGATTCTGTTGTAAGACTTGCTGAGTACCTCCATACTCATGTTGCTTAAATTAATGTTTTCAGACGACAACAACTCCGCCTCCGATGGGTTCTATGTAGACCTCGACGTTGACGAGTGACTAGCCACCCAAGTGGTGATCCAAGACTTGTGAAGGGTCGATGTAGATAGACAGGCTTCGTCAAGCCTTCTTTCTTTCTAGTGCCTGTACTCAGACTAGTTTGCTTCCGCATGTGCTTGTATGTTTGTATATCTTGAGTGTCGGGTCATGTGACCCCTACCTGTATGAATACATTATGTATGGCTCCTCGGAGCCTTTTAAATAAAGTACTTTGAGTTGTAGAGTTTTGTTGTGATGCCATGTTGTATGTACTCATATCGGGCATATTGTGTGTATGCTTGAAATGCTTGGTATGAGTGGGATCCGATAAACTAGTGGTTTATCCTTGGCAACCTCTCATATGGGGAAATGTAGTCTAGTGCTTCCTGAGCGATAGTAGTCCGCTACAGCCCGGTTCACCGGAGTCCTGCTAGCCCAGCACTACTGCTCTGGACGCTCGACTGGCTGGCATGTGATTCACTTCGTTCCTGTGTCTGTCCCTTCGGGGAAATGTCACGTGGTGACATCCGGAGTCCTGCCTAGCCTGCTACAGCCCGGGTAACCGGAGTCCTGTTAGCCTAGTGCTATAGCTCGGATTCACACGTTGATGAACGACATGCTCGATGTGATTCATGTATGCCTGTCCCCATGGGTTAGTGCCGCCTTGGGTTCACGACTAGCCATGTTGGCCCGGGTTCTCTGTCATATGGATGCTAGCGACACTATCATATACGTGAGCCAAAAGGCGCAAACAGTCCCGGGCCATGGTAAGGCGACACCCGTGGGATTACCGTGCGTGAGGCCGCAAAGTGATATGAGGTGTTACCAGCTGGGTCGATGTGTTTTGGAATCGGGGTCCTGACAAAGATTCTCAGTGTCGGCATGGAACGACACCTATGGGATCACAAGAATCCCTACTACGGTTGCCGGGGCGCAAGGTTGCGAGGAGAGCAGGGCTAGTAGACAGCACAAGGATCGTTTAGCCAGGTTCGGGCCGCGAGGATGCGTAAAACCCTAGTCCTGCTTTGGTGGGTGTATTTTTTAGAGTTCTTGAGCTCTCGAACTAGCTGTGGTTCGGGCGTGGTCCGAAAGAGCTGAATCCTTCTCCTGGTCGCCTTGGGCCTCCTTTTACAGGAGAAAGGGGTTGCCACAATGGCACACAGGAGGTGGAAAGGTCTACAGTGGCACGAGGTTATCCCTCGTATTACAGGACAAGGTGCTTTTAATGCATCGCTTAGGTGTCCTCTTGCTTTATCGGGGACGGGGGTGAGGCCTATCCCGTCCGTCGCTGCTCCTCCTCGCTCCGACACGCGCCTCAGCCAGGGATGCGTGTGGTGCCATGTTGGCAGGCACGCAGCTGAGTTGGCGCAGTGGTGGAGCCTTCACGAAGATCTGCATGCCGCCATGCAGGCGCTTGATGAGTTGGCCTGGGGGCTGCATGTCGCCACGCAGGTGCCCACCCAGCTGGTTGGGCTGGCAGCTGCATGTGAACGGTGGTGGAAGCTTGGTTGACGTGGGCTTGGCCGTGGCCTCGCCGGCGTCTTTGGCGAGGGCCATGCCGGGTGGCCCGTTAAGGGTCTCGCCGTAGCGCGCTGTTGTCCCCGGCAAGGATCTTGCCGGGGGTCTGGTGGCCTTCCTCGGCAAGGATCTTGCTAAGAATCTCGTCTTATATTCCTCATCTGACCTTGAATATGTCTTCACAAAGATCTGCATGCCACCACAGAGGTGCCTTCCCGAGCCCTGGCCCCACGCTGATGATGGCGCTGGGGGTCGTGGGCTTAAGGGTGGCTCGCTCTGTTGGTGCGGGGCGAGCTGTCCCAGCAAGGGTCTTGCCGGGGCCGCTGAGGCCGCCCGGGAAGGGTCTTGCCGGGGGAACCTGATGTCTACTACGCAACCTTCTTCTTGTAGACGTTGCTGGGCCTCCAAGTGCAGAGGTTTGTAGGACAGTAGCAAATTTCCCTCAAGTGGATGGCCTAAGGTTTATCAATCCATGGGAGGCGTAGGATGAATATGGTCTCTCTCAAGCAACCCTGCAACCAAATAACAAAGAGTCTCTTATGTCCCCAACACACCCAATACAATGGTAAATTGTATAGGTGTACTAGTTCGGCGAAGAGATGGTGATACAAGTGGAATATGGATGGTAGATATTGGTTTTTCTAATGTGAAAATATAAAAACAGCAAGCTAACTAATGATAAAAGTGAGTGTAAATGGTATTCCAATGATAGGAAAAAAGTCCTAGCGTTCATACTTTCACTAGTGCAAGTTCTCTCAACAATAATAACATAATTGGAGCATATAACTATCCCTCAACATGCAACAAAGAGTCACTCCAAAGTCACTAATAGCGGAGAACAAACGAAGAGATTATGGTAGGTTACGAAACTGTAACAGCCCGAGAATCATGCTACCGTAATCACCTTTAAATGATGCCTTGCCATCATTGTTATTGTTGCTAATCTCACTTTGATTCTATTCCAGTCCAAATCTCAATTTCAAATTAATGTCAAAAATTCAAATTTCTCAAACATGAAAACAAAAATGTTCATCATGTACCAAATATTCCACAACTAATATTGGTGGTGAACCAACATTTTTGCAAAGGGTTTGAGTGGCCTAAACTACTTAAAACAATGACCTAAGCAATAAATTAAATGCCCTTTTTAATTTATAAAATTGGCAACTATTCCAAAAGCCTCCCAACCTTTTTGTGGCAGTGCACTTTAATTCTTTGAAATTGTTTTGGCTAGTGGCACAATTTTGCAAAGTCATTATTGGCTAAAAAGAAAATGCAAAAGCTGCTGAAAATTAAAAAAAGAAAACTAAAAGAAAAGGAAAAGCGAGAGAGAGAGAGAGAGAGAGAGAGAGAGAGAGAGAGAGCAACCCCCCTGGCCCAATGGGGCCAATCGGTCCAGTTGGCCTCCCAAACCAGGCCGGCCCACCTCTCCCTGCTTCCCCCATAACCCCCACTACCCAAACGTAAACCCTAGCCCACTCCCCCGATTCCCCACTCTCCCCCTCTCCCGATCCCGATTTGGATAGGGATATTTCCCCCCACAGTCGGTCGCCGATGCCCGAACCTCACCACTCCCGACGCCGCGATGACGCCGCCTGGCGCGTCCCGCCGCCACCTTGCCCCAGAACCGCCCTCGTCGCGCCGGACCGTGCCGTCCCCGCCTCTCCCTCGCGCTACTTCCTCCCTGAGTTGGACGCCGCTCGCCGGAGCCGCTCCGCGTCGCCTAGCCTCCTCATCTCCCTCATCGGCTCCGTTGAGCCTCGCCGACCCTCTACTCTGCAACGGGCGTGAGCGCCCCCTCCATCTCCCCTCTCTCTCTGTCGTCCCGAGCGCCACCACATTGGTGCACGTGCCTGCACCGGCCATGCTCACCGTGCCTACGTGCTCCGCCCGTCGCGCTCGCCGCACCTACTTCCTCCCGGAGAGCCCCTTTTATTTCAGATGATGGTTTGGTTCATCAGAAGACTCAGAAGACCCTTTTTATCTGAGCGTCTGCTTCGGATCCTCCGATATGGAAATCATAATTCCTTTGAATTTAAGCGTCGAATTATTCAGTTGTGTTCATAATCCGAGGCCTTTGCATTCTTTCTTCCTCTAGTTGAGTACCGATACTCCCCTCAGATACTTTGCTGACCACCTGATCCTTTGATGGGTTAGGACCCGATAGTTCCTTCGCAAATCTGAACCCTTTACGAATTCCTCCTGTGATACATAATGCCTTTAGTAAATTCTATCATCTGCTTTTGTCAACCATGCTCTGCTTTCGAGCTGGTATATTTTAATCCTGAAGTTAGTGGTATATGTTCCTAAGATACCCCTACGGGTTGAACCTATGCCTTCCCTAATCCGTGTCAACTCGAAAGAGTTGTGAGTCATACTCTTCTGGTGCTTCACCAGATAAATCTTTCGCACTACAAATTCTTCGAAAACGAGGAGTGAATGAAAGGTTATGCATTGAAGAAGTGGGAGTCAACCTTGAACCTTTGTGTTCATGCCCATGGACCCGATGTCAGACTTATCATGGAAGCTGCTCGTAAAAATATTTATTTCTTTGGTACAAGCTCATCTGGTATCTATGAATTGATCCTTTGCAACTGTGGCTCTGACCATGATTGTTCCCCTTTGATTCCATTTCTCGGACAAGTTAAAGCACTTGTCTTCTACAGATCAATGCATCTCCTCAACCTCTATTTTGATATTCCTTCGAGTATTACCCCTGGTATCTCGAGGATATCATGCCATTGCAGTACATCTTATTTACTTTTGATGAAGCACTACCATTCCCTGTCATTGTCACTTCACGGGTTCTGGGTTGTTTATCAATCGAGAACACCGATAAGTGAATCGATTCCATACTTTGATTCAATAACTCTAAGTAATTTTCATTGCTTATGAGTTTAATATTCCTTCAAGTCATTCCTAGCCTGATCGGCTATACCATCTTCATGCAAAAATTTAACTGTGCTACCTACTCCTTCTTCTCGGAGCACAATTTCCGACGATGAGCGAAGATTACGTCGATCTTCCTCATCTTATCATTCCACCTTGAACAACAATCTTGAATCCGAGCTTGTGTCGTAATCATGGTTCCAATAGCCTTTGCTTCATCATTCCTTTTGCTTGATGTCGTTGCTGCTCGATGGAATCTTCGTAGAGCCTCTCGACAAATGTGTCGTGATCGACATCAACATTTTGACTTCTTTTGAGATGACAATTGAATTCTTGGTGAGAAATACCATCCTTGACCTTCGATGATTTGAGTTATCATCGACAACCCCCTTGTTTTTTTCCAACACATGTTTGATCATGTCTTGGTTATACCTTGGACTCCTTGCTATTCCTGCAACTGTTCCTTGAGTATTTCTTGTGGTCTTCAATTCCAACCCCCTACTTGTAACACCATGTTAATGCTACCTCGAAGCATGACTGAGGTATTCCAACTATCAACAAGAACATTGGAAGCACATTGTCGAATGTTTCTTGATTTATTATCCAAACACCGTTGTATGGGTAATATCATGATTCTTCACTCGCCCCCTTTATCTAAATGCTTTTGAACTTGTTGTCATATCATGTATATCCTGCTCCGCTTCCCCTTGGGAAGGATTTACTCCCAATTCTTGTGTGTAAACACATTTTCCTTTCCATTGGTCTAATTAATCTGATAATTTCTTTTTTTTCTTTCCATTGGGTGTTTAACCTTCTTGTGATCTATATGATATAAGGAGAAATAATTCCCGTCTTATAAAATACCCCGATGTACAACCTTGTCATTAAGACCCTGTAACTATAGTTGATGACATTCCAGTAACCATCGATGGACGAGAACTTAGCCTATTGGTCCGTCTCGTTCAACGAGCAGGAAAATGGTTCTATTTGTCCCACGCCCATGGTACCAAACTTTGTTGCCAACATAACTATCAGGCTATCCTCTGACCTGCCTTGCTATCATGACCGTTCGTGATGTTAGCGCCTTCCTACTTTTAACCCACATGGTGGGCCCATAACCCACAGTTCCACAGGATCGAAACCTGATTCTCCTGTACACCCTTGTTTCTAAGATTATTTCTCACACTTGGCTTCATATGAAAATCCCGAGCCGCCTTCCGAGAGGCGATCTATTCTGGTATCATACGCAATACTTGTTCCCATTGCTCTGAACCCCTTTCACCCTCTGTTTCAGGCAATGAACGATTGCCTACCCGGTTGAAGCTTCTTATTGCTCCTTCTTACCTTGCTCTCGATGAGTTTCTTGAAGTTCAACTCGAGAGATGCCTCGATGCGATGTTCACCGAGATAGCCCCCAGGTACCTATCTTGTTTTGAACTCCATCCATCCCGAGTCTTCCCCATTACTGCACCTCTTAAATCTCGGGACGAGATTTCTTGTAGTGGAGGAGATTTGTAACACCCCGAGAATCATGCTAGAGTAATCACCTTTAAATGATGCCTTGTCATCATTATTACTGTTGCTAATCTCACTTTGATTCTATTCCAGTCCAAATCTCAATTTCAAATTAATGTCAAAATTTCAAATTTCTCAAACATGAAAACAAAAATGTTCATCATGTGCCAAACATTCCACATCTAATATTGGTGGTGAACCAAGACTTTTGCAAAGGGTTTGAGTGGCCTAAACTACTTAAAACAGTGACCTAATCAATAAATTAAATGCCCTTTTTAATTTATAAAATTGGCAACTATTCCAAAAGCCTCCCAACCTTTTTGTGGCAGTGCACTTTAATTCTTCGAAATTGTTTTGGCCAGTGGCACAATTTTTCAAAGTCATTATTGGCTAAAAAGAAAATGCAAAAGCTGCTGAAAATAAAAAAAGAAAACTAAAAGAAAAGTCAAAGGGAGAGAGAGCAACCTCCCTGGCCCAATGGGGCCAATTGGCCCAGCTGGCCTCCCGAACCAGGCCGGCCCACCTCTCCCTGCTTCCCCCAACCCCCCCCCACTACCCAACCGTAAACCCTAGCCCACTCCCCCGATTCCCCACTCTCCCCCTCTCCCGATCCCGATCTGGATCAGGATATTTCTCCCCACCCTCAGTCGCCGACACCCGAACCTCACTACTCCCGACGCCGCGATGCCGCCGCCTGGCGCGTCCCGCCGCCACCTCGCCCCAGAACCGACCTCGTCGCGCTGGACCGCGCCGTCCCCACCTCTCCCTCGCGCTACTTCCTCCCCGAGCTGGACGCCGCTCGCCGGAGCCGCTCCGCGTTGCCTCGCCTCCTTATCTCCCTCATCGACTCCGTTGAGCCTCGCCGACCCTCTACTCTGCAACGACCGTGAGCGCCCCCTCCATCTCCCCTCTCTCTCCATCGTCCCGAGCGCCACCACGTCGGTGCACGCGCCTGCACCGGCCATGCTCGCCGCGCCTACGCGCTCCGCCCGCCACGCTCGCTTGCTGCTCGTCGTGCCCGACGCACCGACAACACCGCACGCCCGTCGTTCGCTCGCCGTCGCTGCCAACCGCGGCCCCGGCCGGTCGGCGCCCCGATCCGACTCTGCCCGCTGCGCTCGGGTAAGCCCCGACAGGCGCCCATGCCTGTTACCACGCGCCCGCCCCGGTCGGCCTCCTGGGCCACTGCCGGGTGGGGCCCGATGCCCCTGGGCCACTGACGTAGGGGCCCCACACCCCTAAAACGAAAATAAAAATAAAAAGAAAATGTAATTAATAAAATTATTATTTTGTTAATTAATTAATTAGTAAATTAATTAAGTTAATTAATCTTGTTTAAATTAATCTAATTAATTAGTTAATTTAATTAAACTGTAATTAATTAGCTAAACCCTAATTAAACTAAGCAGTGTATGACATGCGGGACCCACACGTAGTTGACCCAGTCAACTGCACAGTTGACTGCTGACGTCAGCATGATGTCATGCTGACGTCATCTTTTACTATTTTGGATAATGTTGAAATAAATAATTAAATTCCAGAAATTAATAAAAACTTTAGAAAATCGTATTAAATAATCCGTAACTCCGATGAAAATAATTTATACATGGAACTTGCTTAGAATTTCGATACGAACCCGAATACTCCCTCCGTATTCCTATCAGGTGCCCATAGCTATATGAACATGGAACTTTTAGACCGATTTCGGTGAACGAATATTGCCGAACTTTAGTTAAATAAATCCAAATAAATTCCTAAATTTAACTAAATCATTTAGTTAGGCAGTAGAACACCTCTGCATATCATTTAGGCATGTCCTACATATTGTTTGCATTATTTCCGTGAATTTATTGTTTCTCTCCCCCTCCTTCTCTCTCAATAGACGCCGAGACTGACGTCGTTGCTGCTGAGTACGACTACGCTACTGACGAGCAGCCCGTTGACGATCTCTCTCTCTTGCCCGAGCAACCAGGCAAGCCCCCCTTTGATCATCCTGATATCGCCCATTCCATTCTCTCATGCTTGCATTAGATTTTGCTACTGTAATTGATTCCTTCTATTCTGATGCATAGCCTGCTTTTGTAACCTGCTTATTATTACCTACCCACTTATCCTAAACTGCTTAGTATAGGTTGGTTAGTGATCCATCAGTCACCCCCACCTTGTCCTTGTTGCCCCTGCTTCATCATTGAAGACCAGGCCAACGGGATCGAAGACCATGCCCTGACACCGAACATCACTTTCCCCTTAGTTGCTCGACACTACTGGGTTACTATCGAGTACCGAGGGTGAGACCTCTTCAGGACTTCTAATGTTAACCCTGTAGTGTAGTCATTCGGTCGTGGTCATCGAGGGTGATTTCCTCCTTAACCACTTCCGATACGACTATGTCGTGCAACCCCTCAAGTGTGAACCTCGGGGGTGATTCCTCTTACGTTCTCCTTGATGATTACATCTAGTGGAATTCATCGGGGGTGATTCCTCGGGTTTTCCCCTTGATGTTTGGACACACGGATACTTGGACTTTACCACTGATTCTTGGAAAGACGGGTCGGCCCTGAGGGGTACCCGCGCAAGCTTAATTGTGAGTGATGTGGAGTCGGGTTGACCTGGAGGGTGCCCGCGAGATAATTACGAGGCATGGCCGGTAATTCCTAGCCCTTGCCGCAAGTCCTCGAGACGGGGCAACGGGGTCACATCTTTCGTGAGTCTCTGCTTGTTACCACACGTTCCTAATCCACTACGATTTGGATATTTGATCCGAGGGGCCTCTGGCCTGATAGCACTAACCATCACGTGGGCATAGTATGGGCATTCTGCGTCGTATGCATCAGCCGAAGCTTAATAGACGTCAGCGACTGAGCGACGCGCGCCGGGTTGGACTGGTAAGCTCCTGCCTTTTTAGGGAGGTATCTAGGTCTGCACACCGGCCGCCCTCGCAACATGCAGGAGTTCCCGGGGAGATGGCCCATGAACCCTGGGGGCACAGGTTTAGTCTGGCGTGCTGGCCTCTCTATTAAGCCTAGGTCGGGTTGCGGCGTATTGTTTGGCCGAGGCCGGGCATGAACCAGGAAAGTGTGACCGGCCGGAGTTAATCGAGCGTGGTGGGTAAGTTGGTGCACCCATGCAGGGATGAAAACATCTATCGATAGTCTGTCCTACGGTAACGGACACTTGGAGTTGTATCCCGATTGATACAACTAGAACTGGATACTTGTGATGAGAAATGGATTGTGATGATAACTGGATAGTATGGCTCTGGGATTTCTTTCTCGTAGGGAGTCGAGGAAGGATCTCTGGCCGAGGTTGATAACACCATGACTACTTTACTTTATGCTACTCTACTCCCTCCTGTTTGCTGCAAGATGGTGGTTTCCAGAAGATGCTAGTCTTCGATAGGACTAGGACTTCTCTCTATTCTGGCATTTCTGCAGCCTAGTCCACATATAGAGCCTTCCTTTGATAATGTTGCATATGTAGTGTAGATCCTTGCTTGCGAGTACTTTGGATGTGTACTCACGGTTGCTTTGCTCTCCCTTCCCCCCTTTCTTCTTCTTTCCGGTTGATGCAACCAGATGTCGGAGCCCAGGAGCCAGATGCCACTACCGATGCCTGCTACTACGTGGAGACCGTCGACGACCTGGGGTAGTTAGGAGGCTCCCAGGCAGGAAGCCTTGCCTTTTCGATCGATGTTGTTTTTGTGCTGGCCTTCTTAAGGCAAACTTGTCTAACTTATGTCTGTACTCAGATATTGTTGCTTCCGCTGACACTTGTGTATTCTAGCTTATATATTCAAGCCCTCGAGGCCCCTGGCTTGTAATATAAAGCTTGTATTATTTTAATTTGTGTCTAGAGTTGTGTTATGATATCTTCCCGTGAGTCCTTGATCTTGATCGTACACATTTGCGTGTATGATTAGTGTACGATTGAATCGAGGGCCTCACAGAAACCACCTCAAAGTTATTATTTCGAATCAATCTGTTGAGCTATTCCTATAAGTGTCAGAAACATCCCTAGAGTTTGTACTAGAATAACACCTTAAGACATAAATCAACCAAAACCCTAATGTCACCTAGATACTCAAATGTCACCTCAAGTATCCGTGGGTATGATTATACGATATGCATCACACAATCTCAGATTCATCTATTCAACCAACACATAGAACCTCAAAGAGTGCACCAAAGTTTCTACCAGAGAATCAAGACGAAAACATGTGCCAAACCCTATGCATAAGTTCATGGGCGGAACCCGCAAGTTGATCACCAAAAAATACATCAAGTGAATCACGTGATATCCCATTGTCACCACAGATATGCACGGCAAGACATACATCAAGTGTTCTCAAATCATTAAAGACTCAATCCGATAAGATAACTTCAAAGGGGAAACTCAATCCATTACAAGAGAGTAGAGGGGGAGAAGAAACATAAGATCCAACTATAATAGCAAAGCTCGCGATACATCAAGATCGTGCCAAATCAAGAACACGAGAGAGAGAGAGATCAAACACATAGCTACTGGTACATACCCTCAGCCCCGAGGGTGAACTACTCCCTCCTCGTCATGGAGAGCGCCGGGATGATGAAGATGGCCACCGGTGAGGGTTCCCCCCTCCGGCAGGGTGCCAGAACAGGGTCCTGATTGGGTTTTGGTGGCTACAGAGGCTTGCGGCGGCGGAACTCCCGATCTATTCTGTCCTCTGAAGTTTTTAGGGTATATGGAGTTATATAGGCAGAAGAAGTATGTCGGTGGACCTCCGGGCTGTCCACGAGGCAGGGGGCGCGCCCTAGGGGGGTGGGCGCCCCCCACCCTCGTGGGCAGACCGGGACTCCCCTGGTGCAGCTCCGGTACTCCGTGGGCTTCTTCTGATCCAAAAATAGGTTTCGTGGAGTTTCAGGTCAATTGGACTCCATTTGATATTCCTTTTATTCGAAACACTGAAATAGGCAGAAAACAGCAATTCTAGGCTGGGCCTCCGGTTAATAGGTTAGTCCCAAAAATATTATTAAAGTGGATAATAAAGCCCAATATGGTCCAAAACAGTAAATAATATAGCATGGAGCAATCAAAATTATAGATACGTTCGAGACGTATCAAGCATCCCCAAGCTTAATTCCTGGTCGTCCTCGAGTAGGTAAATGATAAAAAAGATAATTTTTGATGTGGAATGCTACTTGGTAAAATTTCAATATAATTCTTCTTAATTGTGGTATGAATATTCAGATCCGAAAGATTCAAGACAAAAGTTCATATTGACATAAAAATAATAATACTTCAAGCATACTAATTAAGCAATTATGTCTTCCCAAAATAACATGGCCAAAGAAAGTTCATCCCTACAAAATCATATAGTTTAGTCATGCTCCATTTTCGTCACACAAGAATGCTCTCATCATGCACAACCCCGATGACAAGCCAAGCAATTGTTTCATACTTCAGTAATCTCAAACTTTATAAACCTTCACGCAATACATGAGCATGAGCCATGGATATAGAACTATGGGTGGAATAGAATATGACGATGGGGGTTATGTGGAGAAGACAAAAAAAGGAGAAGGTCTCACATCAACGAGGCTAATCAATGGTCTATGGAGATGCCCATCGATTGATGTTAATGCAAGGAGTAGGGATTGCCATGCAACAGATGCACTAGAGCTATAAATGTATGAAAGCTCAACAAAAGAAACTAAGTGGGTGTGCATCCAACTTGCTTGCTCACGAAGACCTAGGGCACTTGAGGAGGCCCCTTGTTGGAATATACAAGCCAAGTTCTATAATGAAAAATTCCCACTAGTATATGAAAGTGACAAAACAAGAGACTCACTATCATGAAGATTATGGTGCTACTTTGAAGCACAAGTGTGGAAAAGAAAGGATAGTAGCATTGTCCCTTTTTATCTCTTTCTTTTGGGCCTTCTATTTTGTTTCTTTTGGCCTTTCTCTTTTTTTTGGGACAATGCTCTATTAAATGATGATCATCACACTTCTATTTATTCACAACTCAATGATTACAACTCGATACTAAAACATAGTATTACTCTATATGAATGCCTCCGGTGGTGTACCGGGATATGCAATGAATCAAGAGTGACATGTATGAAAGAATTATGTACGGTGGCTTTGCCACAAATACTATGTCAACTACATGATCATGCTAAGCAATATGACAATGATGAATGTGTCATGAAAAACGGTATGGTGGAAAGTTGCATGGCAATATATCTCGGAATGGCTATGGAAATGCCATAATAGGTAGGTATGGTGGCTGTTTTGAGGAAGATATAAGGAGGTTTATGTGTGAAAGAGCGTATCATATCATGGGGTTTGGATGCACCGGCGAAGTTTGCACCAACTCTCAATGTGAGAAAGGGCAATGCACAGTACCGAAGAGGCTAGCAATGATGGAAGGGTGAGAGTGCGTATAATCCATGGACTCAACATTAGTCATAAAGAAGTCACATACTTATTGCAAAAATCTACAAGCCATCAAAAACCAAAGCACTACCCGCATGCTCCTAGGGGGATAGATTGGTAGGAAAAGACCATCGCTCGTCCCCGACCGCCACTCATAAGGAAGACAATCAAAGAACACCTCATGTTTCAAATTTGTTACATAACGTTTACTATACGTGCATGCTACGGGACTTGCAAACTTCAACACAAGCATTTCTCAAACTCACAACTACTCAACTAGCACAACTTTGATATTATTACCTCCATATCTCAAAACAATCATCAAGCATCAAACTTCTCTTAGTATTCAAAACACTCATAAGAAAGTTTTTTACTAGTCTTGAATACCTAGCATATTAGGATTAAGCACATTACCATGATATTTAAGACTCTAAAAATAATATGAGTGAAGCATGAGAGTTTAATAGTTTCTATAAAACAAATCCACAAGCATGCTCTAAAAGATATAAGTGAAGCACTAGAGCAAACGACAAACTACTCCGAAAGATATAAGTGAAGATCAATGAGTAGTCAGATAATTAAGCAACTATGTGAAGACTCTCCCATTTAATAATTTAGATCTTAGTATCTTATTCAAACAGCAATAAAAACAAAATAAAATAAAATGATGCTCCAAGCAAAACACATATCATGTGGTGAATACAAACATAGCTCCAAGTAAAGTTACCGATTAACAAAGACGAAAGAGGGGATGCCTTCCGGGGCATCCCCAAGCTTAGGCTATTGATTGTCCTTGAATATTACCTTGGGGTTCCTTGGGCATCCCCAAGCTTAGGCTCTTGCCTCTCCTTATTACGTAGTCCATCGAATCTTTAGCCGAAACTTGAAAACTTCACAACACAAAACTTAACAGAAAATCTCGTGAGCTCCGTTAGCGAAAGAAAACAAAACACCACTTCAAGTTACTGTAATTAACTCATTTTTTATTTATATTGGTGTTAAACCTACTGTATTCCAACTTATCTATGGTTTATAAGCTATTTTACTAGCCATAGATTCATCAAAATAAGCAAGCAACACAATGAAAACAGAATATGTCAAAAACAGAACAGTCTGTAGTAATATGTAACTAATGCAAACTTATGGAACTCCAAAAATTCTAAAATAAATTGGCCGACCTGAGGAATTTGTCTAGTAATCATATTAAAAAAGAATCAACTAAATATCAATCTCCAGTAAAAAGTTTTAGCTAATCTCGTGAGCGCTAAAGTTTCTGTTTTTTACAGCATGATCATAAAGACTTCACCCAAGTCTTCCCAAAGGTTCTACTTGGCAAAAACACTAATTAAAACACAAAATCAAATCTAAACAGAATAAAGATGGATTATTTATTACTAAACAGAAGCAAAAAGCAAGAGACTAAAATAAAATTGGGTTGCCTCCAAACAAGCGCTAACGTTTAATGCCCCTAGCTAGGCATGATGATTTCAATGATGCTCACATAAAAGATAAGAATTGAAACATAAAGAGAGCATAATGAATAATATGACTATCACATTTAAGTCTAACCCACATCCTATGCATAGGGATTTTGTGTGAAAACAACTTATGGGAACAAGAATCAACTTGCATAGGAAGGTAAAACAAGCATAACTTCAAAATTTTAAGCACATAGAGAGGAAACTTGATATTATTGCAATTCCTACAAGCATATGTTCCTCCCTCATAATAATTTTCAGTAGCATCATGAATGAATTCAACAATATAACAAGCACATAAAGCATTCTTTTCATGATCTACTTGCATAGAAATTTTACTACTCTCCACATAAGCAAAGTTCTTCTCATTCGGAATAGTGGGAGTATCATAAGAGACTTGAATACTATAAATTGTTTCCACATTAAAAGAGTAATGTTTAGAAAAAGGGTAATCATAATCATGACAAGTTTTATAAATATAATCATCACTACTTCTTATAGCATAAGTTTCATCACAATAATCATCATAAGTAGCAACTTTGTTCTCATCATAATCAATTGAAACCTCTTCTGAAATAGTGCATACATCACTAAATAAAGTCATGACCTCTACAAATCCACTTTCATAAATATTATAAGATTCAACATCCTCCAAAATAGTGGAATCATTACTTCCTAAAGTTGACACTCTTCCAAACCCACTTTCATCAATATAATCATCATAGGTAGAAGGCATGCTATCATCATAACAACTTTGCATATCAAAACTTGGGAGGCTAAAAATATCATCATTATTAAACATAGAATCCCCAAGCTTGGGACAAACATTAATTGCAGCAAATATATTCTCAAATATGTCATCCTCATCAAACATAGCTTCCCCAAGCTTGGGCCTTTTCATATCATAAGCATAATCACTCTCATCATTAATAGTATGGATAGCACCAATAGTATAGCAAACATTATTATCATATTCTTCCAAGCAAGTGCCAAAAAGATTTTCAAGATCATACGAAGTATCATTATCTTCCCAATCATAATCATCACAACAAGCAATAGGCATAACGAGATCATCATCAAGTGCATCATCTTCCACAATTATTTTTGATTCATTTTCATGAGGCACAACAATAATAGGAGCAACATTATTTGGGAGAGATATCTTTTTACCTCTCTTCCTTTTTCTTTTCTTCTTCTTCACCGCATCATGTGTGGGTCCAATCTTCTTTTTGGAGCTCCTTATTAATGAGATTGGTCGCATAGAAGGCTCCGCCTCGTTACCTGATTCATCAGAAGAAATAATAGGAGAATATTGGGAAGTCTCTTCCCTTTCATTAGTATTCTCTTCATCTTCTATTTGCTTTATTTTCTTTATGTAATTGGCAATATAAGGATTTTCAATGCAATTCACCGCACAATACATATAAATCTTCTCTAGATCAAAACCAAGAAGTTTATAACAGGAAAATTCTGGAAGATGCTTAGTTATACGTTTCATTTCTTCGTAGCCCATAAGCAAACTAAGTTCATTATAATGTGCAAGGGAAATCAAGTCATCACAATTTTTGGACACGATTAGATCATGAAACCATTTGCATTCGATAGCTAAATGACCCTATTCATTGCAAAGTCCACAAGCACGACCAAGAAAATTCAAATCTTCAGCACAAACATCTAGCCTTTATTGCAACAATTTAGTTTCTAAGTGCTTATGCCTCTTGCAATATCTATCTTCCCTATTTGGTGTGTACTTGCAAACCCAATGCACTCCACAAAAACTGACATGTTTATAGGAGACATTTTCATCATAACTAGTGCAATCATCATTAGTACCATGGATATTCAAGGAGTTCATACTAACAACATTGCGATCATGATCATCATTCAAAGATTTAGTGCCAAACATTTTAATGCATTCTTCTTCTAACACTTTGGCACAATTTTCCTTTCCATCATACTCACGAAAGATATTAAAAAGATAAAGCGTATGAGGCAAACTCAATTCCATTCTTTTTAGTTTTCTTTTATAGACTAAACTAGTGATAAAACAAGAAACAAAAAGATTCGATTGCAAGATCTAAAGATATACCTTCAAGCACTCACCTCCCTGGCAATGGCGCCAGAAAAGATCTTGATGTCTACTACGCAACCTTCTTCTTGTAGACGTTGTTGGGCCTCCATGTGCACAGGTTTGTAGGACAGTAGCAAATTTCCCTCAAGTGGATGACCTAAGGTTTATCAATCCATGGGAGGCGTAGGATGAAGATGGTCTCTCTCAAGCAACCCTGCAACCAAATAACAAAGAGTCTCTTGTGTCCCCAACACACCCAATACAATGGTAAATTGTATAGGTGCACTAGTTCGGCGAAGAGATGGTGATACAAGTGCAATATGGATGGTAGATATAGGTTTTGGTAATCTGAAAATAGAAAAACAGCTGGTAACTAATAATAAAAGTGAGCGTAAACGCTATTGCAATGATAGGAAACAAGTCCTAGGGTTCATACTTTCACTAGTGCAAGTTCTCTCAACAATAATAACATAATTGGATCATATAACTATCCCTCAACATGCAACAAAGAGTCACTCCAAAGTCACTAATAGCGGAGAACAAACGAAGAGATTATGGTAGGGTACGAAACCACCTCAAAGTGTCACAAACAACCCTAGAGTTCATACTAGAGGAACACCTTAAGTCACAAGTCAACCAAAACCCTAATGTCACCTAGATACTCCAATGTCACCTCAGGTATCCGTGGGTATGATTATACAATATGCATCACACAATCTCAGATTCATCTATTCAACCAACACATAGAACCTCAAAGAGTGCCCCAAAGTTTCTACCGGATAATCAAGATGAAAACGTATGCCAACCCCTATGCATACGTTCATGGGCACAACCCGCAAGTTGATCACCAAAACATACATCAAATGAATCACGTGATATTCCATTGTCACCACAGATACGCACGGCAAGACATACATCAAGTGTTCTCAAATCATTAAAGACTCAATCTGATAAGATAACTTCAAAGGGGAAATTCAATCCATTACAAGAGAGTAGAGGGGGAGAAGAAACATAAGATCCAACTATAATAGCAAAGCTCGCGATACATCAAGATCGTGCCAAATCAAGAATAGAGAGAGAGAGAGATCAAACAAATAGCTACTGGTACATACCCTCAGCCCCGAGGGTGAACTACTCCCTCCTCGTCATGGAGAGCGCCGGGATGATGAAGATGGCCACCGGTGAGGGTTCCCCCCTCCGGCAGGGTGCCGGAACAGGGTCCTGATTGGGTTTTGGTGGCTACAGAGGCTTGTGGCGGTAGAAATCCCGATCTATTCTGTCCTCCAAAGTTCTTAGGGTATATGGAGTTATATAGGCGGAAGAAGTACGTCGTTGTACCTCTGGGCTGTCCACGTGGCAGGGGGGCGTGCCCACCCCCTAGGGCGCGCTCCCCACCCTTGTCGGCAGCCCGGGACTCCCCTGGTGCAGCTCCGGTACTCCGTGGGCTTCTTCTGGTCCAGAAATAGGTTCCTTCGAGTTTCAGGTCAATTGGACTCCGTTTGATATTCCTTTTCTTCGAAACACTGAAATAGGCAAAAAAAAACAACAATTCTAGGCTGGGCCTCCGGTTAATAGGTTAGTTCCAAAAATAACATAAAAGTGGATAATAAAGCCCAATATGGTCCAAAACAGTAAATAATATAGCATGGAGCAATCAAAAATTATAGATACATTGGAGACGTATCAGAACCTGCTTCTTCCCTCTGCTCTTTGTGGTCTTGGTCTCGGCGTTGCTTTGATCGTCTTGAGCTTCGGCCTTACCTTGGCTCACCTTCCTCATTCTACTTGGTGTGGCCGTGGGAGCGGCTCTGACTGCCCGTGCATAGGTAAAGGGGTACAAAAATGCGCCCCTATTTTTGTACACCGACACTCGGGAAATGAACTATGGAAGCAAGTTCCTACACAAGAGTTCATCATTAAGCCAATGAGAGGGTGAGGAGGTGGCTGATGGCTCAGCGACCATTCCTCCAGATTTCCAAAAAGATGGGTTTCTGAGCGCTAGTTATCGACTAGAGGGGGGTGAATAGGCGATTTTTATGAAAGTCTTCAAAACATGGAAGTTTCAAAGACAAACAATAGAAATGAACCTATTAATATGCAGCGGAAGGTAGACTACACTAGACAAGCCATAGTCAAGCAAGTAATGAAGCTAAAGCACGAAGACTATTAGCGGCTAGGTAGTATGGATCAAGATTGAAGATAGTATGAAGCCTAACAATAAAATTCGTAACATAGTGAAGTCAAACAGATAATGCAAACTTGCAAAGACTTCACGAAGACAAACTGGTATTAAAGAGAGGGAGAAGATAGCACCATTCTCTTGGAGAGGACAATGATTTGTTGGACCAGTTCCAGTTGTTGTGACAACTGTACGTCTGGTTAAGGAGGCTGAGATTCAAATCAGAACACCACGTCTTCACCTTATTCCCCATGAGCTAAGGACACATAGTCCCCGCCCAATCACTCTTGTAAGTCTTCAAGGTAGACTTCCGAACCTTCACAGACTTCGTTCACCGGCGATCCACAATGACTCTTGGATGCTCAGAACGCGACGCCTAACCGGCTGGAAGATTCACAGTCCTCAAGTGTAACAAGTCTTCAGGTCACGCAGATAGAAAGACTTCAGTGATGCGTAACACTCTTTGGCTCTGGGTGTTTTGGGCTTTGTCCTCGCAAGGATTTCTCTCTCTGAAATGCTTCGGAGGTGGGTTGCTCTCAAATGAGAAAAGCCATGCACTAACTCTGACCAGCCACCAATTTCTGCTGTAGGGGGTGGGCTATTTATAGCCACTAGGCAACCCAACCTGATTTGTCTGAAATGACCCTGGGTCACTAAGGAACTGAAACGTGTTCCAATGGTCAGATTTCAAACACACATGGCAGCTTGACTTGGGCTTACAAGTAAAGCTGACTCATCCAGCTCTGTATAAGATTCGCTCTCATAGTCTTCGCTTGAAGACATATGATCTGGTTAAGCATCACTTCAGTCACTCTCACTTTGTTCACTTGGACCCCACTTAACAGTATGGTGGTTCCTATGACTCAACAAAGAATAAAAGGAAATTACGAAACAACTAGGTCTTCGCACTCCATTATCTTCATGTGAATGTCTTCTCGAGTCATAAGCTTCGATGTGATTGTCTTCACACATCACCATTGTCTTCAATGTCTTCAATTTTTAGGGGTCATCTCCGGTAGGTAAACCGAATCAATGAGGGACTACTACCTGTGTTATCATGTAATTCTCACAAACACATTAGTCCCTCAACCAGGTTTTTCGTCAATACTCCAAAACCAACTAGGGGTGGCACTAGATGTACTTACAATCTCCCCCTTTTTGGTGATTGATGAAAAACTGGTTGAAGTTTTCAACGGGGAAAAAATTATGTGAAATTGTAAAGGATTAAGATATTGTCTTCATAAGAGCAAAAGGCTCCCCCTGAAGATGTGCATATAAGTATTTTGCTTTTGGAATGCAAATGCACATGGCAGGTTGTACTTGTGGAGATCCTCTTCAACTTATGAAGGCAAATCATCATGCATGATAAGATATAACGAACATAATGATATGCATAATGAAAAATGGACGTCTACAATATGACTTAATGCGTGATTTATCATCACATATGCGGAATTTATCATCGCATCAAAGAATAGCAGAAAAAGTAGCAGACGACCATCAAGTTTAAGTGTTACAACTCAAAGAACCAGAAGTATCAAAAGCGAGAGTTGTAAGCACTTGGCAACAAAATATAGCAACCACCCATATGGACCCGCTTGAAGACTATCAACTCATATGCTTCTCCCCCTTTTGTCAGTAAGGACCAAAAAGGTTTGAAGACATAGAGTCTCTATTCGTTCCCATGAGGAGTAGGTGGTGAAGCAGCAGGGTTATCGTTGAGTTTCGGTGCTGCAGAAGAACTTGGTGCAGTGTCGATACGCGCCGAAGTTGGAGGTGGTGAAGTAGCATCATCTTGGTCATCAATGACTCTAGCATTAATAGTTGTCGCAGAGGAGGAGTAATCAGAGTCTTCGAGTGAGGGAGTCCGACGCAAGATAGCATTCCTGGGAGGAGTTGAATCAAACTTGAATCTCTCTGTGAAGCCATCATTTTGAAGATCGGCTTCAGCACTAAGCAATGTCAGACTCTTCCACAACCTCCAACAGGTTTCATGAGTGACAAATGCATTCTTGGTGGCAAGGTTGCGAATGCGATTGACATCCCCCAAGAGGCTTTGCATCTGACGCTTCAGCCAGTTGTGATGCTTAACCTGTTTTTGATGGAGGGCAACGAGAAGCTCTCGGTCATTAAGAACACAAGATCGCTTCCGAGGCCTTTGAGCAATTGTACTTTCAGTGGCTTCACTATGGGCATGATGAGGTGCATGAGTATTTCCAGCCAAAGGATAAACACGAGTGGCAGCCAGAAGTCCTTCAATGGGTTGAGTGAAGCTTTGGTGATCAACACTGTGAAGATAAATTGGCTCTTTGGCTGGTTCTGGGTAGATGGCTTCGACAGACATATCAACCTCTGGCAAGAATATGAGATGATTGTGCGCAGAAGGCTGATAGTTGACAGGAGAATGAAGCTTGATGAGGCTCATTACTCATGGAGCATAGAATTTCAATCCAAAAATATCAGAGCCATATGCAGACGATTGCCTGATGAAGAAGTCTTGAGCATTGAAACTGATGCCAATGTCTTCATTGCTCCTTCAAGCTTTGCTGCAGAAGAATGTCCCTTGACAGGCCATAGAGTTCACCTGATGATATGTTAAATAGTGCGGGGCAGATACTCTAGGTCTTCAACAAAGAATTCCCTTGCATATACAGTGTCGCGTGGCAGTGGCTTCATCATGCTCAGCATTTGGCTCATGTTGGGCTCAGGCTTCTGGAAGATGCTCTCCAAAGCATTGCGGTGAAGCTGACAACCAGGTTCAACGAGTTCACCTGGAGTGGGTAGGCGAGTGAGCTCAATAATATCAAGAGCTTTGGATTCATGATGTACATTGCCTATCATCCACTCAAGGATCCATGTCTTCGGATCCCTGTTGTATCCGCGAATGTGGAGGGTGGCATAGAATTATAGCAGAAGCTCTTCATTCCAATGCTCTTTATCCGTCACAAATTGTAGCAGACCAGCATCTCTGAAACAATCAAGTGCTTCTTCCAAGCAAGGCAGTCCAGCAATAGCTTCGCAGTCTAGACGCATATGAGGAAAGATGCGCCCTTGATCATAAAGGACACATGAATAGTAACTGCATTGCTGATAGCTCCAGAACCGATGAGATGAAATTATTGGCTTGGAATATGGATTCTTGGCACTGACAAAGAAGGTGTTGTGTGCTTTCAAACCATTTACATTGAATGATCCTGGTGAAGTAGCGGTACCTGCAAACCTTGGCAACCTTGGCTTAGGCTTCTGGAACTGAGGCCTGTGCTCTACACGATAGTCAAATTGTGGACCCGCGGCAGGTGGAGGAACTAGAATGGGCCATCTAACAGTAACCAGCTGACCATGATCAAATGCTTGCTCAATGGTGTGTGGCCTTGGAGGCTGTACAGGAGCAGTGGCATTGGCATTAGCTTCAGGCTGCTGATTGGCTTCAGGTGCAGCATTGTCTTCAAGTGCATTAGAAGCTTCAGGCTCATTCACTTCTGACGCCACATTAGCTTCAGCCATGACAACGTCATTGGCTTCAGTAGTGTTGTTTGTGGCCGCCTCAGTATTGTCAACCTACACTTGATTAGCTGGAGGGTCGGACACGTTCTCCTCGAGAACAACTTCAGGGTTGGACTGGGGTGTAGCAACACATTCTTCTTCTTAGTGGTGTTCTTCTTGTTCATCGGCTGATGCAGCGGGAATGTCTTCAGTAGCCTTGGCTTCAGACTCTGAGATGTTCGTAGTTGTAGTGGCTTCAGGAAACAGATGGCGTGATACTGAGTGGTGGTGCTCTTCTCCTTCTAGAGCACTTGAAAGAGTGACTTGTGGCCTTGGTCCTTTGCGAAGCCTACAAAATGCGGGCAACGCTTGTGGATAGGGAGTTGGCTGGGCCTCAAAGTAGTCATCATCAAGTACCAGAGTGGTGACTTGAGTTGGGGGACTACGAGGTGATTCTTCTAGACGGGGGGAGTCTTGAGGGTGATCAACCCATGAATCATCCTGAGCAATTGGCGTCAAAGGATGACGAATGTTGATGAGTTCGCTGTTCGTGAGAACAGGCGATGATACCATTTGGTGCTCGATCTGAGGAAGGACTTCATCATCATCTACATTGTCATGGGGACCAATGTCTTCAGTTGCGATGGGGACAACAGCTGGAATGTCTTCAGCTTCAGGAGCCTCTGTTGTAGTAGTCTCGTGAACTATCATCTGACGCTCTCAGTGTTCTGACGCAGGACGAGCAACTTAAATTGGCTCGACGATAAGGGGCTCTGTGGGAGCAGCCCGGTCTTTCTTCTTAGTCTTTATCTTCTTGGTTGGTGGAGCATCATCAGTGGTGTTCTTGTTCTTGCTCTTTTTGGCTTCGGCTGTTCTTGTTTTGTTGAGTTCCGAAGCTACTGTGGGGACCTTAGGCTTCATGCTTGTCATGCTGGCGGGGAAGACAATGCGAGGTTCTTCCTGCCTGGATGCTTCAGCTGGGGACACAGTAGGCTTCTTCTTCTTGGCAGCCATCTTAGGGTCGATGCCAGGACGCCCAAGTGCCTTGCGCTTCTCGGCGTCATTGTAAGCTTGAACACATTTGGCAGCGAGATGTTTCCTGCACTCTCGTGAACCTTTAGCTTCGTCATGTTTCTTGAGAAATGCCTCCTTGAGCTCATGCATCATTTGCTTGAAGTTTTGGACATCAATCACTTTGAGCTTGGCCATGTGCTTCTTGAACTCAGCTTTTTCATTGTCAATTTTGTTCTTCAGTTCAACTATTTTCTGATCTAGAGCCAGCTCAGGAGCAATGGCTCCGTGGAAGGAGACGCTGAGGTCAATTAGGAGCTGAAGATCATCAAAACTGAGGTTTGGGCTCTCAAACCACACATCAATGAACTTGTTCAGGATGTACACATCGAAAAGGGGAAGATCATTGAAGATTTCCGCCTCTTGCTTGCTCGAGAGCATCGTCGCCAAGATCGTCGTCACTAGACAGATCAATGGCTTCGTTCTCATTCCTCAGAATGGCAGCTGGGGTCAGTGCTTGACCAGTAAGTTGCATGGGTTTCTTCTTCTTCTCAGTCTTGGAGATACGAGAAAGATCTTCATAATGCACATGTGACGCCCCCGATTCAATCGTACACTAATCATGCACGCAAATGTGTACGATCAAGATCAGGGACTCACGGGAAGATATCACAACACAACTCTACAAATAAAAAATAGTCATACAAGCATCATAATACAAGCCAGGGGCCTCGAGGGCTCGAATACAAGTGCTCGATCATAGACGAGTCAGCGGAAGCAACAGTATCTGAGTACATACATAAGTTAAACAAGTTTGCCTTAAGAAGGCTAGCACAAACTGGGATACAAATCGAACGAGGCGCATGCCTCCTCCCTGGGATCCTCCTAACTACT
This sequence comes from Aegilops umbellulata, assembly GCA_032464435.1. Taxonomy (NCBI): domain Eukaryota; kingdom Viridiplantae; phylum Streptophyta; class Magnoliopsida; order Poales; family Poaceae; genus Aegilops; species Aegilops umbellulata. Next base: position 160,719,401 of record CP136056.1, on the reverse strand, counting down.
CCTGGTCGTCGTCAGCGGGCTGCACATAGTAGTAGGCACCTCCAGAGTAGTAGGAGTCATCGTCGAAGGTGGCGTCTGGATCCTGGGCTCCATCGTCTGGTTGCGACAACCGGGTAGAAGGGAAAGGGGGAAAAGGGGGAGAAAAGCAACCGTGAGTACTCATCCAAAGTACTCGCAAGCAAGGAGCTACACTACATATGCATGGATATATGTGTAAAGGGCCATATCAGTGGACTGAACTGCAGAATGCCAGAATAAGAGGTGGATAGCTAGTCTTATCGAAGACTACGCTTCTGGTCGCCTCCGCCTTGCAGCATATAGAAGAGAGTAGACTGAAGTCCTCCAAGTAGCATCACATAGCATAATCCTACCCGGCGAGCCCCTCCTCGATGCCCTGTTAGAGAGCGATCACCGGGTTGTATCTGGCACTTGGAAGGGTGTGTTTTATTAAGTATCCGGTTCTAGTTGTCATAAGGTCAAGGTACAACTCCGGGTCGTCCTTTTACCGAGGGACACGGCTATTCGAATAGATAAACTTCCCTGCAGGGGTGCACCACATAACCCAACACGCTTGATCCCATTTGGCTGGACACACTTTCCTGGGTCATGCCCGGCCTCGGAAGATCAACACGTCGTAGCCCCACCTAGGCACAACAGAGAGGTCAACACGCCGGTCTAAACCTAAGCGCGCAGGGGTCTGGGCCCATCGCCCTGAGCACACCTGCACGTTGCGAACGCGACCGGAAGCAGAACTAGCCCCCTTAATACAAGAGCAGACTTACGTTCCAATCCGGCGCGCGCCACTCAGTCGCTGACGTCACGAAGGCCTCGGCTGATACCACGATGCCGGGATACCCATAACTACTCCCGCGTAGATGGTTAGTGCGTATAGACCAAATGGCCAGACTCAGATCAAATACCCAGATCTCGTTAAGCGTGTTAAGTAACCGCGAACGCCGACAGGGCCAGGCCCACCTCTCTCCTAGTTGGTCTCAAACCTGCCCTGTCGCTCCACCACAAAGTAACAGTCAGGGGCCGTAGGGAACCCAGGCCCACCACTACCTGGGTGGAACCACCTGCCCCTTCAGCCCCCAACTCCGAACAGTATCACAGTTAATGTAAAAGTGTAAAGTATATAGCATATGTCCACGATCACTTCCCGAAGTGATCACGGCCCAGTAGTATAGCATGGCAGACGGACAAGAGTGTAGGGCCACTGATGGAACACTAGCATCCTATACTAAGCAGTAGGATTGCAGGTAAAGGTATCAACAGCAGTATGAAAGACAGGCTATGTGTAACGCCCTCGACGCGTCTATATCTCCCACGTGTCGAAGCACGACTTAGAGGCATAACCGCATTGAAAGCAATGTCGCAAGTGAGGTAATCTTCACACAACCCATGTAATACAGAAGGGAAAGAGATACATAGTTGGCTTACAATCGCCACTTCACACAAATACATGAATAAAACATTACATCATACAGTTACAATCAGGGCCCGACTACGGAGCCAAAATAAAAGAAGAAACCCCAAAAGCGACAAAGGTCCCCGATCGACCCCAACTGGGCTCCACTACTGATCGACTAGAACGAAACAACATAAAGGATAAGGTCTTCATCGAACTCCTCCTTGAGCTCGGGTGCGTCACCTGCACGGTCTCATCGGCACCTACAAACTGGTTTTTTTGGAAGTATCTGTGAGTCACGGGGACTCAGCAATCTCACACCCGCGAGATCAAGACTATTTAAGCTCATAGGTAGGGTAAAAGGTATGAAGTGGAGCTACAGCAAGCGACTAGCATATATGGTGGCTAACATACGCAAATGAGAGCGAGAAGAGAAGGCAAAAGCACGGTCGAACAACTATTATCAATAAGTGATCCTGTACTACTTACGTCAAGCATAACTCAAACAACCGTGTTCACTTCCCGGACCCCGCCGAGAAGAGACCATCACGGTTACACACGCGGTTGGTGTATTTTAGTTAAGATCAACTTCGGGTTTTCTACAACCGGACATCAACAAATTCCCATCCGCCTCATAACCGCGGGCACGGCTTTCGAAAGATAATACCCTGCAGGGGTGTCCCAACTTAGCCCGTGATAAGCTCTCGCGATCAACGAAGGATATTCCTTCTCCCCGGGAAGACCCGATCAGTCTCGGAATTCCGGCTACAAGACATTTCGACAGCAATAAAACAAGTCCAGCAAAGCCGCCCGATGCGCCGACATCCAGATCGGAGCTGCACATATCTCGTTCTCAGGGCAACACCGGATGAGCAGTCCGTATAGCTAAAACCAAGTCTCAAGTTTCCTTGAGAGGGCGCTGCAAAGGGCTCTAGTTCGGACCAACACTTAGACAAGCATTGGCCCGGGGGGGCTGAATAAAGATGACCCTCGAGAGAGCGACTCCCAAGGGAAAAGTAGGTGGTGGTGAGGCAAATGGTAAAACCAAGGTTGGGCCTCGCTGGAAAAGTCTTATTCAAAGCGAACTGTCAAGGGGGTCCCATAAATCACCCGACCGCGTTAGGGACGCAAAATCCGGGAACATAACACCGATATGACGGAAACTAGGGCGGCAAGAGTGGAACAAAACACCTGGCATAAGGCCGAGCCTTCCACCCTTTACCAAGTATATAGATGCATTAATTAAATAAGAGGTATTGTGATATCCCAACAAGTAAACATGTTCCAACAAGGAACAACATCTCCATGTTCCAACAAGGAACAAACTTCATCTTCACCTGCAACTAACAACGCTATAAGAGGGGCTGAGCAAAGCGGTAACATAGCCAAACAACGGTTTGCTAGGACAAGGTGGGTTAGAGGCTTGGTGTAACAATATGGGAGGCATGATAAGCAAGTGGTAGGTATCGCAGCAAAGGCATAGCAAAAGAGCGAGCAACTAGCAAGCAAAGATAGAAGTGATTTCGAGGGTATGGTCATCTTGCCTGAGATCCCGCAAGGAAGAAGAACGAGTCCATGATGAAGACAAACGGGCGTAGACGAACGGATCCTCACAAACGCAATGCTATCGGAACTAACCCGAAGAAGCAACACCGGAAAGAAGCAAACAACAAAGTAAACAACCACCACATAAACATGGCATGATATGCGAGATGTGGTATGCAATGCATATGCATGCGCGGGAAGGGAAAATATGAACAAGGCATAATCTTGGCAAACCAAGTATGCCACTTGATAGGTGAGGTGATTTCGGTTGAAATCGATATAAAGATCACCGGAATCGGATGCACGGTTTGCAAATGACAAGCAATACAAGAATGACAATAATCTGCCATTAACAGCATGATGCTACTTAGCAAGCAACAAGAAATTAAGCTACTGCACCCAAACATATCAACAAATAATATGACAGTAGTCTACTCAAGATGCTTGACAAAAGATGAACACTGAGCTACGACTAAATCACACCATAACAGGTTCAAACAATCATGGCAAAAGTGCAAAAGATAACAGGTTCACAAACTTGGTGAAAATAACATGCCAGAAATTAACATCAGGATGACATGTTTAGAGCAAGCAAACAACATGCTACAGCATCAGTACCTAGCAAAGTAAGGCATGGCATGAATCCAATCAAAACACTTAACAAAAGTCCCTTACTGACCATAAGCCAAAAAGGATCAGAAAATATAATAACACCCATGTCAATTAAGCAAGTTTCGTTACAGGTTTCAGACTTAGCAGAAAACTGGACATGTCAAAAAACAGATAACAAGTAGGCATGTTCGTGAGCTCGAAGCACTCACTACAGAGCATATCATGATAAACTAAGCATACATTCATTAATAATACATGGCATAGAAGCTAGAAATGGCAAGAATAATTTCATATCATACAAGGATCAACTACAACAAGCTTGGCAGAATCGAATAACATGTAAACAATCTGTCAGTAACATTTTATAGCAAAAGTAGAGCTCGATTGACTCAAGCTATGGCACTCCATAAATACCAACAAAGACATGGATGGATAGAGAAAATCCATATGCTCAAAACACACTCACTGATCATGCTCAAAAGAGGCATAGATCTCTCTGAAACAACATTAACACATGGCATAAAAATAACAGCAGACAAGGACTTGGTGAAATGAAAGTCTCTGAAATCAGCAACATTAAGTAACCTAGTTTGCATGCTTGTGGTAGTCACCAAAAAGATCACAAAAATATATGGCATAAACCTATGGAAAGATAGCATGGCATGTTACCAAACACATGTAGGACTCAACTTCATAGGATGCACACATCAATCATGGCAAAAATGACAGAAGTGCATGTTCTGATAAGAATCAGAAACTAACATCACATAGCCCTCTTCTAATAGCATTTCGGGCATCAAGATGAACTCAAATAAAAATGATGCAATGGATTGAAATGATGTACTCATCGAGGCGAACAATTTTACATATTATACGCACGAAACGGAGTCACGGATGCAGAGTTATGGCATGATGAAGGGAGCAACAAAATGTCAACAAATAAAAGGACTTAGACGAAATTTACCTCCCGAAACAGATCTAGGGTTTCGGGGCACGCAGATCGAGGTTCGCCGGAATCGGCCGGAGTTGGTCACCGGGGTGGAGGGAGATGGCGGGGAGGAGCCGGAGGAGGACGGGGCCGGCCGAAGACGGCGGATCCAGGGCCGCGGAGGCCGGATCCGGCGCGGTGGAGGCGAGGGACGAGGTTGGGCGGCGGCGCCGGTGGCGGAGCGGACAACGGCGGCCGGGGCGCGGGTCCGCGCTAGAGGCGGCGGGCGGCGAGGCGAATGGGATGCGCAGCATGGCGCGGTGCTCGGGCGGCGGCGCCGCGGACGCGGCGACGGACGCGCTGCGTCGGCGGGGCGGAGTCGGCGAAGGCGGCGGCAGCGGCTCCGGCGGAGCTCGCCGGCGGGAGCGGCTGCCGGCGCGGCGAGGCGCGGTGGAGGCGGCGGATGGGCGCGGCGGCAGCGACCGGGCCTCGCAGGCCTGCTGCGGGCCGCGCGGGCCGGCGGCGGAGGGAGGAGAGAGAGAGGGAGGCCGGCGCGGGTGACGTGGCGCGCTCCGGTTGGAGGAGAGGGGCGGCGGGGCGACGTGGCGCGTTGTGATTGGATGGGGTGAGGTGGCCGTTGGACATGTCCGGCGCGGACGGACGTGTCCGACGGCGGAGAGGGAGCGGGGCTAGGGTTGGACTGCGCGAAAATCCGGGGAGAGACACATATTTATAGGTAGAGGGGGCTAGGAAGCTCGAAATGGAGTGCGGTTTTCGCCCACACGATCGTGATCGAACGCCCGATAACATGGAGATGACTTAGATGGGTTGTTGGGCTGTTTTTGAGGGGTTTTGGGCTACAACACACACGAGGCCTTTACGGTTACCCGGTTAACCGTTGGAGTATCAAACGACCTCCGATTGACCCGAAACTTGACACGCGGTCTACCGGTGTTATACCAAGGCCGCTTGACAAACCTCGGTCCATTCCGAGAAGGTTTAATACCCGCTCACGGAAAAAGGTAAAAGAGGACGCCGGGGGTCATAGGAGCGCCGGATTGCAAAACGGACAACGGGGAAAATGCTCGGATTCATGAGACGAACACGTATGCAAATGCGATGCACATGATGACATGATATGAAATGCATGACATGACCAAAATGCAAAATGACGGGAAACCCAACCACGGAGGGAATATTATATCACAATGCCGAAAATGGCAAGAGTTGGATTACAAATATGGCAAGGACGGCGAATAACTGACAGACACCTGGCGCATCGAACCCGGGGCGTGACAACACTCCACCACTACGAGAGGATCTCGTACCGAGATCTAGAATGGCACCGGAGGGGAAAACAGAAGAGAAAGAGAAGAGGTAAAACTAAGTTGCTTCTTTGACAAACGAGTGAAACCAAAGAACCTTGAGAGGTTGAACAAATTGAAAGAACGAAAACAACGAAGATGAACAAAGTTGAAAACACTCCGTTAGAAAAGAGGAACATGGGATATGACGAGAACCCAGCGGTTAAGAGACAAGATAGAAATAGAAACCACTCCGGTTAAAACAAGATAGAGAAGGAATAAGATTGATATAATCTGGGCAGCACTCCAACTGAAAAAGGAAGGGATTAGAACATGAACTTGATAAGATGAGGGGATACTTGACGAAAAACAACAACACACTGCCTCCGGAACAAATGAAAGAGTGGAATCAAGAGAACAGAGAAGAGAACTACAAGTTCTATCACAATTGAATTTGAAAGAGCCTCCTTAAAATAAGGATTGAGCGGAATTGTTGGAAAACCAACAACGAAAAGAACAAGCTTGTAGTGGGCTTATGGAAAACATCTCAAAATGATGAGGTGACAACCGGCCACTAACGATAAATTAATTGGATTGATACGAACAAGGAGACGAGAAAGCTATATCACTGGGAGGATAAATGAAGAACTTGGGTCATTTATAAGCACTATAAAAAGCAACAATCCTTAGGGAAAGCCTTAAGTGAAATATAACCCAAGATAACTCCAATGAAGAGATTGATGGATTTAAAATACCTCATTCTTGACAACATGTGAGTCATGAGACATGAACTCCAATTATCAAGAATGACATAATACCACCTCGAATGATACGGTTGAAAGGATTGCACTTTAAAATGCAAGATAAAGAATACTTGATCTCCTCTGAAAAGAATCTCGATGAACACTTCAAGAATGAATTAAATCCTTTGTGAATCATCATGTAGCCTCCATAAAGAACTCCGGTAATAAAAGGATGATCAGATGAAATGAAGGATGAAAAGAATAAGGTTGAAACCTTGCAATGATTAGATGGATCTCCATGGTGATATAATTGTGAGAGCTTGGAACTCCGAGGAAGATAAGGTGAAACAATTGAAATCAAGATTTTTGATGAACCTCCGGAATAAGGGATTGAATTTACTCGATGAAACAAGAATAAGAATTACATTATGCTCATCCTTCACCAATTAAATTGATGACAAGCAATGGATTAGGCATACTACTTATTCTCGTAGAAAGGGTCAAGAGAGATATAGCGCAAGCTTGAGAAGGTCTTCAACGAACCACCGGCAGGGTTGGAAAGAACGAATGAATCTATATGATAACAAAGGAAGAAGGATCTTGAACGAACCACCGTAAGAATTTAAAATGGACGAAGAAAAGATAAAGAAACACCGGGAAGAGTTAGCAAATGAACGAAGATACTTGAGATAATTTAGATATAAATGAACGCAGAGATCCCGAGCTGATTAGAGAATACTTGAATGATGCGCCGGTATCATTTGGAGAACGAGAGCTGAAAGCTGAGAATGAGGAATTATGAAATGATGGCCTTCGGGGAAAAGAAATGGAAACAACTCAAGAAATGCTCCGGATGGGTATGAAAAGAATTCTCACAATCGAAACAATTATGAGAGAATGCCATCAATCTAGAACCATGAATCTTCAAGAGAATGGACAAGATTTAAGGGAGAACTCTTCTTCAGTCTTCAAATGTTGAGAATGACGACGAGAAACACCACCATGAATTGTTGAGGCACTCCGGAATGAGAATTCGGAATGTTGAACCAATAATGAAAAGAATTTGAAAGATCTTGGAGAAAGACATATGACTGATGGTAATTCATTCTTACGTCAAACTTTGAAAAGAATTCGGGAATAACTCCGGAAAAATTAGAAGAGTCAGGTAAGATCCTGGGAAAAGACCTGTGGGTTAGGGCCCACTCAAAAGAAAACACCGTTGAACGATTGCTTGAAAAGAGAGATTGCACCGGTTGATATAAATGGCTTGAATGAGATAGCATCCTCAAAAGAACTTGAGTGAATTGAGAATGGAAACTTGAATCTTCTGAGATATCTTCATCACTCCAGAACAAATGAATAGCGAGAAGTGAATGATTAAGAGGTGCACCGGTATGAGAAAGCATTTGAAACGAGGAAAGGAATATGATCAACACTGAAAGCTTGAATTAAATCCACCGGAGAAGAAAGAGAACGAAGAATAATAAACTTGAAGCTCCGTTGGTATCTTCCTGAGAATCACCGGATAAGAAACATTGACGGAAAAAAAAATAGAGACTTCACAAGAATAAAATGGAATCTTGATTAAGAAATCTACGTCCTTGAAGAAATAAGGGTGGGAGGGCGGGAAAACAAAGACAACTTGGAACGGATGAAGCAAACACCGTTGAGAAAAAGCTTAGAATTGATCTTGCGAATGTTGGAATGATCGAATCCACTTGAAGAGAAGCACACCGGTTGGAAAGGATTGAGAAGACAACCTCAGTGATCAAGAAGGATTAGTATTCACATAGAAATATGAGAACACCGTTTAGGAAAGGTATGGATTCAACGTTTGACTTCGAAGCAACTCGAATACCACAAAACAAAACAAAGGATTGGTTTGCAGAATAAGCCGGAAACAAACCTATGATAGATCCCATATCGTATCATGTGTCTGTTGGAAAGAATTCCTACGTGATACTTGAATTCCCACTTATAAACTCCCGAAACTTTCTGGTTATGCAATCAGATGTTGGGGATACAGGGGACACAAAATATATCACCCAAACTAACAATACCTAGATCCAGCTGTATCCATCCTTCAACACATAACAAAGATATCCTCGGAAATCGTCTACCTCAACCATCGAAAAGCATCCGTTATACGAGTTATGGCAATACTCCCGCACTCTCCTCAGTACTGGGCTATTAGGGTTATCTCACCAACAACTATACAAAAGAGATTTTCGATGTCGGCGTACTAAACTCAGGTATTCCAGAACTGCAACGATAAAATTATGACGACAACACCTCGGAGCTCCACTCCCCGGGACACCTCACTAAAACCCCTGCTGACGGGAGGCAACCAAGACAATGTTGTCATCATAAAACCATCGGAACGATTCTAAGATACCCGCGTGATCCTAAATTTTTTTAGTGAAATTTGAGAAGAGAAGAGTCAAAACTCTACGTCAGGATGCCTAACCAGAGCGATGATGAGATTGGGAAGTAAAAAGAATTCCTAAGCTCTCCGATATATAATTCCTAGATGAATCAAAACATTTTTCTAGACACAACTCGGCCACTAAAAACGATCAATCAGTGGGGGCTCCTAAGGTCGGGGAAGGCTCTGATTACCAACTTGTAACGCCCTCGATGCGGCTATATCTCCCATGTGTCGAAGCACGACTTAGAGGCATAACCACATTGAAAGCAATGTCGCAAGTGAGGTAATCTTCACACAACCCATGTAATACATAAGGGAAAGAGATACATAGTTGGCTTACAATTGCCACTTCACACAAATACATGAATAAAACATTACATCATACAGTTACAACCAGGGCCCGACTACAGAGCCAAAATAAAAGAAGAAACCCCAAAAGCGACAAAGGTCCCCGATCGACCCCAACTGGGCTCCACTACTAATCGACTAGAACGAAACAACATAAAAGATCAGGTCTTCATCGAACTCCTCCTTGAGCTCGAGTGCGGTCACCTGCACGGTCTCATCGGCACCTACAAACTGGTTTTTTGGAAGTATCTGTGAGTCACGGGGACTCAGCAATCTCACACCCGCGAGATCAAGACTATTTAAGCTCATAGGTAGGGTAAAAGGTATGAGGTGGAGCTGCAACAAGCGACTAGCATATATGGTGGCTAACATACGCAAATGAGAGCGAGAAGAGAAGGCAAAAGCACGGTCGAACAACTATGATCAATAAGTGATCCTGTAGTACTTACGTCAAGCATAACTCCAACAACCGTGTTCACTTCCCGGACCCCGCCGAGAAGAGACCATCACGGTTACACACGCGGTTGGTGTATTTTAGTTAAGATCAACTTCGGGTTTTCTACAACCGGACATCAACAAATTCCCATCTGCCTCATAACCGCGGGCACGGCTTTCGAAAGATAATACCCTGCAGGGGTGTCCCAACTTAGCCCATGATAAGCTCTCGCGATCAACGAAGGATATTCCTTCTCCCCGGGAAGACCCGATCAGTCTCGGAATCCCGGCTACAAGACATTTCGACAGCAATAAAACAAGTCCAGCAAAGCCGCCCGATGCGCCGACATCCTGATAGGAGCTGCACATATCTCGTACTCAGGGCAACACCGGATGAGCAGTCCGTACAGCTAAAACCAAGTCTCAAGTTTCCTTGAGAGGGCGCTGCAAAGGGCTCTAGTTCATACCAACACTTAGACAAGCATTGGCCCGGGGGGGCTGAATAAAGATGACCCTCGAGAGAGCGACTCCCAAGGGAAAAGTAGGTGGTGGTGAGGCAAATGGTAAAACCAAGGTTGTGCCTCGCTGGAAAAGTCTTATTCAAAGCGAACTGTCAAGGGGGTCCCATAAATCACCCGACCGCGTTAGGGACGCAAAATCCGGGAACATAACACCGATATGACGGAAACTAGGGCGGCAAGAGTGGAACAAAACACCAGGCATAAGGCCGAGCCTTCCACCCTTTACCAAGTATATAGATGCATTAATTAAATAAGAGGTATTGTGATATCCCAACAAGTAAACATGTTCCAACAAGGAACAACATCTCCATGTTCCAACAAGGAACCAACTTCATTTTCACCTGCAACTAACAACGCTATAAGAGTGGCTGAGCAAAGCGGTAACATAGCCAAACAACGGTTTGCTAGGACAAGGTGGGTTAGAGGCTTGGTTTAACAATATGGGAGGCATGATAAGCAAGTGGTAGGTATCGCAGCAAAGGCATAGCAAAAGAGCGAGCAACTAGCAAGCAAAGATAGAAGTGATTTCGAGGGTATGGTCATCTTGCCTGAGATCCCGCAAGGAAGAAGAACGAGTCCATGGTGAAGACAAACGGGCGTAGACGAACGGATCCTCACAAATGCAATGCTATGGGAACTAACCTGAAGAAGCAAAACCGGAAAGAAGCAAACAACAAAGTAAACAACCACCACATAAACATGGCATGATATGCGAGATGTGGTATGCAATGCATATGCATGCGCGGGAAGGGAAAATATGAACAAGGCATAATCTTGGAAAACCAAGTATGCCACTGGATAGGTGAGGTGATTTCGGTTGAAATCGATATAAAGATCACCGGAGTCGGATGCACGGTTTGCAAATGACAAGCAATACAAGAATGACAATAATCTGCCATTAACAGCATGATGCTACTTAGCAAGCAACAAGTAATTAAGCTACTGCACCCAAACATATCAACAAAGCATATTACAGTAGTCTACTCAAGATGCTTGACAAAAGATGAACACTGAGCTACGGCTAAATCACACCATAACAGGTTCAAACAATCATGGCAAAAATGCAAAAGATAACAGGTTCACAGACTTGGTGAAAATAACATGCCAGAAATTAACATCAGGATGACATGTTTAGAGCAAGCAAACAACATGCTACATCATCAGTACCTAGCAAAGTAAGGCATGTCATGAATCTACTTAAAGCACTTAACAAAAGTCCCTTACTGACCATAAGCCAAAAAGGATCAGAAAATATAATAACACCCATGTCAATTAAGCAAGTTTCGTTACAGGTTTCAGACTTAGCAGAAAACTGGACATGTCAAAAAACAGATAACAAGTAGGCATGTTCGTGAGCTCGAAGCACTCACTACAGAGCATATCATGATAAACTAAGCATACATTCATTAATAATACATGGCATAGAAGCTAGAAATGGCAAGAATAATTTCATATCATACAAGGATCAACTACAACAAGCTTGGCAGAATCGAATAACATGTAAACAATCTGTCAGTAACATTTTATAGCAAAAGTAGAGCTCGATTGACTCAAGCTATGGCACTCCATAAATACCAACAAAGACATGGATGGATAGAGAAAATCCATATGCTCAAAACACACTCACTGATCATGCTCAAAAGAGGCATAGATCTCTCTGAAACAACATTAACACATGGCATAAAAATAACAGCAGACAAGGACTTGGTGAAATGAAAGTCTCTGAAATCAGCAACATTAAGTAACCTAGTTTGCATGCTTGTGGTAGTCACCAAAAAGATCACAAAAATATATGGCATAAACCTATGGAAAGATAGCATGGCATGTTACCAAACACATGTAGGACTCAACTTCATAGGATGCACACATCAATCATGGCAAAAATGACAGAAGTGCATGTTCTGATAAGAATCAGAAACTAACATCACATAGCCCTCTTCTAATAGCATTTCGGGCATCAAGATGAACTCAAATAAAAATGATGCAATGGATTGAAATGATGTACTCATCGAGGCGAACAATTTTACATATTATACGCACGAAACGGAGTCACGGATGCAGAGTTATGGCATGATGAAGGGAGCAACAAAATGTCAACAAATAAAAGGACTTAGACGAAATTTACCTCCCGAAACAGATCTAGGGTTTCGGGGCACGCAGATCGAGGTTCGCCGGAATCGGCCGGAGTTGGTCACCGGGGTGGAGGGAGATGGCGGGGAGGAGCCGGAGGAGGACGGGGCCGGCCGAAGACGGCGGATCCAGGGCCGCGGAGGCCGGATCCGGCGCGGTGGAGGCGAGGGACGAGGTTGGGCGGCGGCGCCGGTGGCGGAGCGGACAACGGCGGCCGGGGCGCGGGTCCGCGCTAGAGGCGGCGGGCGGCGAGGCGAATGGGATGCGCAGCATGGCGCGGTGCTCGGGCGGCGGCGCCGCGGGCGTGGCGGCGGGCGCGCTGCGTCGGCGGGGCGGAGTCGGCGAAGGCGGCGGCAGCGGCTCCGGCGGAGCTCGCCGGCGGGAGCGGCTGCCGGCGCGGCGAGGCGCGGTGGAGGCGGCGGATGGGCGCGGCGGCAGCGAACGGGCCCCGCGGGCCTGCTGCGGGCCGCGCGGGCCGGCAGCGGAGGGAGGAGAGAGAGGGAGGCCGGCGCGGGTGACGTGGCGCGCTCCGGTTGGAGGAGAGGGGCGGCGGGGCGATGTGGCGCGTTGTGATTGGATGGGGTGAGGTGGCCGATGGACATGTCCGGCGCGGACGAACGTGTCCGGCGGCGGAGAGGGAGCGGGGCTAGGGTTGGACTGCGCGAAAATGCGGTTTTCGCCCACACGATCGTGATCGAACGCCCGATAACGTGGAGATGACTTAGATGGGTTGTTGGGCTGTTTTTGAGGGGTTTTGGGCTGCAACACACACGAGGCCTTTACGGTCACCCGGTTAACCGTTGGAGTATCAAACGACCTCCGATTGAACCGAAACTTGACAGGCGGTCTACCGGTGTTATACCAAGGCCGCTTGACAAACCTCGGTCCATTCCGAGAAGGTTTAATACCCGCTCACGGAAAAAGGTAAAAGAGGACGCCGGGGGTCATAGGAGCGCCGGATTGCAAAACGGACAACGGGGAAAATGCTCGGATTCATGAGACGAACACGTATGCAAATGCGATGCACATGATGACATGATATGAAATGCATGACATGACCAAAATGCAAAATGACGGGAAACCCAACCACGGAGGGAATATTATATCACAATGCCAAAAATGGCAAGAGTTGGATTACAAATATGGCAAGGACGGCGAATAACTGACAGACACCTGGCGCATCGAACCCGGGGCGTTACACTATGCATCAGGATGGGAATAACGAAAGCAGTAACATGCTACACTACTCTAATGCCAGAAGTATAGAGGAGAGTAGGCGATATCTGGTGATCAAGGGGGGGGGGGGCTTGCCTGGTTGCTCTGGCAAGAGAGAGGGATCGTCAACACCGTAGTCGTACTGGGTAGCAGCAGCGTCGGTCTCGGTGTCTAGCGAGAGAAGAGGGGGGAGAAACAATAAATATTTAAGCAAACAGATGCATAGCGATGCATGACATGACAAGTAACAGTGTTAGGGGTGCCCTAACGCGGTATGCGGTGATACCGGTGAAGGGGGGAAACATCCGGAAAAGTTTTCCCGGGGTTTCGCGTTTTCGGGCAGAGGAGCCGGAGGGGGAAGTTGCGAGTTGGGTAGGTTAGGGATGCGTGGGGGACGAACGGGCTGCGTATCCGGGTTCGTCTCGTCGTTCTGAGCAACTTTCATGTTGAAAATATTTTAATCCGAGTTACGGATTAAAAGATATGATTTTCTAAAGGTTTTATTAATTTCGGGAATTTAATTAATTAATTAATTCGAAATTAGAATTATGACATCAGCATGATGTCATGCTGACGTCAGCAGTCAACAGAGTTGACTGCGTCAAACTGACATGTGGGTCCAGTGGGACCCACCTGTCATTCCCTGATTAGGTTAATTAGGGTTTAACTAACTAATTACTGTTTTGATTAAACTAATAGTTAATTAGGTTAATCTAATTATGATTAATTAACTTAATTAATTCTTTAATTAAATAATTAATTAATATTTTAATTATTATATTTATTATTTTTTTAATTCTTTTTTTTAAACCGTTCTGGGGTGGGCCCCCCGTGTCATAGGCCCTGTGGGCCTTAACGGGCACGGGCGGTGGTTAACGGGGCGGCGCTGGATGCGGGCGCACGGGCGCGTGCCCGAGCGAGCGCATGCCCAGGTGCGGCGGACCGGCAGGGCGCCGGAGCAGGGCGGTAGTGGGTGAGGCCAGGTGCGAGCGCCCGGAGTGGGCGCGGCCTTCAGCGCCACGGCGAGGGGAGGACGCCGGCGCGGCGCAGGCCGGCGCCGATGTGGCAGCAGCGAGGCCGCGAGGCTGTGGTGATGCAGGCGTTGCCGGGGCGCCGGGATGTTGCGTTGGGGCGGACGAGGCGAGGCCGGGGCGCAGGCAGGGCGGCGCGCTTGCAGGAGCACAAGGGTGGTGCGCGTGCGCATACGCGCGGTGGCCAGGCGCGACGAGCGACATCACGGGATGAAGAAGGGGACGGGGCACGAGGCATGCAGGGCAGTGGCCAGCAGTGGGCGTAGGCAGAAGGAGCAGCGGCAGAGCAACGGGGTCGATGAGCGGGGCGGCTGCAGCGTGCGAAGGGGGAGGGGTCCGCGGGCACGAGCGGAAGCGGGAGGGCAGAGGCAGTGGCGAGCAGCAGCGCAGGCGATGAGGGGAGGGCGCGCGTCGGTGAGCCGTGGCGCGGCCAGGCACGGACGCGCACGCGAGGGCACGCGAGGCAGAGTGAGCGGGCACGGGGCGAGGCCGGCTGTGCGCGACGAGGACAGGGGAAAGGAGAAGGCGGGGCCTCACCACGGTTCGTGGGGTCTGGGAAATGGGCGCGGTGTAGGTCGGGGAGGACCGTTGTGGAGGGGGACGGGGACGACGTCGAGGTGGAGGAGCAGGCCGGTGAAGGAGGACGAAGCAGTCCTGCGGGGGGGGGGGGGGCTCCGGGCGCCGGCGTCGGGTGGCGATGTGCGGGGGCGAGGGGATCGGGAGTTCCCGATCCAGATCCACGGGGGGGAATGAGTGGTGCGAGTGGGGTGGGGGTGAGCTAGGGTTTCCCCTGGTGGGGTTATGGAGGGGAGGGGGTTGGGCCGGTCAGTGTGGCCGAATGGGCCGGCAAGTTGGGTCGGCTGGCCCAGGGGGTTCTTCTCCTATTCCCCCCTTTTTTTGTTTGTTTGTTTTCTGTTTTCTTTTATTATTTCTCTTCTGTTTTAATCCATTTAAAAGTATTTAGGCATTTTATAAAAATGTGTTTGCTGCACCAAAATTACCTTTGTAATATTTGGCGACCACCGAACATTTTTGTTTCAATTTTTGAAAACTTTTATTGTTGTCATTAATTTGAATTTGAACGGTTCGAATTTTCCGAGCATAGCTACAGTAAACGAGGTGTCATGGCACGATTAGCGTGGGATTACTGTAGCAAGATTATCCGGGCGTTACAGCACACTTGGTGCGGGAGGAGCAGTGGCTAGAGGCTTCGCACGCGAAGCTCTTGGTGCAGCAGAGGGCTTTGAAGCCTTGGGTTTCTTCTACTTCTATGGTTTTGGTGGAGCAGGCGCTTCATCAGAGTCAGCGTCATCTGCAGTGTGCTCCACGACTGCCCCTTGAACCACAATGTTGGGAGTTGGTTCCAGATTTATACGAATCCAAGAATAGGTACAAGTAAGGAATCTAACTATGTGTGAAGCATAAGTGAATATACTAGGCATATTATGAGATGCAGAACAGGATAGATCTAACTATGTAGCCATAGAAACCACTTTTGGTGAGGAAGAATGAATCTATCGGATCAAAAAGGCAGTAAAAGTGAGTTTTAATTACCACACGGAGAACTGCTAGACGGGGTAGAGAGGAGGCCGAGCAGTTTGATCTTCCGTGCCCTAACTTGGCGACGGAGGACACCTACGGCAGCGGCAGAGAAGACTATGTCCGCGGCCGGCGTGAGCATGGCGTCGGTGAGGTCGCGGCAGCTAAGCGCTTCATCGCCGGTGTCATCGAGAGCTAGCGGTGGCGCTAGGGTTTGTCTGAGGTGGAGAGGTGGAAGAAGTATTTTGACTGCGACGTGATGTGTATTTATAAGGAAAGGGACATCACAGCGAAATTACACAGGTGCCCCTAGCGGTTCACATCTCAGGGACACGTGGCGAACATGCAAGACATTGGATGTTGTTCCATGTTCCCACGCACGCCTGGATTGTCGGGTGGTCGTTCCGGCTTCTCCGGGTTTCACGCAATAAGGATTGAGCATTGAAAACAAATTAATGATTGTCTTTGTATCTTCTGCTGACACGGACACAGAGAAGACATTCGACGGTTTTGATAGAATGCATATGATTTGGATAGATAGAATTTGAGAAAGAAGCATAGAGAGGTTAGGGTCCGATCAGATTCTCTTAGTCCAAAAGATTCAAAAACAAGACATAGCTATAAGTGAAAGTTGTAGAGGATAGAACACAAGTATATAAGAGTAAGACCAAATCAACAAAGTGAAGATCAAAATGAAGACAAATCAATGTTGAAGATAAATCAAATGCGAAGACTTAGCAAATGCAATGCCAAGAGAAAACACTCCAAACAAAAGTTTGGTGGTGGCGCTACCCACCGTATAGGAAGTATTAGACCCAGACACGGCGCACAATTATTGTGGAGCTCCAAAGTAAAATTGCGCATTAATGTATTCACACATAGAGTGTAAGTCTTCATTGATTGAAGATATACGTTACTTCGTGTGTTGCACATCTAAGTCATCAACATGCGTAAGTGTTAGGATGTGTGCCTAATCATAGGACATTTGAGGATTCTAAGATATTTAGCTCACACCGCAATTGCAAAACCTTTTCTCATCCAAGGGCTTTGTGAAGATATCTGCCAATTGCTCTTCAGTTTTGACGTGTATGATATCAATATCTTCCTCCATGACATGATCTCTGAGAAAGTGATGACGAATTTCAATGTGCTTTGTCTTCAAGTGTTGAACTGGGTTGTTGGCAATCTTGATGGCGCTTTCATTGTCACAGTAGAGTGGTACTTGTTTCAGATAGATGCCATAGTCCTTGAGTGTTTGCTTCATCTATAGAAGCTGAGCGCAGCAAGATCCAGCAGCAATGTATTCAGATTCAGAAGTGGAGAGCGATACACAGTTCTGCTTCTTTGAAGACCAACAGACAAGTGATCGTCCCAGAAAGTGACATGTGCCTGATGTAGACTTGCGATCCACCTTGTCACCAGCATAATTAGTGTAGCCACCAGACCTCAAACAGTCTGACCTCTGTGCTCAGGTGTCATCCCTGGATCAGATGCCATAGTCCTTAAGGGTTTTAATTACCACACGAAGAACTGCTAGACGGGATTTATAACAGAGTAGCAATCACACACTTATTACATCGATGTCTCAAAGAGAACTTATTACAATAAATATGGCTTAAGGCCATCTAATAATGATAACAACGGAAGGCTTGGAAGATAAGCGAGTCCATCAACTCCAATGACATCACTGAGTATAGAACCATGACCTAAAAGGCACCTTACTCGTCGTCTGAAAAGTCTGCAACATGAAACGTTGCAGCCCGAAACGGGTCAGCACATGGAATATGCTGGCAATGTAACACATAGAGAGTAATGAATGATTAAGCCTATAGTACATGCATATATGGCCGGTGGAAAGCTCTATGGTTACGGTTTTGCGTAAAGCCAGTTTTTCCCTACTGCAAAGGAATAAATTTATTAAACTATCATGGTGGTTGTTAAACATTGAGAATGGTTGACAGCATCCTCAATCCCAATTAAAAATAATCATCATTAAAACCCAACAATATTAATTTAGAAGTAACATGACGAGATTCACATGATATCCAAAATACTAGAGACTTAAAACGTCCATAACCGGGGACACGGCTAACCATGATTAGTTTGTACACTCTGCAGAGGTTTGCGCACTTTTTCCCACAAGACTCGGTCGCCTCCGTTAGATTTCTCGCACTACATGGTGTTTGAGAAACGGATGACCGAGACACAGTCTTTCAGAAGCGCTAGCACCTTACGATGGATAGACCGGTACAACTACTTTCCCCTACATCTGCTAGTCTACCCTGTAATAGTTCGCACGACTTAATCAACTATGCCAGAGCCCATAATGGCTTGTGGCTGCACACGGAAGTTTCTAGTTTGAATAATCTCATGATCCCTTTGAGCCTGGGTGGCGGTCCAAAAAGAAACAGGTAATCCTGGAATACCCAGGAACCTCAATCCACCCAGATGTGTGTTTAAGTTGCCACCTTAGATAAACCATTAATTAACAAACTCACATCTGTCATGGATTTCACTCACCCAATCCACGTCTACTAGCATAGCATGGCATAATAAGCAAACGTAGAAGTAACTCCCAAAGGTTTCATAAATAAACAGGTAATAGGTACTACCTCAACTACTTCCAATCCCACAATTTAAATTAGATCCTAATCATGCAGTGTTTGAGGATTGATCTAATGCAATAAAACTGGGTAGTAAAAGAGGTATGATCAAAGTGTTACTTGCCTTGCTGATGATCCGCGAAACCTAGAGATTCGAAGTAACAGGCGGCGCACTCCGGGTATTCTATCGCAGACAAACAAACAAGCATACAATAAGTACTCATCTAATGCACAGGTAAAACTAAAATAAGTGATCTACTAAGAAAGTTCAACTTAAGAACTCCAGTTTGCAAAAAGAATCAAATCGAACGAAGCAACGAAAGTCAAACGGCGAAAGAAAACAACTTCGTTCTACTAATCTGGACCTAAGTCAAATTTTACAGTAGCAAAAACTTGTTTAAGTTGATCAATCGGGTAGAGGGTTTCCAGAAGAAACTCCAGGCGCCTGAATCTCCTGATTCCGATAAACGAGCGAAAAGTTATACTAAAAGGAAAATCGGATCAGAAATCGCGATCAGAAAATAACCGCGGAAAATCCGAGAAAAAGAAATACGATGAACGAATTAACGAACGAACGTTCGTTAATTAACCTAAACCGAAAATAATAAAATAAATAATAATAAAAAACAAAAAAACGAAAATAAAACCGACGAAAACCAATCGGTTTTTTTAAATAAAACCGGGCACGGATTTCGAGGCGGCGGCGGACGTCGGGCGACGTGCGGGCGGGCGGCGGCTCCGGCGGCGGCGGCGGCGGCTGGGGGCGGCTAGGGTTAGGGTTTAGGCGCGGGTGGGCTGCGGCGGCGGCGGCGGCTTATGGGCTGGGGGCTTGGGGCGCGGGTATATAAAGGCTGCCCCGGGCGGTGTCCCGCACGTGTACGGCCCGGAGTCGGTTTCGTTTTTCTTAAAATTACGCTCAGAAGAAAAATAAAAAGAAATACTAAACGGGCTCCAAAAATCCCTAAATAAATTTTCCCGGGCTTCTAAAATCAAGCCCGACAACTTGAACATTTATTTGGGCTCTAAATGCAATTTTGAGAAATGCATATTTTTCCTAAATTCAAATAAAAATATCGAAAAACTCCGAAATAAATCTTATTTGATTTTATTATTAAATCCTCAATATTTCTATGTTTTGGGAAAGTCATTTTATTCCCTCTCTCATACTTCTGTAATAGAAATATTTGATGATAAATAAATAAAATCAAATTATCCTATTCTCAAAATTTGAGAAAACTCAAATATGAAAATAACGAAATCCCCAACTCTCTCCGTGGGTCCTTGAGTTGCTTAGGATTTTCTAGGATCAAAACCAAAAGCAAATAAAATATGATATGCATGATGATCTAATGTACAACATTCCAAATTGAAAATTTGGGATGTTACAAACCTACCCCCCTTAAGATGAATTTCGCCCTCGAGATTCGGGTTGGCTAGAAAATAGGTGAGGGTGGTCCTTGAGCAAATCTTCCTCTCGCTCCCAGGTGGCTTCATCCTCCGTGTGGTGGCTCCACTGAACTTTGCAAAACTTGATAACCTTACTGCGAGTGACTCGGCTGGCAAACTCGAGAATCTTAACTGGTTTCTCCTCATAGGTCAAATTGTTATCCAACTGAATTGCTTCCAGTGGCACTGTATCTCTCAAAGGTATGACAGCCATCTCCGCGTGACACTTCTTCAACTGAGAAACATGGAATACATCATGAACTCCTGACAATCCTTCGGGCAATTCCAACTTGTAGGCCACTTCTCCCATACGCTCCAAAACTCGATATGGTCCTACAAATCGTGGCGCTAACTTTCCCTTAACTCCAAAATGTTTAATCCGTCGAAGTGGAGATACTCGAAGATAAACTATGTCTCTGACTTTGTAAACTGTCTCCTTGCGTTTAGAATCTGCGTAGCTCTTCTGCCTACACTGGGCTACCTTGAGCCTATCGCGAATCAACTTCACCTTCTATTCAGACTCCTTAATCAAATCAGGTCCTAACAACTGGCGGTCCCCAACTTCGTCCCATGATAACGGTGTCCTGCACCTCCTTCCGTACAAAGCTTCGTAAGGGGCCATCTTCAAACTGGTTTGGTAACTGTTGTTGTAAGAGAACTCTGCATATGGCAAACAGTCGTCCCAACTAGATCTGTAATCTAGCGCACAAGCTCTCAGCATATCTTCCAAAATCTGATTGACTCTCTCCGTCTGTCCATCTGTCTGCGGATGAAAAGATGTACTGAACTCTAGCCTGGTACCCAAACTCTCATGCAACTGCTTCCAGAACTTTGAGGTAAATTGGGTTCCTCTATCTGATACGATACTCCTCGGAACTCCATGCAGACATACGATCCTGGTCATGTATATCTTTGCCAACTTAGCACTGGTGTAGGTGGTCTTTACTGAGATGAAATGAGCTACCTTCGTTAATCGATCAACTACAACCCAGATTGAGTCATAGCTGGAACGAGTCCTTGGTAATCCCGTGATAAAATCCATACCCAGCTTATCCCACTTCCATTCGGGTATCGGCAATGGCTGCAACAATCCTGCTGGCTTCTGATGCTCTGCCTTGACTCTCTGACATACATCACAAACTGCTACATACTCCGCAATATCCTTCTTCATTCCGGTCCACCAGAAAGTATCCTTCAAATCCAAATACATCTTGGTATTTCCTGGGTGAATCGAATAGGGTGAATCATGTGCCTCTTGCAGAATCAACTTCCTGATCTCCGGGTCATTGGGCACATAGACACGGTCTTCAAACCATAGGGTATTGTGCTCATCCTCACGAAATACCTTAGCTTTTCCTTCGTTCATTTTCTCCTTTATGGAGACAATCTCCTTGTCAGTCTTCTGAGCTTCTCTGATTCCATCCATCAACGTTGACTGTATCTCCAATGCTGCTACATAGCCTCTCGGGACTATTTCCAAACATAGCTCACGAAGATCCTCGGCTAACTCCTTTGGTATTTCTCCCGTTATTAGTGTATTGACGTGGCTCTTACGGCTCAATGCGTCAGCTACTACATTAGCCTTTCCGGGATGATAATGCAATCTCATATCATAATCCTCGATGAGCTCCAACCATCTCCTTTGTCTGAGATTCAACTCCTTCTGCGTGAAAATGTACTTCAAACTCTTGTGATCCGTGTACACCTCACAATGATTTCCAATGAGGAAATGTCTCCATGTCTTCAATGCATGCACTACGGCTGCTAACTCCAAATCATGTGTGGCATAATTTAATTCATGGGGCTTCAGTTGTCGTGAAGCGTACGAAACAACTCTTCCATCTTGCATAAGTACTGCTCCAAGTCCTCGACGTGAAGCGTCGCAATACACCTCATAATCCTTGGTCTGATCTGGTAGAATTAACACTGGTGAGGTAACCAAACGTTTCTTCAACTCCTGGAAACTAGCCTCACATTCCTCAGTCCATATGAACTTGGTATCATTCTTCAGCAACTCCGTCATAGACTTTGCAATCTTTGAGAAGTTCTCAATAAATCTCCGGCAGTATCCTGCGAGTCCAAGAAAACTCTGGATCTCTCCAACTGTTGTTGGTGCTTCCCAATTGGTCACCGTGATAACCTTTGTGGGGTCAACTGCTATTCCTTCTCCGGACATAACGTGTCCGAGGAATCCTAATTCCTTCAACCAAAACTCACATTTGCTGAACTTGGCATATAGCTGATGTTCTCTGAGCTTCTCAAGTACCAACCGCAAATGTTCTTTATGCTCCTCTTCATCCTTTGAGTAAACCAGAATATCATCAATGAACACTACAACGAACTTATCCAGAAACTCCATAAACACTTTGTTCATCATGTTCATAAAATAGGCAGGTGCGTTAGTCAGTCCAAATGACATAACGGTATACTCATACAGTCCATATCTTGTGGTGAATGATGTCTTAGGTATGTCCTGCTCCCGAATCTTCAACTGATGGTACCCTGATCGCAAATCGATCTTGGAAAACACTTTAGCCCCTTGCAATCGATCAGACAGGTCATTGATCATCGGTAGTGGGTACTTGTTCTTGATCGTTACCTCGTTCAATCCGTGGTAATCAACAACCATTCTTAACGATCCATCCTTCTTCTCCACTAGAAGTACTGGTGATCCCCAAGGCGAAGAACTTGGGCGGATGTAACCTTTATCCAGTAACTCCTTAATCTGTTTCTTAATCTCCACCAAATCCTTTGTAGGCATCCTGTATGGTCTCTTCGATATTGTCCCTGTGCCTGGCAAAAGCTCAATCAAAAACTCAATGTCTCTATTTGGTGGCATGCCTGGCAACTCTTCTGGAAATACGTCAGGGAAATCCTTTACCACTGGTACTTCCTCCTGCACAACTCCTGATAAGGAATTTACTTGTGTCCTGTTTGGCGCATGCCGGGATACATACTTGATCCTTCTTCCTTCTGGCGTTGTGAGCAAAATTGTCTTACTGGCGCAATCGATGTTTCCTCCATACATCGACAGCCAATCCATACCGAGAATTACATCCAAACCTTGGGATTCCAGAATAATTAAATCCGTTGGGAAAACATGCCTTCCTATACTTAATGGCACTTGAAAGCATCCTTGTCTGGCCATGTACTCTGCTCCTGGTGAGCTTACTAGCATAGGTGTTTTCAGAACCCTAGTGGGCAGGCTATACTTTTCCACAAATCCCCTTGATATGTATGAATGTGATGCACCAGTATCAAAAAGAACGAGTGCGGTAAATGACTTAACCAAAAACTTACCGATTACTGCATCAGGCTGAGCTTCAACCTCCTCCACATCAACGTGGTTCACCTGTCTCCTGTTGAAAGGGTTCGTCTTCTTTCCAGAGCTTCCATTGCCATTCTGGACTTCAGGACATTCATTGGCATAATGTCCGGTCTTGGAACACTTGAAACAGGTGACTTGGCTCAAATCTCTCTTGGCTGGGGTTGATGGGGTGGTGCGGTTCTGGCCGTTGTTTCCTCCATTCCCATTACCATTCTTGGAGCCATTATGGTTGTGCGAGCTACCTCCTCCATGGGTATGCTGAAAGTGAACTCCCGGTTTAGGGGTAAGACGGGGCTTCTGCTGAGCTCCTGAGTTATACTTCCCTTGTCCATACTTCCTCTTGCGGTTTTCAATCTGCTGCTGCTTCCCCTCAATCATAAGAGCACGATCTACCAACTCCTGGTAGTTGTTGAAACTTGCTACCATCAACTGCATACTCAGCTCGTCATTCAGTCCTTCCAGAAACTTCTCCTGCTTAGCTGCATCCGTAGCAACGTCATCTGGGGCATAACGTGCTAGCTTACTAAAGTCATCCACATACTGGCCAACTGTCCGTCCTCCTTGGCGCAAGTTGCAAAACTCACGCTTCTTCATCGCCATAGCTCCTGCTGAAACATGGGCTGTACGGAAAGCTTGCTGAAACTGATCCCATGTGACAGTGTCTACAAGGTAAGTGGCTGTAAAATTCTCCCACCATGATGCTGCGGGTCCTTCAAGCTGATGTGCGGCAAACTTCACCTTTTCCTCATCTGTACATCCTGAAGTGGTCAACTCCCTCCCTATCTTGCGGAGCCAATCATCTGCTACAATCGGCTAGGTGCTACTGGAAAACACCGGCGCATTCAGCCTAAGGAAACGGGTCAAGTGATCAACTTGTGGTGGCGGCGGTGGGTTATTGTTGTTGTTGTTGTTGTTGTTGTTGTTGTTGTTGTTGTTGTTGTTGTTGTTGTTGTTGTTGTTGTTGTTGTTGTTGTTGTTGTTGTTGTTGTTGTTCTGGTTCTGGACTAACAACTGCATCAAAGCATTCTGCTGCTGGATCAACTGAGTGAGTTCCGGTGGGAAAGCAAATCCATTGTCACGTCTCGGAGGCATCTGAGGTTTAGAAAAGATGAGAATTAAGAATAGAATGAGGTCTAAAGAGAAAACACTACCCAAATGCACATGAGACAAATGCACACAAAATCACTTCATTCAATCAAACAAGGGCATACAATCGGTCTAGAACTATCGCAAAAGTGCTTGAACTATGCTATACAGTGGTGGAACACTACTACTGTTATGGTGGTCTACTAGAAGAACTGCTCCGATGAAGACTCCATGATATCTGCTCCAACTTCGTCTTCAAAATCATCATCACTAGGATCAGAATCGGTGTCGTCGATGATGATGTAATTATCTGGACAGGTGCAATCTTCATCTTCACCTCCGGGTGCTGAATTCCCCATGAGTTCTTTAATCTTCTCCTTAAGATCGTCGTTTTGTCTCACTAGAGCTACAATCTCATCCATGTAGTCCTTGCGAGTGGCCTTCAGTTCTCCCTCTAGCTCAATAATCTTGGCTTTTGCCTTCTTCAACTCCATCATGTCTGCGCACATCTGGTTCTCCTGGCGTCGAATGTGCTGATTTAAATCTTGGCTGAAAGCTGCAATGGATCTATCCTTCTTGGTGCTAACTATCTCCCATTGTTCATCTCGGCGTCCGCAAATCTGGTAAATAGTGTCCTGGAGGTCTTCTTGGTAAACTTCTCCAATGCGTCCCATGGTGATGTGAGCTGCCATGCTCTTTCCCAGACTCCATGTTGGTGCATTCAAAACACACTCTATGGGCTCTGTGACTGGCGCGAACGTCCTTCCCGGGACTAGAGCTTGAATCTTCCAACGCTCCTCTTCGGGTAAAGTGGCGTTGTAGGTTCCAGTGAAGCTTGGTATTCCAATGTTCAGGTACTTGGTGACTTCCTTCAGGTGTCGTCCAAAAGGTGTATCTTCATCCGGCTGGGTGAACTTGATCCTCGCTTCCGTCATCCTAAAAGAGAAGAAAAGATGAGGAGTCAGAAATGAGAAGAGAGTAGTGAACTAGGGCTTTAGCTTAGTGGTCGGGTCCTACAGTTAGCGTGTGCTCTGATACCATCTCTGTAGCGACCAGACCTCAAACAGTCTGACCTATGTGCTCAGGTGTCATCCCTGGATCAGGAATGCTGACACCACACAGTACTTCGAAGGATTTATAACAGAGTAGCAATCACACACTTATTACATCGATGTCTCAAAGAGAACTTATTACAATAAATGTGGCTTAAGGCCATCTAATAATGATAACAGCGGAAGGCTTGGAAGATAAGCGAGTCCATCAACTCCAACGGCATCACTGAGTATAGAACCACGACCTAAAAGGCACCTTACTCGTCGTCTGACAAGTCTGCAACATGAAACGTTGCAGCCTGAAACGGGTCAGCACATGGAATATGCTGGCAATGTAACACATAGAGAGTAATGAATGATTAAGCCTATACTACATGCATATATGGCCGGTGGAAAGCTCTTTGGTTACAGTTTTGCGTAAAGCCAGTTTTTCCCTACTGGAAAGGAATAAATTTATTAAACTATCATGGTGGTTGTTAAACATTGAGAATGGTTGAGAGCATCCTCAATCCCAATTAAAAATAATCATCATTAAAACCCAACAATATTAATTTAGAAGTAACATGATGAGATTCACATGATATCCAAAATACTAGATACTCA
This sequence comes from Aegilops umbellulata, assembly GCA_032464435.1. Classification (NCBI taxonomy): domain Eukaryota; kingdom Viridiplantae; phylum Streptophyta; class Magnoliopsida; order Poales; family Poaceae; genus Aegilops; species Aegilops umbellulata. The sequence goes on along the minus strand of CP136056.1, from coordinate 160,693,096 downwards.
AAACATCCATAACCGGAGACACGGCTAACCATGATTAGTTTGTACACTCTGCAGAGGTTTGCACACTTTTCCCCACAGGACTCGATCGCCTCCGTTAGATTTCTCGCACTACATGGTGTTTGAGAAACGGATGACCGAGACACAATCTTTTAGAAGCGCTAGCACCTTACGATGGATAGACCGGTACACCTACTTTCCCCTACATCTGCTAGTCTACCCTGTAAGAGTTCGCACGACTTAATAAACTATGCTAGAGCCCATAATGGCTTGTGGCTGCACACGGAAGTTTCTAGTTTGAATAATCTCATGATCCCTTTGAGCCTGGGTGGCGGTCCAAAAAGAAACAGGTAATCCTGGAATACCCAGGTACCTCAATCCACCCAGATGTGTGTTTAAGTTGCCACCTTAGATAAACCATTAATTAACAAACTCACATCTGTCATGGATTTCACTCACCCAATCCACGTCTACTAGCATAGCATGGCATAATAAGCAAACGTAGAAGTAACTCCCAAAGGTTTCATAAATAAACAGGTAATAGGTACTACCTCAACTACTTCCCATCCCACAATTTAAATTAGATCCTAATCATGAAGTGTTTGTGGATTGATCTAATGCAATAAAACTGGGTAGTAAAAGAGGTATGATCAAAGTGTTACTTGCCTTGCTGATGATCCGCGAAACCTAGAGATTCGAAGTAACAGGCGGCGCACTCCGGGTATTCTATCGCAGACAAACAAACAAGCATACAATAAGTACTCATCTAATGCACAGGTAAAACTCAAATAAGTGATTTAACCAGAAAGTTCAACTTAAGAACTCCGGTTTGCAAAAAGAATCAAATCGAACGAAGCAACGAAAGTCAAACGGCGAAAGAAAACAACTTCGTTCTACTAATCTGGACCTAAGTCAAATTTTACAGTAGCAAAAACTTGTTTAAGTTGATTAATCGGATAAAGGGTTTCGATATGAAACTCCAGGCGCTTGAATCGCCTGATTCCGATAAACGAGCGAAAAGTTATACTAAAACGAAAAATCGGATCAGAAATCGCGATGAGAAAATAACCGCGGAAAATCCGAGAAAAAGAAAAACGACGAACGGATTAACGAACGAACGTTCGTTAATTAACCTAAACCGTAAATAATAAAATAAAATAATAATAAAAAAACAAAAATAAAACCAACGAAAACCAATCGTTTTTTTTAATAAAACCGGGCACGGATTTCGGGGCGGCAGCGGACCTCGGGCGATGTGCGGGCGGGCGGCGGCTCCGGTGGCGGCGGCTAGGGTTAGGGTTTAGGCGCGGGTGGGCTGCGGTGGCGGCGGCTTATGGGCTGGGGGCTCGGGGCGCGGGTATATAAAGGCTGCCCCGGGCGGTGTCCCGCTCGGGTACGGCCCGGAGTCGGTTTCGTTTTTTTTTTAAATTACGCTCAGAAGAAAAATAAAAAGAAATACTAAACGGATTCCAAAAATCCCGAAGTAAATTTTCCCGGGCTTATAAAATCAAGCCCGACAAAGTGAACATTTATTTGGGCCCTAAATGCAATTTTGAAAAACGCATATTTTTCCTAAATTCAAATAAAAATATCAAAAAACTCCGAAATAAATCTTATTTGATTTTATTATTAAATCCTAAATATTTCTATGTTTTGGGGAAGTCATTTTATTCCCTCTCTCATACTTCTGTAATATAAATATTTGATGATAAATAAATAAAATCAAATGATCCTATTCTCAAAATTTGAGAAAACTAAAATATGAAAATAACAAAATCCCCAGCTCTCTCCGTGGGTCCTTGAGTTGCTTAGGATTTTCTAGTATCAAAACCAAAAGAAAATAAAATATGATATGCATGATGATATAATGTATAACATTCCAAATTGAAAATTTGGGATGTTACAATCAGCATCCGAGAATCCAACTAGATCAAACTCTGAGCCCTTTGGATACCATAATCCTAGTGTTGGAGTGTAAGCCAAATATCGAAGAATTCGCTTCACAACTAAGTGATGCGATTCCTTTGGGGCCACTTGGAATCGGGCACACATGCAAACTGTGAGCATGATATCTGGCCTAGATGCACATAAATAAAGTAAAGAACCAATTATGGAGCGGTATACCTTTTGATCGAACTCTTTACCATTGGCGTCAGGACCCAGATGACTTTTGGTTGGCATTGGCGTCGTGTAACCTTTGCAGTCCTGCATTCCAAACTTCTTCAGACAGTCTTTGAGATATTTCTCTTGGGATATGAAGATGTCGTTGTTTTGCTGACGAATTTGAAGACCAAGGAAGAACTTCAGCTCACCCATCATGGACATCTGATATTGCTCTTGCATCATGTGTCCAAATTCATCACTGTATTTCTGGTTAGTGCAGCCGAAGATAATGTCATCCACATATATTTGGCACACAAACAGTTCACCATCGTATGTCTTCATGAAGAGTGTGGGATCCAGGGAACCAGGTTTGAAGCCTTTGCTCTTCGGGAAGTCTTTGAGTGTGTCATACCAAGCGCGAGGAGCTTGTTTGAGGCCATACAGTGCCTTGTTAAGCTTGTATACCATATCAGGATGTTTTGGATCTTCAAAGCCAGGTGGTTGTGCAACATACACTTCTACTTCAATCTTGCCATTGAGAAAGGCACTCTTCACATCCATTTGATACAGAAGGATGTTGTGATTATTTGCGTAGCCTACCAGTATGTGAATGGCTTCAAGCCTAGCCACATGAGCTAATGTTTCATCGAAGTCAATCCCTTCAACTTGAGTGTATCCTTGAGCAACGAGACGAGCCTTGTTTCTGACGACTTGACCATGCTCATCTTGCTTGTTGCGATATATCCATTTGGTGCCAATGATATTGTGCTTCTGAGGATCAGGACGCTTGACCAATTCCCATACATTATTCAGCTTGAACTGTTGAAGCTCTTCTTGCATAGCTTGAATCCATTCAGGTTCCATGAAGGCTTCAGCAACTTTCTTGGGTTTTGATATTGAGACAAATGCAAAGTGCCCACAGAAATTTGCTAGTTGTGTTGCTCTCGAACGAGTGAGTGGACCAGGTGCATTGATGCTATCAATTACCTTCTCAATCTGTACTTCATTTGCAACACGAGGATCAACCGGACAAAGATTTTGCTCTTGCTGATCAATGTCTTCATTTCAAGGGTTGTCTTCAGGCTGATCATTGTCTTCAGGTTGATTAGGTGCAGAGATGATAAGTTTCTCTTTAGCATGAGCCTCAGAGGGTATGATCTCTCCAGTTCCCATGAGCTTGATGGATTCACTAGGTGGAACTTCATCTAGCACATTTTGCAGGTGCTCTCTTTGCGAGCCATTAGTCTCATCGAACTACACATCCATAGTTTCAACCACTTTATAGTGAAAGAGGTTGAAGACTCTGTAGGAGTGCGAATCCTTTCAATAACCAAGCATAAAACCTTCATGTGCTTTCGGTGCAAATTTTGAAGTGTGATGTGGATCCTTGATCCAACACCTAGCACCAAATACTTTGAAGTAACTGACATTTGGCTTCTTACCAGTTAGGAGATCATAGGATGTCTTCTTCAGAAGCTTGTGAAGATAAACACAGTTAATGACATGGCATGCAGTATCAATGGCTTCGGGCCAGAACTTTCTTGGATTCTCGTATTCATCAAGCATCGTCCGAGCCATCTCAATGAGTGTTCTGTTCTTGCGCTCCACGATGCCATTCTGATAAGGTGTGTACGGAGCGGAGAACTCATGAGTGATTCCCAGCATATCAAGATAAGTGTCGAGGCCTGTGTTCTTGAACTCTGTGCCGTTGTCACTTCTGATATGCTTGATCTTGATGCCATAGTTATTCATGGCACGGTTGGCGAAGCGTCTGATGACATCCTGCACTTCAGTCTTGTAGAGGATTATATGCACCCACGTATATCTTGAATAATCATCAACATTGACGAAACCATAGAGGCAAGCAGCAGTAGTGAGAGTTGAGTAGTGAGTAGGTCCAAAGAGATCCATGCGAAGCAGCTCGAAGGGTTGAGATGCCGTCATGATTGTCTTCGAGGGATGCTTCGCCCTCGTCATCTTTCCTGCTTCGCAGGCACTGCACAGATGATCCTTCTTGAACTTGACGCCCTCGATGCCTATGATGTGCTTCTTCTTTGCGAGAGTGTACAAGTTCCTCATGCCACCATGCCCTAGCCTCCTATGCCAGAGCCAACACTCTGAAGCTTTTGCTAGAAGACATACAACCAACTGTGGTCCTGTAGAGAAATCTACCATGTACAAATCATCTTTCCGGTACCCTTCAAAGACTAGAGACTTGTCAAATTCCATTAGAACAAGGCAACGATATTTTCCAAATATCATAATCATGTTCAAATTGCAAAGCATTGAGACAGAAATTAAGTTGAAACCAAGGGATTCAACAAGCATCACTTTATCCATGTGCTGATCCTTTGAGATTGCAACTCTACCTAGACCCAATACCTTGCTTTTACCAGTGTCAGCAAATGTGATGTGACTCTTGTCAGATGGACGTAAGGTTGAGTCCATGAGAAGACTTCGATCACCAGTCATATGATTAGTGCATCCGCTATCCATAATCCATTCTGAAGCATGAGGTGTCATACCCTTGGCACCACGTGCCATGAAGAAGTAGGTGGGAGAGGAGTCATCCTTGTCATTATCATCAGTGTTGGTGACAAAGCCATTATCTTCAGTGTTGAAGATGGACTTGGCAACGTAGGCTGTAGCTAGAGCCAGACTTGCAACACCAGAGTCGGACTCCTCCTCAGACTCCACCTCCGCCTCCTTAGAAGCAGACTCCTCCTCTGAATCCATCTCCTTGCCAACAAAAGCACGAGCCTTGCCATCTGAGCTCTTCTTGTGTGATGAAGACTTGGACAAAGAGTTGGAAGAAGACTCTGAGGATTTCTTCTTCTTCTTGCCATCAGAATCATATTCCTTGATCTTCTTCTTCTTCTTCTTCTTCTTCTTCTTGTTTTCATTGTCCCACTGTGGACACTCAGAGATGTAGTGACCAGGTTTCTTGCACTTGTGGCATGTTCTCTTCTTGTGGTCATGAGTAGAAGCTTCATCATTTCTTGAGCTGGATCGTGAAGAATTTCTGAAGCATTTCTTATTTGTGAATTTCTGGAACTTCTTCACAAGCATAGCAAGCTCCTTCCCAATGTCTTCAGGATCACCGTAACTGCAGTCAGATTCTTCTTCAGATGAGGAAACAACCTTTGCCTTCAAAGCGCGAGTTCGGCCATAGTTGGGACCATAGATATCTCTTTTCTCAGATAGCTGAATCTCATGTGTGTTGAGCCTCTCAAGTATGTCAGATGGATCGAGTGTCTTGAAGTCAGGGCGTTCTTGAATCATCAGGGCTAGGGTGTCAAACGAGCTGTCAAGTGATCTCAGGTGTGTCTTGACGATTTCATGCTTGGTGATCTCAGTGGCGCCGAGAGCATGAAGCTCATTTGTGATGTCAGTGAGGCGATCAAACGTGAGCTGGACATTCTCATTGTCGTTTCTCTTGAAGCGGTTGAAGAGGTTGCAAAGAACACTAATCCTTTGATCTCTCTGGGTTGAGACGCCTTCGTTGACCTTGGGGAGCCAGTCCCAGACTGGCTTTGACGTTTCCAGAGCACTCACACGGCCATACTGCCCTTTGGTCAGATGACCACAAATGATGTTCTTCGCAGTAAAATCCAGTTGAATGAACTTCTTGACATCAGCAGGAGTGACGCCTTCACCGCCCTTGGGAACGCCATTCTTGATGACATACCAAAGGTCGACATCAATGGTTTCAAGATGCATGTGCATCTAATTCTTCCAGTAGGGGTAATCAGTGCCTTCGAAGATAGGGCACGCAGCGGAGACTTTGATTATCCCTGCAGTCGGCATAGCTAAAACTCCAGGTGGTTAAACCGAATCACACAGAACAAGGGAGTACCTTGCTCTGATACCAACTGAATGTGCTAGTTATCGACTAGAGGGGGGGGGGGTAAATAGGCGATTTTTATGGAAGTCTTCAAAACATGAAAGTTTCGAAGACAAACAATAGAAATGAACCTATTAATATGTAGCGGAAGGTAGAATACACTAGACAAGCCATAGTCAAGCAAGTAATGAAGCTAAAGCACGAAGACTATTAGCAGCTAGGTGGTATGGATCAAGATGGAACATAGTGTGAAGCCTAACAACAAAAGTCATCACACAGTGAAGTCAAACAGATAATGAAAACATGCAAAGACTTCACGAAGACAAACTGTAAGTAAAGAGAGGGAGAAGATAGAACCAGTCTCTTGGAGAGGACAATGATTTGTTGGACCAGTTCTAGTTGCTGTGACAACTATACGTCTGGTTAGGGAGTCTGAGATTCAACTCAAAAGACCGCGTCTTCACCTTATTCCGCTTGAGCTAAGGACACCCCGTCCCCACCGAATCACTCTGGTAAGTCTTGAAGGTAGACTTCCGAACCTTCATAGACTTTGTTCACCGGCGGTCCACAATGACTCTTGGATGCTCAGAACACGACGCCTAACCAGCTAGAGGATTCACAGTCCTCAAGTGTAACAAGTCTTCAGGTCACGCGGACAGAAAGACTTCAGTGATGCCTAACACTCTTTGGCTCTGGGTGTTTTGGGATTTGTGCTCACAAGGATTTCTCTCTCTCAAAAGCTTCGGAGGTGGGTTTCTCTCAAACGACAAAAGCCGTGCACTAACTCTGAGCAGCCACCAATTTATGGTGTAGGGGGTAGGCTATTTATAGCCACTAGGCAACCCGACCTGATTTGTCCGAAATGACCCTGGGTCACTAAGGAACTGACACATGTTCCAACGGTCAGATTTCAAACACACGCGGCAGCTTGACTTGGGATACAAGTAAAGCTGACTCATCCAACTCTGGATAAGAGTCCCTCGAAGACATAGGATCTGGTTGAGCATCACTTAAGTCACTCTGATTTTGTTCACTGTGACCCCACTTAACAGTACGGTGGTTCCTATGACTCAACAAATAAGAAAAGGAAATTTCGAAACAACTATGTCTTCGCACTCCATAGTCTTCACGTGAATGTCTTCTCGAGTCATAAGCTTCGATGTGATTGTCTTCACACATCACCATTGTCTTCAATGTCTTCAACATTTTTAGGGGTCATCTCTAGTAGGTAAACCGAATCAATGAGGGACTACTACCTGTGTTATCCTGCAATTCTCACAAAGACATTAGTCCCTCAACCAGGTTTGTCGTCAATACTCCAAAACCAACTAGGGGTGGCGCTAGATGCACTTACAGTTTCCACAATCATGTGAACAAGGAGATAAAATTTGTCAGATCAAATGACATAATGGTGTGCTCGAGGAAAGCATACACAATTGGACATTGATTGAAAGGTGCACCCGAAATATGGGTTGGGTCGCATGAACAATGTCAGAATGGTTACTTAATGAACAAAAGAATTAGAATGAAACTAGTGACCATTCACTTCAAAGAAATAGGGTTGCTATAAGTTTTGAATTCACACCTCAAAGTTCAATTGTCGGTATTCCGATTAGAAACAACACGGGGACCAAGAAATGAACGGAGATGGCGAGAAGTAATACTATAACAAGAATTCTTAAGAGGTGGAGCATTCACATGACATTCTCGACATAACAGATGGTAATACTCCAAGGTAGAACACATCATAAGCTGGATGGCAAGGAACCCAAGGTATAATACATAACATGAACAAGTTTCTGTTGGAGGGAAGGCAAGGATGTGGTCGATGGTAACTCAAATTACCAAGGGACAAGGGTGGTACTTATCATCATGAATTCGAATGGTATTGAGGGAGTTCTGGATCAGGGGGTGTTCGGATAGCCGGACTATACCTTCAGCCGGACTCCAGGACTATGAAGATACAAGATTGAAGACTTCGTCCCGTGTCCGGAAGGATCTTTCCTTGGCGTGGAAGGCAAGCTAGGCGTGCGGATATTCGAGATCTCCTACCATTGTAACCGACTCTGTGTAACCCTAACCCTATCCGGTGTCTATATAAACCGGAGGGTTGTAGTCCGTAGGACAACCATCATCATACACAATCATACCATAGGCTAGCTTCTAGGGTTTAGCGTCCTTGATCTCGTGGTAGATCTACTCTTGTAGTACCCACATCATCAATATTAATCTAGCAGGAGTAGGGTTTTACCTCCATCGAGAGGGCCCGAACCTGGGTAAAATAAAGTGTCCCTTGTCTCCTGTTATGATCCGACCTTGACGCACAGTTCGGGACCCCCTACCCGAGATCCGCAGGTTTTGACACCGACATTGGTGCTTTCATTGAGAGTTCCTCTGTGTCGTCGCTTTTAGGCCCAATGGCACCTTTGATCATCAACAACGATGAGGTCCAGGGTGATTGATGTAGGGTAGAACCCTAGACGGCCGATCTTTCACGAAAGGAGCGAGATCCCTCGAAGAACACAACGAACACGGGGAAGAACGAGGAGAAAACACGAGAGAAACACTCAACCAACAAGAAATAGATCACACATATGCTAGATCGATGAACACAAAGAGATACACGATGATCCAAGGTCAACAAAGGACGATACAAAGTAACCGATTCTTCTCCATGAGGAGGTCTTGATGGGGGTCTTCTCCGTGAGGAGGTCTTGAATCCACGAGGATCTTCTCCGAGGAGGGGCCGCAGTCACTCTCGAAGAGACGATCCGGGATGGATGAGCGAAGCTCTATCTCACATATGAGCTAAATCAACGCTAACCTCAGCTCGAGTGAGGTGGGGGAGTATCTATAGTCTAAATCCACGAAAGGGTAAGTGAAAGTGGGGGTACATGGGCCCTAGGCCCGCTCTCTGCGCGCAGGCAGGGCGGTAGTACCGGCCAGAGGGCGGTAGTACCGCGGTCAGCGGTAGTACCGCTTAGGTTGAGCGGTAGTACCGCTCGTGATGCAGGCTTTTAGTACCGGGCGCATGGCGGTAGTACTGCTCGTCAGTGGGAGTGCGGCAGTGGGGAGCGGTAGTACCGCTGTAGGGAGCGGTAGTACCGCTGGTTCTGGAGCGGTCGGATTCTCTTCCCTCTCTTGACGTCCATCTTCCTCTTCGGGTTCTCCTTGCTCCACGGTGTCTCCATGGCTTACTCCTCGGTACCTGAGTACACACAACGTCTCCGTTTGAGGTAGTATCCATGTCTCATGTGTATCGAAGTGGAATTGTGAGAGGAGAGATGTCACCTCGGTTTCGAGAGCTCTTGCACGTGCTCGAGTCATGGGTCCTTTAGGCACTTGGTGAGACGATGGTAGATCCATGGGGATGACCTTGGGATGCTCCGCATCATCTCCCCTCCCTTGGGAAAGATCCGACCTCGGATCGAAATCCTCATCACCATGGTACGGGGAGAGATCTTTGATGTTAAAGATGTCGCTCACGGAGTACTTGTCGCGTGGGATGTCGATCTTGTAAGCGTTGTTGTTGTAGCGTGCAAGCACCTTGAAAGGTCCGTCCGCTCGAGGTAGTAGCTTGGACTTGCGTTCATTGGGGAAGCGATCCTTGCGAAGGTGTAGCCACACAAGATTTCCAACATGGAACATCATGGGTTGCTTGTTGACGTTGAGCTTGGTCGCGAGTCGTTGTACTTGGCGCTCGATGGTGTTCCTTGTATCTTCATGCATCTTCTTGAGGAAGTTGACTCGGGCACTCGCCTCCATGTTTGTGCGCTCTTGCAGCGGTATAGGTAGAATGTCCAATGAGGACAATGGGTTGAAGCCATAGACGACCTCAAAGGGGGACTTGCCGGTAGTCGAATGTCTTGCTCGGTTGTAGGCGTACTTGGCGATTGGCAGGCACTCTCCATGAAGGCGCAAGATTTCCCTACAAAACAAATTTGCAACATGTGAAGCATCGTCGATCTTGTTGCATGGAGTGAAATGAGCCATTTTGGAGAATCGGTCCACAACAACAAAAACGGAATCCTTGCCATTTCTAGTTCTAGGCAAACCGAGCACAAAGTCCATGCTAATATCTTCCCATGGTTGATATGGAATTGGAAGTGGCATATAGAGGCCATGAGATTGGGCTTTGGACTTAGCTTTGCGGCATGTATAACACCGGTTGGTGAAGCGATTGATGTCTCGATGCATCTTGGGCCAAAAGTAGTTCTTAGAGAGCGTAGCAAATGTCTTGTCGCGTCCAAAGTGTCCCATGAGTCCACCACCATGAGATTCCTGCAAAAGCAACAAACGCAAAGAGGACTCGGGAATGCAAAGTTTGTTAGCTCTCATAAGATATCCGTCTTTGATATAGTATCGCTCCCAAGAAGTATGCATCAAACACTTGGCATAAGGTATTGCAAATGTAGGATCATGTTCATATAATTCTTTGATATGCTCAAAACCAATGACATTCAACTCAAGAGTAGTGACAAGCATGCATATACGGGAAAGCGCATCCGCCACAACATTTTCATCAAGCATGTCATCAAGGCGTGGAGTGGGGTACCTATATCTAACGGTGATAGCATTGATAGGTCTACAATCGGAGCACATGCGAGAGCTATCGTCACGTTTTGGAACAAGAATGACCGGTACGGCACAAGGACTCAAACTTTCACGCACATGTCCATAGTCTATGAGATGCTTTACTTGCCTTTGTATTTCTTTGGTTTCTTCGGGGTTGACGCGGTATGGAGCTTTGTTGGGAAGCGGCGCTCCGGGGATGAGATCAATTCGGTGCTCAATGCCTCGTAGTGGAGGAAGACCCGGAGGGAGCTCATCGGGGAAAACATCTTGGAATTCCTGCAATAGAGAAGATAACACCAAAGGTAGATCGTGAGAGTTGTTAGTTTTTGTGACCTCGTCCTTGCACAAACTCTTTCCCTTTCATCTTGAAGCTATAGTGATTTGTACGCCCATTGTGAATGACACCTCGGTCAAATTGCCATTGTCGTCCAAGTAGGAGGTGGCAAACGGTCATTGGGAGGACATCACATTCCAATGTGTCTTCATAGGCGCCGATCTTGAAAGAGACTTGTACTCTATGCTCGACTTGTATGGTGCCGGTGTCGCTTAGCCATTGAACCTTGTAGGGGTGAGGGTGCTTCATCTTGACCAATTGGAGCTTGGAGCAAAGTTCTTCACTTGCTAAGTTGTGGCAACTACCTCCATCGATGATGACCTTGACGGAACGTCCATTGACGCCGGCCTTTGTGTGGAAAATATGGCATCGTTGATCTTCGTCTTGTTGATGTTGAAGAGTCAAGACCTTGGAGACAACAAGAGCGGGACTTGAATCTTCATCGCAAAAGACTTGGTCATCTTCATCCTCATTGTTCACTTGTCGGTGCATGGCCACTTGCTCAAGAGCTTCCATTTCTCCTTCACTCATGGAGTCATAGGTGCCATCGTCGTTGAGGATCATGGTGCGCTTGTTTGTGCACTCGAAGGACTTGTGGCCTCGGCCGCCGCATGTGAAGCATTTGATAGAACTTGTCTTGACGGTCTCATCGGTTGGAGTAGATGATGATGAAGCTTTCTTGAAGTTGCTTGTAGTAGAAGTACGACTTGAGCTTGTTGAAGCTTTCTTGTAACTTGACTTGTCGCCGTTGCTTGTAGAAGGCTTTGTAGATGTAGAAGGTGTTGGAGTCGTCGAATCTTGATTGTTGGCGAGACCATAGGACTTGGATGAGAACTTGGCGTACTTGAAGTCTTCTTGTACTTGCCGTTCCGCTTTGGTAGCTTGGTGCACTAACTCGACGAGGTTCGAGTAAGGTTGGAAATCGGCAATCTTCTTGATAGGATGATTGAGTCCATTCAAGAACCGTGCCATAGTTTGCTCATCATCTTCCTTGACGTTGGCTCGTATCATGGCAATCTCCATTTCCTTGTAGTACTCTTCAACGCTCTTGGTTCCTTGCTTTAGTTGTTGAAGTTTCTTGAAGAGGTTGCGGTTGTAGTAGTTTGGCACGAACCGTGCTCTCATGACATCCTTCATTTGTCTCCAAGTGGTGATGGGTGGTTCACCTCTTGCTGCTCGACGCTCATTGACTTGTTCCCACCAAATGAGGACGTAGTCTTGGAATTCTAGGGATGCCATTGCGATCTTCTTCTCTTCTTCGTAGTTGTGCAAGCGGAAGATTTTGTCAACCTTCAATGCCCATGAGATGTACTCTTCGGGGTCGTTGCTTCCATTGAACTTGGGCATGGTGAACTTGAGCTTGCCATATCGTTGCTCTTCATTGTGTTGGGGATGATGACGTCCATGTCCTTGAGGATTGACATTGTCATAGCGCTCTTGGCGAAGTTGGTTCACTTCCTCATGTTGCTCTTGGCGATGATTGGGTCCATTGTCTTCTTGCTCTCGATGGACTTGACGTTCTTGTCGCGCTTGAGAATGAGCTTGTCTATCTTGACGAGGAACTTGGCGATGCACGTGGCCTTGGTAAATTCGTTCTTGAGCTTCATCGCGAAGTGCTTCTTGTTGGAGACGAGCTTGTCGGCCTCGATCGGCTACGGCACGACTTGAATCCCGAAGTGCACGTTGCGCCTCAAGTGCTTGAGCTTCACGTAGTCGTTGTTCTTGACGTTCTGCCTCGGCGTCTTGTGCATCTTGATGTTGTCGCGCACGCTCCTCTTGTTCTTGTTGTCGTTGACGTTGCCGTTCTTGTGCTTGAGCAAAAGCGGCTTGGTTTTGGCGATGTCGATGCTCTTGAGAGTCGGTGTCGTGTAGAGGATTGCGATTTGCTTGACGATCTTGACGCACGGCACGCCGAAGAGTGTTCGATGTCGGTGTACTTGAACCGGAGATGGTGTCGTCGGAGTGTCGACTTGAGCGACTCCTTCTTGACTAAGTTGACGGAGTAGAACGAAGCAACAAAGCTCGAATCTCGTCCATTCTTGCGTCGTTCTCAACCTTGTGCTCGTCGAGCTTGTTGTCGAAGTAGTCCCTTGTACGATTCTCGGATTGGCGTAGGTCGGTGGCGAGATTGTCGATGCGGTCGCCCAAAGCAAGTTGTTCTTGATGCAAAGCCCGTTGTGCACCAAATAGTTGATTCTTGGTGACGAAGGAAGACATGTCGTCGTCTTGCTCCATTAAGAGTGGATTGGTAGAAGTACTTGGCCTATCCATCATTCCAAACAAAGATATGTGAGAGGGAGAAAGGAAAGAACCAATATCCAATGTACCTTGACCAATGTTAACAATGGATCAAAGATGACTCCAATGTGTAGCAAGGAAATAGCACAATTGGTACCAATTCTTGTCGGTTCTCACACCTATACAAGTAAAAGCTTATGGTGGAGCTCGGTTAGGATGGTGGCACAAAAATTTGATGCAATTGTAAGTGAGACTCAATAATGTTGGAAAAGATTCACAAATTTGCAAATGCAACAAGTAGACCAATAGCAAGATATGGTACACGGAAACACACACGCAAATAGATAAGATGGGGTTATGCAACCAAGGATGAGCCAAAACGTGGAATTCACCAAGATGCTCTTGTTGCACAACACTAGAGAGACGCTAGCACGATTGCACATAGGCGGATACGAACTTGTGCACAACCTACTAAGCAAAGATGCAACGACTTCTATCCCAAGTATGCCATATGTATGATGTTCCTATGCTTTGATCCAAGATGATCAAGTATGACAATCTTAATGTTGGATTTTTCTATGGTTCTTGCTTATGAGCTCTTTGCTTATCTTTCCTCTTTTGCTTAAAAGCTTGTTTGGCTCTTTGATGTTTGAGCTCTTTTCTCATGCAATGCTTCACGAACCAAGATAGCAATTGTGTATGCGACAACAACTTTGTGACACAAGTGATGATGCCGAGATATGCAACACGATGATAATGGGAAGTAATGAACACTAATGTGCACAAGTCACGTTGCCGGCAATACTCAATGGCTAGTCTCGATGGGTAAGTGATGCAAAAGTAAGGCCATGTGGTTATCAATGCAATTGCAAGAGAGTATGACGATATCACGATACCAAGATGATATCCAAGGTGAAGGTGATACCAAATGGAAGTAGCCGTTCGTAGTAGTCCTTGGCGAAGATGAGCGGTGGTAGTGTTGATGTCGAATCGTACCTAGATAGCCGAAACACAAAAGGATACGGAAACCACAACTCAAATTCTCAAAGCAAAGGTCAAATGGTGGTAGCGGAAAGCGGTGGTGGTTGCGGAAGTCGGTGGTGGGTATGCGGGGGATGTGATGGTGACCCTAGGCAAAGATGCCAAAGTTCGAAAACTGTGATGGAGTCAAATGTTGGTGAAACCTATCTAGGTGGATAGAGGATGTCAATAGCTACTCAACGAGCTAAAGAACGCTAAAATCGGACTCCGGATGTGAAAGTTATGGACAAAACGGTGAAACTCGAAAGGCTGAAACTGTCAGGGGCGGTAGTACCGCGTGGCAATTTTTTTGTTCCGCGCCAGGCACGGTAGTACCGCTCCGATGGGACGGTAGTACCACTCCGGAAGTTTTTTTGTACCGCTAGCGGGGCGGTAGTACCGCTCCGGACTTTTTTTTGTACCGCGCAGGTTACGGTAGTACTGCTCGGACGTGCGGTAGTACCGCTCGGGTCGGGAATTTTCGTAGATCGAAACGGGAGGCGATTTTGGGGCGGAAATGGATGATTTCGAGGTCAAAATTGGAGAGATTTCGTGGATGGAAAGTGGGGAAACTTGGGGAGATGCTAGATCCCCTCGAAAGCAAACAAATCCATGGATCAAATCCAACAAAACTTCATCACACTAACAAATCACAAAAAATTTTGGGGCTATTTTTGGTGGGGATTTTCGAATTAGGACGAAAAACAACAAAATCAAGCTAGAAAACAAAGAGAGGGGGCTCCGAAATCGTGATCAACGTGGCTCATGATACCAAGATGATGTAGGGTAGAACCCTAGACGGCCGATCTTTCACGAAAGGAGCGAGATCCCTCGAAGAACACGACGAACACGGGGAAGAACGAGGAGAAAACACGAGAGAAACACTCAACCAAAAAGAAATAGATCACACATATGCTAGATCGATGAACACAAAGAGATACACGATGATCCAAGGTCAACAAAGGACGATACAAAGTAACCGGTTCTTCTCCGTGAGGAGGTCTTGATGGGGGTCTTCTCCGTGAGTAGGTCTTGAATCCACGAGGATCTTCTCCGAGGAGGGGCCGCGGTCACTCTCGAAGAGACGATCCGGGATGGATGAGCGAAGCTCTATCTCACATATGAGCTAAATCAACGCTAAGCTCAGCTCGAGTGAGGTGGGGGAGTATCTATAGTCTAAATCCATGAAATGGTAAGTGAAAGTGGGGGTACATGGGCCCTAGGCCCGCTCTCTGCGCGCAGGCAGGGCGGTAGTACCGGCCAGAGGGCGGTAGTACCGCGGTCAGCGGTAGTACCGCTTAGGTTGAGCGGTAGTACCGCTCGTGATGCAGTTTTTTAGTACCGGGCGCATGGCGGTAGTACTGCTCGTCAGTGGGAGTGCGGCAGTGGGGAGCGGTAGTACCGCTGTAGGGAGCGGTAGTACCGCTGGTTCTGGAGCGGTCGGATTCTCTTCCCTCTCTTGACGTCCATCTTCCTCTTCGGGTTCTCCTTGCTCCACGGCGTCTCCATGGCTTACTCCTCGGTACCTGAGTACACACAACGTCTCCGTTTGAGGTAGTATCCATGTCTCATGTGTATCGAAGTGGAATTGTGAGAGGAGAGATGTCACCTCGGTTTCGAGAGCTCTTGCACGTGCTCGAGTCATAGGTCCTTTAGGCACTTGGTGAGACGATGGTAGATCCATGGGGATGACCTTGGGATGCTCCGCATCAGTGATACTTTCCTCCCCGGACAAATCTTCGTCTTCGGCGGCTTCGCTCTGCATGCCAACTCGCTTGGTCATCTGGAGCAGATCGAAAGCTATGCCCCTGGCCATCAAGTCGGGTTTGGAAGCTTAAACTACACGGCAGATATAGAAGGGGCATGATATAGCTCTGCCTCCGAATAATGCCCTGGAGGCCGCACACGCACCGGCCCCGATCCTCGACTCGGAGCCCGCTGCGTTCTTTGAGGATGAACGGTCGGACGTCACCTCGGGGTTGCGATCTTGAAGGCGATCGAGAAGAACGCCGGCCCCGTACTCCGCACGGCCCATGACTCCAAGGAGTCGGATTCTTCTCCGAACTCCGGGCCTCCCGTGCCCCTGCCGATCGAATCCAATTGGGCGCCTATAATGGAGTTCACCGCCGCGGACATCTTTCAGCACTCACCTTTAGGTGATATCCTTAATTCTCTCAAGTCTCTCTCTCTATCAGGAGAGCCCAGGCCGGACTATGGTCTGCGAGGTTGGCATACGGACGACGAAGAAATTCAAAGCCCACTCACCACCCACTTAATAGCCACTGTCGATGATTTAACCGACATACTTGACTTCGGCTCCGAAGACTTTGACGGTATGGACGACGAAGGAGGAGACGAACAAGAACCAGCACCTGTAGGGCGCTGGACCGCCACCTCATCATATGACATATATATGGTGGACGCTCCAAAGGATGGAGATGGCGATGGAATAGCGGAGGATGACACCTCGAAAAAACAGCCAAAACGCCAGCGTCAACGGCGCCGCTCTAAATCCCGCCACAGCAGAAACGGTGATTCCGGCACGGGAGACAATACTACCCCGGATAGCACCGAAGAACACCAAGTCCAGCAAGATTCGGCGGAGGAAGATGGAGAAGCCAGCCCTCATGAGAGAGCGGCAGAGCGAGAGGTTGAGGATGATAACTACATGCCTCCCTCCGAAGACGAGGCAAGCCTCGACGACGACGAATTCGTTGTACCATCAGACCCCGCCGAACAAGAGCGTTTTAAACGGAGGCTTCTAGCCACGGCGAATAGCCTAAAGGAAAAGCAGCAACAGCTTAGAGCTGATCAAGATTTGCTAGCTGACAGATGGACTGAAGTTCTTGCGGCCGAAGAGTATGAACTCGAGCGCCCCTCCAAAAATTATCCTAAGCGCAGGCCGCTACCCCAATCAGAGGGGGAAGCACCTACATTACCAATGAATGACATGGCAGACCGGCCACCTCGCGGCCGCGACAGAGAGGCCTGTCGAACCTCTAAACAAGCCATGCCCCGGTGCCGCTCTACTGAGGCACGGGAAAATGAGCCAGACCTGCGAGACGTACTGGAGGATAAAGCAAGGCAAACAAGATCGATCTATAGATCGCGCAGACGCCCGATGTCACGTGAGGATGATCTTCACTCCGGACACAATAAGTCCGGCCGGGCCGAACACAACAGGCATAGCTCTTCCGAGCCGCGTCATGATATAGCCCAGTACAGGGGCGCCGCACACCCACTATGCTTCACGGATGAAGTAATGGATCATAAAATCCCAGAGGGTTTCAAACCCGTCAACATCGAGTCGTACGATGGTACGAGAGATCCGGCAGTATGGATTGAGGATTATCTCCTTCACATCCACATGGCACGTGGCGACGATCTATACGCCATCAAATATCTTCCCCTTAAGCTCAAAGGACCAGCCCGGCACTGGCTTAACAGCCTACCAGCGGACTCAATTGGTTCTTGCGAAGATCTGGAAGCCACATTCCTCGACAACTTCCAGGGGACCTATGTGCGGCCACCGGACGCCGACGACCTAAGCCACATAATTCAGCAGCCAGAAGAATCGGCCAGGCAATTCTGGACAAGGTTCCTAACAAAGAAAAATCAGATAGTCGATTGTCCGGACGCAGAGGCCCTAGCAGCCTTAAACATAACATCCGCGACGAGTGGCTTGCCCAGCACCTGGGACAGAAAAAGCCGAAATCTATGGCAGCCCTCACGACACTCATGACCCGCTTTTGCGCGGGCGAAGATAGCTGGCTAGCTCGCAGCAACAACTTATCGAAGAACCCTGGTAATTCGGATACCAAGGACAAAAGTGGCAGGACACGTCGAAATAAGCAAAAGCGCCGCGTTAGCAGCGACAGCAATGAGGATACGACAGTAAATGCCAGATTCAGAGGCTATAAATCCGGTCAGCGGAAAAAGCCATTTAAAAATAATACCCAGGGCCCATCCAGTTTGGACCGGATACTCGACCGCTCGTGCCAGATTCATGGCACCCCCGAAAGGCCAGCCAATCACACCAACAGGGATTGTTGGGTGTTCAAGCAGGCAGGCAAGTTAAGAGCCGAACACAAAGACAAGGGGCTGCATAGCGACGACGAGGAGGAGCCCAGGCCGCCGAACAACAATGGACAGAAGGGGTTTCCCCCACAAGTGTGGACGGTGAACATGATATACGCGACCCACATTCCCAAGAGGGAGCGGAAGCGTGCGCTACGGGACGTATACGCGAGGGAGCCAGTCGCCCGAAAGTTCAACCCATGGTCCTCCTGCCCGATCACTTTTGATCGAAGGGACCACCCCACTAGCATCCGTCACAACGGTTTTGCCGCATTGGTTCTTGACCCAATCGTTGACGGATTTCATCTCACAAGAGTCCTCATGGACGGCGGCAGTAGCCTGAACCTGCTCTATCAGGATACAGTGCGGAAAATGGGCATAGATCCATCAAGGATCAAGCCCACAAGGATGACCTTTAAAGGCGTCATACCAGGTGTAGAGGCCAATTGCACAGGCTCTGTAATACTTGATGTGGTCTTCGGATCTCCGGATAACTTCTAAAGCGAAGAGTTAATCTTCGATATAGTCCCGTTCCGCAGCGGCTATCACGCCCTGCTCGGACGAACCGCATTCGCTAAATTCAATGCGGTGCCACACTACACATATCTCAAGCTCAAGATGCCAGGCCCTCGAGGAGTAATTACGGTCAACGGAAACACTAAACGCTCACTCCGTACGGAGGAGCATACGGCTGCCCTCGCAGCGGAAGTACAAAGCAGCCTTTCAAGGCAACTCTCCAATCCGGCCGTTAAAAAGCCGGACAATGCAAAGCGCGCCCGGAGTAACCTGCAAGAAGACCGCCTGGCACGTTCGGAGCAAGCGTAGCAATACGGCCCCAACCCCAGCCATCGCAACATAGCGGAGCTAGTACCTCGAGTACACAATTACGCCCTCGAAATTCCATGGGCACAGGGGGAGGGGCACATTAACGGCATGCTTACAATACGGCGTCAAACGTACTAGGGGCTGCCGGATTCTTTTTTCAATTTCAGGACTCCACACTCTGGATAACCTGTTCGGCTTTGCTGCCGCACAGACGATGCAAGACCCAGGGAAGCAGACAAAGCTACGCCGCATTACGGAACTCTCAGGTGGTCTCTATTTCGAGCGATATATTTGTTTCTAAATTTCGCGGCCTGCCCCTGGTCAGGACATGTTAAATAGTCTAATATCTTTTTTGCTTATCGCACTACTTGTATCGTTCGGCTTTGATAAAAAGCCTCTCTATAAACAATGCATAGCTTTTCGCCTATTTTTTGCGTTGTCCTCTTTTAATATATATGTTCATTAAATAAACATGATCGCAAGCGTACACCATGGTACGGCAAAACATGCCAGGGGCTTCATTACCCTTCTATCTGGTGTGAGAATTCCGTACACTTTCACAAGTGCGGCACCCCGAACTTATAGCACTATATGCATCGGCTCCGAATCATGATTTTGGTCACATGTTGGGTTTGCCTGGCTCCTATGTTTTGGTGCCTTACGTTTCGCTATATCGGCTAAGGTAGCACTAGGAGAACCACTGCGATTGTGCCCCAGTTCAGCTGGGTTAAGCACCTTACTGGAGAAAGCTAAAACAGACTGTCATGATAAGGCGTGAGACCGGTCGCTGTTCGAGAGGTTTTTCGAGTCCTTAAAGACTTATGCCGCTTCGGGCGAAGAGCTGGCTATGTCCGGCCAAAGGCGTGGATAGCGCCCCGAATTCGGCCTTCCGAACTAGGGGCTTCGCCGAAATTTAAAATTATAACGTTCTATGGCTAAGTGAGAGTGTTCAAGCATTATAGTCCGATTGCCTGGTTCGTTGTGCTGAGCGCCTCCCTCGAAGGACCCAACTATGGGAAAAAGAGCCTCAGGTTTATCCCTAACACCCCAACACTAGTGGCATGGGGGCAGAAGCCGACGACTGGCCATCTCTCAATTTTCGATAAACGGCCGCATAGAAAATAATATTTTAAATTCAATAAGCATTGCTTCGCGCATATGAACAAGTTTTCAGCGCACAGGATACAAACGAGCGAGTTCATTCAAATACTACATCTTTAGTACATTCATCCGTGACAAGGCGGGCTCCGGCAAGAACTTCCTTGTAGTAGTTCTCGGGCTTGCGATGCTCCTTCCCCGGCAGCGGCCCGTCCTTCACCAGCTTCTCACCGTCCAGCTTACCCCAGTGTACCCTTACACGGGCAAGGGCCCTCCGGGCACCTTCAATGCAGGCGGAGCGCTTGATGACCTCAAGCCGTGGACAAGCCTCCACCAGCCGCCACACTAGCCCGAAATAGCTCCCATGCAGGGCCTCTCCAGGCCACAGCCGAATTAGTAAGCCCTTCATGGCCTGTTCGGCCGCCTTGTGAAGCTCGACCAACTGTTTCAGTTGATCACTCAAAGGCACATGGTGTCCGACCTCAGAATACTGAGACCAGAACACACTCTCCGTCGAGCTGCCCTCTTCTGCGGGGAGCTCGGTAGAACGCGGCGGCGTCGGATACGCTGCGGGGAAGATCGACGAACGCCCCTGGAGAACTCCGGATTCGGGTAAGTAACAGGTAGTTTACTTTTATATTCCTACTTTACATTGAGAATGCCTTACCCGTTGCTATCTTTTTCACCTCCTCCAACTCTTGGAGGGCCTTTTGGGCTTCGGCCTTAGCACTCTTGGCGGTCTCAAGGCCCGACGCGAGCTCGGATGCTTGCGCTTTTGACTCAAGCTCCAAACTCTCATGTTTTTTCATGAGAGCTTGCAGCTCTTGCTGCACCTCGCCGACCTGAACCCCAAGCCCTTCTCGCTCGGCACGCTCCTCGGCCGTTTTCTTTCCGGCCTCAGCCAGCGCCTGCTTCAGGGTTGCCACCTCGGTTGTGGCCCCTACAATAAGCAGTACAATCCTGTTATTTCTTTCTGCAATCAAGCCTCTCTATATTCACCTTTTTTGGGGTATTTCTTACCTTCTTTCTCCTCGAGCTGCCGTTTGGCAAGGCCGATCTCTTGCTCGGTCCGCCCGAGGTCCTTTTTAAGGACATCCACCTACGCAGTCAGTGCGGCTACTGTCTATGCGGTAAATAATTTGACATATTTTTACTTACCTCGAAGCATGTTAGAAGGCTAGCGCAAGCTTCAGTCAGTCCGCTCTAGGCGGACTGAACCCTTTGGATCACCGTACTCATAACAGTACAGTGCTCCTCGTCGATGGCGGCGCCCTCAAGCACCTCCAGCAGATTGTCCGGCGCCTCTGGTTGGACGGAGGTCGCCGGCTCAGACGGCTTACTCCTCTTGGAAGGAGTTCGCCCACCGCAGACCGGGACTGTCGAGTCCGGCGCGGTGTCCGGTACAAAGCCGGACTTGGAGCCCTGGGGGGTTTCATCCCCTTTACTCCTGGGGTCCGGACGATTGCCTTGCGGCTCCTCCAGGACTATCTCCTCCTGCCTTGGAGCTTGGCGGGACGCCACTTCGGCGTCGTCCGCCCTGCAGGGGGAGACAGCGGGCGAAACAGAGTTCACGTCCGATGAATCCAGGGAGCCGCTCGACGAATCGTCGAGTTCGGCCCGGGGCGGGCTGCATAAATTACGAGTGGCATTAGGGAAAGCCGCGCATTAAAAGAATATCATGAGTCACTCGGGTATATAAATACTTACGATTTCGCCGGACGCTTGGTTCTGTCCGGCCACTCCTCTCCGCCCTCTTCGGCGTCGTGGGAGTAGTCCGGCGGAGGGGTCTTCCTTTTCCTCGACCCCTCGGCCTCCCCCGTTGGGGTGGCCTTCTTCCTTTCTCCCCTCGCTGGGGGGGGGGGAGCTTTCTTGTTCCTCCTCCTCGTTTTCACGAGAGGAGAGCGTCGCGGACTCGTCAGACGACGAGTCCGACACCACCATGTTGCGGGAACTCTTTCGAGTCCCGGTGGTTTTCTTCTTCTTGGCCTTCTTCTCCGGCACCACATAAGGTGCCGGAGTCAACAACTTCACTAGGTGAGCTGGGCTCGGGTCTTCAGGCAGGGGAGACGGACAGTTAATTGGTCCGGATATAGCCTGCCAAGCCTGTCAAAGGTAGAGGGAGTTTAGATCCCGCATAGAGTTCATCTATGAAGAAGAGCTTAACAAACCTGTCAAAGGTATAAATAGCTTACCTCGCTGGCATGATGCTGCGAGCGGTATCCGCGGTCCTCGGAAGCGGATGTGGGGGATTCGGTGCCTTTGGTCAGCACCTTCTAGACGTCTTCATACATCATGTCGAAGAGCCTACTGAGGGTTTGGTGCTGCGCCGGGTCGAATTCCCACAAAGTAAAATCCTGTTGTTGGCACGGGAGGATCCGGCGAACGAGCATGACCTCGATCACATTGACCAGCTGGATTGGCCTGTTCACCAGGGACTGGATGCATGTTTGCAACCCAGTCACTTCTTCCTCGTTGCCCCACGACAGGCCCGTCTCTTTCCAGGACATGAGCCGCGTGGGGGGTCCGGATCTGAACTCGGGGGCTGCGACCCATTTCGGATCGCGTGGCTCGGTGATGTAAAACCACCCGGCCTGCCACCCCTTTAGGGACTCCACATAGGAGCCATCAAACCAGAGGACGTTGGCCATCTTGCCGGCCATAGCGCCTCCGCACTCCGCCTGGGTGCTGGACACCACCTTGGGCTTGACGTTGAAGGTCTTGAGCCAGAGGCCGAAGTGGGGGCGGACGCGGAGAAAAGCCTCGCGCACGACGATAAACGCCGAGATGTTGAGGACGAAGTTCGGGGCCAGATCGTGGAAATCCAGGCCGTAGTTGAACATGAGCCCCGGACAAATGGGTGAAGTGGAAAGCCCAGTCCGCGGAGGAAGTGGGGAAGAAAAACTACCATCTCATGGGGCCCTGGGGTAGGAAGAAGCTGCCCCTTCTCAGGAAGGCGATGTGGAATGTCCTTGGACAAGTATCCAACTTTCCTTAGCTTTTTTATTTGGGCCTCCGTAACGGGGGAGGCCATCCACTTGCCTCCCGCTCCAGACATTGTTGGAGAAGGTTGAGGAAGGAAGAGCGGACTTGGGTGCTGGAGCTTGAGTGCGCGAGAGATGGATTGGCAAAGGAGGAAGAAGGCGTAGGTTAAAAAGGTGAATCCTTATCCCTTTATACAAGAGGGTGCGGTTAGGCATCCCCACCTACCTAATAAAACTCACTTGCCTTCCAAACGCCGTGGTAAATGGCGCGGTTGGGTTACCCACGTCCGTATTGATGAGAATCCCGTTAAAAGGGGCACACGATCTCTACTTTGACAAGACGTGCCAAGGAAAGCGCCTCGCTAAACACGCTAAGGTGGAGCAATGAAAACAATTTATATAAAGAGCTTGGCCGCAGTGTTATGACGCACTGCGGAATACGTCAGCAGATTTGATTTGTGTTAATATTATTCTCTATATGGCAATATGTGGAAACTTATTTTGTAGAGCCAGACACTATTTTTGGTGTTTGTAATCTTCTTGAAGAACTTGGAGGAGGAACCCTCCTTGCAACGCCGAAGACAACCTGCGCGCCGGACTCGTCGACATTGAAGCCTGGTTCAGGGGCTACTGAGGCAGTCCTGGATTAGGGGGTGTTCGGATAGCTGGACTATACCTTCAGCCGGACTCCAGGACTATGAAGATACAAGATTGAAGACTTCGTCCCGTGTCCGGAAGGATCTTTCCTTGGCGTGGAAGGCAAGCTAGGCGTGCGGATATTCGAGATCTCCTACCATTGTAACCGACTCTGTGTAACCCTAACCCTATCCGGTGTCTATATAAACCGAAGGGTTGTAGTCCGTAGGACAACCATCATCATACACAATCATACCATAGGCTAGCTTCTAGGGTTTAGCCTCCTTGATCTCGTGGTAGATCTACTCTTGTAGTACCCACATCATCAATATTAATCTAGCAGGAGTAGGGTTTTACCTCCATCGAGAGGGCCCAAACCTGGGTAAAATAAAGTGTACCTTGTCTCCTGTTACCATCCGACCTTGACGCATAGTTCGGGACCCCCTACCCGAGATCCGCCGGTTTTGACACCGACAGGTATCCTGGAAGGATTCAAAATGTTGATGATGATCACGACAAATTTTGTCGAGAGGCTCCACGAAGAAGTAACCGAACAACATGATGCGGAGCATCCCAAGGTCATCCGCATGGATCTACCATCGTCTCACCAAGTGCCTAAAGGACCCATGACTCGAGCACGTACAAGAGCTCTCGAAACCGAGGTGACATCTCTCCTCTCACAATTCCACTTCGATACACATGAGACATGGATACTACCTCAAACGGAGACGTTGTGTGTACTCAGGTACCGAGGAGTAAACCATGGAGACGCTGTGGAGCAAGGAGAACCCGAAGAGGAAGATGGACGTCAAGAGATGGAAGAGAATCCGGCCGCTCCAGAACCAGCGGTACTACCGCTCCCTACAGCGGTACTACCGCTCCCTCCAGCGGTACTACCGCTCCCCACTACCGCACTTCCACTGACGAGCAGTATTACCGCCATGCGCCCGGTACTAAAAAACTGCATCACGAGCGGTACTACCGCTCAACCTAAGCGGTACTACCGCTGACCGCGGTACTACCGCCCTCTGGCCGGTACTACTGCCCTGTCTGCGCGCAGAGAGCGGGCCTAGGGCCCATGTACCCCCACTTTCACTTACCCTTTCGTGGATTTAGACTATAGATACTCCCCCACCTCATCGAGCTGAGGTTAGCGTTGATTTAGCTCATATGTGAGATAGAGCTTCGCTCATCCATCCCGGATCATCTCTTCGAGTGACCGCGGCCCCTCTACGGAGAAGATCCTCGTGGATTCAAGACCTCCTCACGAGGAAGACCCCCATCAAGACCTCCTCACGGAGAAGAACCGGTTACTTTGTATCGTCCTTTGTTGACCTTGGATCATCGTGTATCTCTTTGTGTTCATCGATATAGCATATGTGTGATCTATTTCTTGTTGGTTGAGTGTTTCTCTCGTGTTTTCCCCTCGTTCTTCCCCGTGTTCGTCGTGTTCTTCGAGGGATCTCGCTCCTTTCGTGAAAGATCGGCCGTCTAGGGTTCTACCCTACATCATCTTGGTATCATGAGTCACGTTGATCACGATTTCGGAGCCCCTTCTCTTTGTTTTCTAGCCTAGTTTTGTTGATTTCGTCCTAAATTCAAAAATTCCCCACCAAAAATAGCCCCCAAATTTTTTTGTGATTTGTTGGTTTGATGATGTTTTGTTGATTTTGATCCATGGATTTGCTTGGTTTCGAGTGGATCTAGCATCTCCCCAAGTTTCCCCACTTTCCATCCACGAAATCTCTCCAATTTTAACCTCGAAATCATCCATTTCCGCCCCAAATTCGCCTCCCGTTTCGATCTACGAAAATTCCCAACCCGAGCGGTACTACCGCACGTCCGAGCGGTACTACCATACCTTGAGCGGTACAAAAAAAAAGTCCGGAACGGTACTACCGCCCCGCGAGCGGTACAAAAAAAAGTCCGGAGCGGTACTACCGTCCCATCGGAGCGGTACAACCGTGCCTGGCGCGGAACAAAAAAAATGCCACGCGGTACTACCGCCCCTAACAGTTTCAGCCTTTCGAGTTTCACCGTTTTGTCCATAACTTTCACATCCGGAGTCCGATTTTAGCGTTCTTTAGCTCGTTGAGTAGCTATTGACATCCTCTATCCACCTAGATAGGTTTCACCAACATTTGACTCCATCACAGTTTTCAAACTTTGGCATCTTTGCCTAGGGTCACCATCACATCCCCCGCATACCCACCACCGACTTCCGCAACCACCACCGCTTTCCGCTACCACCATTTGACCTTTGCTTTGAGAATTTGAGTTGTGGTTTCCGTATCCTTTTGTGTTTCGGCTATCTAGGTACGGTTCGACATCAACATCACCACCGCTCATCTTCGCCACGGACTACTACGAACGGCTACTTCACTTTGGTATCACCTTCACCTTGGATATCATCTTGGTATCGTGATATCGTCATACTCTCTTGCAATTGCATTGATAACCCCATGGCCTTACTTTTGCGTCACTTACCCATCGAGACTAGCCATTGAGTATTGCCAGCAACGTGACTTGTGCACATTAGTGTTCATTACTTCCCATTATCATCGTGTTGCATATCTCGGCATCATCACTTGTGTCACAAAGTTGTTGTCGCATACACAATTGCTATCTTGGTTCGTGAAGCATTGCATGAGAAAAGAGCTCAAACATCAAAGAGCCAAACAAGCTTTTAAGCAAAATAGGAAAGATAAGCAAAGAGCTCATAAGCAAGAACCATAGCATCATCCAACATTAAGATTGTCATACTCGATCATCTTGGATCAAAGCATAAGAACATCATACATATAGCATACTTGGGATAGAAGTTGTTGCATCTTTGCTTAGTAGGTTGTGCACAAGTTCGTATCCGCCTATTGTGCAATCGTGCTAGCGTCTCTCTAGTGTTGTGCAACAAGAGCATCTTGGTGAATTCCACGTTTTGGCTCATCCTTGGTTGCATAACCCCATCTTATCTATTTGCGTGTGTGTTTCCGTGTACCATATCTTGCTATTGGTCTACTTGTTGCATTTGCAAATTTGTGAATCTTTTCCAACATTATTGAATCTCACTTACAATTGCATCAAATTTTTGTGCCACCATCCTAACCGAGCTCCACCATAAGCTTTTACTTGTGTAGGTGTGAGAACCGATAAGAATTGGTACCAATTGTGCTATTTCATTGCTACACATTGGAGTCATCTTTGATCCATTGTCAACATTGGTCAAGGTACATTGGAAATTGGTTCTTTCCTTTCTCCCTCTCACATATCTTTGTTTGGAATGATGGATAGGCCAAGTATTTCTACCAATCCACTCTTAATGGAGCAAGACGACGACATGTCTTCCTTCGTCACCAAGAATCAACTATTTGGTGCACAACGGGCTTTGCATCAAGAACAACTTGCTTTGGGCGACCGCATCGACAATCTCGCCACCGACCTACGCCAATCCGAGAATCGTACAAGGGACTACTTCGACAACAAGCTCGACGAGCACAAGGTTGAGAACGACGCAAGAACGGACGAGATTCGAGCTTTGTTGCTTCGTTCTACTCCGTCAACTTCGTCAAGAAGGAGTCGCTCAAGTCGACACTCCGACGACGCCATCTCCGGTTCAAGTACACCGACATCGAACACTCTTCGTCGTGCCGTGCGTCAAGATCGTCAAGCAAATCACAATCCTCTACACGACACCGACTCTCAAGAGCATCGACATCGCCAAAACCAAGCCGCTTTTGCTCAAGCACAAGAACGGCAACGTCAACAACAACAAGAACAAGAGGAGCGTGCGCGACAACATCAAGATGCACAAGACGCCGAGGCGGAACGTCAAGAACAACGACTACGTGAAGCTCAAGCACTTGAGGCGCAACGTGCACTTCGGGATTCAAGTCGTGCCGTAGCCGATCGAGGCCGACAAGCTCGTCTCCAACAAGAAGCACTTCGTGATGAAGCTCAAGAACGACTTTACCAAGGCCACGTGCATCGCCAAGTTCCTCGTCAAGATAGACAAGCTCATCCTCAAGCGCGACAAGAACGTCAAGTCCATCGAGAGCAAGAAGACAATGGACCCAATCATCGCCAAGAGCAACATGAGGAAGTGAACCAACTTCGCCAAGAGCGCCATGACAATGTCAATCCTCAACGACATGGACGTCATCATCCCCAACACAATGAAGAGCAACGATATGGCAAGCTAAAGTTCACCATGCCCAAGTTCAATGGAAGCAACGACCCCGAAGAGTACATCTCATGGGCATTGAAGGTTGACAAAATCTTCCGCTTGCACAACTACGAAGAAGAGAAGAAGATCGCAATGGCATCCCTCGAATTCCAAGACTACGTCCTCATTTGGTGGGAACAAGTCATTGAGCGCCGAGCGGCAAGAGGTGAACCACCCATCACCACTTGGAGACAAATGAAGGATGTCATGAGAGCACGGTTCGTGCCAAACTACTACAACCGTGACCTCTTCAAGAAGCTTCAACAACTCAAGCAAGGAACCAAGAGCGTTGAAGAGTACTACAAGGAAATGGAGATTGCCATGATACGAGCCAACGTCAAGGAAGATGATGAGCAAACTATGGCACGGTTCTTGAATGGACTCAATCATCCTATCAAGAAGATTGCCGATTTCCAACCTTACTCGAACCTCGTCGAGTTAGTGCACCAAGCT
Organism: Aegilops umbellulata; assembly: GCA_032464435.1. Taxonomy (NCBI): domain Eukaryota; kingdom Viridiplantae; phylum Streptophyta; class Magnoliopsida; order Poales; family Poaceae; genus Aegilops; species Aegilops umbellulata. The sequence goes on along the minus strand of CP136056.1, from coordinate 160,664,696 downwards.
ACCAAAGCGGAACGGCAAGTACAAGAAGACTTCAAGTACGCCAAGTTCTCATCCAAGTCCTATGGTCTCGCCAACAATCAAGCTTCGACGACTCCAACACCTTCTACATCTACAAAGCCTTCTACAAGCAACAGCGACAAGTCAAGTTACAAGAAAGCTTCGACAAGCACAAGTCGTCCTTCTACTACAAGCAACTTCAAGAAAGCTTCATCATCATCTACTCCAACCGATGAGACCATCAAGACGAGTTCTATCAAATGCTTCACATGCGGCGGCCGAGGCCACAAGTCCTTCGAGTGCACAAACAAGCGCACCATGATCCTCAACGACGACGGAACCTATGACTCCATGAGTGAAGGCGAAATGGAAGCTCTTGAGCAAGTGGCCATGCACCGACAAGTGAACAATGAGGATGAAGATGAACAAGTCTTTTGCGATGAAGATTCAAGTCCCGCTCTTGTTGTCTCCAAGGTCTTGACTATTCAACATCAACAAGACGAAGATCAACAATGCCACATCTTCCACACAAAGGCCGGCATCAATGGACGTTCCGTCAAGGTCATCATCGATGGAGGTAGTTGCCACAACTTAGCAAGTGAAGAACTTTGCTCCAAGCTCCAATTGGTCAAGATGAAGCACCCTCACCCCTACAAGGTTCAATGGCTAAGCGACACCGGCACCATACAAGTCGAGCATAGAGTACAAGTCTCTTTCAAGGTCGGCGCCTATGAAGACACATTGGAGTGTGATGTCCTCCCAATGATCGTTTGCCACCTCCTCCTTGGACGACCATGGCGATTTGACCGAGGTGTCATTCACAATGGGCGTACAAATCACTATAGCTTCAAGATGAAAGGGAAAGAGTTCATGCTACGTCCTATGTCTCCAAGCCAAGTACTCGCCGACAAATAAGCCACCCATCGTGGAGAAAATAGTGAGAGAGCGAACCACCAAAAAGAGAGTGAGCGCCACAAGCCCAAATTGAGTGCCTCCACGATGAGCGACAAGAAAAACTTAGTTCTCTTTGCCACCAAATGTGAGATGAGAGAAGTGTGTGAGACCCATCGAGTGTCCTACACTATGTCCTATTGTGCAAGGACGAGGTCACAAAAACTAACAACTCTCACGATCTACCTTTGGTGTTATCTTCTCTATTGCACGAATTCCAAGATGTTTTTCCCGACGAGCTACCTCCGGGTCTACCTCCACTACGAGGCATTGAGCACCGAATTGATCTCATCCCCGGAGCGCCGCTTCCCAACAAAGCTCCATACCGCGTCAACCCCGAAGAAACCAAAGAAATACAAAGGCAAGTAAAGCATCTCATAGACTATGGACATGTGCGTGAAAGTTTGATAGGAGGTGTGTTAACGCAAGAGAAGCGCCCCATTGCATACTTTAGTGAGAATCTCTCCGGAGCGCAACTCAATTACCCCATCTATGACAAAGAGCTTTATGCTTTAGTGCGAGTTTTGCATGAATGGGAACATTACCTTCGCCCTCATGAGTTCATCATCCATACCGACCACCATGAAACACTTAAATATCTTAAGGGTCAAACTAAGTTGAACAAGCGTCATGCTAAATGGAGTGAATTTATTGAATCATTTCCTTATGTCATCAAGTATATTAAGGGTAAGGAAAATGTTGTGGCGGATGCGCTTTCCCGTATATGCATGCTTGTCACTACTCTTGAGTTGAATGTCATTGGTTTCGAGCATATCAGAGAATTATATGAACATGATCCTACATTTGCAATACCTTATGCCAAGTGTTTGATGCATAATTCTTGGGAGCGATACTATATCAAAGACGGATATCTTATGAGAGCTAACAAACTTTGCATTCCCGAGTCCTCTTTGCGTTTGTTGCTTTTGCAGGAATCTCATGGTGGTGGACTCATGGGACACTTTGGACGCGACAAGACATTTGCTACGCTCTCTAAGAACTACTTTTGGCCCAAGATGCATCGGGACGTCAATCGCTTCACCAACCGGTGTTATACATGCCACAAAGCTAAGTCCAAAGCCCAATCTCATGGCCTCTATATGCCACTTCCAATTCCATATCAACCATGGGAAGATATTAGCATGGATTTTGTGCTAGGTTTGCCTAGAACTCGAAATGGCAAGGATTCCGTTTTTGTTGTTGTGGACCGATTCTCCAAAATGGCTCATTTCATTCCTTGCAACAAGATAGACGATGCTTCACATGTTGCAAATTTGTTTTGTAGGGAAATCTTGCGCCTTCATGGAGTGCCAAAGACGATTGTCTCGGACCGCGACGTCAAGTTCTTGAGTTACTTTTGGAAGACCTTGTGCGCCAAGCTCGGAATCAAGCTTCTCTTCTCCTCGGCATACCATCCTCAAACCGACGGCCAAACGGAGGTGACCAACCGTACGCTCTCCACCCTACTACGCGTGTTGATAAAGAAGAACATCAAGGAGTGGGAAGAGTGCCTACCGATCGCCGAGTACGCCTACAACCAAGCAAGACATTCGACTACCGGCAAGTCCCCCTTCGAGGTCGTCTATGGATTCAACCCATTGTCCCCATTGGACATTCTACCTCTACCGCTTCAAGAGCGCACAAACATGGACGCGAGTGCCCGAGTCAACTTCCTCAAGAAGATGCATGAAGATACAAGGAACACCATCGAGCGCCAAGTACAACGACTCCCGACCAAGCTCAACGTCAACACGCAACCCATGATGTTCCATGTTGGAGATCTTGTGTGGCTACACCTTCGCAAGGATCGCTTCCCCAATGAACGCAAGTCCAAGCTACTACCTCGAGCGGACGGACCTTTCAAGGTGCTTGCACGCTACAACAACAACGCTTACAAGATCGACATCCCATGCGACAAGTACTCCGTGAGCGACATCTTCAACATCAAAGATCTCTCCCCGTACCATGGTGATGAGGATTTCGATCCAAGGTCGGATCTTTCCCAAGGGAGGGGAGATGATGCGGAACATCCCAAGGTCATCCGCATGGATCTACCATCGTCTCACCAAGTGCCTAAAGGACCCATGACTCGAGCACGTGCAAGAGCTCTCGAAACCGAGGTGACATCTCTCCTCTCACAATTCCACTTCGATACACATGAGACATGGATACTACCTCAAACGGAGACGTTGTGTGTACTCAGGTACCGAGGAGTAAACCATGGAGACGCTGTGGAGCAAGGAGAACCCGAAGAGGAAGATGGACGTCAAGAGATGGAAGAGAATCCGGCCGCTCCAGAACCAGCGGTACTACCGCTCCCTACAGCGGTACTACCGCTCCCCACTACCGCACTTCCACTGACGAGCAGTATTACCGCCAAGCGCCCGGTACTAAAAAACTGCATCACGAGCGGTACTACCGCTCAACCTAAGCGGTACTATCGCTGACCGTGGTTCTACCGCCCTCTGGCCGGTACTACCGCCCTTCCTGCGCGCAGAGAGGGGGCCTAGGGCCCATGTACCCCCACTTTCACTTACCCTTTCGTGGATTTAGACTATAGATACTCCCCCACCTCATTCGAGCTGAGGTTAGCGTTGATTTAGCTCATATGTGAGATAGAGCTTCGCTCATCCATCCCGGATCATCTCTTCGAGTGACCGCGGCCCCTCTACGGAGAAGATCCTCGTGGATTCAAGACCTCCTCATGGAGAAGACCCCCATCAAGACCTCCTCTCGAAGAAGAACCGGTTACTTTGTATCGTCCTTTGTTGACCTTGGATCATCGTGTATCTCTTTGTGTTCATCGATCTAGCATATGTGTGATCTATTTCTTGTTGGTTGAGTGTTTCTCTCATGTTTTCCCCTCGTTCTTCCCCGTGTTCGTCGTGTTCTTCGAGGGATCTCGCTCCTTTCGTGAAAGATCGGCCGTCTAGGGTTCTACCCTACATCACAACGACTACAACAAGTAAAAGGGCTGATGCAGCATAAGATTATTGGAACCACAGATATGTCACCAACTCGGAATCAAGCTTGTAGTTTGAGGTGAAACGATAAGACAAGGGAGATCGACGAACGGTTAGCTCATCATCAAAAATTGTGCTCCGAGAAGAAGGACCAGGTAGCACAGTTAAAATTAGCATGATAATGATGTATCCGATCAGGCTAGGGATGAATTGAAGGATTATTGAACTCATAAGAAATGAAGATTACTTAGAGTTATCAAACCAGAGTGCTGAATCGGTTCACTTACCGGTGTTCTTGAGCGACTAACAACTCGGAACCCATAAAAAATTGGAACCAGTGAGAAATAATAGCTGATGAAGACTCATAAGATACAACACAGCTCTTAGATATTCTCGACATACCAGAGGGTAATACTCGACGATAGATCAAAGTAGAGGCTGGACTAGTGTATTGACTTGCAAAAGACAAGTGCTTTAACTTGTCCGAGAAATGGGATCAAAGAAGAACAATCATGATCGGAACCATGGTTGTAAAGGACAGATCCCAGATATAAGATGAACTTATACCCAAGGAATAATTAATTTAAGCAAAGCTTTAATGATAAGATCTACATCGTGTCCATGGGCATGAACACAAAGTTCAAGGTTGACTCCCACTTATCCAATGCACAACTTTTCATTCATTTCCCGCTTTCGAAGAAGTTGTAGTGTTGGAATTTTATCTGACGAAAAGTTAGTAGATTATAACCCGTAGTAGTTTCCGGGTTCACACAGATTAGAAAAGACATAGGTGTATCCCATCAGGCCATCTTAGAAATGTATACTACAACCTTCAAGAATAAATATCACCAGCTCGATAGCTCATGGTTGGTTAAATCAGAGAATAGGATTTACCAATGGCATTATGTATCCGAGGGAAAACTCACAAGGTTATTGAATATGAAGGACATTGTTGGTTGAAATCCAACAAAGGATCTCGCTGTCCACAAGGGGTCTGATGTGAGCATCGGTACTCAACTAGAAGGAGAAAGAATGGAAGGAAATCATATTATAGAAACAACTGACTAATTCAAAGCTCAATGTAAAGTAATTATGATTTCCAAATTAAGGAATCAGAAGCAAATGCTCTGATTAAGGTTGGATAAGTTGAGTAAGCTTAGTGGTACAATCGACGATAATTTGATTGGTCGAGATCCTGCTCATGTTTAAAATGATGTCTAAGCCGGAAGGATGAATTCTAGGATCTGGTTGAGGATTGCGAGCATTCACAACTTATTGAATCAATGGACTCAAAATGATAATGACAAAGGATGCCAATAAGATTACTTATGGGATTAACCATAATGCAAGCTAGCAAGAATTTCAAGAGCAGTAAGCTGCTGAGGATTTTCGGAAGATCGAATAGTATTTCGAAGACCTTTATGAAACACATGAACAACTAGGGATGAGCGATACTCAGTAAGTGCGAGGAATTATCCGTAGGGGTATTCATGTGGCAAGAAACTGCAAGGCAGTAGGCACAAACTATTCTTGGAACAATAGAGAGAATTTCGGGGTATCTTGTAATAACAAGATCAACGGGGAATGATTGTATGAATGGCAAGTGTACGTGGTTATCCATAGGGGTTTATTGATGGAAGTGAATTGCAAAAGTGATGGCAGAAAGTATCGAGAGAACATCGTAGAGTATCTTAGGAATCTTCTTGTGCAGCAGGCGATCATCTGTAATATGGGGCTCTCCGGGTGGATGTGATCACGAGATCCTAATGTTAGAGTTAGTCAAACCATTTAAACCCGAATAGAAGAGAGATCAGAGTCCCAGAGTATAGACAAGGAATAAAGGATCCTACTACCACCCAATGGCAACGTGGCCCGTAAGCCACACAGCCATGTCGGTAAAAAGTTTCACAATGACTAGACTCGACTTCGGCCAAGGAGTTGGAAGGGGGATTCCTATAGGCAGTCGGCTCTGATACCAACTTGTGACGCCCCCGATTCTATCATACACTAATCATACACGCAAACATGTACGATCAAGATCAGGGACTCGTGGGAAGATATCACAACACAACTCTAAATTTAAAATAAGTCATACAAGCATCATAATACAAGCCAGGGGCCTCGAGGGCTCGAATTCATGTGCACGATCATAGGCGAGTCAGCGAAAGCAACAATATCTGAGTATAGACATAAGTTAAACAAGTTGCCATAAGATGGCTAGCACAAACTAGGGAACAGGTCGAAAGAGGCGCAGGCCTCCTGCCTGGTCGTCGGGGGCGGCCTGCACGTAGTAGTAGGCACCTTCGGTGTAGTAGGAGTCGTCGAAGGTGGCGTCTAACTCCTGGGCTCCAACGTCTGGTTGCGACAACCGAGAAGAATGGAAAGGGGGAAAAGAGGGAGAAAAGCAACCGTGAGTACTCATCCAAAGTACTCGCAAGCAAGGATCTACACTACATATGCATGGGTATGTGTGTAAAGGGGAAATATTAGTTGACTGATGTGCAGAATGCTAGAACAAGAGGGGGATAGCTAGTCCTGTCGAAGACTACGCTTCTGGCAGCCTCCATCTTGAAGAAGTAGAAGAGAGTAGATGGTAAGTTAACCAAGTATCATCGCATAGCATAATTCCTACCCGGTGATCCCCTCCTTGTCGCCCTGTGAGAGAGCTATCACCGGGTTGTATCTGGCACTTGAAAGGGTGTGTTTTATTAGGTATCCGGTTCTAGTTATCATAAGGTCGAGGTACAACTCTGGGTCGTCATTTTACCGAGGGACACAACTATTCAAATAGATAAACTTCCCTGAAGTGGTGCACCACCTTACCCAACACGCTCGATCCCTCTGGCTGGGCACACTTTTCTGGGTCATGTCCGGCCTCGGATGATCAACTCATCACAACCCTACCTAGCCACAATAGAGAGGTCAGCACGCTGGTCTAAATCCTATGCACAGGGGTTTGGGCCCATCGCCCATTGCACACCTGCACGTTGCATGGGCGCCCGGTGAGCAGACCTAGCAACCTCCATTACAAAGGAAGTTGCGTCACGCGAGCCAACCCGGTGCGCGCCGCTTAGTCACTGACGTCAAGAAGGCTCCGGTTGATACCACGACGTAGAGTACCCATAATTGTTCCCGCGTAGTTGGTTATTGCGTATAGGCCAGTGGCCAGACTCAGATCAAATACCAAGATCTCGTTAAGCATGTTAATTGATGTAACCGCGGATGCCGACCAGGGCCATGCCCACCTCTCACCTAGGTGGTCTCAACATGCCATGTCGCTCTGCCACAAAGTAACAGTCGGGGGCCGTCGGGAACCCAGGCCCACCACTACCGGGATCGAACCACTTATCCTTTCAGCCGCCACATCGGAATCACTTGTGGGTACTCTATGAGCCGACTCGACTTTAGTCACCACATTTATCATATAAATGTATGTAATTATATACCCATGATCACCTCCCGAGTGATCACGGCCCAGTAGTATTGCGTGGCAGACAGACAAGAATGTGGGGCCACTGTGGAATACTAGCATCCTATACTAAGCATTTAGGATTGCAGGTAAGGGTAACAACTGTAGCAACAATGACAGGCTATGCAATAGAATAGGAGCTACAAAATCAACAACAGTAGGAAACCTAATGCAAGAATAAGAGAGAAGAGAGTGGGCGATATCTGGTTGATCAAAGGGGGGGCCTGCCCGGTTTCTCTAGCAAGGAGGGGTCGTCAACACCGTAGTTGTACTCGGTGGCCTCAGCGCCGGTCTCGAGGTCTATCGGAGAAGAAGAGGGGGGAAGAAACAGTAAATATGGAGCAAACAAGGCATCCCAAAATATACCAAGACAATACGCGGTGCCAGGGATGATCTAACGCAGGAGTAGGTGATACAGAAAAGGGGGGAAACATTTGGGAAAGTATTCCCGGTGTTTCGCGTTTTCGGACAGATGGACCGGATGTGAAATGTTGCACATTCGCTATGCTAGGGACGTGTGGCTGGGAATGGACTGCGTATTGGGATTCGTCGCGTCGTTCTGAGCAACTTTCATGCACTACTGCAGGATACTGCTAACGCGACACTACGATCAAAGACCCTTTGCCGAAACTGTGTGTGATGCAATAATCGCAAACGGTGGTGTAAAAAACCCGTAAAAAAGGTGCAAAACGTTTGCAATGGCAGAGCCATCAAACACGGTTCAGATTTTAGTTGCGTGTGCGATCCAGGACACACGGTTAATCCATTCAAACTACCTGTGATGAGGCAGAACAACAGAAACGGGCATCCATAAAAATGTGTGGGCGATGCAGGACACATGGTTAATCCATTCGAATTGTTTGCGATGAGGTAGAACAACAGAAACGGGCAGCCATATCAATGTGTGTGCGATATATGGCATACGGTTAACTCGAACGAACATTTTTCGATTAAGGAACACAACAGAAACGGTTCAACTTAACAAGATGTGTGTGATATGCGGCATACAGTTCACATGGATGAACTGTTTGCGATGAGCCAAAATAACACAAACGAGTCGTGTAAACTAGATGTGTGTGATACGTGACAAACAGCCGACTTGGATGAACTGTTTGCGATGAGAAATTACAACACAGATGGTCAATGTAGTTACTTCGCGTGCGATTCTGTGTGTACAAAAAAACTTTGAAAAATGCAAACTAGTTGCTTGGGGTGGCAGAGTGTTGCACACGATGCATCGGCGAGTACTCGTGTGCGATGATTAGTATGTTACACATACGTTTCCTTATGTTAACATGTGTGTGAATTTGCAATATGGACAGTTAATCTGCAAATGACTTCTGGTCATCGGGCACACGCTTAAACTCAATGAACTATGTACGATACTAATACTTTCCATGAAAATTTATGAACTTGGGTAACAGCATTTGAGTAACATATATGTGGTTACACTGTTCGACAAAAGGAGGATCTTCGCAACACGATTTTGACAACCATATGGTCCATATCTACATACTTAACATATATAGTATCAGCTAGCACATTTTAAGAGGCTGAGGGCCAACAACCACAACTATCCACTTGAAGGAGCTTGATCACGGCGACTCGGCATCTCGTCGATGGAAAGGAAGAGCCCTGCTCCTGTACCTAGGTAGATCATGAGTAGAACAGTGTCTCCAATTTTTCAATATGGATGCATTGCCATGAGAAGCGAAAACTTGTTAATATGAATGGTTCCATTTCTGTGGGAAATGTAGTACCTTGCAATCACTTTGGCGTTATTAGCAGGCACAAGGGTAATTCGACCACCCCGGGAAATCTATCCAGGAACTGCTACATGGGGCAATTTCTGTTGACATGTAGAATAAAAAACAATTGTAACATATCTTTGAAGATATATATATATAGTTTATGGGCATCAACATTAAAATAAGACTTTTTACCAGCATTTTCTGCACACAATTGGTCTTGTTCAGTGTGTGCTACATAGGTCTAATTAATCCCATCCAAAATCCAGCGTTCATACGCTATGCTATCTCTGTCAGATTATCAACAAAGTTTATGACATGCTTCAAGTCCTTCCAGTGAAATTTGGTACGCTTAGTAACATACAGATCATTGATAACCCACAAGTATAGGGGATCGTAACCGTTTTCGAGGGTAGAGTATTCAACCCAAATTTATTGATTCGACACAAGGGGGGCCAGAGAATATTCTCAAGTATTAGCACTTGAGTTTTCAATTCAACCAGACCTGAAAGACTTAGTATCTGCAGCAATGTATTTAGTAGCAAAGTTGTATGGAAGTAACGATAACGGTGGCAAAAGTAACAGTAGCAGTTTTTGTAGCAATCATAACAGTGGCAACGGAAAATTAACTAAGCAAAGATCAATATGTGAAAAGCTCGTAGGCAATGGATCAATGATGGATAATTATGTCGGACGCGATTCCTCATGCAACAGTTATAACATGGGGTGACACAGAACTAGCTCCAGTTCATCAATGTAATGTAGGCATGTATTCCGAATATAGTCATACGTGCTTATGGAAAATAACTTGCATGCAATCTTTTGTCCTACCCTCCCGTAGCAGCGGTGTCCTATTGGAAACTAAGGGAAATTAAGGCCTCCTTTTAATAGAGTACCGGACCAAAGCATTAACACTTAGTGAATACATGAACTCCTCAAACTACAATCATCGGGAATGGTCCTGATTATTATCACTTCGGGGTTGCCGGATCATAACACATAGTAGGTGACTATTGACTTGCAAAATAGGATCAAGAACTCACATATATTCATAAAAACATAATAGGTTTAGATCTGAAATCATGGCACTCCGGCCCTAGTGACAAGCATTAAGCATAGCAAAGTGATAGCAACATCAATCTTAGAACATAATGGATACTAGGGATCAAACCCTAACAAAACTAACTTGATTACATGGGAAATCTCACCCAACCCATCATCGTCCAGCAAGGCTACAATGAGATTACTCACGCACGGCGGTGAGTATCATGAAATTGGTGATGGGGGATGGTTGATGATGACGATGGCGACGGATTCCCCTCTCCGGAGTCCTGAACGCACTCCAGATGAGCCCTCCCGAGGAATATTTGGGCTTGGCGGCGGCTCTATATTGTAAAACGCGATGAATCCTTCTCTCTACTTTTTTCTCCACGTACGTGAATGTATGGAGTTGGAGTTGAGGTCGGTGGAGTGCTAGGGGGCCCACGAGGCAGGGTGCGCGCCCTGCACCCTCGTGGACAGGGTGTGGGGCCCCTGGTGTTGATTTTTTTGCCAATATTTTTTATTAATTCCAAAACGTGTCTCCGTGGATTTTTAGGTCAAACCGAGAACTTTTATTTCTGCACAAAAATAACACCATGGCAGTTCTGCTGAAAACATCGTTAGTCCGGGTTAGTTCCATTCAAATCATGCAAGTTAGAGTCCAAAACAAGGGCAAAAGTGTTTGGAAAAGTAGATATGTTGGAGACGTGTCAACTCCCCCAAGCTTAAACATTTGCTTGTCGTCAAGGAATTCAGTTGACAAACTGAAATTGATAAAGAAGAACTTTTACAAACTCTATTTGATCTTGTTGTTGCAAATATGTAAAGCCAGCATTCAAGTTTTCTACAAAGATTATGAACTAACCATATTCACAATAACATTTAGGTCTCATGTTTACTCATATCAATGGCGTAATCAACTAGCGAGCAATAATAATAAATCTCGGATGACAACACTTTCTCAAAACAATCATAACATGATATAACAAGATGGAATGTCGCTAGCCCTTTCTAAGACCGCAAAACATAAATGTAGAGCACCCCTTAAGATCAAGGACTGACTAGACATTGTAATTCATGGTAAAAGAGATCCAGTCATAGGCATACTCAATGTAAATTAATAGCAATGCATGCGAATGACAACGGTGCTCTCCAACTGGTGATTTTTAATAAGAGGATGATGACTCAACATAAAAGTAAACAGATAGGACCTTCTCAGAGGGAAGCAGGGATTTGCAGAGGTGCCAGAGCTCGAGTTTTGAAACAGAGATAAATAATATTTTGAGTGGCATACTTTCATTGTCAACATAACAACCAAGAGATCTCGATATCTTCCATGCTACACACTTTATAGGCGGTTCCCAAACAGAATGGTAAAGTTTATACTCCCCCACCACCAACAAACATCAATCCATGGCTTGTCCGAAACAACGGGTGCCTCCAACTAACAACAGTCCTGGGGGAGTTTTGTTTGCAATTATTTTGATTTGAGCATGGGATTGGGCATCCCGGTTACCAGCCATTTTCTCACAAATGATTAGCGGAGTCCACTCATCGTGAGAATAGCCCACCTAGCATGGAAGATATAGACAACCCTAGTTGATACACGAGCTATTCGAGCATAAAAAACAGAATTTCTTTTGAAGTTTTAGAGTTTGGCACATACAAATTTACTTGGAAAGGCACGTAAATACCGCATATAGGAAGGTATGGTGGACTCATATGGAATAACTTTGGGGTTTGTGGAAGTGGATGCACAAGCAGTATTCTAGCATAGTACAAGTGAAGGCTAGAAAAGGAATGGTAAGCGACCAACTAGAGAGCGACAACAGTCATGAACATGCATTAAGATTAATCTTCAATGAGTGCAAGCATGAGTAGGATATAAATCACCATGAACATAAATATCGTGGAGGCTATGTTGATTTTGTTTCAACTACATGCGTGAACATGTGCCAAGTCAAGCCAATCAAATCGTTGAAAGGAGGATACTACCCTATCATACACATCACAACCATTTTAATAGCATATTAGCTCGCAAAGTAAACCATTATTATCTCCTAGCTAATTAAGCATGGCATGAGCAACTATAATCTCTAATTGTCATTGCAAACATGTTTCATTCATAATAGGCTTAATCAAGAACAATGAACTAATCATATTTACGAAAACAAGATAGGTCGAGTTCATACCAGCTTGTCTCATCTCGATCAGTCCATCATATATCGTCATTATTGCCTTTCACTCGCATGACCTAACGGTGTGGATAATAATAATAGTGCACGCTCATTGGACTAAGTTGGAATCTGCAAGCATTTAATACAAGGGAGAAGACAAGGTAATATGGGCTCTTGGTTAAATCAACAATAATGCATATGAGAGCCACTCAACATTTTCATCATGGTCTTCTCCTCTCGACCCCCAAAGAAAAGAAAAGAAATAAAACTATTTACACGGGAAAGCTCCCAACAAGCAAAAGAAGAACGAGAAATCTTTTTGGGTTTTCTTTTAATTAACACTACTATAGACATGGAAAGTAAACTAGCTAAAATCTACAACTAATTTTTTTGGTTTTTCTTAAGGTTTTTCATACACACAAGAAGAAGGCTTAGAATAGAAAATAAACTAGCATGGATAGTACAATGAAAAAGTATGAGCACCGACAACTAGAATGAGTGTGTGAACATGAATGTAATGTCGGTGAGAAATATGTACTCCCCTAAGCTTAGGCTTTTGGCCTAAGTTGTATTTTGGGTCGTACTAAGATGCAACAGCTACTGCCTCAAGAGCTGCAGCTTGGAGGCCAGCTGCCTCCGTCATCTCCTCATGCTCGTTCGCCTCCTCCCTAGTTATAACATATCTCCTTTTTTCCTGAAAGTTAAAGAAAGTAGGAGCAGGGAGGGCAACATGGACAATGCGCCTTCTATCAAAGATTAGTCGGTACTGGAGGAACTATTCATTCCTCTCAATAAACTGGTGGTGAACCATAGCACTATAATCTAAATAAGCAGGAGGCAACTTCATATCATTTTCATGTATGGGTACACCAAGATAATTGGCTACACGAGTTGCATAAATTCCACCAAACAAATCTTCACTTGTACCATTAAGATGCAACCTTCGTGCAACAATGGCTCCCAAGTTATATTGTTTATCAACTAATACCGCACTCTTGAGGACATAAAGATCCGGAACGCACATGTGACAAGCCTCATCTTTACCGTTAATGCATCTACCTATAAAGAGAGCAAAATAATGTATGGAAGGGAAATGAATGATCCCTATGGTAGCTTGTGTGATTTCTCTAGATTCCCCCACAGTGACACTAGCAAGAAAGTCTTTATATTCAGATTTGCGAGGTTCACTAACATTGCCCCATTGCGGGAGTTTACAAGCAGTATTAAAATCTTCTAAGTCCATGGTATATGATTTATCATAAAGATCAAATAGAACAGTGTGAGAATTGCGCGAGGATGTAAATTTAAACCTCCTCATAATGGAATCAGTTAGGTAGTAGTATTGTAAGCACTTATCTGACACGAAGTCCTCAAGATCAGCATTATGCACATACGCGTCAAATTCATCCTTGATACCTTCTTGGACCATAAACTCCTCTGGCGGCCATTCACAAGGCCGTACTTGAGCTCCCCTCGGTGGTTCATCGTCCGACTCACGTATCGCGAGCCTTTGTCTTTGTTTCCTTGAGGAACCACCTTGGTACATTTTCCTAAACATTTTTATTTCTTTGAAAAATTTCTAAAATTTTAGTGTCTCAAAATAAAAGTGAACCAAACTCAACAAGATTGATAGAAACTACTCCCACAAGTGCCTAGGGACTATATCATGCATTAAAACTACTTCAAACCATATAAATTTGACATGCAAGCTCAAGAACGGGGTGACCTTAGGAGCAAAAATTTGCAATAAATAAAGCACTAGAACAAAAACTAATTGTATCATTGGAGGAGTCACATACCGAAGAACAATCTTCCAAACAGTTTTGTGAATGGAGCTTTGAGCAAGGAGATAAAAAATGGCTGCAAGATGAGCTAGAACACGGGTTTGAGCTATGGGAGGATTTTTCTGGAGGAAGACATAGTAAGTGGGTGCTGGAATAAGTGGAGGGGGTCCACGAGGCAGGGGCACGCCCCAGGGGGGGCGCCCTGGACCTTTGTGGCCAAATGGTGGATCCCCCTGGTGTGTTCTTAGTGCCAGATATTCTTAAATATTCTACACAAATTCATATTTCATTTTTAGCATGTTTGGAGAACTTTTATTTTGGGGATATTTTTTATTGCAAGGGTAACTCACAAAACAGACAGAAAATACTATTTTTTCTTTATTTAATCTAAATAACAGAAAGTAAAAGGACGGTACAGAGAGTTGTGCTATCTAACTTCATCCATCTCGTGCTCATCAAAAGGAATCCACTAACAAGGTTGATCAAGTCTTGTTAACAAACTCTTTCCGAATCGCATGAAACCGGAGAATTTTCGAATAACACTAGGTTACCTCAACGGGGATATGTATGTCCCCAACAATAACAATATCATATTTCTTCTTGAAATTAGGAAGAGGGAATTCAAAACCTCCAATAGTAATCGTTGAGATTTTTCAAATAGAAATGATACTATGGACTTGAGATTGTTTCCTCGGAAAGTGTACCGTATGCTCATTACCATTAACATGAAAAGTGACATTGCGTTTGTTGCAATCAATAACAACCCCTCCAGTATTCAAAAAGGGTCTACCAAGTATAATAGACATACTATCGTCCTCGAGAATATCAAGAATAACAAAAGTCTGTTAAAATAGTAACGTTTGCAACCACAACAGGCACATCCTCACAAATACCGACATGTATAGTAGTTGATTTATCATCCATTTGCAAAGATATTTCAGTATATGTCAACTTATTCAAATCAAGTCTACAATATAAAGAGAGGGGTATGACACTAACACCGGCTCCAAGATCACATAGAGCAGTTTTAACATAGTTTCTTTTAATGGAGCATGGTATAGTTGGTACTCCTAGATCTCCTAGTTTCTTAGGTATTCCACCTTTAAAAGTATAATTGGCAAGCATGGTGGAAATTTTAGCTCCCAGTATCTTTCTTTTATTTGTAACAATATCTTTCATATACTTAGCATAAGGATTCATTTTAAGCATATCAGTCAACCGCATACACAAAAAGATAGGTCTAATCATTTCAGCAAAGCGCTCAAAATCCACATCATCCTTTTTCTTGGATGGTTTAGGAGGAAAAGGCATGCGTTTCTAAACCCATGGTTCTCTTTCTTTACCGTGCTTCTTAGCAATGAAGTCTCTCTTATCATAACATTGATTCTTTGATTGTGGGTTATCAAGATCAACAGCAGGTTCAATCTCTACATCATTGTTATTGCTAGGTTGAGCATCAATATGAACATCATCATTAACATTATCGCTAGGTTCATGTTCATTACCAGATTGTGTTTCAGCATCAGAAATAGAAATATCATTAGGATTCTCAGGTGTGTCAACAACAGGTTTACTAGAAGCATGCAGAGTCCAATCATTTTTCTTTTTCTTCTTCTTAGAAGGACTAGGTGCATCAACATTAGTTCTCGAAGAATCTTGCTCAACTCTCTTCTGGTGGCCCTCAGGATACAAAGGTTCCTGAGTCATTCTACCCCCTCTAGTCACAACTCTAACAACATTATCATTTTTCTTATTATTTAATTCATTGAGAAAATCATCTTGTGCTTTAAGCACTTGTTCTACCTGAGTGGTAACCATAGAAGCATGTTTACTAATAAGTTTAAGGTCACCTTTAACTCTAGAGATATAATCACTCAAGCGTTCAATCATATAAGCATTACGTTTCTATTGTCTACCAACATAAGCAATAAAATTTTCTTGTTTAACAATAAAGTTATCACACTCATCCAAGCATTGGCTAGCAGACTTATTACGAGGAATATCACCTTCATCAAATCTATAGAGAGAATTTACCTTTACTACCTGTGTCGGGTTATCAAGACCATGTATTTCTTCCATAGGTGGTAAATTCTTAACATCTTCAGCTTTAATACCCTCTTCTTTCATAGATTTCATTGCCTCTTGCATATCTTCAGGACTGAGAAAGAGAATACCCCTTTTCTTCGGAGTTGGCTTAGAAATTGGTTCAAGAAGTGTCCAATCATTATCGTTACTCAATATATTATTCAATAGCAATTCAGCTTGCTCAATAGTTCTTTCCCTGAAAACACAACAAGCAGAACTATCCAGGTGGTCTCTGGAAGCATCGGTTAGGCCATTATAAAAGATATCAAGTATTTCATTTTTCTTGAGAGGATGATCAGGCAAAGCATTAACTAATTGGAGAAGCCTCCCCCAAGCTTGTGGGAGACTCTCTTCTTCAATTTGCAAAAAAATATATATTTCGCTTAAGGTAGCTTGTTTCTTATAAGCAGGGAAATATTTAGCGGAGAAGTAATAAATCATATCCTGGGGACTAAACACACAACCAGGAGCAAGAGAATTAAACCATGTTTTAGCATCACCCTTAAATGAGAACGGAAATAACTAAAGGATATAGTAGTAACGATTTTTTTCCTCATGAGTGAATAGGGTGGCTATATCATTCAATTTAGTAAGATGTGCCACAACAGTTTCAGATTCATATCCATCAAAAGGATCAGATTTAACCAAAGTAATTAACTCAGGATCAACAGAGAAATCATAATCCTTATCAGAAATACAGATAGGTGAAGTAGCAAAAGCAGGGTCATATTTCATTCTAGCATTCAAAGACTTTTCTTTCATCTTAGTTAACAGTTTCTTAAGATCATATCTATCTTTGCAAGCAAAAAGGTCTCTAGTAGTTTCTTCATCCATAACATAACCCTCAGGCACATTAGACAATTCATATCTAGGGGGAGAATCTTCATCATCACTTTCATCAATATTATCTGTTTCAACAATTTCATTCTCTCTAACCCTAGCAAGTTGTTCATCAAGAAATTCACCTAATGGCACAGTATTATCAAGCATAGAAGTAGTTTCATCATAAGCATCATTCATAGTAGAAGTGGCATCATCAATAACATGCGACATATCATACTCAATAACAATTGTAGGTGTCGCAAGTTTACTCAAAACAGAAGGTGAATCAAGTGCAGATCTAGATGACAGTTCCTTACCTCCCCTTGCAGTTGAGGGAAAAATCTTGGTTCTTTCATCTTTCAAGTTCATCATAGTGATCAACAGATACAAATCCCAAGTGACTCAAAGAATAGAGCTATGCTCCCCGGCAACGGCGCTAGAAAATAGTCTTGATAACCCATAAGTATAGGGGATCGCAACAGTTTTCGAGGGTAGAGTATTCAACCCAAATTTATTGATTCGACACAATGGGAGCCAAAGAATATTCTCAAGTATTATAAGTTGAGTTGTGAATTCAACCACACCTGAAATACTTAGTATCTGCAGCAAAGTATTTAGTAGCAAAGTAGTATGGAAGTAACGGTAACGGTGGCAAAAGTAACAATAGCAGTTTTTGTAGCAATCGTAACAGTGGCAACGGAAAAGTAACTAAGCAAAGATCAATATGTGAAAAGCTCGTAGGCAATGGACCAATGATGGATAATTATGTCAGATGTGATTCCTCATGCAATAGTTATAACATAGGGTGACACAGCACTAGCTCCAGTTCATCAATGTAATGTAGGCATGTATTCCGAATATAGTCATACGTGCTTATGGAAAATAACTTGCATGCAATCTTTTGTCCTACCCTCCCGTAGCAGCGGTGTCCTATTGGAAACTAAGGGAAATTAAGGCCTCCTTTTAATAGAGTACCGGACCAAAACATTAACACTTAGTGAATACACGAACTCCTCAAACTACGATCATCATCGGGAATGGTCCTGATTATTATCACTTCGGGGTTGCCGGATCATAACACATAGTAGGTGACTATTAACTTGCAAAATAGGATCAAGAACTCACATATATTCATAAAAACATAATGGGTTCAGATCTGAAATCATGGCATTCGGGCCCTAGTGACAAGCATTAAGCATAGCAAAGTGATAGCAACATCAATCTTAGAATATAATGGATACTAGGGATCAAACCCTAACAAAACTAACTTGATTACATGGGAAATCTCATCCAACCCATCACTGTCCAGCAAGGCTACGATGAGATTACTCACGCGCGGCGGTGAGCATCATGAAATTGGTGATGGAGGATGGTTGATGATGATGATGGCGACAAATTCCCCTCTTCGTAGCCCTGAACGCACTCCAGATGAGCCCTCCCGAGGAAGATTAGGGCTTGGAGGCGGCTCTGTATCATAAAACGCGATGAATCCTTCTCTCTAATTTTTTTCTCCCCGAACGTGAATACATGGAGTTGGAGTTGAGGTCGGTGGAGTCCTAGGGGCCCACCAGGCAGGGGGCGTGCTCCACGGGGTGCGCCCTGCACCCTCGTGGATAGGGTGTGGGCCCCCTGGTGCTGATTCTTTCGCCAATATTTTTTCTTAATTCCAAAACGTTTCTCCATGGATTTTCAGGTCATTCCGAGAACTTTTATTTCTGCACAAAATAACACCATGGCAGTTCTGCTGAAAACAACGTTTGTACAGGTTAGTTCCATTCAAATCATACAAGTTAGATTCCAAAACAAGGGCAAAAGTATTTGGAAAAGTAGATACGTTGGAGACGTGTCAATCGTTCACTATGCATCCAACATATCCTGCTTAAAAGGTGGAAATGTATTATTTATTCATAACATGGCAGAAGAATATATAGTGCGCATAAATTGTTAAATAGAATTTGTTACTGCCAAGGAACGGAGTAAGAATATCACATCACAATTGGTTGCTTAAATAGTGATCAATTGGTTGCTTAAATAGTAATATGATAGCAAGGAGAAAGTTGAAAGGATACTAACCTCGAGGAGACTTTGATCGGCTGATGACGTTGGGGAAGTAAACATCCATGTTAATTAGACCAGGCTGTGGTGCACGCACTAGAATTTTATTGCCAGCTTTCATTTCATAACACTTAGACATTTTTCTCCAAAGGTCCACATTAAAATAGAAGTTTGTTTTATTGCTAACCGTCATTGGAAATTCATGCTGCGTTGTCAATATGACATCCTGGGACGTACTGCTTGAAATGAAAATAAAGATCGCAAATTAGATATATTGAAATAACAGTGCAAGATGCAAAGATGTCTGCAGTTCTACTATTTTTAATTTTATTTGTTGTAGTTGTGGCATACGTTGTTGTGCACTGCATTTTCGTTAGTAGTGTACTTCGTTGTAGCTACTTTACAGTTGTTATTGCAGTTTATGAGATTTCTGTTTTCTTAAACTGAATTATGTGTTGTATAGGACTTCATAATATGCACTTCCGTACTTCATTAGCAGTGCGGTTAATGTTTCTACTGTGGTATTAGAATGGATGGTCCATTTTATGCTTGTGTTAGCTGAACAGTTATTATAAGAAATATTTTGAAGTGCATACTATGAGAATTGTTTTTGAACATCGTATGTTAACTTCAAAGTTTCGACCATTTGCATTTCCTTGTTTCTGTTCAGAGGACTGCTTTTTTTATTATTAGGACCACACTATGTGCTTGAGAGAACTGCATTACTGCCAACAACAACTTATCTAAAAAGGATGATAAAATAATGCAGTTGAGGTTGCATATTTTAAAATAGGCATCGTTCTAAGTGTCTGATGGACATAATTCTAAAAGCATACAACATAATCAAAGCATTAGAAATATTGTTTGCTTCATACTAGACAGCCTAGAGTGCAAATATTGTAAACTTGAGGGAGTCTTCTGCTTTGTAGAAAAACACCATGGCCGCTTCTCCGATGTCAAAGCCATTCTGGGAGACAAAATCATTCCAACTAGTAGTTATGTGGACGCAGTCTTCAGAGTCGATGTGGTAGTCATCTTGCATGTCTGCATATCCATTCTTGTGTTGTGTCTCGAAAGTAACCTTTCCTGAACTCGAAACATGAAATTTTTATTATGGATGGCAGTTTCTGCATATTGGAATGGGTGTTAAAAGAATTTTATAAGTAAACAATGAATGTTTTTCTTTTGTACTTAGGATGATGTGTTTATGTTGACTTAAATAGTTACACATATATGAGTGCTATTTTCTAAAGTAGTTGCAATGTATGAAGAAACTTATATACGGAATTGACCTCTAGTTTTACTAGGATATATATTATACTGCAACATGCTTGTACTGCAAGGTCAGTTATAGTGTACTTCGCCAGCATGTCAATAGAACTACATCGCTGATCTACTGACCTTTTTTTTGTCGATACCTTGTGTGGTACTGAAGGAAAATAGGTGGAAGCATCTATTGTTAATAGCTAACAAATCTGAACAAAAATACAAATTATATTTTGTATTTTTGTTGATACTACTGAACAAATTGATTGAACTATATATTCAGATGTGGATTTGTAGGCTAGATTATGTCCAGAATTGTGAGGGAAAAAACATACCCAACTTTCCTGCAGATCTGCAGTTGTGAGGCGATGAAGAAATGGCGGCCAAACCCCCCTGTTGGGTATCATCAGCCACCCGAGCATGCTGCGCCACTCGGCGTTGGTGAGCTCCAGACCTTCTGCGTACACGCATGTGTCCGCTACGGGCGCCATCCTTACCAAACACCCGCACTTACAGTCCATGGCTGGTTCAGTGGAATTGATGAGGACATGACTACCTTGGATACGACCAAAAATATTGCATACATGCATATTTGTCAGGTGATTTCTAGTGCAAACTATTCAATAATCTATTTTTGTTATCCAGAACAAAAATACTTCACACACTTTTGTGTTTTGTCTAATTGCAGGTGTATGGGACATTTGTACAACACACATATGAAGATAAGGGAGAAAGAGATGTTTACTTGCTGTTCAAAAAGTTCTTTCACGTCACTTTTGGTCCAAGAGAAGATAGAGTCCAAGTCTCTCACGTTCTGGATTCAGATTCGGACTGCACAGACATACCTGACTCAAAACGGCAATAACTTTTTCATACGGACTCCGAATTGGGTGATTCTTTATTTTTTGGAAACTAGATTTCGTCCTCTTTCCACTCCAATTGGAATCACCTTTAAATTCGTCCGGAGCATTGAGATATGGATGAAACAATCTGACGCTGCAGCAGAATCCGAATCAAACAACAAGTCCAAAGGTGTTGCACCACCTCCACTTGGGCCCATGAGCCTTGTACGACCTAGGGTTAGTTCTAGGCTGCCTTGGGACGTCCTCCCACCTCCTTGGCCGCCACCCCTTGCTCCTATATAAGTAGATCCATCTAGTAGCTTTTTCCTGGGGATTTGTTTAGTTAAAAGTTAGCCATTGCAACTTCGTGTACTTCGTTTGTGTCCAACGACCAGACTAAGACCGCTTTTGGATCCCCACCTTTATCAATACTTCATCTATATTCGCAATATTCAGATTGCTTTATCATATTCTTGCTTGTTCTTCGATTGCGTGCAGGAATAAACCTTCGTGGTCAGGTTGATCGTGCTCCGGCGTGGTCAATAACCTCTTGGAGTTGGTTTAGCGATTGCTAAGGCGCAACGTCGTGCACGTTTGTAGTCGGATCGTCAAAGTCGTCTCCACCCAATCGATAGTTATCATCTCATCGAAAGATCGGGACACCTTCGCCTCTATCAGGAATTCTAGCGAAGAGCTGGGGATGGGATGAACCCTAGATCCACGATTTGAAGAAAAAGAGTAACGGGGGGAGGAGTTGTGTTAGTCTGGAGCACGAATGGATACGTTTTTATGCAACCAATTGAGCAATGGAAGTAATAAATGTTTGTGGTTGGTGTTAGGTGGTGGATTGATTCTGATTCATTGTCGTCGAATGCATTTGAGTAGCAAAATGACTGCTTACCTAAAAATTGCAGTCGGTGTCAAAACCGGCGGATCTCGGGTAGGGGGTCCCGAACTGTGTGTCAAGGCCGGATGGTAACAGGAGACAAGGGACACGATGTTTTTACCCAGGTTCGGGCCCTCTCGATGGAGGTAATACCCTACTCCTTCTTGATTAATATTGATGATATGGGTAGTACAAGAGTAGATCTACCACGAGATCAAGGAGGCTAAACCCTATAAGGTAGCCTACGGTATGATTGTTGTTTATGGAGTTGATTGTCCTACGGGCTACAACCCTCCGGTTTATATAGACACCGGATAGGGTTAGGGTTACACAGAGTCGGTTACAATGGTAGGAGATCTTGAATATCCCCATCGCCAAGCTTGCCTTCCACACCAAGGAAAGTTCCATCCGGAAACGGGACGAAGTCTTCAATCTTGTATCTTCATAGTCCAGGAGTCCGGCGAAGGTATAGTCCGGCTACCCGAACACCCCCTAGTCCAGGACTCCCTCAATAGCGAACTGCATTTGTCATATATCAAGACAAACTGCGGAACGCGTGGTTGGGTCTGCGTTTAATGTATGGTATGTGGGGTTTTTTCAATAAAAAATCAGTTGCCTTTCTTTTGTGTGTTGGGCCTGTGTTCGTGGGTTGAAGCGCATTGGGCCCAAGACGGCTTGTGAGCACGGCTGGTTTCCGGTGCGCTGTGTGTAGCCTAATTTTTAGTCCCACCTCGCCCGCGGAAAGCGCACCCGACCTGTTTATAAGCGCTGACGAGGCAGCTGTATCGAACTCCTCTGGTTACTTATTTGAGCGCTTATACACGGCGCTCGCTGCTCTCTGCACTCTGACCTGTGGGCCCATGTGCGCCCAGTCCTACACATCGTGGCTCAGAACGACTCGCGTGCTATTGGCGCAGACCTACTATGAGACTGGCTGGGGCCGGCTGCACCTGGGTGGTCAATTTTTTTCCTAATTTGTTCTTTAATGTGAGGGCGTGCACTGCTTAGGAAACCGTCCTTGCACTGCATTGATCAGTGTTCTATACTGCATGTGCAAGCATTCCGTTCTACATGTACATTTCTCATTATTTTGTTTTCATGTTTTTGCTCTTTTGTAATCTTTTTTTCCAGTGTAGGGGAGTGCACTGCTTAGTAAACATACTTGTACTTCATTTGATTATCTTCCTGTAATGCACGTTCGTATATTTCCGCACTACATTTTTTTCAATGTAGAGGCGTGCACTGCTTTGTAAACCATGCGTGCATTGCACTGATCAGCGTTCTGTACTGCATGTGCACGCAGTCCGTATTACAAGCACAATTCTCATTTTTTGTTTTCGTGTTTTTGCTCTTACGTTATTTTTTTCCAATGTGGGGGAGTGCACTGCTTATTAAATCATTCTTGTACTGCATTTATTTCGTTTGTGTGCTGCACGTTCAAATTTTTCGGCACTACTTATGCAGATTGCATTTTTCTTTTTGTGTTTTTTTCTCTTATCTATTTGTTTTTCCAAATTTTGGGGCGTGCACTGCTTTGTTGGGTATGTGTAAACTTCATTTTGACAAAGTCTGTACCTCATTGGTACACAACTTGCACTTCATGTGTCCTATTTGCACACTGCTCGAATCTAATGATACATGAGCAAACAACAGAAAACAAATTGTCACAGGCATTCTGTACGACAAGTTCATCATGAGCAAACTAATTTCAACAGAAAGCAATCTAACATAATCAAAGTTCACATCATTACAAGCGATTCTGCATGGCAAGCAAACTAAGTTCAGCAAAAGCAAATGATCACAAGCAAAACTAACGACACATAAGCAAACAACATAAAGCAAATTTGATGATAATTCTAAAACGACGGTGGCCTTGGTTGATCTTTGGCCGGCACCATCTTCTTCTTCACCAGTCAGCGTCTCCCCATCCCCAGCTGGTCCTGGCGCGCTTCTTGGGGGGCTCCTCCTTCTCCAGCTTTGCACGAAGCCCGTCCTAGGTGAGGGTGATGCGGTTCCATATCTCGTACGCTGCGTAGGCGTCCTTTGCCGCGTACTCGATGTGCCTCATTGATAGAGGCAGGGTGCCCAGCGCTTGTGCTCATTGTTGGTGATCTTCTTCTTCATGTTGTTCTAGTAGTCGTCGATGACCATGCCGGAGACGTCTCCAAGGGAGTCCAACTCCTTGGTTGCCTCGGGCACCCTCCACTCCTTCTGGATGTCGACGAAGTTGGTGACCTCAGATTGACGCGATCCAGCCTTTTTTTGTCGCCGTCGATGGAGAAGCCTGCAAAGGTGTACCAGGGGTCGGCGAGGAAGTTGTCGAAGATGGTGCACCTTTCAGCGGCGCACAGTTGGAAGAGCAGCACCGGGTGTTTCTTGCCGATGGAGAGTTGGCAGAGGGCAGGTTTCTGCGTCGCTTCAGGCTTGTTGTTGTACTAGAGATCAATGCCGACGATCTTGTGGCGCTGGAGGCTGAGGTGGCGCTCGTTCTGCGTGAGGGTGATCGCCACCTGCTTCTCGTCGTTGGTGTGGATGACGTGCAACTTGGTGTTGTCGTGGGCCTCCACGTCCTTGTACTCGTCGGCGAACACCATCGGCGGTAGTGGGGCTTGGTCTTTTTGCGTGGAGATGGATGTGACGGAGCGATTTGGTCGCAGCGCGATGGGTACTTGTGTTTTTTGTGGATGAGATGGCCTATGGCAGGGGTATGAATTTAAGGGGAGGCGCGGTGTGGCATGGCCGCAGCGGATGAACTACATGATCTCGGCGACGATGCGGTTTGTGCGGATCGTCGGTTGGTGTTGCGTCTGTGATTGTGGGCTTGTGACAATGGAACCGCTCCGATTGGGTGGTTGTATGCGAACGTGGTATTTTTTTTCTTTTTGATCAGTAGATTTTTTTAACCACCACTTTTCTGTGTGAACGGGCATTTTTGTGACGTTTATATGTATCCTGCGTGATAACAAAACTGCATTGGTTGTAGTATCGTACTGCGTCGTGTGCAAAGGAGAACTGCATGTTGTCTACAAGTGCGTACTTCATTGTGTGCAATAGAGTACAATGTATTCCCCAATTTTTACGACTTTTTCGCTGTGTTCTATACCGTGTATTTATTCTCAATGTAGGTAATCCGGAACAGGATTGCTAAACCGTACTGCTTCGTGTAACGAAATGCACTGCACTTTTCTAGTGTTGCGTACTGCATCTATTTTTTGCTTGTACTTACTGCATTCCCTGGTACGGGAGGGGTAGCCCCCCCCATTTTCTTTGTGTGGCACTTATTTGAATGTAGACTTTTTCTTTTCGAATGCGTTTTCTTAACATGCGTGTTGTTTTTTATTTTAACTTTTTTTACGAACTACGTTTATTTTATTTTTGTTTTACCGACTGAACTTCATTGTTCTTCATAAAGAACTGCATCATGTGCGTTTTGATGTGGTCTTTCTTATTTTAGCCGGGCCGTTTTTGGGCCGGCCCGTTTTATGTTACTTTTTGCCACACGCGGGCCTCCTGCGTGTCCGTTGCAGGCAATCCCACCGCTGACTAGGAGAGAGACCGACAACAATCCCCTCTCCTCTCTTGTAGTTCCTCCCTCGAGCAAAACAGCCGTCGCCCGCAGCAACCACCGTCGCCTGAGGAACCGCCGCCCTCAATAGGTTCTTATTGCTGCATTTCTGCGAGCCCTTGCCGCTACGCTCCCGCGGCCCTTTCGTGTCCGTTTCCGTCGGTGCACTCTCCCTGTTTGCCGCCGTCGGCTCCGCACCTTTTTTGTGGTACGTTCCTCTTGTTCCCGGTCTTGATCGTCCTCTCGTCTTGTTTTTTGTTATTCTCGTAGTTGCTGTTGTTGTTTTTGCTTGTGTAATTTTTCCTTAGGCAGCCGATTTTATCTCGATTTTGTAGTCGATACTTGTGTGTAGCAAGGTGGATCTAGTGTTTCTTGAGATTTTCGCCGAATTTGTTGCTTATATCTGTCGCTTCGTCGTTGTGCTGCAGGCAAACGCCATGTCATCGCTGAGCAGAGTGGGAGGAGGAGTTCAGGGTATGTGGAGTGCTTATTTTAGGCTTTTGTTTATTTTTTTATGTTTACCTAGTTTCCTAAATCATCCTGCATATTTGGTTTATGCTCTGTTAGTTGTCAGTCTTTGTTTGCATTATTTTTGTCATGTGACGTTTTGTAATTTCTGTTTTCTGGTTCTTTTTGAATGAAGTAGGTGATTGTGGTTGTCATAATCATAAACCAATTCGCTCTCGTTGTCCTGGTGGTAATGATCATGGTGTGGAGGGAGGACATCAATTGAATTCGCCAATTGAAACTTCTCCCATAAGTGTGGCCCCTCCTTCTGGTATGTGATTGATTTGTTTATTTTTGTCTATGCTGGTTAATTCGATGTTGTACAAATTGGTGTTGCCTTGCTGTATATAGTGCGGCATTCTTGTTGGGAAGAAACTTGAAGTTAATGTATGTAGCACTGTATTTATTTTGTATATGTGAACTCCACTATATTTATGTGTGAACTGCATTGTTGTTTTATTCAAGTTTTTTCTGCAATGCATTAATTTTTATTTTTAGCTTACGGTTGGAGCACTACATTTTATATGTCTAAGTGTACTGCATTTGTTATTTTTGTGCACTAACGACCATAGTCAAACTTCATTTTTGACGCAGTGTCTGTTTTCCATGCTGGGGCGCCTAGGTTTGAGGAGGTTACTCAACTGATTGACCATTATTTTGCAGAGGGTAATGTTGGTGTGAGCTTTGACCAGAGGCAACCCGTTTTGTCTGAGACACAGTCGCAGTCTGTTGATGGTACATAAGAAGTTACACAGGATTGGATGGTCTTGGAACAGCTTCGTCAATATGAGTTGAAGCAAAGCAAGAAGAAGTTGAGGTTTGAAAGTGACTCAAAAGAGTTTGCGAAGAAAGAGAAGCAGAGGAGAGCTGCAGATGGTGCCAAGGGTGCCAAATTTGCCAAGGTGAAGAAGCCTTCTTTGCAGAAGAAGTGGCTGAGTACTGTTGCTGAGGAAGGTGGTACACCTCAGCGGAGTCCACGTGTTGGTGGCATGAACAAGAATCTTGGCAAGAGAACTGTTGAAGCTGGTGGAAAGGATGATCCTCAGTGCAAGCGACTACATGTCACTTGAGGTCCCAACTCTGATGATGATGACTTTGTGCTTGATGATTTTTTTAGGGATGTTCATAGTGGTAGACGCAAAGACTGTTGTTCATCTAAGAGTCTACCCAAGCGTGCCCATGACGATATCGATTAAGATGTTTGTGGTGACTCTTGCGAGGAGGTGGATGTTGTTCCAAAGGTTTGTTGAAGTGGACTACATTTTTTTTTCTTCATTGTTATTCTATCTGTGTTTTCTCTATCTCTTTTTTTATGGCTAGTCTTCTAATGTGGATTGCATTTCCCTTTACACAGAGGAAGAAGTATAGTAAGAGCAATGCAGCTGAAGGTGATGCTGAGGTAGATGATTCTCGATTTAACAAGACCGTACGTTTGTCGCTTCCCACTGTTCGCAAGGCTGCTGCCTTGTTGAAAGAGGCACACTGTAGTCGTGTTCGGGATGCTAGATTTGGTGTTGTCCTTGAACTGACAGTAAAGAAAAATGTGTCACGCATTCTTATGTGCTATCTGATGGGAGTGATTGACCCTGCCACCATGATAATGGACTTTGGGAATGGCAGGGTTCTTCGAATCAATCGTGATGCAGTTCATCACATTTTTGATTTACCCATGAGACGTCACACTACACCCATGCCTGCTGCCAGGGGCCATGATGACTCGTTGAGTGCCCTCAAGGATGAGCATGCCTTTGACCGTTCAAAAAGTATAGGTGTCAAGGACTTGCTTGAGAAGTTGAAGGTGTTGGTGGAGGAAGATGATCATGTGACTGTTGATCCTGCTGTGAAGGTGTTTTTCCTGATACTCTACCAGAATTTGCTGTGCCCCGGGCCTGCAGTTCGTTTGGGTAGAGTTGCTGCAATGGTGGAGAACATGGATTATGTGGCTATGGCTCAGATGGACTTTTTCCAGCTTGTTGTTGATGAGTTGCAGGCAGCTGTGGTAAGGTGGCAAACAGCAAGCAGCAAGTAGAATTGTGCAGAGGGTTGTGCCATTGTCCCCCTGATTATGTATCTTGACTGCTTGAGGCTTCGCAAATTTTTAGCCATGCACACGTTGACGCCACGTGTCAGGACCCCGATCCTAAGTCACACCGATCTAGCATGTAACACATCATATCACTTTGCGGCCTCACGCACGGTATTCCCACGGGTGCCACCTTACCTGGCCCGGGACCGTTTGCGCCTTTTGGCTCACGTATATGATAGTGTCGCTAGCATCCATATGACAGAGAACCCGGGCCGACATGGCTAGTCGTGAACCCAGAGCGGCACTAACCCATGGGGACAGGCATACATGAATCAACTTCGAGCATGTCGGTCAGCAGTGTGTGAATCCGGGCTGTAGCACTGGGCTAACAGGACTCCGGGAACCCGGGCTGTAGCAGGCTAGGCAGGACTCCGGATGTCACCGCGTGACATTTCCCTGAAGGGACAGACACAGGAACGAAGTGAAACACATGCCGGCCAGTCAAGTGTCCTGAGCAGTAGTGCTGGGCTAGCAGGACTCCGATGAACCGGGCTGTAGAGGACTACTATGGCTCAAGGAGGCACTAGACTACATTTCCCCATAAGAGAGGCTGCCAAGGATAAACAACTAGATTGTCGGATCCCACACATAGCAAGCATTTCAATCATACACACAATATGCTCGATATGTGTAAATACAACATGGCATCACAACATAACTCTACGACTCCAATATTTATTCATTAGGCTCCGAGGAGCGAGATATTACAAGAATGGGTCTCATGACCCAACATTCAGAGCATACAAGCAACAAGCACATGCGGAAGCTTAACACGTCTGAGTACAGACATCTACAAATAAAAAGGCTGAGAAGCCTGACTATCTACCAGATCCTGCCGAGGGCACAAGATCGTAGCTGAGGTAACAAGCTAGACGTCGAAGTCCACGCGGGACTACTAGCGAGACTGACGTCTCTCTGCAAAAACATAAAATAGGCAAACGTGAGTACAAATGTACCCAGCAAGACTTACATAAGAACTAACTACATATGCATCGGTATCAACAAAGGGGTGGTGCAGTTTAACTGCAGCAAGCCAGCTTTGACTCGGTGGCTATCCTGAACTACGACTGCAAGCAACTCTTTTGAGGTGGCGCACACGAGTCCACATACTCACCATTCAATACACCACTATGGATCCACTTTCGTCTCCCTACGAGGAGGCCATACATAGCACTCACGCTTATCTTGTGAGTTTTAGAGTATCCACTTTCACTTGTCTATGAACTGTTATAGGCAACCCAGAAGTCCATTATCGCGGACACGGCTATTCGAATAGATGATATTAACCCTGCAGGGGTGTACTTCTTCACACACGCTCTCACCACTTATCGCCGTTTACACGACATGTACTCGGCAAAATTCAAGCGGAAGCCCAGCGAGGGTGTCGGCCACGGCCTACCTAAACACTCAAGTCTCTAGTCCAGGTTTATCGCCTATTCAGGTTCCATCCGCAGGGAGTCCGGCTGAGGTTTCCACATACGGCCCCGAACCATGTGAGCAGGGTTCCTGAGACACCAAACAGGCGCCCGGTACACCGTGCCACGTGCCTACCGCAACACAGCCCACCCCTACGGTCAGCGCTGCGTGCGGCCCCCAGCATACTACAAACACCAGAAACTACTTGCAACTCCTGGACAGAGGACAAGGGTGATTAAGAAGCCGAGAGAGTCAATTAAGGATCCTAATGTGTGGTAGTAACTGTTTCATGGATCACAAACACAGAACTCAGTTCCTGAGGACGGCTTCAATGAGACAACCCACCATGTACTCCTACATGGCCTCTCTCCAATATCTTTACCAAATCGTGTTCACAAACTTAGCTCACACACAGTAGGACATGTTCATCACCATTCCAATTCATTCCGATGAATCAGACCCGACTCAACTCTAAGTAGTAGCAGGCACGACAAACAAGCATGGATGAGTAGGCACATCAGGGCTCAAGCAACTCCTAATCATGCTAGTGGGTTTCATCTATTTACTGTGGCAATGACAGGTGATGCAAAGGATAAAGGGGTTCAGCTACCGCAGCAACTTACACATGAATCGATGTTGTCCTAATGCAGTAAAAGAGAGCAGGAGCAAGAGGGTGGGATTGTTTCGGAATGAACAAGGGGGTTTGCTTGCCTGGCACTTCCGAAGATAATATAGCTCTTCATCAGTGTCATCGATCTCATCGTCGAAACCACGTCTATCGAGAGGGGACAAACACCGGCAACAGAGAAGGAAAACACAATCAATGCAATGCACAATATGATGCATGATTATGGCATGGTAAAATGCTGTGGTTTGAGCTAATGCAGCTAGCAATAGGTTAAATGAAGTTGGTTTGAATCCCAAAATTCAAATTCAAACTTCATATGTGAAATTCAAATGCCATTTAATTGATTTGACCTGATCAGCAGGTATAAGTTGTTTAAACATGCATGAAAATGGTACAGATGGAAATATTGGATTTTTCTGATCATTTTTCATATATAACTTATTTTATTTGGAGCTATGGTTGATTTTCTATGAATTTTTGAAGTTTTAGACATTTTCTGGAATTTACTGAATAAGAATAAATCCAGAAAATCAATTACGGCGTCAGCATTGCATGATGCTGACCTCAGCGGGTCAACAGACCCGGTCCAGGTCAAACCTGACGCGTGGGTCCCGCGTGTCAGGCCATTAGTCTAACTAATATTTAGTTAACACTAATCCTAACTTAATTAACAGGCCGGCCCCACCTGTCATCCATGGACTCAGGGGGGAAGTCAACCGGGGCTCGCACGGGGTCAAAACGTGGTCAAAGGGGTCAAACTCGCCGGCGGCTTGACGCCGGCGAGGCCAGACGCGGCGGAGGGCTGCGGGTTTCGCGCTACGTGGACCAAAACGGCGGCCGAGGCCATCTACGGGAAGCTGGAGCTCACCCGCATTTAGCGCGGCATGCGGCGGCAGCGGGGACTGCCGGAACTCGCCGGAAACAAGCTCAGGGCGGCGCCGGAGTTCGGGTGACTGCGGGGTTGGTGCTAGGGTGCGCGGTAGAGCGAGTGAGTGTGTGGGTTAGGCTCCTGGGGGCCTCCTGAGCACGTTGACGCGCTCCGATGCGGGCGGCAGGAGCTGTGGCCGCGGAGGCGCTATGGCCGGCGGAGCCAAGCTCTCGGGCTCGACGGGAACGGGTGCTACGATGAGCTAGTGGGCATGGGAGTATGGGGGATCGGTAGAGGAGCTCACCGCGAGTCTTCTGGTGCAGCCGTCGAGCTTGGGGGGTACGGACGGCGACGTAATGACGATGGCGATCCGACGGCCGTGCGCGGGGAAGATGGGTCGGTGGCGAGGCAACAGAGCATCCGGCGATGCATGGCTCCGCGAGGGGGTCGAGGGCGAAGTGGCGGAGCTTCTGGGCGTGGAGAGAGGTTGAGGAGGAGGTGGTGGCTACGGTGAATGGCGTCGGTGGAGACGAGCTCCGCTCGGGCGGCGCGGAGCGGAGAGCAAAGGAGGGGGAAGTAGTCCAGGGAGAAGTGAGAGGGGTCAGGGGAGTGCGTGGCGCCCCCAGGGCGTCGAGGAAGCGGCGGGAAGCAGGAGGTGGCCCGGCGCGTGGCCAGCGCGCGATGGCACGCGCCCTCCTGCCCACTTGCAGGAGGTTGGGGACGATTGGCACCTGAGCCTGCTGGGCTAGGCCGGCCAGCTAGGGTGCTGGGCCGGTTGGTGGGCGCTAGGTAAGGGCCTGGTAAGTCTTCTGCCTTTCGATTTGTTTCTGTTTTCTACTTTTGCAAAAAAAAAAATTGATTTAGTAAAAACACCAAATCATTTCTATAAATTCTCAAATTAATTATGGGCAATAACTGAATTTTCTCAGAGGCCCTTAGCTATTTTTAGAATTGTTGGAGCATTTAACAATATGTATAGCAATTAAATGCCCCAATTCAAATACTTTATTAATTAATTCAAATATCCAGAATGGCCTGAAAATATTTGCATCATTTTTGGCAGAGGTTTTCACCTTTAACAAAAATCATGAACATTTTCAAAGGCATTTTGGGTTCTTTGAAAAAAAATATTTGAACCTATTTGATTTCTTTTAGGTGCTAGGGTTTGATCAATCCCCATTTCAACTTTCTGAGAAATTTAAACATGATGACATGAATGCCTTAATGCAACTAATGACAAGCAAATTCTAGGGTTGTGACAACTCACCCCTACTAAACAAGAATCTCGTCCCGAGATTCAAGACGTGAGGTAAGAAGCCAGAGGGACACAAGCTAACACAATCTTCACGATCCAGATGTCTTCCTCGAGGATGTGGATCCATTGCATCACCTTGATCTCAACATCTTGCTTTGAGAACTACATCCAACATGACAACGAGAAGAAAGGGAGGATCTCGGAGGAATCGATCTTCTTGAGGTTCGAGCAACTTAGGATCATCTTGATGATCACAAGATCAGCTCACGGAATGAGACATTGAACATCTCTGGAGCTGAGAGACAAAACTTGCATCAGGAGCGACGGAGGAAACAATTTGATGAGGGTTTCAAAGTAGCGAGGGAATTTTCCATGATTACGAAACGGGGCACCTCAGGGAAGGTGACTCGAAGAACTATTCCCCTAAGTGGCAAAAAGAATTACTTTTGAGACAAGATCATTGAAATTCTTTGTACCAGCCTAAGGCAATCACAAACGATCGTGTGAACGAATTCGAAGGAATGGCATACCCATACCAGAATGGATGATGTGGACTACCTTGTTGAAGACAACAAAATGGATGACTCTTGCTTATCACCGGAAATGGATGGGACCATGACATGACCACTTTTGAAAATGATCCTAAACAGTAATTGCTGAGGTGCAAGCTGGGAACAAGATGCAAATGCTAGAAATGATTCTGGTAACTGGGGAAGAAAACTCAACAGTCGAGGGTGATTCCCCTATTTGGGTGGTTATAGGGTAATCGAAGAAACTGAGAGCACGAGAATTCCTAGGAAGCAACTTCTACAATAAGTCGCACAAAATCCTCATGGAGAAGATGGTCAAATAGTACAATCAAGATACTACCATGATAGATCTTCCGGCTAGATGTGTCGCCCAGACATCAACCTTGTCGGGACCTACATAACAGATCTTGGAAAAGTTCCAACCCTCGTATCTGCCTGAGATTCAGATCTGGTTGGTAACGGAATATTTCAGACAGCCTGTCTGGAAAAGAAAGTTTGCAACACAAATCGACGAGATGACGTTGCGAGATTCTCGGGAGATGAACTACGATAGCACGCTCCAAAACATAAGCTGGTTCTGCTACACACATGTGAACATGCTATCCCAGACAAGCATGACCACATAGTAGTCTTATAATAAAAATACTACCGAGTTCGGGTTGGGAACCATCATCGAGGATGATGGAATCTTGTGCATGATCTAGAATTAGCACAACACGCTCCTTTTCCTTGAACAAATCAATCAGTGGCTTGGTGTGCTAGGAACACATATGGAGTGGAGGCGGCCAACCTATCAAACCATAGAATGCTTCGCACGTATGCATGACTGATTTGGGATGATTCTGAGGGAATCAAAACAAACCTTTCTCAAATTCACGGCGGCAACTTACATCAAATGCATGTGAATCAAAGTAAGTCGCTTCTTTCATTCAAACATAAGCTCCATGAACGGAACACGAAGGCATTGCTTACAAAGTTTCCAACACTAGGTTGATATTCAACATGAATCATGGGGGAGACAAAATGCTGCTGATGGGCTCAACAACAACCCATCGGAATTTCCATATCACTGGACTTCCACCATCATGTGAACACGGTGATAGCATTGGTCAAACCAAAAGATATAATGGTGTATGCTCGAGGGATCAACCACGAGTAAGACAACATTACGAACATCGTTGGTTCTGATTTGACTTGACGATAGCCCATACTCAAGTCTAAGTTTGACAAGGCAATAGATCCAACAACTGATCACAAGGACCAATCGATGGAGATATCATCTTTCTTCAACTAACACACAACACAAAGATATCCCTTGGAACGAACTAAGTTGGACAAGCTTTATCTTCCAACTCTCCAAGTTGTTGTTTAGCTTAACCAGCTAGCTTAGGGGTATCCAACACAGATTCTTGGATAATGGGTGGTTTGTAAGAAACCAACGTGATCACGAGCTCAACATAGCGGTCAGGTGACAACCTGGTAATACTTCCGAGAAGATATTCGGAACATCACGAACCACCGATATGTCACTAAGCACGAGAACAATCTTGCTTTTTAGGCAAGACGATATGATCGAAATAGTGAGGGGTCGACACAATCCCAACTCATGGATCGAAGAGTGCACCAGAAATAAGGACTAGGTAGCACGATCAATCTTAGGATGATGATTTAGTAACCAACACGCTAAGAATGAGAATATTGTCCATTTACTACAAAACAACGAGTTGCTCGGAGTATTGATTTCACACATCACAATTCACTTGTCGGCAATCCGGTTACAATAACACAGAGACCGAGGAATGAACGTTGATGGTGAGAAGTATCAGTGTATCAAGAGTTCATAGGGTGTTGTGCAATTCCTATGATATTCCTGACATAAAGAGGGCAATACTTCAGGGTAGAACAGAATCAAAAGCTGGGTTGGCATTTTGATCTGCGGAATACAACTATTTTGACCTAATCCTAGAAATGGATAAGGTACTGGAGTTTGTTTCTCTAGTCATTCCAGGGTAGAATGGATTGACAGACCATAAGAATAAAAGGCACCGATGAACACGAATGCACACATACTCTTGACTATCAATTGATAGACGAAGGTGAGAAAACAACTAAGGAGGGACAACTCAAGGAACATATATCTTTTTGAGTTGTGGATGCATAGATTAGCATGTCGAACGAATTCAACATATTTCTCCCGGATAACCCATGCAGAGAGGTAGAATTGGCAGAATCGCAATATAGAATCAAGAACTCATTAAGAGCACTCTGATTGTGATCTTTTGGTTCAAAAGAACTTCTGCCATGATGGTTCATGGTATTGGAAGAATGAGATACCACGGATGTCGAGGACTATCGCAAAGGTTACTAATATCTTAAGGGACTAGCAAATACTAACAACATGAAGTAAGTAGGGTGAATCTCGGGTTCAAGGACCCAGGAATAGAATACCTACTACTAAATGGCATCACGGGATGCTTTCGAGAATGGTGGCCAGATTCATCACACTGGGGACACAAAACATGGATAGATTACTAGATGGTTTCATAAGGCACCTAGAGTCATAATAGTAGCTCCAACATATATGCCGAGGCAACGGAGTACCTCACAGACCGTGTAGTGTGCTTAATCTGGCCCAAAAGAACATCGAGAACGGGAAGAAGGGATTTACAATTGCATCAGACTATTTAGAAACATGGGATGACTCGGACAGCATAACGGTTGTAAATGCTCAAAATAATTTGAGACATCATGCAAAATGGTGGCATAACCACTCAGAAGCACAATATCAAGGTTCTGGTTTAGCTGACAACATACTAAAAGTAGTAGAAACTGAACAGAGGCTTGAATCCAACAATCTTATAAGTCTATGGATTAGTAACACGTCATCCTGATAGATAGATGAGAAGGCCTAGTTCTTAATCCCTGTAGAAAGGAAGAGGAGGACTCAGATCAGAGGGCATGAGGTATAAGGAGTAAAAGAGCCTTACGTTCCCTTCCACAATCACTAGACTCAACTTCGACACGTTTGGCTTGGTAATCCAACAGGCAGTCAGGCTCTGATACCAACGCTGTCAGGATCCCGATCCAAAGTCACACCGATCTAGCATGTAACACATCATATCACTTTGCGGCCTCACGCACGGTATTCCCACGGGTGCCACCTTACCTGGCCCGGGACCGTCTGCGCCTTTTGGCTCACGTATATGATAGTGTCGCTAGCATCCATATGACAGAGAACCCGGGCCGACATGGCTAGTCGTGAACCCAAAGCGGCACTAACCCATGGGGACAGGCATACATGAATCAACTTCGAGCATGTCGGTCAGCAGCGTGTGAATCCGGACTGTAGCACTGGGCTAACAGGACTCCGGGAACCCGGGTTGTAGCAGGCTAGGTAGGACTCCGGATGTCACCGCGTGACATTTCCCCGAAGGGACAGACACATGAACGAAGTGAAACACATGCCGGCCAGTCAAGTGTCCTGAGCAGTAGTGATGGGCTGGCAGGACTCCGGTGAACCGGGCTGTAGCGGACTACTATGGCTCAAGGAGGCACTAGACTACATTTCCCCATAAGAGAGGCTGCCAAGGATAAACAACTAGATTGTCGGATCCCACACATAGCAAGCATTTCAATCATACACACAATATGTTCGATATGTGTAAATACAACATGGCATCACAACATAACTCTACGACTCCAATATTTATTCATTAGGCTTCGAGGAGCGAGATATTACAAGCATGGGTCTCCTGACCCAACATTCAGAGCATACAAGCAACAAGCACATGCGGAAGCTTAACACGTCTGAGTACAGACATTTACAAATGAAAAAGGCTGAGAAGCTTGACTATCTACCAGATCCTGCCGAGGGCACAAGATCGTAGCTGAGGTAACAAGCTAAACGTCGAAGTCCACGCGGGACTATTAGCGAGATTGACGTCTCTCTGCCAAAACATAATATAGGCAAACGTGAGTACAAATGTACCCAGCAAGACTTACATCAGAACTAACTACATATGCATCGGTATCAACAAAGGGGTGGTGGAGTTTAACTGCAGCAAGCCAGCTTTGACTCGGTGGCTATCCTAAACTACGACTGCAAGAAACTCTTTTGAGGTGGCGCACACGAGTCCACATACTCACCATTCAATACACCACTATGGATCCACTTCCGTCTCCCTACGAGAAGGCCATCCATAGCACTCACGCTTATCTTGCGAGTTTTAGAGTATCCACTTTCACTTGTCTATGAACTGTTATAGGCAACCCAGAAGTCCATTACCGCGGACACGGCTATTCGAATAGATGATATTAACCCTGCAGGGGTGTACTTCTTCACACACGCTCTCACCACTTATCGCCGTTTACACGACATGTACTCGGCAAACTTCAAGCGGAAGCCCAGCGAGGGTGTCGGCCACTGCCTACCTAAACACTCAAGTCTCTAGTCCAGGTGATGAGGACATCAATACCATTGTTACATCCACAGCCCCTGCTGCTATACATACTGGACCAATTACTAGAGCTCGCGCACGCCAATTAAATTACCAGGTACTTTCGTTTCTTGGTAATGATTCTAATGTTCATGAGAATATGATACTGCCTAAATTGGATACATTTGTTTTGCTTACAAGTGAAGGGCCTAGCTTGGAGAAGGATGAACATTGGAGCAAGAACACGCATGGAGTTGATGGCATGCGCAAGGGGATCAAGAACGGAGTTACAAGTGATGATTTCAGGACTTTGAAGCCACCATAAGGAGTGAATGAAGCCTTGGACGAAATATACAAGATGCCACTTCATAATATTCGTCCATAGGCTATTCTAGGTGCTGCGTCACCTTATTTTTGGGCCAGGCCCATGTAATTTCGAAATACTTAAGTATAGGCTATTTTTAGAGTCCGTATGTGTGGGGAAACAAGAGTTAGGGTTGGTTTCGGACCCCACCATCAGGGGCCACGAAATTCCCTCCTCTTCCTCCATATATACAGCCCTTAGGGCGTCGTTTAGACTTTGGGTTTTGTTTAGATCAAAAGTTCGCCATAGCTGCAACTTCGCGTACTTCGTTTGTGTTCAACGACCAGACCAAGGCGTCACAGAACCCCACCTTCGTTAATAAAGCTTTCCTCTTTTATTCGCAATATCCAGATTGCAATCTTAGTTTCTTGCTTGTTCTTCGTTTGCTCGCAGGAAACAGGCCCTCGTGGTCAGGTTGATCGTGCTCCGGCGTGGTCAATAACCCTCGGAAGTTGGTTTAGCGATTGCTAAGGCGCGACGTCTCGCACGATCGTAGTCGGATCGTCAAGGTCGACTCCCACAGAAACGATAGCGACCATCTCATCGAAAGATCGGGACACCTTTGCCTCTATCAAGTGGTATCAGATTTTCAGGTTGCTCGGTGAGATTTTACAGTTTTTCGTAGTTTAGATCGAGTCTGTTCTTCGTACCTATAGTCCACGGAAAAGCCAAAAAAAATTAGGGTTAGTTCATCATATCCGAACCAATCTGAGCCTTTGCATAATCTTTTCTGTATTTGCTTTGTTGAATTTGCGGTTGCATCGTCGTGTCAAGTTGCTGGTCTTAGCGTCTAGTCTTTTAGAGTTTCGAGTTCTGGTCATATTAGTCACGCCGCCGCCGCCGCACCATCATCATTGTCCCTGCCATCTTCCACCACCGCTCCGAGTCCATATACCACCACCGCTCCGAGTCCATATACCACCACCGCTTATCCGCCACCGCTCCGAGTCCATATACCACCACCGCTCCGAGTCCATATACCACCACCGATCCGTATCCATATATCACCGTCACTTCGAGTCCATCTCATATTAGGTTTGCTCTCGAGATCCATCTGTTGCCAGATTCGTGTTTCCTTGGTTGAGTAGGTTTCGGATTCCATCAATCTTTTGCCGTCCGTAGAAGAGGTTGGTTTCCAAAAAAAAAAAAAAAAAAAAAAAAAAAAAAAAAAAAAAAAAAAGAGTCTGGAAACCACCCTCCGTTTAGGCCCAAAATTTTCCCAAAACGCACTTGACAAAAAATTTTCTGGCTATCCTATTTTTAGGTGTTTCTTAGCCTTTTGAGACAGTCGCCATTATTGAAAGTTTTTTTTGAGCCGTTTCCAGTTTTTGGGTCCGGGCAGTCGAAAAAAAAAAAAATTCGCAAAAAAAAAAAAAATTTCGTGTCTATCCTGTCAGTTTGACCTGGGAAGAGTTTTGAGACACTCGCCATTATTGTGATTTTTCGCAAAAAAAAAAAAAAAAAAAGAAGAAGAAGCAAAAAAAAAAAAAAAAAAAAAAACAGGGCGAGAAAAAAAAAATCCAGAGTGTGCTTTTCCCTGTGTTTACGTGCAGCGCCGTGATTTTGTTGGTGTTCTAGGCTCGCGTCTCTAGCACGGTCTAGCCTAGGACCAGCACAGTACCGTCGTTGAGCGTTTATTCAACTTTGCATCTCTGAATTGATTATTGCTGACCCTTTTTGCTACCATACTATAAGCCTTCCCAGCTCCACATACATCTACTTCGTGCGTTTGACTCTCCCTGGCAATCGCTCTATCCAAGCTTTTGAGAGTTTTGACTACAACGGCTGCCGATCACCGCCTGCTGCTGGGTAAGAACTGGTAAGAATTTGAGATTTGCTTGACGGATTTGTGACACCACCACCACCTCTTGTTAGTACTCTGTAGGATCATATTCTTGTGTGTTTCTATTGCTGCTAACCATGCCAGGATCACAAGCCGACGAGACTGACTGGGAGAACTTGACGAACAAGGAGCTTCATGATAAGTTTCAGCAACTGATGAGTGGACAGGTGCAAGATGTGTTAAACAGATTTGAAGAGGCCATGGAGAAGATAGATGGCATGGAGAAGACGTTCGAAACAAAGCTCGATAACAGATTTAATGAACTGCTTGCGCGTCTTCCACCACCGGCTGCACCTGCCGCACCTCTGCAACAACAGCAACAACAACGAATACCTCCAGGTCGGGAAGCAGCCCTTCGCCGAGCGATCCGTGTCCCTCTTCAACCTGGCCAAACTGCTGGTGCTGCTGTTGATACTTCTGTGGCTCCTGCTGCTGATGCGGAGGAGGATGATTATGTGGGAGATTATGAGGATGAGGTTGATGACAATCAGAACTACGTGCAACCACCAGCACCACAACCACCAGGTCGTCCACATGCAAATAATGGTAATGTTAGGGCTCCCCCTCAGGTACGAGATCATGACCATCTCCCTAAACTGAAATTGAATATTCCACCATTTGAGGGTAGATATGTTCCTGATATATATCTTACTTGGGAGTTAGAAACTGAACAACGATTTACATGTTTACAATATCCTGAGGAGAGACGTGTTCCTGCTGCTGTTTGTGCTTTCACTAGCTTTGCATGTGTTTGGTGGTCTGAATATTGTAGATTATATCCTGTTCCAGCTACTTGGGCTGCTTTGAAAACTGCTATGCGTACTCGTTGGGTTCCACCATATTATCAACGTGAATTACTTCAAAAATTGCAGCGCTTAAGACAAGGAAAAAATTCTGTAGAAGAATATTATCAGGAATTACAAACTGGCTTGATTAGATGTGGTATTGTTGAGGCGAATGAAGCTATGCTTGCACGTTTTCTGGGTGGATTAAATAGAGAGATTCAGACCATTCTAGACTATAAGGATTATAATAATATCACTCGTTTATTCCATCTTGCTTGTAAAGCTGAACGTGAAGTGCAGGATCGACAGGCATTGGCGCGGACTAACTTTTCTGCAGGTCGACCTTCATCATGGACACCACGTGCATCATCTACTTCCACACGTTCTGCTACACCGGCACCTCCATCAGCTGCCACCTCCAACCGTGATACAAGAAAGCAGGCACAACCACCACTATCTGCCAAGAGCACACCTGCCGGGCCTGCACAGAGCTCTGCTTCTTCCATGGCGTCTACAGGGCACACAAGTGATATTATTTGTCGTCGTTGTAAGGGAAGAGGACATTTTGCGCGCGAATGCACATCTCAGCGTGTGATGATTGCCACTGAGGATGGTGGGTATGAGTCCGCTAGTGACTATGATGAGGAGACTTTGGCTCTTCTTACACATGAAGAACACGGTGGCGATGATTCTGATCATGAGACGCAATACATGGCTGCTGAAGATGCTGACAGGTATGAATGTTTAGTTGCTCAACGTGTTTTGAGTGTGCAGGTCACGCAAGCTGAGCAAAATCAGAGGCATAATTTGTTCCATACAAAGGGAGTTGTGAAGGAACGTTCTGTTCGTGTCATCATAGATGGAGGGAGCTGCAACAACTTGGCTAGCATGGAGATGGTGGAGAAGCTATCCCTCACCACAAGACCACACCCACATCCTTACTACATCCAATGGTTCAACAACAGCGGTAAGGTTAAGGTAACACGTACTGTTCGTGTGCATTTTAGTATCTCTACATATGCTGATTATGTTGATTGTGATGTGGTACCCATGCAAGCATGTTCCTTATTACTTGGTAGACCATGGCAATTTGATAAAAATTCTGTACACCATGGTAGAAACAATCAGTATACTCTCGTTCACAAGGACAAAAATATTACTTTGCTTCCTATGACTCCTGATTCCATTTTGAAAGATGATATTAATCGAGCTAATAAAGCAAAACAGGAGCAAAATAAGAGTGAAAATCAGATTGTGGCAAAAGAATTTCAGCAACAAATGAAGCCTAATAATAAACCATCTAGTGTTGCTTCTGAAATTAAATTGAAAAGTGCATGTTTATTTGCCACCAAATCTGATATTGATGATCTAGATGTTAGCAAATCTGTTTGCTATGCTTTTGTGTGCAAAGAGGTATTATTTTCATTTGAGGACGTGCCTTCCTCTTTGCCTCCTGCTGTTACTAACATTTTGCAGGAGTTCGCTGACGTCTTTCCACAAGACGTGCCACCGGGATTACCACCTATTCGAGGGATTGAGCATCAGATTGACTTAATTCCCGGTGCATCATTACCCAACCGCGCACCATATCGTACCAATCCAGAGGAGACGAAGGAGATTATGCGTCAAGTACAAGAGCTACTCGACAAAGGTTATATACGCGAATCCCTTAGTCCTTGTGCTGTTCCTATTATTCTAGTGCCGAAAAAGGATGGTACCTCGCGTATGTGTGTTGATTGTAGAGGCATTAATAATATTACTATTCGTTATCGTCATCCTATTCCTAGGCTAGATGATATGCTTGATGAATTGAGTGGCTCTACAATATTCTCCAAAGTTGATTTGCGTAGTGGATACCATCAAATTCGTATGAAATTGGGAGATGAATGGAAAACAGCTTTTAAAACTAAGTTTGGTTTATATGAGTGGTTAGTCATGCCTTTTGGGTTAACTAATGCACCTAGTACTTTCATGCGACTAATGAACGAAGTTTTACGTGCTTTCATTGGACGATTTGTGGTAGTCTATTTTGATGATATACTGATTTATAGCAAATCTTTGGAGGAACATTTGGAACATTTACGTGCTGTTTTTAATGCTCTACGTGATGCACGTTTGTTTGGTAACCTTGGGAAGTGCACCTTTTGCACCGACCGAGTATCTTTTCTTGGCTATGTTGTTACTCCACAGGGAATTGAAGTTGATAAAGCCAAGATTGAAGCTATTGAGAGTTGGCCGCAGCCCAAAACGGTCACACAAGTGAGGAGTTTTCTTGGCCTTGCTGGTTTCTATAGGCGTTTTGTGAGAGATTTCAGCACCATTGCTGCACCTCTCAACGAGCTTACAAAGAAGGATGTGCCTTTTGTTTGGGGTACCGCACAGGAAGAAGCCTTCACAGTATTGAAAGATAAGTTGACACATGCTCCTTTACTTCAACTTCCTGATTTTAATAAGACTTTTGAGCTTGAATGTGATGCTAGTGGAATTGGATTAGGAGGTGTGTTATTACAAGATGGCAAACCTGTTGCATACTTTTCTGAAAAATTGAGTGGGCCTAGTCTGAACTATTCTACTTATGATAAAGAATTATATGCTCTTGTTCGGACTTTAGAAACATGGCAACATTATTTATGGCCCAAAGAATTTGTTATACATTCTGATCATGAATCTTTGAAACACATTAAAAGTCAAGCTAAACTGAACCGTAGACATGCTAAATGGGTTGAATTCATTGAGACTTTCCCTTATGTCATTAAACACAAGAAGGGTAAAGAAAATGTTATTGCTGATGCATTGTCTCGTCGTTATACTATGCTTTCACAACTTCACTTTAAAATATTTGGTTTGGAGACCATCAAAGATCAATATGTGCATGATGCTGAATTTCAAGATGTGTTGCAGAATTGTAAAGAAGGAAGAACATGGAACAAGTTCATCGTTAACGATGGATTTGTGTTTCGTGCTAACAAGCTATGCATTCCAGCTAGCTCCGTTCGTCTTTTGTTGTTACAGGAGGCGCATGGAGGAGGACTAATGGGACACTTTGGCGTGAAGAAGACAGAGGATATACTTGCTACACATTTCTTTTGGCCAAAGATGAGACGGGATGTTGAGCGTTTTGTTGCTCGCTGCACTACATGTCAAAAAGCTAAGTCACGACTCAATCCTCATGGTTTATATATGCCTTTGCCTGTACCTAGTGTTCCTTGGGAGGATATATCTATGGACTTTGTTTTAGGTTTACCTCGAACAAAGAAGGGGAGGGATAGCATATTTGTTGTCGTGGATAGATTCTCGAAAATGGCACACTTTATACCATGTCATAAAAGCGATGATGCTGTTAATGTTGCTGATTTGTTCTTTCGTGAAATTATTCGCTTGCATGGTGTGCCAAATACTATTGTTTCAGATCGTGATACTAAATTTCTTAGCCACTTTTGGAGATGTTTATGGGCTAAGTTGGGGACTAAACTGCTTTTTAGTACTACTTGTCACCCCCAAACTGATGGACAAACTGAAGTAGTCAATAGAACATTGTCTACTATGCTTAGGGCTGTTTTGAAGAATAATAAGAAAATGTGGGAAGAATGCTTGCCTCATATTGAATTTGCTTATAATCGTTCATTGCATTCTACTACTAAGATGTGCCCTTTTGAAATTGTGTATGGTTTCCTACCTCGTGCACCTATTGATTTGTTGCCTCTTCCATCTTCGGAGAAGGTTAATTTTGATGCTAAAGAACGTGCTGAATTGATTTTAAAAATGCATGAGTTAACTAAGGAAAACATTGAGCGTATGAATGCTAAATATAAACTTGCTGGAGATAAGGGTAGAAAACATGTTGTCTTTGCACCTGGTGATCTTGTTTGGTTACATTTGCGTAAGGATAGGTTTCCTAATTTGCGCAAATCAAAGCTAATGCCACGTGCTGATGGTCCATTTAAGGTGTTAGAGAAAATAAATGATAATGCATATAAACTTGAGCTGCCTGCAGATTTTGGGGTTAGTCCCACTTTTAACATTGCAGATTTGAAGCCTTATTTGGGTGAGGAAGATGAGCTTCCGTCGAGGACGACTTCATTTCAAGAAGGGGAGGATGATGAGGACATCAATACCATTGTTACATCCACAGCCCCTGCTGCTATAC
Source organism: Aegilops umbellulata (assembly GCA_032464435.1). Classification (NCBI taxonomy): domain Eukaryota; kingdom Viridiplantae; phylum Streptophyta; class Magnoliopsida; order Poales; family Poaceae; genus Aegilops; species Aegilops umbellulata. Next base: position 160,620,180 of record CP136056.1, on the reverse strand, counting down.
ATACTGGACCAATTACTAGAGCTCGCGCACGCCAATTAAATTACCAGGTACTTTCGTTTCTTGGTAATGATTCTAATGTTCATGAGAATATGATACTGCCTAAATTGGATACATTTGTTTTGCTTACAAGTGAAGGGCCTAGCTTGGAGAAGGATGAACATTGGAGCAAGAACACGCATGGAGTTGATGGCATGCGCAAGGGGATCAAGAACGGAGTTACAAGTGATGATTTCAGGACTTTGAAGCCACCATAAGGAGTGAATGAAGCCTTGGACGAAATATACAAGATGCCACTTCATAATATTCGTCCATAGGCTATTCTAGGTGCTGCGTCACCTTATTTTTGGGCCAGGCCCATGTAATTTCGAAATACTTAAGTATAGGCTATTTTTAGAGTCCGTATGTGTGGGGAAACAAGAGTTAGGGTTGGTTTCGGACCCCACCATCAGGGGCCACGAAATTCCCTCCTCTTCCTCCATATATACAGCCCTTAGGGCGTCGTTTAGACTTTGGGTTTTGTTTAGATCAAAAGTTCGCCATAGCTGCAACTTCGCGTACTTCGTTTGTGTTCAACGACCAGACCAAGGCGTCACAGAACCCCACCTTCGTTAATAAAGCTTTCCTCTTTTATTCGCAATATCCAGATTGCAATCTTAGTTTCTTGCTTGTTCTTCGTTTGCTCGCAGGAAACAGGCCCTCGTGGTCAGGTTGATCGTGCTCCGGCGTGGTCAATAACCCTCGGAAGTTGGTTTAGCGATTGCTAAGGCGCGACGTCTCGCACGATCGTAGTCGGATCGTCAAGGTCGACTCCCACAGAAACGATAGCGACCATCTCATCGAAAGATCGGGACACCTTTGCCTCTATCACCAGGTTTATCGCCTATTCAGGTTCCATCCGCAGGGAGTCCGGCTGAGGTTTCCACATACGGCCCCGAACCATGTGAGCAGGGTTCCCGAGACACCAAACAGGCGCCCGGTACACCGTGCCACGTGCCTACCGCAACACAGCCCACCCCTACGGTCAGCGCTGCGTGCGGCCCCCAGCATAGTACAAACACCAGAAACTACTTGCAACTCCTGGACAGAGGACAAGGGTGATTAAGAAGCCGAGAGAGTCAATTAAGGATGCCAATGTGTGGTAGTAACTGTTTCATGGATCACAAACACAGAACTCAGTTCCTGAGGACGGCTTCAATGAGACAACCCACCATGTACTCCTACATGGCCTCTCACCAATACCTTTACCAAATCGTGCTCACACACTTAGCTCACACACAGTAGGACATGTTCATCACCATTCCAATTCATTCCGATGAATCAGACCCGACTCAACTCTAAGCAGTAGCAGGCACAACAAACAAGCATGAATGAGTAGGCACATCAGGGCTCAAGCAACTCCTACTCATGCTAGTGGGTTTCATCTATTTACTGTGGCAATGACAGGTCATGCAAAGGATAAAGGGCTTCAGCTACCGCAGCAAGTAACACATGAATCGTTGTTGTCCTAATGCAGTAAAAGAGAGCAGGAGCGAGAGGGTGGGATTGTTTCAGAATGAACAAGGGGGTTTGCGTGCCTGGCACTTCCGAAGATAATATAGCTCTTCATCAGTGTCATCGATCTCATCGTCGAAACCACGTCTATCGAGAGGGGACAAACACCGGCAACAGAGAAGGAGAACACAATCAATGCAATGCACAATATGATGCATGATCATGACATGGTAAAATGCTGTGGTTTGAGCTAATGCATCTAGCAACAGGTTAAATGAAGTTGGTTTGAATCCCAAAATTCAAATTCAAACTTCATATGTGAAATTCAAATGTCATTTAATTGATTTGACCTGATCAGCAGGTATAAGTTGTTTAAACTTGCATTAAAATGGTACAGATGGAAAGATTGGATTTTTCTGATCATTTTTCATATATAACTTATTTGATTTGGAGCTACGGTTGATTTTCTATGAATTTTTGATGTTTTAGACATTTTCTGGAATTTCCTGAATAAGAATAAATCCAGAAAATCAATTACGGCGTCAGCATTGCGTCATGCTGACCTCAGCAGGTCAACAGACCCGGTCCAATTCAAACCTGACGCGTGGGTCCCGCGTGTCAGGCCATTAGTCTAACTAATATTTAGTTAACACTAATCCTAACCTAATTAACAGGCCGGCCCCACCTATCATGGACTCAGGGGGGAAGTCAACCGGGGCCCGCACGGGGTCAAAACGTGGTCAAAGGGGTCAAACTCGCCGGCGGCTCGACGCGGGCGAGGCCAGACGCGGCGGAGGGCTGCGGGTTTCGCGCTACGTGGACCAAAACGGCAGCCGAGGCCATCTACGGGAAGCTGGAGCTCACCCGCATCCAGTGCGGCATGCGGCGGCAGCAGGGATGGCCGGAACTCGCCGGAAACGAGCTCGGGGCGGCGCCGAAGTTCGGGTGACTGCGGGGTTGGTGCTAGGGTGTGCGGTAGAGCGAGTGAGTGTGTGGGTTAGGCTCCTGGGGGCCTCCTGAGCACGTTGACGCGCTCCGACGCGGGCGGCAGGAGCTGTGGCCGCGGCGGCGCCATGGCCGGCGGAGCCAAGCTCCCGGGCTCGACGGGAACGGTTGCTACGATGAGCTAGTGGGCATGGGAGTATGGGGGATCGGTAGAGGAGCTCACCGCGAGTCTTCTGGTGCAGCCGTCGAGCTCGGGGAGGCACGGACGGCGACGTAATGACGATGGCGATCTGACGGCCGTGCGCGGGGAAGATGGGTCGGTGGCGAGGCAACAGAGCATCCGGCGATGCGTGGCTCCACGAGGGGGTCGAGGGCGAAGTGGCGGAGCTTCTGGGCGTGGAGAGAGGTTGAGGAGGAGGTGGTGGCTACGGTGAACGGCGTCGGTGGCGACGAGCTCCGCTCCGGCTACGCGGAGCAGAGAGCAGAGGAGGGGAAGGAGTCCAGGGAGAAGTGAGAGGGGTCAGGGGAGTGTGTGGCGCCCCCAGGGCGTCGAGGAAGCGGCGGGAAGCAGGAGGTGGCCCGGCGCGTGGCCAGCATGCGACGGCACGCGCCCTCCTGCCCACTGGCAGGAGGTTGGGGACGACTGGCACCTGGGCCTGCTGGGCTGGGCCACCCAGCTAGGGTGTTGGGCCGGTTGGTGGGCGCTCGGTAAGGGCCTGGTAAGTCTTCTGCCTTTGAATTTGTTTCTTTTTTCTACTTTTGCAATTTGTTTTTGATTTAGTAAAAACACCAAATCATTTCTATAAATTCTAAAATTTATTATGGGCAATAACTGAATTTTCTCATAGGCCCTTCGCTATTTTCAGAATTGTTGGAGCATTTAACAATATGTATATCAATTAAATGCCCCAATTCAAATACTTTATGAATTAATTCAAATATCCAGAATGGCCTGAAAATATTTGCATCATTTTTGGCAGAGATTTTCACCTTTAACAAAAATCATGAACATTTTCAAAGGCATTTTGGGTTCTTTGAAAAAAAAATTATTTGAACCTATTTGATTTCTTTTAGGTGCTAGGGTTTGATCAATCCCCATTTCAACTTTCTGAGAAATTTAAACATGATGACATGAATGCCTTAATGCAACTAATGACAAGCAAATTCTAGGGCTGTGACACCACGTGCGTCATACCTGACGACCAAGGACCTGATGAAGTTATACAATGAGGATGTGCTTGTGAAGGGAAAGATTTATTTGGAAACTTACAAATTTGGGAAGCTGCCGGTTAGTTCATCTGAGTTTTGAATATCAGTTTTTTTAAAAGGTGCAGCCATTATAAATCTGAACTTTTATAGTACTCACATGTGTACTTCTGTTTGCCTCTTGTCTTATTTTGTAGTGGAAGGCGTCAGGTGATATTGTGCACAACCGTCCTGTTGCAGTTAAACGTGACAGCTCCGATGCGGGACCTAGCACTCATGCTAGGTTTTATGAGCCTATATGTAGCCAGCTTCCTGCTTGTGATGATGAGGTGCCGCGTAGTCGTGGTTTCATGGCTCGACAGATGTTGGATAATAGAAGCTCTTCTAAACAGACATTTGTTGGCGGCAAAAACACGAGGAGATTGATGAGCTTCTTCTAAAGGTTTTGAAGTTGACTGAAGATTTGCCAACCACCGGTGACAGGTTGAGGACAGTTGCTGGTTTTTTCCCTATTGGCCATGGCCCACGAGATGAAGATATTGTTGTTGCTCACAATTTTGATTGTGGCGTGATTGAAAGCCTGAAGATTGCAGTGACGAATGTTCGGTCTTTGTATGCTCAATTGAGACATTCACAAGAGGAAAAATGCGGTCGGTATGAGAAGGATGCTGGGCATATTTTGGATGAAATGAGCCGTCAGGACGTTGGTGTTGGCGCTGATAATGTATGCTCAAGGTTTTTTGTGGTTTTGAACCTCTTTTGTGTACTATGTGGACTGCTCCTCACTTTTCATGTTTTTTGTGATAGGCTGGAGTGGAATCTTCTGGTGTCCATGGAACTAGGGACGATGGAATTGGTCAGGTCCATGTACTTCTGCTATGTCCGTTCTGCCACGCGTCTCTCTTCTTAAACTTGCACTTGTTGCTTTCCATTTTTATTGTATTTTTTTGTGTACTTCGCGGTTATGAAGTGTGTATTGCTTGTGCATATTTGAAGTTTTTTCTTTTTTGGTCGTTACCAACTTATATTTTGTTTTTGGTTTGTTCTATGCCTGTAGACTGGTGATGCTGCTTGTGATGTGCACAAAGAGACCTACGATGGCTCTGGGAAGGATGAGGTCTTGGCTGATGCATCGCCCCCTCCAGATGTTGTAGCTGATAAGGTATAGTTGTTTTACTTGTTCTATTATTGTGTTGTAATATAATTTTTTGTTTGTTGTTGTTGTAAACTTTATGTATGCTGTTATGTTCACTCGTATGCATTTTTATTTACATATTTTTAGCTGCAATAATTTTACATGTGTGAGCTTCAGTGTTTGACTGAAGTGAACTGCATTCCTTTTTTTGCATGCGTGTCCATAATGTTTTACATAAGTGAGCTTCAATATTTAACATAACTGAACTGCGTCGTTTGACAAAGTGTACTGCAGTTCTTTTTTACGTATATGTGGGTTGAAGTTGTAGTTGTTTTGATACACGTGGGTTGCAGTTGCTGTTGTGTTAATTATCCCCTCGCTCATTTTTGTGTTATTGTGTGTTTTTAATCTTTCCACAACCTGGAGAAAAAAACGTGGAAGTTCACGTTGATCTGAATCACGGCGGTTGTGCTATTGATGGTGGTGGCAATGTTGGTGCTTCTGCATCGGTAGTTGTCAACCGTGCAGACGCTTCTGTAGCTCAAGAATACCATGATGATCTTTCCCCAGTTGGCATGAAGACTCTGATTTTGTCATTGAAAAGCCGCTGGAGAATGTCGTCCCTGCTGTTAGTGTTGTTGCTTCCCCTGATTGTCTGGTGGCCAACAATGTTCCTGAAGTATCGATAATTGAGCCTCATGTAGCTGAAGTATCTAAGGACGTTGCGGTTGACCAGACTGTTGTAAATCCAGAGAATGCTGATGTTGCTGCAGAAGGGAAGTCCAGTGAGGTTGTGGTGGATTCGTGGCAATCTGTCCAAGAAAATCTTTTGTTGAGCTTTGAAGAACAACAACATGAAGACTCTGACACTGAAGGCAAGAGTTTTCTTTTCCAACAGTGCAGTTGAATTTTTTCTCATTTCATTTTTTGTTTAATTACTATGGTATATGTATTAGATGTTTAATGATAAGTGAAACTTGATCTTTTGTTTATGATTTTCAAAATAGTTAGCAGAATTTCCTTATCTTAATATTTGAACTTCATTATTTTGGATAAGTGAACTTCATCTTTTTATTACAGATGACGAACTTCCTGTTGTGACACCGTCGAGCATTGATCCAGCTCTTCTGAAAAGATACAATGAGTTGTACGCTGCTGTTACGAGGGTTCGGAAGGACAAGAAGAAGAAGTATGGTTTTTTAGAAATTGTTTTGTTCATATGTATTTTCTAAATTTGGTTTTTAGCCCTTTTTCTTTGTTGCTATTTTTTTAGTATCTTATGTTTTCAGTTTTTCATGAAAAATTCAGGGACATGATTGCTTTTAAAACTGAGTTGGGTGATATTAACATTGGCGAAGTTGGTCAACCCTTTTGGGATAAAGGGATGCTCACTACAAGACTTGTAGATCTTGGGGTTTCTTTGCTGGTAGATAAGTTTAAGGGATCTCCGACAATGGTTGTCCCGTACCATATTTGTGTAAGAATGCAGATTTTTTTGATTTTCTTTTTTTATTTCGTGTGACGGACATGTTTCCTTGAGCACTATTTGATTTTGGGTTTTGTATTGGCAGACAAATATTTGGAATGGTGGTACTGTAGGCAGATGTGTTAAAATGGTGTTCTCTTCAAAAGCCGAGGAGCGTGTTGATAAAAAGGATATGGTGAGTAACGTTTTTATGTGTCGAAGACTATATTTTTTGCGTGTTTGTTATTACAGTGTTATGTTTCTTCTTCTTATTTTAATTTTATTTATTTATTCGTGCTTTGAACAGGTCCTTTTTGCTACTTTTGATCCACCAGATACAAGGGATGGCATTGGTCATTATTGTGTAGTTGCGTTAAATGTGAAAGAAAGGCGGTTTGAATTTCTTGACTCGCTCAATAAACCTGGCAGCCCAGGTGCGATCAGGGTTTTTAAGAGGATGGTTAAAAATATCAAGCGTGCATGGAAAGAAGCAAGCTCAAGTTCTGATGAGCCGCTAAATCCTCCTATGCTTGATAGATTTGTGTTGAAACATGTCATTGTCCCAATGCAGCCTAATGGGTGTGTTCCGTACAGCCCCTCTTCACTATACTGCTCAAGTTTTTTTAATTTTTCATGTTTGTGGAACTGATGTTTTTTATTCTTTTACTGCAGGCATGATTGTGGATTCTATATGTTTCAATTCCTGCAGACTTGGGATGGTGTTCGAGTTGCTCAGTTTGGGGTGGAGCACATTGGCTACATCAGAAAGGCCATGCTCTATAGTTGGCTCACATCGAGAAAGTGTTCACTTGATTTAACATCACTTTTAATTTTTGCAGATAAAGGTTGTTTTAGTGAACTTCTTTATCCTTCCTTTATTTATTTTTTGCCTACTGCTTGCTTCTGGTTCATACGGGATTTTTTAATAGTTTGTTTAGTTACGTTCATGATTTAGATTGTATGTGTTTTTATTTGTTGTGTTAGTGAGTTGCATTTTTTATTTTTTGGGCAAGTGAGCCGCATTGTTCTTTACAGGTGGGCTGCATTGTTGTATACATTTTTTTTAATTCTGCATTGCTGCGGACAAGTGGACTGCATTGCTGTAGACAATTGTGCTGGATTCTATTCTTTAGTGAACTGCATTATTTAATTTTAATGAGTTTTCTGTTTTTTGTATTTTTTTGTGCTGAGTGTTTCCATGTTTTTTCTTTCACGGTTTTAGGTTTTGATGGGTTGTTTCATGAAGGTTGTACGTCACTGTTTGAATCCCAGGGTTCTGATGTGGTTATCGAGGATTGCGCCATTGAAATCTCTCCTGATAATTCTGGTTCTTTGGCTGGAGATGGTTTGAACACAGTTGTGGCGTCTGGACCTGATGCTGGAAGTGTTTCTTGCCCTAGCTCCCCATGTGATGTGTTTGATGTTGTTGATGATGATTTTGTTACGCCGTGTCCTCGCGTCACGAGGACACGGAGTGCAGCAATTAATCGTCCTCCTGTGGATGATGTTGAAGTTTTTTCGAAGAAGAGGGCAGGTGAGAGGGATTTTAAGTTGAGATGCTCTATAGAGAAATTAAAGCCTCCGAGGTTCAAATATATTGATGAGGCGAGGAAAATAAAGGATCTTGTTCTCAGCAAAGAATTTGTTACCAAATACCACGAGTATGTTTTTATGTGTGTGCCCTTGATTCTTTTTGTGTGTTTTGTTTTTAATTTTAATTTCATTGATCCCATTTTCTGTATGTTTACTGCAGGAATGCGTTCTTTATGGTGAACAGTCCTTTTGGTAATCTTCATACTTACAATGTTGACTATATCTATAATACATTTGGCAAAGGAGCTTTAATGGATTCGTATCTCATGGATTTTGTCATCAAGTACTGGAAGCAATACGCTGAAATGGGTTTAGTTTATCATTCTGGTGAACCTGTGCTACTCTCACCCTTATTTATCACGGTAAACGTGTGCTGTCATTTTTTCTATTCGTATTGGTTTTTTTATGTCCATGCCTGCATGCACTGTTTATTCTTTTTTTCATGTCCTTTCTTTGTTCTTTTTTCTTTGCAGTATGTTCTTCAGATGGAAACATTTGTGAAGAAAGATGAGGAAGGAAACCCTGTGTTGCTAGTTTCGCATAGCACGTTTGTTTTAGAAGATGCAGTTAACCAGTTCAAGGTTTTTGTGAGTGACGACGTAAACCTGTTGGATGCAAAACTGGTAAGTTCATTGTTTACCGTTGTTTATTTTTCTGGTTTGTTGTATTTCTTTTTATAGTTAATTTTTTGGAGCAGTGGTTCTAGTGCTACGTGTCGAAATAAGTTTTCATTTTTTGTTTTTTTGATGTGAACAGATTATGATGCCGCGCTCCAAGGATGGTCATTATTCCTTATACACGATGAACTAGCATCGCGAGACGTTTGATATCCATGACACTAGGAAGTACACTAGCCATCCTGATGTCATGACAAAGTGGCGCAGGAGTGATTACCATTCAGATTGCAGTGAAGTGGTATGTCATTTTTTCTTGCCAAGTTCAAAGCTTTTTTGTGTTTCTCCTACTGCATTTTTTGGATAAACTGCACATGCAATGTTAGCACACATAGTACCACACTTATTTTATGTAGTGCATTGCAACATACGCGTGACAGAACTGCATTTTTCTCAGACCCCCCGTAATCCATGTAAAAAAGGAGATAAAAGGAAATGACCTCATGTGCATTTAAAAGAGGGACTGTATAGACGTCGAAAACAACTTTTGTATCTGAATCGTAATTTGATCTATGGTGTGTGTTATTTTTACATTGTGCTTCCTTTTTTTTGCCAGATGAGGAGGATGACTCAGTTGCTGAAGGCGATTTATGGTGAAAAATGTGTAAATGTAAGAACCACCCTGACTGGGTTAAATTGGCAGAGAAGCCCTCTTACCCGGTCGTGCCAGCACAGGGAGCAAACGAGTGCGGAATCTATGTTCTGAGGGTGACGCAGTTGTATGACGACCAATGTTCAGTTGAGAAAATTATCAAAACCGACGTCAAACCTTCTCTGTTTTTCTTCTTTTTCTTGCAACTTTTTTTTTACTATTTTTACCTTTTCACTTTTTGTTCTTTATGACAATCTTTTTATTTAATCACTGTCTGCATTTTTTTTTAATTTTCTTTTTTCAGCCTGCTGTTGAAGATTGGAAGGCGGAGTACATGTTCCAGCTGCTGTTCAATCCCTCGAACATGTTGTGTTATGAAGACATGCCGCTTGAGCTACGAGACCTGATTTCGGATCTTGGGCTTACTTCCCTATCGCAATCGCAGACGCAGTCGCATACGCAGTAATAATCTACATTTGTAAAAACCCTTTGTATGGACAGGAACTAGGGGTTCATGTTGTGTGCTGTGTGGTGTGTAAGGTGTGTAATGTAAGAAAAGACGTTTGTTTTACTGTTTGTTGTGATTCTCGTCTGCTCTTTTTGCAGCAGTCTTTTATGGACGAATTTGTATCTGTATGTGTATTTTATATAAATAATTCATATAGTATATATATGTGTATATTTTTATTTTTTTCTTGACTTACACGTTCTATGTGAATTTGGCATTTTGACACGATTATGTTTATCTTATGTGTCCCATTTTTAACCGCATTGCATGTGATACAGAACTTCTTCGTCCAAGAAAAGCACTGCATTTTTGTCTACAAGTTTGTGCTGCAATCTATTTTTTTCATGTACTTTTTTACCGCAGACCCTGCATTCATGTGTGTATCCTGGAACTTCGTTGCTTTATGATACTGCATTGCTTTGCCTAGCCAGGTGAAGTGCGTTGCTTTATGATACTGCACTCCTTTTTTTCTGCCTAAACTAGGTGCACTGCTTTTTTGCATATCCAAGTGCACTGCTTTTTTTGCCTATCCTTTAGTTGGTTATATTTTTATTGTTTTTGTTTTTGTAAGGTATGAGGGGGGGCCCCCATTTTTTTGGTTGACTATATATTTTGTATTTTGCTATTTGTATTCCATGTACTTAACGTACGACGTGCGTTAGCGCGAGGCCGAGCAGGGGGTGGGGAGGGGGGTCCCCCCTCCCCACCCGCCGTGCGAGGCTGAGCCTGGAATGAGCCGGAGCAGGCGGCGACGCGGCGTGCCGCGGCGCAGCATGCGCACGCGAGTCCGTCACATCCGTGCGCCTCCCTGTCTATCTTAGGGGTGTGGCTCTGGGGTTGCGTGCGTCCTATTGTTGGGAAAAACAGAATGTCCGCACTGCGCCTGTCAACCAAGCGCACTGCGTGCGTTAGCGCGAGGCCTAGCAGGGGGTGGGGAGGGAGGTCGTGACCCCCCTCCCCACCCCCCTGCGAGGCCGAGCCTGGAACGAGCCGGAGCAGGCGTCGACGCGGCGTGCCGAGGCGCCGCATGCGCAGGCGAGTCCATCACTCTCATGCGCCTCCCTGTCTATCTTAGGGGTGTGGCTCTGAGGTTGCGTGCGTCCTATTCTTGAGAAAAACAGAAGGTCTGCACTACACCTGTCAACCAAGCGCAGTGCGTGCGTTAGCGCGAGGCCGAGCAAGGGGTGGGGAGAGGGGTCATGACCCCCCTACCTTCCCACCCCCAGCGAAGCCAAGCCTGGAACGAGCCGGAGCAGGCGGCCACGGCGCCGCATGCGTAGGCGAGTCCATCACAACCGTGCGCCTCCCTGTCTATCTTAGGGGTTTGGCTCTGCGGTTGCGTGCGTCCTATTGTTTGGAAGACAGAATGTCCGCACTGCACCAATCAACCAAGTGCACTGCGTGTGTTAGCGCGACGTCAAGCAGGGGGTGGGGAGGGGGGTCGTGAGCCCCCTCCCCACCCCCCTTGCGAGGACGAGCCTGGAACGCGCCGAAGCTGGAGGCGACGCGGCGTGCCGCGGCGCCGCATGTTCAGGCGAGTCCGTCACACCCGTGCGCCTCCCTGTCAATCTTAGGGGTGTGGCTTTGGAGTTGCGTGCGTCCTACTGTTGGAAAAACAGAATGTCCGCACTGCGCCTGTCAACCAAGTGCACTGCATGCGTTAGCGTGAGGCCGGGCAGGGGGAGGAGAGGGGGGTCGTGACCCCCCCTCCCCACCCCCCCCACTGCGAGGCCGAGCCTGGAATGAGCCGCTGCAGGCGGCGACACGGCGTGTCGCGGCGCCGCATGAGCAGGCGAGTCCGTCAGACCTGTGCGCTTCCCTGTCTATCTTAGGGGTGTGGCTCTGGGGTTGCGTGCGTCCTATTGTTGGGAAAAACAGAATGTCCGCACTGCGCCTGTCAACCAAGCGCACAGCATGCGTTAGCGCGAGGCCGAGCAGGGGGTGGGGAGGGGGGTCGTGACCCCCCTACCCCACCTGTGAGGCCGAGCCTGGAACACGCTGGAGCAGGCGGCGACGCGGCGTGCCGCCGCGCCGCATGCGCAGGCGAGTCCATCACACCCGTGTGCCTCCCTGTCTATCTTAGGGGTGTGGCGCTGGGGTTGCGTGCGTCCTATTATTGGAAAAAAACAGAATGTCCGCACTGCGCCTGTCAACCAAGCGCACTGCATGCGTTAGTGCGAGGCCGAGCAGGGGCTGGGGAGGGGGTGTCGTGACCCCCCTCCCCACCCCCCTACGAGGCCGAGCCTGGAACGAGCCGGAGCAAGCGGCGACGCGGCGTGCCGTGGCGCCGCATGCGCAGGCGAGACTGTCAAACCCGTGCGCCTCCCTGTCTATCTTAAGGGTGTGGCTATCGGGTTGCGTGTATCCTATTGTTGGGAAAAACAGAATGTCCGCACTCCGCTTGTCAACCAAGCGCACTGCGTGCGTTAGCGCGAGGCCGAGCATGGGGTGGGGAGGGGGGTCGTGACCCCCCTCCCCACCCCACCTGCGAGGCCGGGCCTGGACCGCGCCGGAGCAGGCGGTGACGTGCCGTCCCGCGGCGCCGCATGCGCAGGCGAGTCCGTCACACCCGTGCGCCGCCCTGTCTATCTTAGGGGTGTGGCTCTGGGGTTGCGTGCGTCCTATTGTTGGGAAAAACAGAATGTCCGCATTGCGCCTGTTAACCAAGCGCACTTCATGCGTTAGCGTGAGGCCAAGCAGGGGGTGGGGAGGGGGGGTCGTGACCCCCCTCCCCACCCCCTGCAAGGGCGAGCCTAGTACGCGCTGGAGCAGGCGGCGACGCGGCGTGCCGCGGCGCCGCATGCGCAGGCGAGTCCGTCACGCCCGTGAGCCTCCCTGTCTATCTTACGGGTCTGGGTTGTGACCCCCCTCCCACCCCCTGTTAGGCCGAGCCTGGAACGTGCTGGAGCAGGCGGCGACGTGGCGTGCCGCAGCGCCGCATGCGCAGGCGAGTCTGTCACACCCGTGCGCCTCCGTGTCTATCTTTGGGGTGTGTTTCTGGGGTTGCGTGCGTCCTATTGTTGGGAAAACAGAATGGCCGCATTGCGCCTGTCAACCAAGCGCACTGCATGCGTTAGCGCGAGGCCGAGCAGGGGGTGGGGAGGGAGGGTCTTGACCCCCCTACACCCCCCTGCGAGGCCGAGCCTGGAACGAGCCGGAGCAGGCGGCGACACGGCATGCCGCGGCGTCGCATGCGCAGGCGAGTCCGTCACACCCATGCAGCTCCATGTCTATCTTAGGGTTGTGGCTCTGGGGTTGCATGCGTCCTATTGTTGGGAAAAACACAATGTCCGCACTGCGCCTGTCAACCAAGCGCTCTGCATGCGTTAGCGCCAGGCCGAGCAGGGGGTGGGGAGGGGGTCGTGACCCCCCTCCCCACCCCCCCTGCGAGGCCGAGCCTGGAACGTGCCGGAGCAAGCGGCGACGCGGCGTGCCTTGGCGCCGCATGCGCAGGCGAGTCCGTCACACCCGTGCGCCTCCCTGTCTATCTTAGGGGTGTGGCTCTGGGGTTGCGTGCGTCCTATTGGTGGGTAAAATAGAATGTCCGCACTGCGCCTGTCAACCAAGAGCACTACATGTGTTAGCGGGAGGCCGAGCAGGGGGTGGAGAGGGGGTGTCGTGACTCCCCTTCCCACCCCCCTGCGAGGCCGAGCTAGGAATGAGCCGAAGCAGGCGGCGAGGCGGCGTGCCGCGGCGTTGCATGCGCAGGCGAGTCTGTCAAACCCGTGCGCCTCCGTGTCTATCTTAGTGGTGTGGCTCTGGTGTTGCGTGTGTCCTATTGTTGGGAAAAGCAGAATGTCCGCACTGCGCGTGTCAACCAAACGCACTGCATGCATTAGCGCGAGGCCGAGCAGGGGGTGGGGAGGGGGTATCGTGACCCCCCTCCCCACCCCCCTGCGAGGCCGAGCCTGGAACGAGCCGGAGCAGGAGGCGACACGGCGTGCCGCGGCGCCGCATGCGCAGGCGAGTCCGTCAAACCCATGCGCCTCCCTGTCTATCTTAGGGGTGTGGCTCTGGGGTTGTGTGCGTCCTTTTGTTGGAAAAAACAGAATGTCCGCACTGCGCCTGTCAACCAAGCGCACTGCGTGCATTAGCGCGAGGCCGAGCAGGGGGTGGGGAGGGGGTCGTGACCCCCCTCCCCACCCCCCTGTGAGGACGAGCCTGGAACGAGCCGGAGCAGGCGGCGACGCGGTGTGCCGCGGCGTCGCATGCGCAAGCGAGTCCATCAAACCCGTGCGCCTCCCTGTCTATCTTAGGGGTGTGGCTCTGGGGTTGCGTGTGTACTATTTGGGTAAAATAGAATGTCCGCACTGCGCGTGTCAACCAAGTGCACTGCGTGCGTTAGCGCGACATCGAGCAGGGGGTGGTGAGGGGGGCCCCCTCCCCACCCCCTGCGAGGCCAAGCCTGGAACGAGCCAGAGCACGCGGCGACGCGGCATGCCGCGGCGCCGCATGCGCAGGCGAGTCCGTCACACCTGTGCGCCTCCCTGTCTATCTTAGGGGTGTGGCTCTGGGGTTGCATGCGTCCTATTGTTGGGAAAAACACAATGTCCACACTGCGCCTGTCGACCAAGCGCACTACGTGCGTTAGCGCGAGGCAGAGCAGGGAGTGGGGAGGGGGGTCGTGACCCCCCTCCCCCCTGCGAGGACGAGCCTGGAACGAGCCGGAGCAGGAGGCGACGCGGCGTGCCGCGACGCCGCATGCGCAGGCGAGTCCGTCAAACCCGTGCGCCTCCCTGTCTATCTTAGGGGTGTGGCTCTGGGGTTGCGTGCGTCCTATTGTTGGGAAAAACACAATGTCCGCACTGCGCCTGTCAACCAAGCGCACTGCATGCGTTAGCGCGAGGCCGAGCAGGGGCTGGGGAGGGGGGTCGTGACCCCCCTCCCCACCCCCCTGCGAGGCCGAGCCATGAACGAGCCGGGGCAGGCGGCGACGCGGTGTGCCGCGGCGCTGCATCCGCAGGCGAGTCCGTCACACCCGTGCGCCTCCCTGTTTATCTTAGGGGTGTGGCTCTGGGGTTGCGTGCGTCCTATTGTTGGGTGAAATAGAATGTCCGCACTACGCCTGTCAACCAAGCGCACTACATGTGTTAGCGCGAGGCCGAGCAGGGGGTGGGGAGGGGGTGTCGTGACCCCCCTTCCCACCCCCCTGCGAGGCCGAGCCTGGAACGAGCCGAAGCAGGCGGCGACGCGGCGTGCCGCGGCGTCGCATGCGCAGGCGAGTCCGTCACACCCGTGCGCCTCCCTGTCTATCTTAGGGGTGTTGCTATGGGTTGCGTGCGTCCTAGTGTTGGAAAAAACAGAATGTCCGCACTGCGCCTGTCAACCAAGCGCACTGCGTGTGTTAGTGCGAGGCCGAGCCGGAGTGGGGAGGGGGGTCGTGACCCCCCTTCCCACCCCCTTGCAAGGCCGAGCCTGGAACGAGCCAAAGCAGGCGGCGACGCAGCGTGCCGTGGCGTCGCATGCGCAGGCGAGTCCGTCAAACCCGTGCGCCTCCGTGTCTATCTTAGTGGTGTGGCTCTGGGGTTGCGTGTGTCCCATTGTTGGGAAAAGCAGAATGTTCGCACTGCGCGTGTCAACCAAACGCACTGCATGCATTAGCGCGAGGCCGAGCAGGGGGTGGGGAGGGGGTATCGTGACCCCCCTCCCCACCCCCCCTGCGAGGCCGAGCCTGGAACGAGCCGGAGCAGGAGGCGACACGGCGTGCCACGGCGCCGCATGCGCAGGCGAGTCCGTCAAACCCGTGCGCCTCCCTGTCTATCTTAGGGGTGTGGCTCTGGGGTTGCGTGCGTCCTATTGTTGGGAAAAACAGAATGTCCGCACTGCGCCTGTCAACCAAGCGCGCTGCGTGCGTTAGCTCGAGGCCGAGCAGGGGGTGGGGAGGGGGTCGTGACCCCCCTCCCCACCCCCTGCGAGAACGAGCCTGGAACGAGCCGGAGCAGGCGGCGACGCGGCGTGCCGCGGCATCGCATGCGGAAGCGAGTCCGTCAAACCCGTGCGCCTCCCTGTCTATCTTAGGGGTGTGGCTCTGGGGTTGCGTGTGTACTATTTGGGTAAAATAGAATGTCCGCACTGCGCGTGTCAACCAAGTGCACTGCGTGCGTTAGCGCGACATTGAGCAGGGGGTGGTGAGGGGGTCCCCCTCCCCACCCCCTGCGAGGCCAAGCCTGGAACGAGCCAGAGCACGCGGCGACGCGGCTTGCCGCGGCGCCGCATGCGCAGGCGAGTCCGTCACACCCGTGCGCCTCCCTATCTATCTTAGGAGTGTGGCTCTGGGGTTGCATGCGTCCTATTGTTGGGAAAAACACAATGTCCGCACTGCGCCTGTCAACCAAGCGCACGACATGCGTTAGCGCGAGGCCGAGCAGTGGGTGGGGAGGGGGTCGTGACCCTCCTCCCCACCCCCCCTGCGAGGCCGTGCCATGAACGAGCCGGGGCAGGCGGCGACGCGGCGTGCCGCGGCGCCGCATGCGCAGGCGAGTCCGTCACACCCATGCGCCTCCCTGTCTATCTTAGGGGTGTGGCTCTGGGGTTGCGTGCGTCCTATTGTTGGGTAAAATAGAATGTCTGCACTGCGTTTGTCAACCAAGTGACTACATGGGTTAGCGCGAGGCCGAGCAGGGGGTGGGGAGGGGGTGTCGTGACCCTCCTCCCCACCCTCCTGCGAGGCCGAGCCTGGAACGTGCCGGAGCAGCAGGCGACGCGGCGTGCCGCGGCGCCGCATGCGCAGGCGAGTCTGTCACACCCGTGCGCCACCCTGTCTATCTTAGTGGTGTGGCTCTGGGGTTGCGTGCGTCCTATTGTTGGGAAAAACAGAGTGTTCGCACAGCGCCTGTCAACCAAGCGCACTGCGTGCGTTAGTGCGAGGCCGAGCCGTGGTGGGGAGGGGGGTCATGACCCCCCTTCCCACCCCCCTGCAGGGCCGAGCCTGGAACGAGCCGAAGCAGGCGGCGACGCGGCGTGCCGCGGCGTCGCATGCGCAGGCGAGTCCGTCAAACCCGTGCGCCACCGTGTCTATCTTAGGGGTGTGGCTCTGGGGTTGCGTGTGTCCTATTGTTGGTTAAAACAGAATATCCACACTGCCCCTGTCAACCAAGCGCACTGCATGCGTTAGAGCGAGGCCAACCCCCCCTCCCCACCCCCCCTTCGAGACCCAGCCTCGAACGAGCCGGAGCAGGCGAGTCCGTCACACCTGTGCGCCTCCCTGTCTATCTAAGGGGTGTGGCTCTGGGGTTGCGTGCATCCAATTGCTGGGAAAAACAGAATGTGCACACTGCGCCTGTCGACCAAGTGCACTACATGCGTTAGCGCGAGGCAGAGCAGGGAGTGGGGAGGGGGGTCGTGACCCCCCTCCCCCCTGCGAGGACGAGCCTGGAACGAGCCGGAGCAGGAGGCGACGCGGCATGCCGCGACGCCGCATGCGCAGGCGAGTCCGTCAAACCCGTGCGCCTCCCTGTCTATCTTAGGGGTGTGGCTCTGGGGTTGCGTGCGTCCTATTGTTGGGAAAAACACAATGTCCGCACTGCGCCTGTCAACCAAGCGCACTGCATGCGTTAGCGCGAGGCCGAGCAGGGGCTGGGGAGGGGGGTCGTGACCCCCTCCCCACCACCCTGCGAGGCCGAGGCATGAACGAGCCGGGGCAGGCGGCGATGCGGCGTGCCGCGGCGCCGCATCCACAGGCGAGTCCGTCACACCCGTGCGCCTCCCTGTTTATCTTAGGGGTGTGGCTCTGGGGTTGCGTGCGTCCTATTGTTGGGTAAAATAGAATGTCCGCACTGCGCCTGTCAACCAAGCGCACTACATGTGTTAGCGCGAGGCCGAGCAGGGGGTGGGGATCGTGACCCCCCTTCCCAACCCCCTGCGAGGCCGAGCCTGGAACGAGCCGAAGCAGGCGGCGACGCGGCGTGCCGCGGCGTCGCATGCGCAGGCGAGTCCGTCACACCCGTGCGCCTCCCTGTCTATCTTAGGTGTGTGGCTCTGGGTTGCGTGCGTCCTATTGTTGGAAAAAACAGAATGTCCGCACTACGCCTGTCAACCAAGCGCACTACGTGCGTTAGTGCGAGGCCGAGCCGGAGTGGGGAGGGGGGTCGTGACCCCCCCTTCCCACCCCCTTGCAAGGCCGAGCCTGGAACGAGCCAAAGCAGGCGGCGACGCGGCGTGCCGCGGCGTCGCATGCGCAGGCGAGTCCGCCAAACCCGTGCGCCTCCGTGTCTATCTTAGTGGTGTGGCTCTGGGGTTGCGTGTGTCCTATTGTTGGGAAAAACAGAATGTCCGCACTGCGCGTGTCAACCAAACGCACTGCATGCATTAGCGCGAGGCCGAGCAGGGGGTGGGGAGGGGGTATCGTGACCCCCTTCCCCACCCCCCTGCGAGGCCGAGCCTGGAACGAGCCGGAGCAGGTGGCGACGCGGCGTGCCGCGGCGCCGCATGCGCAGGCGAGTCCGTCAATCCCGTGCGCCTCCTTATCTATCTTAGGGGTGTGGCTCTGGGGTTGCGTGCGTCCTATTGTTGGGAAAAACAGAATGTCCGCACTGCGCCTGTCAACCAAGCGCACTGCGTGCGTTAGCGCGAGGCCGAGCAGGGGGTGGGGAGGGGGTGTCGTGACCCTCCTCTCCACCCTCCTGCGAGGCCGAGCCTGGAACGTGCGGGAGCAGCAGGCGACGCGGCGTGCCGCGGCGCCGCATGCGCAGGCGAGTCCGTCACACCCGGGCGCCTCCCTGTCTACCTTAGGGGTGTGGCTCTGGGGTTGCGTGTGTACTATTTGGGTAAAATAGAATGTCCGCACTGCGCGTGTCAACCAAGTGCACTGCGTGCATTAGCACGACGCCGAGCAGGGGGTGGTGATGGGGGCCCCCTTCCCACCCCGTGGGAGGCCGAGCCTGGAACGAGCCAGAGCACGCGGCGACGCGGCATGCCTTGGCGCCGCATGCGCAGGCGAGTCCGTCACACCCGTGCGCCTCCCTATCTATCTTAGGGGTGTGGCTCTGGGGTTGCATGCGTCCTATTGTTGGGAAAAACACAATGTCCGCACTGCGCCTGTCAACCAAGCGCACTGCATGCGTTAGCGCGAGGCCGAGCAGGGGGTGGGGAGGGGGTCGTGACCCCCTCCCCACCCCCCCTGCGAGGCCGTGCCATGAACGAGCCGGGGCAGGCGGCGACGCGGCGCGCCGCGGCGCCGCATGCGCAGGCGAGTCCGTCACACCCGTGCGCCTCCCTGTCTATCTTAGGGGTGTGGCTCTGGGGTTGCATGCGTCCTATTGTTGGGTAAAATAGAATGTCTGCACTGCGCCTGTCAACCAAGTGCACTACATGCGTTAGCGCGAGGCCGAGCAGGGGGTGGGGAGGGGGTGTCGTGACCCTCCTCTCCACCCCCCTGCGAGGCCGAGGCTGGAACATGCCGGAGCAGCAGGCGATGCGGCATGCCGCGGCGCCGCATGCGCAGGCGAGTCCGTCACACCCGTGCGCCTCCCTGTCTATCTTAGTGGTGTGGCTCTGGGTTGCGTGCGTCCTGTTGTTGGGAAAAACAGAATGTCCGCACTGCGCCTGTCAACCAAGCGCACTGCATGTGTTACTGCGAGGCCGAGCCGGGGTGGGGAGGGGGGTCGTGACCCCCCTTCCCACCCCCCTGCAAGGCCGAGCCTGGAACGAGCCGAAGCAGGCGGCGACGCGGCGTGCCGCCGCGTCGCATGCGCAGGCGAGTCCATCAAACCTGTGCGCTACCGTGTCTATCTTATGGGTGTGGCTCTGGGGTTGCGTGTGTCCTATAGTTGGGTAAAACAGAATGTTCACACTGCGCCTGTCAACCAAGCGCACTGCATGCGTTAGCGCGAGGCCGACCCCCCCTCGCCACCCCCCCTCCGAGACCCAGCCTCGAACGAGCCGGAGCAGGCGGCGAGGCGGCATGCCGCGGCGCCGGATGCACAGGCGAGTCCGTCACACCTGTGCGCCTCCCTGTCTATCTTAGGGGTGTGGCTCTGGGGTTGCGTGCATCCTATTGCTGGGAAAAACAGAATGTCCACACTGTGCCTGTCGACCAAGCGCACTGCGTGCGTTTGCGCGAGGCCGAGCAGGGAGTCGGGAGGGGGGTCGTGACCCCCCTCCCCACCTGCGAGGACGAGCCTGGAACGAGCCGGAGCAGGAGGTGACGCGGCGTGCCGCGACGCCACATGCGCAGGCGAGTCCGTCAAACCCGTGCGCCTCCCTATCTATCTTAGGGGTGTGGCTCTGGGGTTGCGTGCGTCCTATTGTTGGGAAAAACAGAATGTCCGCACTGCGCCTGTCAACCAAGCGCACTGCGTGCGTTAGCGCGAGGCCGAGCAGGGGGTGGGGAGGGGGTGTCGTGACCCTCCTCTCCACCCCCCTGCGAGGCCGAGCCTGGAACGTGCCGGAGCAGCAGGCGACGCGGCGTGCCGCGGCGCCGCATGCGCAAGCGAGTCCGTCACACCCGGGCGCCTCCCTGTCTACCTTAGGGGTGTGGCTCTGGGGTTGCGTGTGTACTATTTGGGTAAAATAGAATGTCCGCACTGCGCGTGTCAACCAAGTGCACTGCGTGCATTAGCACGACGCCGTGCAGGGGGTGGTGAGGGGGCCCCCTCCCCACCCCGTGCGAGGCCGAGCCTGGAACGAGCCAGAGCAAGCGGCGACGCGGCATGCCTTGGCGCCGCATGCGCAAGCGAGTCCGTCACACCCGTGCGCCTCCCTATCTATCTTAGGGGTGTGGCTCTGGGGTTGCATGCGTCCTATTGTTGGGAAAAACACAATGTCCGCACTGCGCCTGTCAACCAAGCGCACTGCATGCGTTAGTGCGAGGCCGATCAGGGGGTGGGGAGGGGGTCGTGACCCCCTCCCCACCCCCCCTGCGAGGCCGTGCCATGAACGAGCCGGGGCAGGCGGCGACACGGCGTGCCGCGGCGCCGCATGCGCAGGCGAGTCCGTCACACCCGTGCGCCTCCCTGTCTATCTTAGGGGTGTGGCTCTGGGGTTGCATGCGTCCTATTGTTGGGTAAAATAGAATGTCCGCACTGCGCCTGTCAACCAAGTGCACTACATGCGTTAGCGCAAGGCCGAGCAGGGGGTGGGGAGGGGGTGTCGTGACCCTCCTCTCCACCCCCCTGCGAGGCCGAGCCTGGAACATGCCGGACCAGCAGGCGATGCGGCGTGCCGCGGTGCCGCATGCGCAGGCGAGTCCGTCACACCCGTGCGCCTCCCTGTCTCTCTTAGTGGTGTGGCTCTGGGTTGCGTGCGTCCTGTTGTTGGGAAAAACAGAATGTCCGCACTGCGCCTGTCAACCAAGCGCACTACATGTGTTAGTGCGAGGCCGAGCCGGGGTGGGGAGGGGGGTCGTGCCCCCCTTCCCACCCACCTGCAAGGCCGAGCCTGGAACGAGCCGAAGCAGGCGGCGACGCGGCGTGCCGCCGTGTCGCATGCGCAGGCGAGTCCATCAAACCCGTGCGCTACCGTGTCTATCTTAGGGGTGTGGCTCTGGGGTTGCGTGTGTCCTATAGTTGGGTAAAACAAAATGTTCACACTGCGCCTGTCAACCAAGCGCACTGCATGCGTTAGCGCGAGGCCGACCCCCCCTCCCCACCCCCCCTCCGAGACCCAGCCTCGAACGAGCCGGAGCAGGCGGCGAGGCGGCATGCCGCGGCGCCGGATGCACAGGCGAGTCCGTCACACCTGTGCGCCTCCCTGTCTATCTTAGGGGTGTGGCTCTGGGGTTGCGTGCATCCTATTGCTGGGAAAAACAGAATGTCCACACTGCGCCTGTCGACCAAGCGCACTGCGTGCGTTTGCGCGAGGCCGAGCAGGGAGTGGGGAGTGGGGTCGTGACCCCCCTCCCCCCCTGCGAGGACGAGCCTAGAACGAGCCGGAGCAGGAGGCGACGCGGCGTGCCGCGACGCCGCATGCGCAGGCGAGTCCGTCAAACCCGTGCGCCTCCCTGTCTATCTTAGGGGTGTGGCTCTGGGGTTGCGTGCGTCCTATTGTTGGGAAAAACAGAATGTCCGCACTGCGCCTGTCAACCAAGCGCACTGCGTGCGTTAGCGCGAGGCCGAGCAGGGGGTGGGGAGGGGGTCGTGACCCCCCTCCCCACCCCCCTGCGAGGCCGAGCCTGGAACGAGCCGGAGCAGGCGGCGACGCGGCGTGCCGCGGCGTCGCATGCGCCGGCGAGTCCGTCAAACCTGTGCCCCTCCCTGTCTATCTTAGGGGTGTGGCTCTGGGGTTGCGTGTGTCCTATTTGGGTAAAACAGAATGTCCGCACTGCGCGTGTCAACCAAGTGCACTGCGTGCGTTAGCGCGACGCCGAGCAGGGGGTGGTGAGGGGGACCCCCCTCCCCACCCCCTGCGAGGCCGAGCCTGGAACGAGCCAGAGCACGCGGCGACGTGGCATGCCGCGGCGCCGCATGCGCAGGCGAGTCCGTCACACCCGTGCGCCTCAATATCTATCTTAGGGGTGTGGCTCTGGGGTTGCATGCGTCCTATTGTTGGGAAAAACACAATGTCCGCACTGCGCCTGTCAACCAAGTGCACTGCATGCGTTAGCGCGAGGCCGAGCATGGGGTGGGGAGGGGGTCGTGACCCCCTCCCCACCCCCCCTGCGAGGCCGTGCCATGAACGAGCCGGGGCAGGCGGCGACGCGGCGTGCCGCGGCGCCGCATGCGCAGGGGAGTCCGTCACACCCGTGAGCCTCCCTGTCTATCTTAGGGGTGTGGCTCTGGGGTTGCATGCGTCCTATTGTTGGGTAAAATAGAATGTCCGCACTGCGCCTGTCAACCAAGTGCACTACATGCGTTAGCGCGAGGCCGAGCAGGGGGTGGGGAGGTGGTGTCGTGACCCTCCTCTCCACCCCCCTGCGAGGCCGAGGCTGGAACATGCCGGAGCAGCAGGCGATGCGGCGTGCCGTGGCGCCGCATGCGCAGGCGAGTCCGTCACACCCGTGCGCCTCCCTGTCTATCTTAGTGGTGTGGCTCTAGGTTGCGTGTGTCCTGTTGTTGGGAAAAACAGAATGTCCGCACTGCGCCTGTCAACCAAGCGCACTGCATGTGTTAGTGCGTGGCCGAGCCGGGGTGGGGAGGGGGTCGTGACCCCCCTTCCCACCCCCCTGCAAGGACGAGCCTGGAACGAGCCGAAGCAGGCGGAAACGCGGCGTGCCGTCGCGTCGCATGCGCAGGCGAGTCCATCAAACCCGTGCGCTACCGTGTCTATCTTAGGGGTGTGGCTCTGGGGTTGCGTGTGTCCTATAGTTGGGTAAAACAGAATGTTCACACTGCGCCTATCAACCAAGCGCACTGCATGCGTTAGCGCGAGGCCGACCCCCCTCCCCACCCCCCCTCCGAGACCCAGCCTTGAACGAGCCGGAGCAGGCGGCGAGGCGGCATGCCGTGGCGCCGGATGCACAGGCGAGTCCGTGACACCTGTGCGCCTCCCTGTCTATCTTAGGGGTGTGGCTCTGGGGTTGCGTGCATCCTATTGCTGGGAAAAACAGAATGTCCACACTGCGCTTGTCGACCAAGCGCACTGTGTGCGTTTGCGCGAGGCCGAGCAGGGAGTGGGGAGGGGGGTCGTGACCCCCCTCCCCCCCTGCGAGGACGAGCCTGGAACGAGCCGGAGCAGGAGGCGACGCGGCGTGCCGCGACGCCGCATGCGCAGGCGAGTCCGTCAAACCCGTGCGCCTCCCTGTCTATCTTAGGAGTGTGGCTCTGGGGTTGCGTGCGTCCTATTGTTGGGAAAAACAGAATGTCCGCACTGCGCCTGTCAACCAAGCGCACTGCGTGCGTTAGCGCGAGGCCGAGCCTGGAACTTGCCGGAGCAGCAGGCGACGCGGCGTGCCGCGGCGCCGCATGCGCAGGCGAGTCCGTCACACCCGGGCGCCTCCCTGTCTACCTTAGGGGTGTGGCTCTGGGGTTGCGTGTGTACTATTTGGGTAAAATAGAATGTCCGCACTGCGCATGTCAACCAAGTGCACTGCGTGCATTAGCACGACGCCGAGCAGGGGGTGGTGAGGGGGCCCCCTCCCCACCCCGTGCGAGGCCGAGCCTGGAACGAGCCAGAGCACGCGGCGACGCGGCATGCCTTGGCGCCGCATGCGCAAGCGAGTCCGTCACACCCGTGCGCCTCCCTATCTATCTTAGGGGTGTGGCTCTGGGGTTGCATGCGTCCTATTGTTGGGAAAAACACAATGTCCGCACTGCGCCTATCAACCAAGCGCACTGCATGCGTTAGCGCGAGGCCGAGCAGGGGGTGGGGAGGGGGTCGTGACCCCCTCCCCACCCCCCCTGCGAGGCCGTGCCATGAACGAGCCGGGGCAGGCGGCGACGCGGCGTGCCGCGGCGCCGCATGCGCAGGCGAGTCCGTCACACCCGTGCGCCTCCCTGTCTATCTTAGGGGTGTGGCTGTGGGGTTGCATGCGTCCTATTGTTGGGTAAAATAGAATGTCCGCACTGCGCCTGTCAACCAAGTGCACTACATGCGTTAGCGCGAGGCCGAGCAGGGGGTGGGGAGGGGGTGTCGTGACCCTCCTCTCCACCCCCCTGCGAGGCCGAGGCTGGAACATGCCGGAGCAGCAGGCGATGCGGCGTGCCGCGGCGCCGCATGCGCAGGCGAGTCCGTCACACCCGTGCGCCTCCCTGTCTATCTTAGTGGTGTGGCTCGGGGTTGCGTGCGTCCTGTTGTTGGGAAAAACAGAATGTCCGCACTGCGCCTGTCAACCAAGCACACTGCATGTGTTAGTGCGAGGCCGAGCCGGGGTGGGGAGGGGGGTCGTGACCCCCCTTCCCACCCCCCTGCAAGGCCGAGCCTGGAACGAGCCGAAGCAGGCGGCGACGCGGCGTGCCGCCGCGTCGCATGCGCAGGCGAGTCCATCAAACCCGTGCGCTACCGTGTCTATCTTAGGGGTGTGGCTCGTGTGTTGCGTGTGTCCTATAGTTGGGTAAAACAGAATGTTCACACTGCGCCTGTCAACCAAGCGCACTGCATGCGTTAGCGCGAGGCCGACCCCCCCTCCCCACCCACCCTCCGAGACCCAGCCTCGAACGAGCCGGAGCAGGCGGCGAGGCGGCATGCCGCGGCGCCGGATGCACAGGCGAGTCCGTCACACCTGTGCGCCTCCCTGTCTATCTTAGGGGTGTGGCTCTGGGGTTGCGTGCATCCTATTGCTGGAAAAAACAGAATGTCCACACTGCGCCTGTCGACCAAGCGCACTGCGTGTGTTTGCGCGAGGCCGAGCAGGGAGTGGGGAGGGGGGTCGTGACCCCCCTCCCCCCTGCGAGGACGAGCCTGGAACGAGCCGGAGCAGGAGGCGATTCGGCGTGCCGCGACGCCGCATGCGCAGGCGAGTCCGTCAAACCCGTGCGCCTCCCTGTCTATCTTAGGGGTGTGGCTCTGGGGTTGCGTGCGTCCTATTGTTGGGAAAAACAGAATGTCCGCACTGCGCCTGTCAACCAAGTGCACTGCGTGCGTTAGCGCGACGCCGAGCAGGGGGTGGTGAGGGGGACCCCCCTCCCCACCCCGTGCGAGGCCGAGCCTGGAACGAGCCAGAGCACGCGGCGACGTGGCATGCCGCGGCGCCGCATGCGCAGGCGAGTCCGTCACACCCGTGCGCCTCCCTGTCTATGTTAGGGGTGTGGCTCTGGGGTTGCGTGCGTCCTATTGTTGGGAAAAACACAATGTCCGCACTGCGCCTGTCAACCAAGCGCACTGCATGCGTTAGCGCGAGGCCGAGCAGGGGGTGGGGAGGTGATGTAGGGTAGAACCCTAGACGGCCGATCTTTCACGAAAGGAGCGAGATCCCTCGAAGAACACGACGAACACGGGGAAGAACGAGGGGAAAACACGAGAGAAACACTCAACAAACAAGAAATAGATCACACATATGCTAGATCGATGAACACAAAGAGATACACGATGATCCAAGGTCAACAAAGGACGATACAAAGTAACCGGTTCTTCTCCGTGAGGAGGTCTTGATGGGGGTCTTCTCCGTGAGGAGGTCTTGAATCCACGAGGATCTTCTCCGTAGAGGGGCCGCGGTCACTCGAAGAGATGATCCGGGATGGATGAGCGAAGCTCTATCTCACATATGAGCTAAATCAACGCTAACCTCAGCTCGAATGAGGTGGGGGAGTATTTATAGTCTAAATCCACGAAATGGTAAGTGAAAGTGGGGGTACATGGGCCCTAGGCCCGCTCTCTGCGCGCAGGCAGGGCGGTAGTACCGGCTAGAGGGCGGTAGTACCGCTATCAGCGGTAGTACCGCTTGGGCCGAGCGGTAGTACTGCTCATGTCGTAGTTTTTTAGTACCGGACGCCTGCGGTAGTACTGCTCGTCGGTGGTGGCGCGGCAGTGGGGAGCGGTAGTACCGCTGGAGGGAGCGGTAGTACCGCTATAGGGAGCGGTAGTACCGCTGTAGGGAGCGGTAGTACCGCTGGTTCTGGAGCGGCCGGATTCTATTCCATCTCTTGACGTCCATCTTCCTCCTTCTCCTTCCTTCGCTTCCGCGCATGCTTGGCCTTGGTTCTTGGGCTCTCCATAGCCTCCTCGGGTGTACCTGAGTATGCACAAGGTCCGCGCTTGAAGTAGCATCCATGTCTTGCATGTGGAAAGGGAAGATTCGGAAAGGAGCGAATTCACCTTAGGTCCAATGGCGTAGGCTCGAGTGTACATGGGGATGATCGTTGGATGCTCCGCATCATCTCCCCTCCCTTGGGAAAGATCCGACCTCGGATCGAAATCCTCATCACCATGGAAACGGTTGTCGTGGACGGACTTGTAGTAGGACGTAGTGGAAGACATTGCGCAATCCAAGTACTCCAAGGTGTCTCCGGAGTGGTATACATGCAAAAAGAGCAAACACAAGCGACACTCGGAAATACAATGGTTAGCGCACACAAAGTGTCCATCAAGTAAGTATGAGTTCGTCCAAAGGAATTGTTCATGACAAAACGCGTGAAGCTTATCAAGATGATCTAGAATGATATGCAAAGCGTTCATGGGAGCAAAAGCATTCGTTGTGCACACAAATGTGTCGTTAATATGGTCAATGCAACCACGGTGCAAAATGATGTCATAGTGAGACGGTTTATCAATAGCATGAATATGGCAATGTATGCTCGTTATGATTATGTTATCATGCAATTGATGGTAGGCAATATGATCACGAGTTATGAATATGTCATCAAGAAAGATCACAACAAATTTGCTAAGAAAATGCACAAGCTCATATATCACGGATGACATGGGAATAAGTGCAACAAGACAATCATAATATGTGTCAATCCATGCATAGGGTGCAAATTTGTCATGGGTGGTGTTGTACCATAGCTCGATGTCGTGGCACTCCTCAACTTGAAGGTCCATAAGGTTCATCTCCAATGTCGGTCCTCCATCCAATATATGCATCATGTAGACAAGAAGAAGGAAACAACAATGAAAGAATGACCCGTCCAATATGTATATATGAGGATGGTTGAAAGTGAAGGAGGTCACCTTTAGGTGTTTCTCAAGGATGATGGAGTTGCACATCTTGTATGCCTTCACATAACCAATATGTGTCGTTATGGTACCACCTTGTGAATCCTTGAAAATGAAAGGACATGACAAACACTCGGAAAAACAAATGAGGTTAGTGCAAATGCAACACCTATCATTCGTGTGGTAAGATACCCAACAAGTGTTCTCATCATTCTTATCATAAGAAAGGACAAGGTGTGGTATTGTATGAAAGCATAATATACAACTACAACCAAAGACAATAGGCTTAAACAAGCAATTATGCATCACAAGTAATATGTCCAAGTCTCGACAATCAATAAGCATAGCAAGTTGGCACTCAATACAAGGTGATATGAGAGATGCAACTAATGGAGACAAGAGACAAAGATCAAGATATATCATGTGAGAGGCATGAACATATATGTCATCAACCCAAGAAAGCGAGTAAGAATGGAACATGGGCGATGCATCAAAGCAAACAATCATAGAGATCAAGTCAAGCAAGCTAGTAGTGCGAAGATGCAACGTACTAGAAGGAATCATGGCAAACATGTCATGTGTGCAAATAGTGGGCATATATAATGCACATGACATTTCACAAGCATAAGGGCAAGATATGAGCAAAATAGCATCAATAGCATGGGGCACATGATAAACATGGCAATAGCAACAAGGATCTCCACCAAGCATGCAAATACACATAGGAGTATCATAATGGTGCATCATGGGTAAATGCAAGCAAGGGTCACAATTGCATGGAAAAATCATAGAAAGAGGCATAACATGCAAAGTGAACACGATAGAATGGGCATAATGTGACAAGTGGTAAATAGCCCAAAGCCGTGTGAGAGCCAAGTAGAAGAGATGCGCGTAGTCCTTGCGTGAAGGGAATGGTGGTAAGGATAGTCCACGGGATCCCAAATCGTCGTTGCTCTCAAGAGCTCGTTTCGTCAACTCTTGGGATTGAGAGGTTGACGAGTATACGTGAGTACCTACACAAAAGAGACATAAACCAAAGAAATTGTGTGCGTGGTAAATGTACACATCATCCATCATGATGTGCATGTTCATGTGTGAGTTAGCACAAGATAAGCATCGTTCAAAGAAATTTGATGCATGGTATAAGAACATGTCATCCATCATGAAAGAATAGTTGTTATGTATGACACGATGGGGATGCAAATTGAGCATACTTGTATATGGCACAATAATATCATTATGATTCATGGGGAGCATATGGTGCACACAATTATGGAAATCATGCAAAGTATGGAATGCATCAAAATCTCCTAATATGTATGAGGAAACTATGGGGGTCTCCTCATGAGCATTAATGGAAACATCACATGGAGAAATTGGACAACATCCAAAACAATGCATATCCGAAGCTAGGTCGTCATGGCATGGCATATGAGATAAATGATGCAAAGGGAGCATATCAATATCATCACAAGAAAAACAAATGCCAATAACCATGGGCTTGTCATCTATGCCATATGTGCAAATTGGGTTAATTTTAATGGCATATGCATAGTCACTATGAAGAGATTGCAAATATGACATATGATTGATCTCATGCATAGCATATGACAAGTCAAGCGGGTTGTCAAACATGATGTGACCTAAAGAATTGTCACAAGAAATCCTATGTAACATGGCATCACAACTAGGCAACTCAACATGCTCATCATCATATTCATCATAAATTGGCAAGTCATGACATGAAGAAGTCACACTAGCATGAAGCATGGGAATAGGTGGATCAACATCATGAAAACAATCATTGGTGAGATAGTCCACTATTGGGACAAGAGAAGCACCATCACCTATGTTACCTTTGGAGCATCGCTCATGTGTTGTAGGTGTGGTGTCGAAGATCCACTCGTTGTCATCTTCCTCTTGATGGAACCATGTGGGGGGTGCATCATATTCCACCATGTCCATCGTCATGTCCAAAGGAAGGACGTAGTCGTCGCGAATTGGCGTGTCATCATGTATAGGACCTAGCACCAAATGAGAAGACACAATAGAGGTAGAGGTTAAGTCGTTAGAAATCGAAGTGGCCTCACTCTCTCTATGTGGTGGTTCACTCACTCCCTCAAGGTAGGTGCACTCAAAGTCACATATGGTGGAGTCACTCATCTCACTCAAGTGGTAGGGGTTGTGGCTCTCCTCACATGGGAATTGGGGCAACTCATCACATATGTGGCTAGTGGTGAAGTCACTCTCACTCTCAATATGGTGGCACAAGTCACTCAAGTCATCATACGTCGCCGTGGTCGAAGGGAAAATCCCATGCTCAACCATCTCATCGTTGTCACCATGGATGAAGGCCAAAGATGGCACATCATCGCTCTCGCCTCCTAAGATGGAAGCATCATCCTTGCTCGTCACCAAGTCGCTCGCCTCCAAAGGGTGGTCCTTGAAGGTCTCCGTAGTCGTACTTGTCGCCACACCATCTTGAAAAAGAGTCGTGGAGGACTCGGCATCATCAATGCCACAAAGAGGAATGGCGGTGAAGTCGAACTTGGGAGCATCGTCGTGGAGCTCATCGGGCTTGGACATCTTGGTGGTACTAGCCTCATGCTCATCGTCTTGGAGTTTGGTCTTCGAGAAGTGTGCTTGGGGTGGAGAAACCTTGGCCTTCATGAGTTCTTGTTCCGCCTTGAGAGCACCAATGTTGTAGTCATCGAGGGACTTGTAGTTCTCGAGGAAGATAGTCTTGGAGATGTCGTTGTTCAATCCCATCATGAAGTGGAACTTCATTGACATGGGGTCGTCCACGCCGGCACGTCGCAAGGCATGCTTCATCTCCTTGAAGTACTCGTCGATGGACTTGGATCCTTGGATGGTGTTCTCCAATTGGCGTAGAAGTTGTTCCGTGTAGGTTGGAGGCACAAACTCTCGCCGCAACGCTCTCTTCGTCTTGGGCCAACTCATGTCGTAGCTCTCCGAAGGTGTGTGAAACTACCATGTTGACACGTAGTCGTGGAAGTTTCTTGTGGCGCACTTCACTTGATCTTCGGGAGGAACTTGATGTAGCTTGAGGTAGTCGTCCATCAAACGCTCCCACTCGAGATACTCCTCGGGTTCTAGAGTCCCATAGAAAGAAATCTCATGGTCGGTGTCGAGGTCGTAGTAGCTCGTGGAGGTCGCGGACTTGAGCTTGGGGAGCTTCTCTTGAGCGTAGTCTTGAGGTGCTTGTTGACGAAGATGCCGTATATCCGAAGGCGAAGATGCCTTGAAGTCGCTTGGCGAAGATGCCAAGGGAGACGGTGAAGTCGTTGAGCGGTTGTTGGTGTTGAGCTCTTGACCTTCACATTCTTGGTGGTGATGGTGTCGATGCCGATGCGATCTTGCTGGAGATGGTAGCTCGGAAGCATGTGTACTTGAGCGTCTTCTCGAAGATGAGGAAGATCGCTTGTAGGACTTGATGAGGGCTTTGATCTCCTCCATTTGAGCTTGCATCTTGGCGTCGTTGGAGTTGTTTGTGGCATCGAACTCGTTGTTGTTGTTGTTGTAGACCGAGGGTGAAATGCCTTGCCTATCCATCACAAGACTCGAGAAAATATGAGTGGGAGAAAGAGAAGAACTTATAGCAAATGTACCTTGACCGATGTTGAAGATGGATCAATGATCACTCAATGTGTAACAAGGAAATAGCACAATTGGTATCAATTCTTGTCGGTTTCTCACACCTACACAAATAAGGCTTATGGTGGAGCTCGGTGAGGATAGTGGCACAAAAATTTAATGCAAAATGTTAGCAAGAGTCAATAATGTTGAAAGAGATTCACAAATTCGCAAGTGAAACAAGTAGACTAATAGCGAAGAATGGCACACGGAAACAAACACACGGATAGATAGATGGGGTCGTGCAACCAAGGAATGAGCACAAAATGTGGAGTCCACGGAAAACGCTCGTGTTGCACAACTCAAGAGAGACGCTAGCACGATTGCTCAATAGGCGGATACGACACTTGTGCACAACCTATGATATGCAAAATGGATAAACTTCTATCCCAAGTATGCTATAGATGTATGGTTCCCGGTGTTTGATCCAAGATGATCGGATATGACAATCTTATATGCAATGTGGTATCATGCTATGGCACTTGCTTACAAGCTTCATTGCTCTTCTCTTTTGCTTAAAAGCTTATTATCTCTTTTTTTTGTATGGCCACTTTGCGAAATGCGCAAACGAAGATAGCAATTGTGTATATGCGGGAACAATCTTGTGACACAAGGGATGATATGATACCAATATGATATGGTATGTATGCAATGGGAGGTGTAGACCACTAATGTGCCCAAGTAACGTTGTCGGGCAATACTCAAATGGCTAGTCTCGATAGGTAAGTGACGCAAAATGGGCTAGGGGTTATCAATGCAATGTGCAAGGGAAATATACAGTGGTGTCGTCGAGGTTACCGTCCGTTGCGATGATGAGTGGTGGTGTTCTTGATGTAGATACCAAGATGATGGAGACTCGTCCCTAAGTAGCCGAAACACCTTAGGAAATGGAAAAACCACAACTCAAAATCTCAAGGACAAAAGTCAAACGGTGGTAGCGGGAATGTGGTGGTGGTTGCGAAAGCTCAATGGGATTGCCTAAATGCAATGATGGGGTTTTGAGACGCAATGCGGAAGTAGAGGGTGACTATACAAGGTGTCGGAGTTGGAAGCACGGTCCCTAAGTAGCCGAAACACCTTAGGAGACACAACTCACAACACAAACAAAATTGGGTTAGGTTGGGATGGCGGAAGTGTGTGTTGGGTAAGTCTATGCGGAAGTTATGGTGGTGGTTGATGAAGAAGCAACCGTCCCTAAGTAGCCTAAACACCTTAGGAGACTCAAATCACAACTCAAACAACCTCAAATGTGATGGGGAACAAAATTGGTTAGGTTGCGGAAGTCGGTGGTGGTTATGCGGAGGATGTGGTGGAAGCCCTAGGCAAAGATGCCAAAGTTCGAAAAATTTGGTGGAGTCAAATGTTGGTGAAACCTATCTAGGTGTATAGAGGATGTCAATAGCTACTCAACGAGCTAAAGAACGCGAAAATCGGACTCCGGATGTGGAAGTTATGGACAAAACGGTGAAAGTTGGAAAGCTGAAACTGTCAAGGACGGTAGTACCGCGTGGCAGTTTTTTTGTTCCGCGCTAGGCACGGTAGTACCGCTCCGGAAGTTTTTTTGTACCGCTCGCGGGGCGGTAGTACCGTTCCGGACTTTTTTTTGTACCGCTCAAGGTACGGTAGTACCGCTCGGACGTGCGGTAGTACCGCTCGGACGTGCGGTAGTACCGCTCGGGTCGGGAATTTTCGTAGATCGAAACGGGGCGCGATTTTGGGGCGGAAATGAATGATTTCGGGGTCAAAATTGGAGAGATTTCGTGGATGGAAAGTGGGGAAACTTGGGGAGATGCTAGATCCACTCGAAACCAAGCAAATCCATGGATCAAAATCAACAAAACATCATCAAACCAACAAATCACAAAAAAATTTAGGGGCTATTTTTGGTGGGGAATTTTCGAATTTAGGACGAAATCAACAAAACTAGGCTAGAAAACAAAGAGAGGGGGCTCCGAAATCGTGATCAACGTGGCTCATGATACCAAGATGATGTAGGGTAGAACCCTAGACGGCCGATCTTTCACGAAAGGAGCGAGATCCCTCGAAGAACACGACGAACACGGGGAAGAACGAGGGGAAAACACGAGAGAAACACTCAACCAACAAGAAATAGATCACACATATGCTAGATTGATGAACACAAAGAGATACACGATAATCCAAGGTCAACAAAGGACGATGCAAAGTAACCGGTTCTTCTCTGTGAGGAGGTCTTGATGGGGGTCTTCTCCGTGAGGAGGTCTTGAATCCACGAGGATCTTCTCCGTAGAGGGGCCGCGGTCACTCGAAGAGATGATCCGGGATGGATGAGCGAAGCTCTATCTCACATATGAGCTAAATCAACGCTAACCTCAGCTCGAATGAGGTGGGAGAGTATCTATAGTCTAAATCCACGAAAGGGTAAGTGAAAGTGGGGTACATGGGCCCTAGGCCCGCTCTCTGCGTGTAGGCAGGGCGGTAGTACCGGCCAGAGGGCGGTAGTACCACTATCAGCGGTAGTACCGCTTGGGCCGAGCGGTAGTACCGCTCGTGTCGTAGTTTTTTAGTACCGGACGCCTGGCGGTAGTACTGCTCGTCGGTGGTGGCGCGGCAGTGGGGAGCGGTAGTACCGCTATAGGGAGCGGTAGTACCGCTGTAGGGAGCGGTAGTACCGCTGGTTCTGGAGCGGCCGGATTCTCTTCCATCTCTTGACGTCCATCTTCCTCCTTCTCCTTCCTTCGCTTCCGCGCATGCTTGGCCTTGGTTCTTGGGCTCTCCATAGCCTCCTCGGGTGTACCTGAGTATGCACAAGGTCCGCGCTTGAAGTAGCATCCATGTCTTGCATGTGGAAAGGGAAGATTCGGAAAGGAGCGAATTCACCTTAGGTCCAATGGCGTAGGCTCGAGTGTACATGGGGATGATCGTCGGATGCTCCGCATCAGGAGGGGGTCGTGACCCCCCTCCCCACCCCCCTGTGAGGCCGTGCCATGAACGAGCCGGGGCAGGCGGCGACGCGGCGTGCCGCGGCGCTGCATGCGCAGGCGACTCCGTCACACCCGTGCGCCTCGCTGTTTATCTTAGGGGTGTGGCTCTGGGGTTGCGTGCGTCCTATTGTTGGGTAAAATAGAATGTCCGCACTGCGCCTGTCAACCAAGCGCACTACATGTGTTAGCGCGAGGCCGAGCAGGGGGTGGGGAGGGGGTGTCGTGACCCCCCTTCCCACCCCCCTGCGAGGCCGAGCCTGGAACGAGCCGAAGCAGGCGGTGACGCGGCGTGCCGCGGCGTCGCATGCGCAGGCGAGTCCGTCACACCCGTGCGCCTCCCTGTCTATCTTAGGGGTGTGGCTCTGGGTTACGTGCGTCCTATTGTTGGAAAAAACAGAATGTCCGCACTGCGCCTGTCAACCAAGCGCACTGCATGCGTTAGTGCGAGGCCGAGCCGGAGTGGGGAGGGGGGTCGTGACCCCCCTTCCCACCCCCTTGCAAGGCCGAGCCTGGAACGAGCCAAAGCAGGCGGCGACGCGGCGTACCGCGGCGTCGCATGCGCAGGCGAGTCCGTCAAACCCGTGCGCCTCCGTGTCTATCTTAGTGGTCTGGCTCTGGGTTGCGTGTGTCCTATTGTTGGGAAAAACAGAATGTCCGCACTGCGCGTGTCAACCAAACGCACTGCATGCATTAGCGCGAGGCCGAGCAGGGGGTGGGGAGGCGGTATCGTGACCCCGCTCCCCACCCCCCTGTGAGGCCGAGCCTGGGACGAGCCGGAGCAGGAGGCGACGCGGCGTGCCGCGGCGCCGCATGCGCAGGCGAGTCCGTCAAACCCGTGCGCCTCCCTGTCTATCTTAGGGGTGTGGCTCTGGGGTTGCGTGCGTCCTATTGTTGGGAAAAACAGAATGTCCCCACTGCGCCTGTCAACCAAGCGCACTGCGTGCGTTAGCGCGAGGCCGAGCAGGGGGTGGGGAGGGGTTGTTGTGACCCTCCTCTCCACCCCCCTGCGAGGCCGAGCCTGGAACGTGCCGGAGCAGCAGGCGACGCGGCGTGCCGCGGCACCGCATGCGCAGGCGAGTCCGTCACACCCGTGCGCCTCCATGTCTATCTTAGTGGTGTGGCTCTGGGGTTGCGAGCGTCCTATTGTTGGAAAAAACAGAATGTTCGCACTGTGCCTGTCAACCAAGCGCACTGCGTGCGTTAGTGCGAGGCAGAGCCGGGGTGGGGAGGGGGGTCGTGACCCCCCTTCCCACCCCCCTGCAAGGCCGAGCCTGGAAAAAGCCGAAGCAGGCGGCGACGCGGCGTGCCGCGGCGTCGCATGCGCAGGCGAGTCCATCAAACTCATGCGCCACCGTGTCTATCTTAGGGGTGTGGCTCTGGGGTTGCGTGCGTCCTACTGTCGGGAAAAACAGAATGTCCGCACTGCACCTGACAACCAAGCGCACTGCATGCGTTAGCGCGAGGCCGAGCAGGGCATGGGGAGGGGGTCGTGACCCCCCCTCCCCACCCCCCCTGCGAGGTCGTGCCATGAACGAGCCGGGGCAGGCGGCGACGCGGCGTGCCGTGGCGCCGCATGCGCAGGCGAGTCCGTCACACCCGTGCGCCTCCCTGTCTATCTTAGGGGTGTGGCTCTGGGGTTGCGTGCGTCCTATTGTTGGGTAAAATAGAATGTCCGCACTGCGCCTGTCAACCAAGCGCACTGCGTGCGTTAGCGCGAGGCCGAGCAGGGGGTGGGGAGGGGGTGTCGTGACCCTCCTCTCCACCCCCCTGCGAGGCCGAGCCTGGAACGTGCCGGAGCAGCAGGCGACGCGGCGTGCCGCGGCGCCGCATGCGCAGGCGAGTCCGTCACACCCGTGCGCCTCCCTGTCTATCTTAGGGGTGTGGCTCTGGAGTTGCGTGTGTACTATTTGGGTAAAATAGAATGTCTGCACTGCACGTGTCAACCAAGTGCACTGTGTGCGTTAGTGCGACGCCGAGCACGGGGTGGTGAGGGGGGCCCCCTCCCCACCCCGTGCGAGGCCGAGCCTGGAACGAGCCAGAGCACGCGGCGACGCGGCATGCCTTGGCGCCGCATGCGCAGGCGAGTCCGTCACACCCGTGCGCCTACCTATCTATCTTAGGGGTGTGGCTCTGGGGTTGCATGCGTCCTATTGTTGGGAAAAACACAATGTCCGCACTGCGCCTGTCAACCAAGCGCACTGCATCCGTTAGCGCGAGGCCGAGCAGGGGGTGGGGAGGGGGTCGTGACCCCCCTACCCACCCCCCTGCGAGGCCGTGCCATGAACGAGCCGGGGCAGGCGGCGACGCGGCGTGCCGCGGCGCCGCATGCGCAGGAGAGTCCGTCACACCCGTGCGCCTCCCTATCTATCTTAGGGGTGTGGCTCTGGGGTTGCGTGCGTCCTATTGTTGGGTAAAATAGAATGTCTGCACTGCGCCTGTCAACCAAGTGCACTACATGCGTTAGCGCGAGGCCGAGCAGGGGGTGGGGAGGGGGTGTCGTGACCCTCCTCTCCACCCCCTGCGAGGCCGAGCCTGGAACATGCCGGAGCAGCAGGCGACGCGGCGTGCCGCGGCACCGCATGCGCAGGCGAGTCCGTCACACCCGTGCGCCTCCTTGTCTATCTTAGTGGTGTGGCTCTGGGGTTGCGAGCGTCCTATTGTTGGGAAAAACAGAATGTTCGCACTGCGCCTGTCAACCAAGCGCACTGCATGCGTTAGTGCGAGGCAGAGCCGGGGTGGGGAGGGGGGTCATCACCCCCCTTCCCACCGCCCTGCAAGGCCGAGCCTGGAACGAGCCGAAGCAGGCGGCGACGCGGCGTGCCGCGGCGTCGCATGCGCAGGCGAGTCCATCAAACCCATGCGCCACCGTGTCTATCCTAGGGGTGTGGCTCTGGGGTTGCGTGCGTCCTATTGTCGGGAAAAAGAGAATGTCCGCACTGCACCTGACAACCAAGCGCACAGCATGCGTTAGAGCGAGGCCGAGCAGGGCATGGGGAGGGGGTCGTGACCCCCCTCCCCACCCCCCTGCGAGGTCGTGCCATGAACGAGCCGGGGCAGGCGGCGACGCGGCGTGCCGTGGCACCGCATGCGCAGGCGAGTCCGTCACACCCGTGCGCCTCCCTGTCTATCTTAGGGGTGTGGCTCTGGGGTTGCGTGCGTCCTATTGTTGGGTAAAATAGAATGTCCGCACTGCGCCTGTGAACCAAGCGCACTACATGCGTTAGCGCAAGTCCGAGCAGGGGGTGGGGAGGGGGTGTCGTGACCCCCCTCCCCACCCCCCTGCGAGGCCGAGCCTGGAACATGCCGGAGCAGGAGGCGACGCGGCGTGCCGTGGCGCCGCATGCGCAGGCGAGTCCGTCACACCCGTGCGCCTCCCTTTCTATCTTAGGGGTGTGGCTCTGGGGTTGCGTGCGTCCTATTGTTGGGTAAAATAGAATGTCCGCACTGCGCCTGTCAACCAAGCGCACTACATGTGTTAGCGCGAGGCCGAGCAGGGGGTGGGGAGGGGGTGTCGTGACCCCCCTTCCCACCCCCCTGCGAGGCCGAGCCTGGAACGAGCCGAAGCAGGCGGTGACGCGGCGTGCCGCGGCGTCGCATGCGCAGGCGAGTCCGTCACACCCGTGCGCCTCCCTTTCTATCTTAGGGGTGTGGCTCTGGGGTTGCGTGCGTCCTATTGTTGGGAAAAACAGAATGTCCGCACTGCGCCTGTCAACCGAGCGCACTGCGTGCGTTAGTGCGAGGCCGAGCCGGGGTGGGGAGGGGGGTCGTGACCGCCCTTCCCACCCCCCTGCAAGGCCGAGCCTGGAACGAGCCGAAGCAGGCGGCGACGCGGTCTGCCGTGGCGTCGCATGCGCAGGCGAGTCCGTCAAACCCGTGCGCCTCCGTGTCTATCTTAGGGGTGTGGCTCTGGGGTTGCGTGTGTCCTATTGTTGGGTAAAACATAATGTCCACACTGCGCCTGTCAACCAAGCGCACTGCATGCGTTAGTGCGAGGCCGAGAAGGGGGTGGGGAGGGGTGGTTGTGACCCCCTTCCCCACCCCCCTGCGAGGACGAGCCTGGAACGAGCCGGAGCAGGCGGCGACGCGGCGTGCCGCGGCGCCGCATGCGCAGTCGAGTCTGTGACACTCGTGCGCCTCCCTGTCTATCTTAGGGGTGTGGCTCTAGGGTTGCAAGCGTCCTATTGTTGGGAAAAACAGAATGTCCGCACTGCGCCGATCAACCAAGCGCACTGCGTGCGTTAGCGCGAGGCCGACCAGGGGGTGGGGAGGGGGGTCGTGACCCCCCTCCCCACCCCTCCTTCGTGGCCGAGCCTGGAACGACCCGGAGCAAGCGGCGACGCGTCGTGCCGCGGCGCCGCATGCGCAGGCGAGTCTGTCACACCCGTGCGCCTCCCAGTCTATCTTAGGGGTGTGGCTCTGGGGTTTCGTGCGTCCTATTGTTGGGAAAAACAGAATGTCCGCACTGCGCCTGTCAACCAAGCGCACTGCATGCGTTAGTGCGAGGCCGAGCAGGGGGTGGGGAGGGGGGGTCGTGACCCCCCTCCCCACCCCCCTGCGAGGCCGAGCGTGGAACGAGCCGGAGCGGGCGGCTACGCGGCGTGCCGCGGCATCGCATGCGCAGGCGAGTCCGTCACACCCGTGCGCCTCCCTGTCTATCTTAGGGGTGTGGCTCTGGGGTTGCGTGCGTCCTATTGTTGGGAAAAACATAATGTCCGCACTACGCCTGTCAACCAAGCGCACTGCATGCGTTAGCGCGAGGCTGAGAAGGGTGTGTGTGGGGGGGGTCGTTCTCCCCTCCCCACCCCCCTGCGAGGCTGAGCCTGGAACGAGCCGGAGCAGGCGGCGGCGCGGCGTGCCGCGGCGCCGCATGCACAGGCGAGTCCGTCACACCTGTGCGCCTTCCTGTCTATCTTAGGGGTGTGGCTCTGGGGTTGCGTGCGTCCTATTGCCGGGAAAACAGAATGTCCGCACTGCACCTGTCGACCAAGCGCACTGCGTGCGTTAGTGCAAGGCCGAGCAGGGAGTGGGGAGGGGGGTCGTGGGGAGGGGAGTGGGGAGTGGGGAGGGGGAAAACAGAATCCGCCGAGAAGAGACCATCACGGTTACACACGCGGTTGATGTGTTTTTAATTAAGGTCAACTTCGGGTTTTCTACAACCGGACATTAACAAATTCCCATCTGCCTCATAACCACGGGCACGGCTTTCGAAAGATAATATCCTGCAGGGGTGTCCCAACTTAGCCCATTATAAGCTCTCACGGTCAACGAAGGATATTCCTTCTACCGGGAAGACCCGACCAGTCTCGGAATCCCGGACTACAAGACATTTCGACAGTAATAAAACAAGACCAGCAAAGCCGCCCGAATGTGCCGACAAATCCCGATAGGAGCTGCCCATATCTCGTTCTCAGGGCACACCAGATAAGCGAAGCGTACAGGTACCAACGTGACCCAAGTTGCCTAGGGACGGTCCCGCACGGTGCTCTAGTTTGGACCAGCACTCAGAGGAGCACTGGCCCGGGGGTTAAAATAAAGATGACCCTCGGGCTCGCGAAAACCCGGGGGAAAAAGGCTTAGGTGGCAAATGGTAAAACCGAAGTTGGGCCTTGCTGGAGGAGTCTTATTCAAAGCGAACTGTGAAGGGGGTCCCATAAATCACCCAACCGTGTAAGGAACGCAAAATCAAGGAACATAACACCGGTATGACGGAAACTAGGGTGGCAAGAGTGGAACAAAACACCAGGCATAAGGCCGAGCCTTCCACCCTTTACCAAATATATAGATGCATTAATTAAGTAAGAGATATTGTGATATCCCAAAATAATCATGTTCCAACATGGAACAAACTTCATCTTCACCTGCAACTAACAACGCTATAACAGGGGCTGAGCAAAGCGGTAACATAGCCAATCAACGGTTTGCTAGGACATGGATGGTTAGAGGCTGACATGGCAATATGGGTGGCATGATATAGCAAGTGGTAGGTATCGCAGCATAGGCATAGCAAAAGAGCGAGCATCTAGCAAGCAAAGATAGAAGTGATTTCGAGGGTATGGTCATCTTGCCTGCAAGGTTCTCAGAGTTGTCGAAAGCTTGATCCTCGTAAGCGTTCTCAACAGGTTCCTTGTTCACGTACTCGTCTCCCGGCTCTACCCAAAGCAAGAACACAAGCAAAGGGGACAAACATCAATCACGATGCAATGCGCAAACAACATGATGCAAAACATGGCATGATATGCGAGATGTGATATGCAATGCATATGCGTGCTCCGGAAGGACAAGGATGAACAAGGCATAATCTTGGCAAACCAAGTATGCCACTGGATAGGTGAGGTGATTTCGGTTGAAATCGATATAAAGATCACCGGAATCGGATGCACGGTTTGCAAATGGCAAGCAAATCAAGAATGACAAGATTCTGCCATTAACAGCATGATGCCACATAGCATGCAACAAGAAATTAAGCTACTGCACCCAAACATACCAACAAACCATATGACAGTGATCTACTCAAGATGCCCGACAAAAGATGAACACTGAGCTATGGCTAAATCACACCACAACAGGATCAAACAAGCATGGCAAAAGTGCAAAACATAACAGGTTCACAGACTTGGTGAAAATAACAACATGCCAGAAATTAACATCAGGATGACATGTTTAGAGCAAGGAAACAACATGCTCCAGGAACAGAACATGGCAAAATATGGCATGGCATGAATCTACTCAAACCATAGAACAAAAGTCCCTTACTTACCATAAGTCAAAAAGTACAAGAAAATATAATTATACCCATGTCAATTAAGCAAATTTTGTTACAGTTTTCTGACTTACCAGAAAAATGGACATGTCAAAAACAATTAACGAGTAGGCATGTTAACGAGTTTGATGCACTCACTACAGAGCATTACATGATAAACTAAGCATACATCCATCAAGAATTCATGGCATAGAAGCTAGACATGGCAAGAACAACATCATAGCATGCAAGGATCAACAACACCAAGCTTGGCAAAATCGAATAACATGTAAACAATCTGCCAGTAACATTTTATAGCAAAAGTAGAGCTCGATTGACTGAAGCTATGCACTCCATAATTACAAACAAAGGCATGGATGGATAGAGCAAATCCATATGTTAAAAACACCCTTACTGATCATGCTCAAAAGAGGCATAGATCTCTCTGAAATCAGCAACATTATGTACCCTAGTTTGCATGCTTGTGCTAGTCACCACAAAGATCACAAAAATACATGGCATACACCCCTGGAAAGATATCATGGCATATTTCAAAACACATGCAGGACTCAACTCCATAGGATGCACTCATCAATCATGGCAAAAATGACAAAAGTGCATGTTCTGAAACAGATCTGAAACTAACATCACATAGCGCTCTTCTAACAGCATTTTGGGCGTCAATATGAGCTCAAATGAAGATGATGCAATGGAATGAAATAATGTACTCATCGCGTCGAACAGTTTGATATGCTACACGCGCAAAACGGAGCCATGGATGCAGAGTTATGGTATGTTGAACAGAGCATGATAATGACAAAATAACTTCGGGACTTAGTGGATTTCCGGAGGGGAAAAGTCAACCTCGTTTGGATCTGAGATCCGGCCCGATCGGATCTCGCGGGGCGGCGGCCGGAGCTGGAGGAGGTCCGGCGAGGGGCGGCGGAGGACGGCGGGATCCGGCGCGGGCGCGGGCGGAGGCGGTGGTCGGCGACGAGGGGCGCCGCGCGGGGCTCGCCGTGGAGCGCGGCGGCAGCGGCGATGCCGGGCGGCGGGCGGCGCGGCGCGGGCGGCCGGAGCTCGGCGGTGGCGCGGGGCGCCGGCGAAGCCTCGAGCGGCGGCGGGATCTGGGCCCGCGCGGGCCCCGTATGGGCTCCGCCGGCCGGCGGCGGGGAACGGCGGCGGGGACACGTGGCGCGATGCCAGTGGCTGCGGGGCGGCGGCGATTTCGTCCGGCGCGGACCGGACGTGTCCGGCGCGCGGAGGGAGCGGGGAGCTAGGGTTTGGGTGGAATGGACCCGCAATTTGGACGGGAGAGGTGTTTTTATAGGTAGAAGGAGCTAGGAAGCTCCAAATGAGGTGCGGTTGAAGGAAATATGCCCTAGAGGCAATAATAAAGTTATTATTT
Source organism: Aegilops umbellulata (assembly GCA_032464435.1). NCBI lineage: Eukaryota > Viridiplantae > Streptophyta > Magnoliopsida > Poales > Poaceae > Aegilops > Aegilops umbellulata. Next base: position 160,578,341 of record CP136056.1, on the reverse strand, counting down.
ATTTCCTTATATCATGATAAATGTTTATTATTCATGCTAGAATTGTATTAACTAGAAACATAATACATGTGTGAATACATAGACAAACAGAGTGTCACTAGTATGCCTCTACTTGACTAGCTCATTAATCAAAGATGGTTATGTTTCCTAGCCATGAAAAAAGAGTTGTTATTTGATTAACGAGATCACATCATTAGTTGAATGATCTGATTGACATGACCCATTCCATTAGCATAGCACCCGATCGTTTAGTATGTTGCTATTGCTTTTATCCATGACTTATACATGTTCCTTTAACTATGAGATTATGCAACTCCCGTTTACCGTAGGAACACTTTGTGTGCTACCAAACATCACAACGTAACTGGGTGATTATAAAGGTGCTCTACAGGTGTCTCCGAAGGTACATATTGGGTTGGCGTATTTCGAGATTAGGATTTGTCACTCCGATTGTCGGAGAGGTATCTCAGGGCCTTCTCGGTAATGCACATCACATAAAGCCTTGCAAGCATTGCAACCAATGAGTTAGTTGCGAGATGATGTATTACGGAACGAGTAAAGAGACTTGCCGGTAACGAGATTGAACTAGGTATTGGATACCGATGATCGAATCTCGGGCAAGTAACATACCGATGACAAAGGGAACAACGTATGTTGTTATGCGGTCTGACCGATAAAGATCTTCGTAGAATATGTAGGAGCCAATATGGGCATCCAGGTCCCGCTATTGGTTATTGACCGGAGATGTGTCTCGGTCATGTCTACATTGTTCTCGAACCGTAGGGTCCGCACGCTTAACGTTACGATGACAGTTATTATGAGTTTATGCATTTTGATGTACCGAAGGAGTTCGGAGTCCCAGATATGATCACGGACATGACGAGGAGTCTCGAAATGGTCGAGACGTAAAGAATGATATATTGGAAGCCTATGTTTGGACATCGGATGCATTCCAGGTGAAATCAAGATTTTACCGGAATACCGGGAGGGTTACCGGAACCCCCCGGGAGCATAATGGGCCAACATGGGCCTTGGAGGAGAGGTGAGAGGGCTGCCCTCATGGGCTGCGCGCCTCCCCCCTTCCCCTAGTCCTATTAGGACTAGGAGAGGTGGGCGCCCCCTCTCTCTCTCTCTCCCCCTTGGAGAATCCTAGTCCAACTAGGATTGGGGGGGGGGGGAATCCTACTCCCAGAGGGAGTAGGACTCTCCTGGCGTGCCAGGCTTGGCCGGCCAGCCCCTCCCCCTTGGCTCCTTTATATACGGGGGCAGGGGGCACCCCAAAGACACAAGTTGATCTACGGATCGTTCCTTAGCCGTGTGCGGTGCCCCCTTCCACCAAATTCCACCTCGGTCATATCTTTGCAGTGCTTAGGCGAAGCCCTGCGCCGGTAACACATCAAGATCGTCACCACGCCGTCGTGCTGACGGAACTCTTCCCCGACACTTTGCTGGATCGGAGCCCGGGGATCGTCATCGAGCTGAACGTGTGCCAAGAACTCGGAGGTGCCGGAGTGACGGTGCTGTGATCGGTTGGATCGCGAGGAGAACGTACGACTACTTCCTCTACGTTGTGTCAACGCTTCCGCTTCGGTCTACGAGGGTACGTAGACAACACTCTCCCCTCTCGTTGCTATGCATCACCATGATCTTGCGTGTGCGTAGGAAATTTTTTGAAATTACTACGTTCCCCAACAGTGGCATCCGAGCCAGGTTTTTATGGTTTGATGTTATTTGCACGAGTAGAACACAAGTGAGTTGTGGACGATACAAGTCATACTGCCTACCAGCATGTCATACTTTGGTTCAGCGGTATTGTTGGACGAGACGATCCGGACCAACCTTACGCGTACTCTTCCGCGAGACCGGTTCCCTCGACGTGCTTTGCACATAGATGGCTTGCGGAAGACTGTCTCTCCAACTTTAGTTGAACCGAGTGTGGCTACGCCCGGTCCTTGAGAAGGTTAAAACGGAGTCTATTTGACAAACTATCGTTGTGGTTTTGATGCGTAGGTAAGATGAGTTCTTGCTTAAGCCCGTAGCAGCCACGTAAAACTTGCAACAACAAAGTAGAGGACGTCTAACTTGTTTTTGCAGGGCATGTTGTGATGTGATATGGTCAAGACATGATGCTAAATTTTTATTGTATGAGATGATCATGTTTTGTAACCGAGTTATCGGCAACTGGCAGGAGCCATATGGTTGTCGCTTTATTGTATGCAATGCAATCGCGATGTAATGCTTTACTTTATTACTAAGCGGTAGTGATAGTCGTGGAAGCATAAGATTGGCGAGACGACAACGATGTTACGATGGAGATCAAGGTGTCGCGCCGGTGACGATGGTGATCATGACGGTGCTTCGAAGATGGAGATCACAAGCACGAGATGATGATGGCCATATCATATCACTTATATTGATTGCATGTGATGTTTATCCTTTTATGCATCTTATCTTGCTTTGATTGACGGTAGCATTATAAGATGATCTCTCACTAAATTATCAAGAAGTGTTCTCCCTGAGTATGCACCGTTGCGAAAGTTCTTCGTGCTGAGACACCACGTGATGATCGGGTGTGATAGGCTCTACGTTCAAATACAACGGGTGCAAAACAGTTGCACACGCGGAATACTCAGGTTTAACTTGACGAGCCTAGCATATAACAGATATGGCCTCGGAACACGGAGACCGAAAGGTCGAGCGTGAATCATATAGTAGATATGATCAACATAGTGATGTTCACCATTGAAACTACTCCATCTCACGTGATGATCGGACATGGTTTAGTTGATTTGGATCACGTGATCACTTAGAGGATTAGAGGGATATCTATCTAAGTGGGAGTTCTTAAGTAATATGATTAATTGAACTTAAATTTATCATGAACTTAGTACCTGATAGTATCTTGCTTGTCTATGTTGTGTAGATAGATGGCTCGTGCTGTTGTTCCGTTGAATTTTAATGCGTTCCTTGAGAAAGCAAAGTTGAAAGATGATGGTAGCAATTACACGGACTGGGTCCGTAACTTGAGGATTATCCTCATTTCTACACAGAAGAATTACGTCCTGGAAGCACCGCTAGGTGCCAGGCCTGGTGCAAGAGCTACGCCAGATGTTGTGAACGTCTGGCAAAGCAAAGCTGATGACTACTCTATAGTTTAGTGTGCCATGCTTTACGGCTTAGAACCGGGACTTCAACGACGTTTTGAACACCATGGAGCATATGAGATGTTCCAGGAGTTGAAGTTAATATTTCAAGCAAATGCCCGGATTGAGAGATATGAAGTCTCCAATAAGTTCTATAGCTGTAAGATGGAGGAGAACGGTTCTGTCAGTGAGCATATACTCAGAATGTCTGGGTATAACAATCACTTGATTCAACTGGGAGTTAATCTTCCGGATGATTGCGTCATTGACAGAATTCTCCAATCACTGCCACCAAGCTACAAGAGCTTCGTGATGAACTATAATATGCAAGGGATGACCAAAACTATGCCCGAGCTCTTCGCGATGCTGAAAGCCGCGGAGGTAGAAATCAAAAAGGAGCATCAAGTGTTGATGGTTAACAAAACCACTAGTTTCAAGAAAAAGGGCAAAGGGAAGAAAAAGGGGAACTTCAAAAAGAACAGCAAGCAAGTTGCTAATCAAGAGAAGAAACCCAAGTCTGGACCTAAGCCTGAAACTGAGTGCTTCTATTGCAAGCAGACTGGTCACTGGAAGCGGAACTGCCCCAAGTATTTGGCGGATAAGAAGGATGGCAAGGTTAACAAAGGTATATATGATATACATGTTATTGATGTGTACCTTACTAATTCTCGCAGTAGCACCTGGGTATTTGATACTGGTTCTGTTGCTAATATTTGCAACTCAAAACAGGGGCTACGGATTAAGCGAAGATTGGCTAAGGACGAGGTGACGATGCGCGTGGGAAATGGTTCCAAAGTCGATGTGATCGCGGTCGGCACGCTACCTCTACATCTACCTTCGGGATTAATATTAGATCTAAATAATTGTTATTTAGTTCCAGCGTTGAGCATGAACATTATATCTGGATCTTGTTTGATGCGAGACGGTTATTCATTTAAATCAGGGAATAATGGTTGTTCTATTTATATGAGTAATATCTTTTATGGTCATGCACCATTAAAGAATGGTTTGTTCTTACTTAATCTCGATAGTAGTAATACACATATTCATAATGTTGAAGCCAAAAGATGCAGAGTTGATAATGATAGTGCAACTTATTTGTGGCACTGCCGTTTAGGTCATATCGGTGTAAAACGCATGAAGAAACTCCATACTGATGGACTTTTGGAGTCACTTGATTATGAATCACTTGGCACTTGCGAACCGTGCCTTATGGGCAAGATGACTAAAACACCGTTCTCCGGTACTGTGGAGAGAGCAACAGATTTATTGGAAATCATACATACTGATGTATGTGGTCCAATGAATGTTGAGGCTCGTGGCGGATATCGTTATTTTCTCACCTTCACTGATGATTTAAGCATATATGGGTATATCTACTTAATGAAACACAAGTCTGAAACATTTGAAAAGTTCAAAGAATTTCAGAGTGAAGTGGAAAATCATCGTAACAAGAAAATAAAGTTTCTACGATCTGATCGTGGAGGAGAATATTTGAGTTACGAGTTTGGTCTACATTTGAAACAATGCGGAATAGTTTCGCAACTCACGCCACCCGGAACACCACAACGTAATGGTGTGTCCGAACGTCGTAATCGTACTTTACTAGATATGGTGCGATCTATGATGTCTCTTACCGATTTACCGCTATCATTTTGGGGTTATGCTCTAGAGACAGCCGCATTCACGTTAAATAGGGCACCATCAAAATCCGTTGAGACGACGCCTTATGAACTATGGTTTGGCAAGAAACCAAAGTTGTCGTTTCTTAAAGTTTGGGGCTGCGATGCTTATGTGAAAAAGCTTCAACCTGATAAGCTCGAACCCAAATCGGAAAAATGTGTCTTCATAGGATACCCAAAGGAGACTGTTGGGTATACCTTCTATCACAGATCCGAAGGCAAAATTTTTGTTGCTAAAGTCGGAAACTTTCTAGAGAAGGAGTTTCTCTCGAAAGAAGTGAGTGGGAGGAAAGTAGAACTTGATGAGATAACAGTATCTACTCCCTTATTAAGAAGTAGTACATCACAGAAATCTGTTTCTGTGACACCTACATCAAATAGGGAGGAAGCTAATGATAATGATCATGAAACTTCAGATCAAGTTTCTACTGAACTTCGTAGATCAACCAGAGTAAGATCCGCACCAGAGTGGTACGGTAATCCTATTTTGGAAGTCATGTTACTAGACCATGATGAACCTACGAACTATGAAGAAGCGATGGTGAGCCCAGATTCCGCAAAGTGGCTTGAGGCCATGAAATCTGAGATGGGATCCATGTATGAGAACAAAGTGTGGACTTTGGTTGACTTGCCCGATGATCGGCAAGCAATTGAGAATAAATGGATTTTTAAGAAGAAGACTGACGCTGATGGTAATGTTACTGTCTATAAAGCTCGACTTGTTGCAAAAGGTTTTCGACAAGTTCAAGGGATTGACTACGATGAGACTTTCTCACCCGTAGCGATGCTTAAGTCTGTCCGAATCATGTTAGCAATTGCCGCATTTTATGATTATGAAATTTGGCAAATGGATGTCAAAACTGCATTCCTGAATTGATTTCTGGAAGAAGAGTTGTATATGATGCAACCAGAAGGTTTTGTCGATCCAAAGGGAGCTAACAAAGTGTGCAAGCTCTAGCGATCCATTTATGGACTGGTGCAAGCCTCTCGGAGTTGGAATAAACGCTTTGATAGTGTGATCAAAGCATTTGGTTTTATACAAACTTTTGGAGAAGCCTGTATTTACAAGAAAGTGAGTGGGAGCTGTGTAGCATTTCTGATATTATATGTGGATGACATATTGCTGATCGGAAATAATATAGAATTTCTGGATAGCATAAAGGGATACTTGAATAAGAGTTTTTCAATGAAAGACCTCGGTGAAGCTGCTTACATATTGGGCATTAAGATCTATAGAGATAGATCAAGACGCTTAATAGGACTTTCACAAAGCACATACCTTGACAAAGTTTTGAAAAAGTTCAAAATGGATCAGGCAAAGAAAGGGTTCTTGCCTATGGCACAAGGTGTGAAGTTGAGTAAGACTCAATGCCCGATCACCGCAGAAGATAGAGAGAAAATGAAAAATGTTCCCTATGCTTCAGCCATAGGCTCTATCATGTATGCAATGCTGTGTACCAGACCTGATGTGTGCCTTGCTGTAAGTTTAGCAGCCAGGTACCAAAGTAATCCAGGAGTGGATCACTGGACAGCGGTCAAGAACATCCTTAAGTACTTGGAAGGACTAAGGATATGTTTCTCATTTATGGAGGTGACAAAGAGCTCGTCGTAAACGGTTACGTCGATGCAAGCTTTGACACTGATCCGGACGATTCTAAATCGCAAACCGGATACGTATTTACATTAAACGGTGGAGCTGTCAGTTGGTGCAGTTCTAAACAAAGCGTCGTGGCGGGATCTACATGTGAAGCTGAGTACATAGCCGCTTCGGAAGCAGCTAATGAAGGAGTCTGGATGAAGGAGTTCATATCCGATCTAGGTGTTGTACCTAGCGTATCGGGTCCAATGAAAATCTTTTGTGACAATACTGGTGCAATTGCCTTGGCAAAGGAATCCAGATTTCACAAAAGAACCAAACACATCAAAAAGACGCTTCAACTCCATCCGGGATTTGGTCCAGGTGGGAGACATAGAGATATGCAAGATACATACGGATCTGAATGTTGCAGACCCGTTGACTAAGCCTCTTCCACGAACAAAACATGATCAGCACCAAGACTCCATGGGTGTTAGAATCATTACTTTGTAATCTAGATTATTGACTCTAGTGCAAGTGGGAGACTGAAGGAAATATGCCCTAGAGGCAATAATAAAGTTATTATTTATTTCCTTATATCATGATAAATGTTTATTATTCATGCTAGAATTGTATTAACTGGAAACATAATACATGTGTGAATACATAGACAAACAGAGTGTCACTAGTATGCCTCTACTTGACTAGCTCATTAATCAAAGATGGTTATGTTTCCTAGCCATGAACAAAGAGTTGTTATTTGATTAACGAGATCACATCATTAGTTGAATGATCTGATTGACATGACCCATTCCATTAGCATAGCACCCGATCGTTTAGTATGTTGCTATTGCTTTTATCCATGACTTATACATGTTCCTTTAACTATGAGATTATGCAACTCCCGTTTACCGTAGGAACACTTTGTGTGCTACCAAACGTCACAACGTAACTGGGTGATTATAAAGGTGCTCTACAGGTGTCTCCGAAGGTACATATTGGGTTGGCGTATTTCGAGATTAGGATTTGTCACTCCGATTGTCGGAGAGGTATCTCAGGGCCTTCTCGGTAATGCACATCACATAAAGCCTTGCAAGCATTGCAACCAATGAGTTAGTTGCGAGATGATGTATTACGGAACGAGTAAAGAGACTTGCCGGTAACGAGATTGAACTAGGTATTGGATACCGACGATCGAATCTCGGGCAAGTAACATACCGATGACAAAGGGAACAACGTATGTTGTTATGCGGTCTGACCGATAAAGATCTTCGTAGAATATGTAGGAGCCAATATGGGCATCCAGGTCCCGCTATTGGTTATTGACCGGAGACGTGTCTCGGTCATGTCTACATTGTTCTCGAACCGTAGGGTCCGCACGCTTAACGTTACGATGACAGTTATTATGAGTTTATGCATTTTGATGTACCGAAGGAGTTCGGAGTCCCGGATATGATCACGGACATGACGAGGAGTCTCGAAATGGTCAAGACGTAAAGAATGATATATTGGAAGCCTATGTTTGGACATCGGATGCATTCCAGGTGAAATCAGGATTTTACCGGAATACCGGGAGGGTTACCGGAACCCCTCGGGAGCATAATGGGCCAACATGGGCCTTGGAGGAGAGGTGAGAGGGCTGCCCTCATGGGCTGCGCGCCTCCCCCCTTCCCCTAGTCCTATTAGGACTAGGAGAGGTGGGCGCCCCCTCTCTCTCTCTCTCCCCCTTGGAGAATCTTAGTCCAACTAGGATTGGGGGGGGGGGGGGAATCCTACTCCCAGAGGGAGTAGGACTCTCCTGGCGCGCCAGGCTTGGCCGGCCAGCCCGTCCCCCTTGGCTCCTTTATATACGGGAGCAGGGGGCACCCCAAAGACACAAGTTGATCTACGGATCGTTCCTTAGCCGTGTGCGGTGCGCCCTTCCACCAAATTCCACCTCGGTCATATCGTTGCAGTGCTTAGGCGAAGCCCTGCGCCGGTAACACATCAAGATCATCACCACGCCGTCGTGCTGACAGAACTCTTCCCCGACGCTTTGCTGGATCGGTGCCCGGGGATCGTCATCGAGCTGAACGTGTGCCAAGAACTCGGAGGTGCCGGAGTAACGGTGCTGTGATCGGTTGGATCGCGAGGAGAACGTACGACTACTTCCTCTACGTTGTGTCAACGCTTCCGCTTCGGTCTACGAGGGTACGTAGACAACACTCTCCCCTCTCGTTGCTATGCATCACCATGATCTTGCGTGTGCGTAGGAATTTTTTTGAAATTACTACGTTCCCCAACAGCGGTTTGCGGCCACACGATCGTGATCGAACGGCGATGGACATGGGAGTGACTTAGATGGGTTATTGGGCTGTTTTGGAGGGGTGTTGGGCTGCAACACACACGAGGCCTTCATGGATAGCCGGTTAACCGTTGGAGTATCAAACGACCTCCGAATGACTCGAAACTTGACAGGCGGTCTACCGGTGCTATACCAAGGCCGCTTGACAAACCTCGGTCCATTCCGAGAAAGTTTAATACCCGCTCACGGAAAAGGTAGAAGGGGACGCCGGGGGACATAGGAGCGCCGGATTGCAAAACGGACAACGGGAAAAATGCTCGGATTCATGAGACGAACACGTATGCGAATGCGATGCACATGATGACATGATATGAAATGCATGACATGAACAAAAAGCAAAACGAAGAAGAACCCAAACACGAGGGAATATCATATCACATTGCCGAAAATGGCAAGAGTTGGAGTTACAAATATGGCAAGTTACATCCGGGGTGTTACAACACTCCACCACTACGAGAGGATCTCGTCCCGAGATCTAGGACTGAAAGAACTGCGGATATTTGGAACGGAGGTGGTCCTCGCGCTCCCAGGTGGCTTCTCGGTCTGAATGGTGAGACCACTTCACTTTCAGGAATTTGATTGACTTGTTGCGAGTCTTGCGCTCAGTTTCTTCAAGAATAGCAACGGGATGCTCATGATAGGACAAATCTTCTTGAAGATCAATCTCTTCGAAGTTGATGGTGCGCTCAGGCATCTTGAAGCACTTGCGAAGCTGTGACACGTGGAAGACATCGTGCACATTTGCAAAGTTGGAGGGAAGCTCAAGTTGATAGGCGAGATCGCCTCTTTTGCCGATGATCTTGAAAGGACCGACGTATCTAGGGGCAAGTTTCCCTTTGATACCGAAGCGACGAGTGCCTTTCATTGGAGAGACGTGGAGGTAGACATGGTCTCCGATCTCGAATGCCAAATCACGATGTTTGCTATCATAATAGCTCTTCTGACGCGATTGAGCGGCTTTGAGATTCTCACGAATGACCTTGCACATTGCCTCAGCCTCTGAGATCAAATCGTTGCCAAGCAGTTGGCGTTCACCGGTTTCAGACCAATTGAGAGGAGTACGACACTTTCTGCCATAGAGAATCTCGAATGGGGCTTTGCCTGAGCTGGCTTGAAAGCTGTTGTTGTAAGAGAACTCAGCATATGGAAGACAATCCTCCCACTTCATGCCGAAAGAGATAACACAAGCCCTGAGCATATCTTCAAGAATTTGGTTGACACACTCGACTTGTCCACTAGTTTGAGGGTGGAAAGCTGTGCTGAAGCAAATATTTGTGCCCATGGCCTTCTGAAAAGAATCCCAAAACTTGGATGTAAAGATGCTGCCACAGTCTGAAGAGATCAATTGTGGAATGCCATGCAAGGAGACAATTCTGGATGTGTACAGCTATGCCAGCTGCACTGTTGTGATAGACTCTTTGATAGGAAGAAAATGAGCCACTTTAGTGAGCTTGTCGATGACGACGAAGATAGCATCATTTCCACGCTTGGACTTAGGAAAACCAGTCACGAAGTCCATTTCGATATGATCAAACTTCCATTCTGGAATAGCAAGAGGTTGGAGTAGACCAGCTGGTCGTTGGTGTTCTGCTTTCACCCTTCGACAGACATCACATTCATTCACGAATTGAACAATTTCTCGCTTCATTCGAGTCCACCAATAAGACTGCTTGAGGTCATGGTACATCTTCGTACTTCCAGGATGAATTGACAGAAGAGAATTGTGCGCCTCGTTCATAATGACTTTACGAAGATCACCCTTTGGAACCACGATCCGGTCCTCGAAGAAAAGAGTATCTCTGTCATCAACTCGATAGCACTTGTATTTGGAAATGCCCTTGTCAATACCATGTTTCACCTTCTTCACCGTGGTATCCATCAGTTGTGCCTCACGAATTTGATCTTCCAAAGTAGGAGATACGATGAGGTTGGCAAGAAAACCTTGAGGAACAACTTGGAGATTCAACTTGCGGAAAGCTTCACAAAGATCCAGTTGAAAGGGCTTGAGGATTAAGCTGTTGCAATAAGCCTTCCTGCTCAAAGCGTCTGCAATCACATTAGCCTTGCCTGGAGTATATTCAATACTCGGATTATACTTTTGAATCATTTCGACCCATCGAGTTTGCCTGAGGTTGAGGTTGGGCTGAGTGAAGATGTACTTGAGACTCTTGTGATCGGTGAATATGTCCACTTTCCTTCCCAACAGGAGATGTCTCCATGTTATTAGTGCGTGGACAACTGCCGCCAACTCAAGATCGTGAGTGGGGTAGTTCTTTTCGTTGGGCTTCAACTGACAAGAGGTATAGGCCACAACTTTCTTTTCTTGCATTAAGATAGCACCGAGACCTTGAAGAGAAGCATCACAGAAAACTTCATAAGGCTTGGATTCGTCAGGAGGAGTCAAAACTGGAGCAGTGACGAGTTTCTCTTTGATAGTGTTGAAAGCCACGTCACACTCAGGAGACCAGACATACTTCACATGCTTCTGGAGGAGGTTGTAAAGAGGCTTTGCAATCTTTGAGAAATTCTCAACGAATCTTCGGCAATAGCTTGCAAGTCCAAGAATACCGCGAAGCTCCTTGACATTCTGAGGAGGTTCCCAATTCAAAACTGCAAACACCCTCTCTGGATTAATAGCAATGCCCTTGGCAGAGATGATATGCCCAAGGTAAAGAACTTCATCAAGCCAGAATTCACATTTGGAGAACTTCGCATAGGATTTATATTCTCTGAGCTTGTCGAGCACCAATCGCAAATGTTTGGCATGATCCTTCTTATTCTTGGAGAAGACCAATATATCATCGAGATAGACCAAGACGAATTCGTTGGTGTAGGGGTTGAAGATGAAGTTCATCATGCGAGAGAATGTTGGAGTAGCATTGACAAGGCCGAAAGACATGACAGTATATTCATAAGAACCAAAGCTTGTTCTAAATGCTGTCTTGGGAATATCTTCTTCACGAATGTGAATCTGATGATAACCCATACGAAGGTTAAGCTAGGAGAACACTTTAGCACCTTTAAGTTGCTCGAATAGCTCATTGATGTTGGGAAGTGGGTACTTGTTCTTGATAGTCTTCTTGTTCAATGGACGGTAATCGACGCAAAGTCGGTCTGTGCCATCCTTCTTCTGGACAAAAAGAACACCACAACCCCAAGGAGAAGAACTCGGTCTGATCAAACCCAGACGCTCTTGTTCATCGAGCTATTTCTTCAATTCCTTCAACTCTTTTGGTCCAAGCTTGTATGGACGCTTGCAAACGGGTTCCGTGCCAGGCTCAAGATCAATAACGAATTCAACTGGCCGGTGAGGAGGCATACCCGGAAGCTCTTCTGGAAAGACATCTTGGTACTCACAAACGACTGGAATCTGAGAGATAGCATCCAATTCGCCCTTCTCATTGAGAGAAAACGACCGAATGGTATCATCACGAGCGGCATAGATGATCACGTCATCAGAAGTGTGAGTCAATTGAATTTCCCTGGCAGCACAATCAAGCTGAGCCTTGTGCTTAGAAAGCCAGTCCATCCCGAGAATAAGATCAATATCATAGTCACCAAGAACCATTGGAGAAGATAGAAATTTGTAGTCGCCCATCTTGATAGAGACATTAGGAACTATCGAGTTTGCTCTCATTGACTTCCCCGGAGAAATAACACCCAAAGGTTTATCCAGGTAAGACCAAGAAAAATCATTCTTTGCAAAGAACAATCTTGACATGAAACAATGCGATGCACCAGTATCGAATAAGACTTTAGCAGGAATATCATTAACTGAGAGATTACCCATGATCACTTCAGCAGAATCCTCTGCCTGAACCGCGTTCATCATGTTCACCTTGGCAGGCTTAGGATTATGCTTGACCATTGCATTGCTGGAAGATTTCACAGGAGGAGGAGGCGGAAGGCGCCTTTGGTTGAAGCACTTGTTCGCATAGTGACCCTTTTGCTGACATTTGTTGCAAGTCACCTCTGAGAGCGGACGATGATAAGGAGCATTTGGCCTTGGAGCTTGGTTCTGAGACTTGTTCTGATAGCCAGGGTTGGGTGGGTGGGAAGATCCACGACCACCTGAGTTCTTCTGCTAATAAGGCTGACAAAATGGAGGAGGAGGAGGCAACCAGAACTTCTGTTGCTTAGCTACCACCAGTGAGGAAGAAGAGGACTGAACTGCGTCTCTGACTCTCTTCTTAGATGCCTCACACTTGTGCTGAGCAGCTTCTTGTTTCAGTGCCATGTTGTAGAATCCATCATACTTTAACGGCTCAAAAAGCACGAGAGCTAGTTGCAGATCTTCTCTGAGGCTACGCCTGAATTGGTAAATCATGCTCTTCTCATCAGGGATGTCTTGCCTCGCAAAATGAGAGAGCTTCTGGAACTGAGTGTTGTATTGATACATAGACATGTTGCCTTGCTTGAGATTGCGGAACTCCTCACGCTTACTCTCAACAACACTTTCTGGAATGTGATGAGCTTTGAAGTCACGGCGGAAATCATCCCAGGTAATCACACGACCTCCTCTGGAATCTTTGTATTGTTGGAACCACTCAGCAGCTTGATCCTTGAGTTGAAAAGAGGCAAACTTGCCGTGGGTTTGTCACGACAGATGTCCTAGCCAAAGGACTTAGTCGTGGAGCCATCGCAATGGGTTAACTCGAAGGGGTTAAAGCAGACACAGGGACGCGGAGAGTTTATACTAGTTCGGCCCCTTCGATGAAGGTAAAAGCCTACGTCTAGTTTGTGGTGGAATTGATGAAGTCTCGATGACTAGGGAGCAAACAAGCTTCGCCTAGGCCTCGAGTTGTGGTTGTCTATCTCTGAACCGCTGTCGGGTCGTCCCCTTATATACACGGGTGACGCCCGTTCATAGAGTCCCAATCTCCGGTTTATACTCGTACCCGGGTTGGTCTCTTTCTTTCCCTATCTTATAGTACAAGTTTATACAAGCCGGTTTATGGCTACCGATACTAAACCGACTACGGCCTTGGGCCTTTACAAGTTTATCGGGCTTTAACATCCTTGAACTACTGTTGAAGTTAATCCGGCCCAAGCAGGCCGGTTTACACCCAGTAGTGATATCCCCAACATTAGGCCCCAGATTGATTTGAATGAGTTCATGTCAATCCTTAGCAGAAATCTTCACATTCAGTATCTTCCCTTAATCGCTAAACCGCCGTGTCGTCATCTTCTTTGGTTGCTGTAAACCGGCATGACGTCATCATGAAACTGGCTTTTATGATGTCTTCTTTGTTTAACAGATCCGCAATAATTGAGGCGACAGCTCCACTTCCGAAATCTGCGGCTCCTGGATTCACGCGCATGACACATGTTTTTTACCTCATAAATAGGGCCGAAGGGTCATTTCCTTTTCCCCTTCACCCCTTTCCTCTTCGTCTTCACCACGTCGCCAACTCCGGAGCTCCGCTGCCGTCGCTGACTTCCGCATCATCCTGGGCCGCTGCATCAACCTGACCGTACCAGAGAACTGCGGCATCCTTCCGCATCTCTCCGAGCTCCGGTAAGATCTCCGTCCTCTCCATCTAGATCTGTTTTTAGGGTTAATGTGTTCCTCACGTTCTTCGTGTTCTTCATCCGCCTCAAACTTCGGCTGAGATGCCTCTTCAGATGATCCCATATCCTTTGCTCCGTACAGCGGTAGTTTCCCGCATCTGTTTTTACTACAGTATAACTGGACCGTAGTTCTGATCCATAACTTTCCCTTGCTGCTCTAGCATAACTTCTTTTAAATCATGAATATTTATCCTTTTTATGAAATCACCCCAGATCCAATGCTAAAATGAGATTGTGTGAAACCTGTTTCTGCACACTTGTTTATTTGTAATTCCCAATGTTTCGCGGTTTTAGATCTAGCGGGTTAACCTAGAAGAGGATTACCAAATTAGTACATACCATTAGTCCCCTTGTTAAACCACCAATAATCCCTTGATGAATCGCACCGCTTTACCAATGTTGGTTTATGATTGACTTCCTCCGGTTTAACATTGATAATATCAATATGTAACCTGTGCACAACACAATCTTGAACCGGAATCATTTTCCTTCTGTAGACTTCCTCATGGCTAAACAAGTGTACGAGTGCAACTGGGCTCCTTCTCGGGTCACGGAAACGCAACTGAACAATCTGGTCCTGACCGGCGCTTTAAGCAGCAGAAAAACCATTCACTGGAGGGTCCCAGGCAAAGAGTGTCCCCCTACACCTCGAGACGGAGAAGTTGTAGTCTTTACAGATCACTTAGCCCGCGGTTTTAACCCGCCCGGTTCAAAATTTTACGGTGATGTTTTGGCCAACTTCCAACTCCATCAGCAAGATATCGGCCCTAATTCTGTTACCAACATATGCCACTTCCAAGTGCTCTGCGAGGTATTCTTCCAAGAGGAACCCACAGTGGAGCTGTTCCGAGATTGCTTTCACTTAAACCGCCGTACAGAATTCCCTGATGGTTCCAACATGGAGCTGGGTGGCGTGGCAATCCAAAAAAGGAAAGAGGTCACTTACCCTCATGCGAAACTGCATAGTCATCCCCAAGAGTGGAACAACTCCTGGTTTTATTGTAAAGACACCTCCCCAGACAATGAAAATATCTTGCCCGGTTTTCGCCCAGAACGGCTCAGCAACACACATCCTTTTCCTCAGCGGCTGACTGGCAAAGAGAGGATGAAATACGCTCCTCAACTGTCCAAACTCCGAGCTTTTATGGCAAACGGTTTAACAGGAGTCGATCTTGCTCGTTGCTGGATATCCTAGAGTATACTGCCACTCAGTCAACGCTCCGGTTTAATGTGCGAGTATACAGGCAGCGTTGATGATCTGTTGCGTCACGTAAACATCCAGCTTACTGATGAAGAGGTCAGCGAAGCTGTAAAGAAAATTCTGAATGAACCGGAACACGTCTGTGCCCGAACCGGCCTTCTTCCCTTCTGTGCCACCAATAAACCGCCAGCGGTAAACCGAACTTCCTTCTCACCGAGTCTGATACTATTGTATGTGCTTATGACTGATACCGATATCTGTTGGTGCAGGGTGATGATCCGTTTTGGAGCAAAAAGATCCCGCAAGGAAAAGCGGATAAACCGGAGAAACCAATCCGGCCTAAGACAAGGGTCGTCAAAAAGTCTGCTCATAAAAGGAAGACTACAGCCTCCTCTGAACCACCTACTGACGATGATGTGGGTAATCCGGACTTTGAAGCTGAACTTGATTCTCTCGGTTTACTGTTTATGCACTTTATTGATGATACAATTTGTCAGGATGATGCTGAAGCTAGCCACGCTGACGATGTTGAGGTAATTACTCTTTCTTCTGATTCAAGCCTTCCGCCTTCGCACAAAATCCGTCAGGCAAACCGCAAAGTTAAATTTTCCCATCCTCTTGCTTACATGGATCCCAACTTTCTTATGAAGACCCGTCAGCATGAGGTTCGTCGTACAACTCGACACAGCGGCCAGGTAGTTACCTCCGCCGGTTTACCGAACAGTCCGGTTCGGAGACGTCGTTCAGAGGTCTCTAATTTGCTTGTCAATATTTGTCCTAAAGCGGGCTGTTTTCGTCAACTGCTTAATCCGTCTGACTCTGATTATCAGGTCACCTCGCACTCATCTTCCGGTGAGTCAACTGGCACTCAGCTGCCTCCACTCAAAACCGTGCTTGGGTAAGCTTTTGCCTTTATCATCAAGTTGTTGACTTTTGTAGCCTTCCATATATACTATCTTTAATTTTGCTGCTTCTTTCAGGGCCAAACCGAGGCCAAGTAAGAAAGCTCGCCAGGATAAGGCAGCTGAAGGAGATGCTGCTCCTGAACCGGATATTACCCCAAATGTTGAAGCGATCATCCATGAAGATGTAGTTGATGACCCACCAGTAAGAGATGAAGTTGTTCTTCCTGAAAAAAGTTCTGTGAACCCCTTCGGTCCTGCTGACCAACCAGCCAGTCCAATCCGGATTGAGAAAACTATCAGTCCCTCCAAGCCTGCTGATAAACCGACTATGCCAGTTCAGACCGGCGAGCTTATGTATGATGAAGTCGTAATTACTGGCATAGGTCGTACTGAACCGGGAAATCCCATCGCTTTAGCCAAGCATACTGCTAAAGAAGAATTCTCCACCCTGAGCAAAGGAAAATGGGATGTTGATCTGGCAACATACTCTGCTCTCAGTGCTCAAGACATTCACTCTGGTTACTTAAACCGGCTATATACTAGCCGTGATTATGAAGCCAATCTGGTAAAGATGATGAAGGAAAAACTTGAGGTAATTTCCATGCATTTGTTCCTGCTTCTTGCCGCTGTAGCCCCCAAGAGTCGGTTCAACTTGTAGTATAATTGAATCGGGACTTTTAATAACATCCGTAAGACCGCCAGATCAAATGGCCATTAGCCCCCAAGTGCCGAGTTGGAATACTTGTATTCAGCTTGGGACTTTTAATAATTAACTCGTAGCTGTAGATCAATTAGGCATTAGCCCCCCTAACTTGTTATGTGGTTGGTACTTCCTTTGTTAAACCGTATAACTGTCGGTCTGCAGGCTGAACTTAAAGTTAAAGAGAACCAAGTCGCCGACCTTCAAGAGAATTTAAAATCCCAACAAGCAGAAACTTCCAAGGCCAAGGAGGAATTAATCAGCGCTTTAGGCAGTATGGAGCAACTGAAGGAAGGTTATAAGAAGGAATGGGCTGAATGGGCCACAGAAAAGGCCGCTTTAACCAAAATGATTGAAGATGCAGAAGCTGCCCTCAAACCGTTAACCGATGAATTAACCAGCGTGAAACGACAAGTGCACGCAATGACTGCCGCCATCTTTGGTAAGCTTCCTGTGACTTTTGTAATAATCTTGATTCTCCTATAAACAGCTCGGTTTGTAAACTGCTGATTATATTATAGGCACCCGCATTAATCACTTGGGGTCGGATGTGCGGATGAAATTGAAAGCCGTCTATACTTTAGTCGAGCAGCTCCCTGCTCGGATTGAGGAGTTAAAAAAGTCTGCTGCTCGAACCGGAGCCATTAATGCCTTAATCCGGGCCAAAGCATGGGTGCCCGATTTTGACCCCGTTGAAGCGGCTCAAGGCTATCCTAGCTTGAAGGAGGATGGCTCCGAATTCGACGAAGAAGAGTTAACAAAGATAAACCGGGCAGTGCGCCCTCTGGCCTGCCAGTTGGTAGAAGAAGCAAACTTGTCACATTATCAATCCCAGTATGATGACCAGAATAAACGAGTGGCTGCACCAATCCCTGAAGCGGAAAACTTAATTCCTCCAATCCGTAAGCACACTTACGCTCCTGATCTTGAACCGTCTTCACTGATACATGAAGAGGCTGTTTTTCAAGCATTAATGGGGATCGACTGGACCACTGTTGACTTCCAGCCACTGGGTAGGGAGGAGGAAGCTGACACGGCGCGGGATGATCCAGAACCATCAAACCGGGATGGCACGCAGGCATGAACCGAGGGCAGCCTTAATTAGCTTCCGTGTTATATCTTGTCAGGAAAAACAATTGTCTTATTGAGGCACCATGTTGCCTTGTAATAGGATAGACCGTACTTGTGCTTTGTGAGATACCTTCGTGCATCAGTACTGAAACCTTCATTTGGAAAATCTTCCTTGCCAACTTATGTCTCCTGCAATGACAAAATTTTAAACTGCCAGGGCGGTACAACCATCCGGTTTGTGAACCTTTATATAGATACGCAGGGAGACTTGCCAGTACGATCAAATTTTGTGATACGAAGTACCTGCCATGTAATGGGCATGAAGTAGGCGTTTTTAGCCAATCTTGAGACGGGGGCTTGACAGCCCTAAGCCGTCGGAGGAGAAAACAACTCCTTTTTGATCATGATATCCTTGTTGCTCCAAAAAGGATGTTTGATAAGAAAAATCAAACCGAGCAAACAAACTCTGGCTTAAAAAAAGAGACCGTGTTCTGCCAAATTGGCTGTATGAACCGGCACAAAATACCGTCGGTTTAAAAAACGCAACAAAGATAAACTAGCAATTCCTTAAGAAAGGCTATTAAAGCAAAAGCAATGGCGACAACTCTTTATAAAAGAAAGGCTCTAATGAGCTGGTCAGATGGTATTACCATGGTCAGACGCAACCAGGCTCCCCGAAGGCGTAGCAATGGTGCCAGTCAGCCAGGTCCCCAAAAGACTCATGGCATTACGCCGGCCAAGTGGCATGACATTGGTTCGGGTTCGACCAAGCCCCCAAGTGACTCTAAGGCCTGTAGGCCGACCAAGAGGCGTGACCGGTTCAGACTTGACCGTGTCCCCAAGTGATCTGGTGGCTTTCGCCGATCAAGAGGCATTGCATCGGTTCGGACACGACCGAGCCCCCAAATGATCTGGTGGCTTTCGCCTATCAAAAGGCATTGCATCGGTTCAAATATGACCGAGCCCCCAAGTGATATTGATAAACTTTGCAAGGGGTAAACCGGAGGTCGTTTTACAACAAACAACTCCATGTAACCACACATGATATAAAAGAACAGATACCCCGCTTTAGTTGAGGATCCGGTTTATTATAATATATACATTGTCATAATATGTACATAAGCAGAGCCCATGGCTCAAGTATAGTAAGGCCGAAGATGAGCTATATTCCACGGGCTGTTGGTCTCCTGCTCTGATTTACGTGAGTCTTTGTGCTCTCGAACATCGATCAGGTAGTATGACCCGTTGTGCAGATTCTTGCTGACCACGAAAGGCCCTTCCCAAGGCGGAGACAACTTATGCATCTCAGTTTGATCTTGAATAAGTCGAAGCACCAAATCTCCTTCTTGAAAGGTTCTGGTCCTGACCCGACGACTGTGATAGCGACGAAGATCCTGTTGGTAGATCGCCGAGCGGGCAGCTGCTATGTCTCGCTCTTCATCCAGCCGGTCCAAAGCGTCCTGTCGAGCCATCTCGTTATCCGTTTCAACGTAAGCCGCAACACGAGGTGAATCGTGACGGATGTCACTACGGAGAACTGCCTCCGCCCCATAAACCATGAAGAACGGCGTGTACCCAGTGGACCTGTTAGGCGTGGTGTTGATGCTCCATAACACAGAGGGCAAATCTTCGACCCAACAACCCGGCGCCCTCTGCAAAGGAACCATAAGCCGAGGTTTGATGCCTCTCAAGCTCTCCTGATTAGCTCTTTCTGCTTGACCATTGGACTGTGGGTGTGCCACCGATGAAACATCAAGGCGGATGTGCTCTCGTTCGCATAACTCCTTCATTGCACCTTTAGATAAATTGGTACCATTATATGTGATGATACTGTCTGGAAAACCAAACCGGAAAATCACCCTTTTGATGAACTGAACCGCGGTGGCCGCATCACACTTGCTAACGGGCTCTGCCTCTATCCACTTTGTAAATTTGTCAACCGCCACCAGAAGGTGGGTCTTCTTGTCCTTGGACCTTTTGAAAGGCCCGACCATATCCAGCCCCCAGGTTGCAAACGGCCAAGTAATTGGAATCATCCTCAATTCTTGAGCCGGAACATGAGCGCGTCTTGAGAATTTTTGGCAACCATCACATCGTCTGACCAGAATCTTCCGCATCAGCATGGGCAGTCAACCAATAGAAACCATGAAGAAATGCCTTCGCCACTAAAGATTTTGAACCGGCGTGGTGACCACAATCTCCTTCGTGGATTTCACGCAAAATTTCACGGCCCTCCTCAGGAGATACACACCATTGAAACGCTCCTGTTACACTGCGATGATGCAGCTCGCCGTTTTCAATTACCATGGATTTGGACCGCCGTACTATTTGTCTAGCCAGAGTCTCGTCCTCTGGCAACTCGCCTCGGTTCATGTACGCCAGGTAAGGCAGCGTCCAATCCGGGATGACGTGTAGCGCCGCCACCAACTGAGCCTCCGGGTCAGGAACCGCCAAATACGCCTCCCCAGGTAGTTGAACCGATGGGTTGTAAAGCACATCAAGGAACACATTAGGTGGTACCGGTTTACGCTGTGAACCCAGCCGGCTTAAAGCATCTGCCGCCTCGTTCTTTCGTCGGTCCACGTGGTCCACCTGATACCCCTTGAAGTGTCCTGCGACCACATCAACCTCACGACGATATGCAGCCATGAGTGGATCTTTAGAATCCCATGTACCAGACACCTGTTGGGCCACCAGATCCGAGTCTCCGAAGCACTTAACTCGGCTTAAATTCATATCCTTAGCCATCCGGAGACCGTGGAGCAAGGCTTCGTACTCTGCTGCATTGTTAGTACAAGGGAACATTAAACGGAGAACATAACAAAACTTGTCACCTCGTGGGGAAGTTAATATGACTCCAGCCCCCGAGCCCTCCAATTGACGTGATCCATCAAAATGAATGGTCCAATATGTGTGATCCGACTTCTCTTCAGGGCCTTGCAACTCCGTCCAATCATTGATGAAGTCAACAAGTGCCTGAGACTTTATCGCAGTGCAAGGCACGTATTTTAAACCATGCGGTCCAAGCTCAATAGCCCATTTGGCAATCCGACCAGTTGCTTCTCGGTTTTGGATGATATCACCCAAAGGAGCAGAGCTGACCACTGTGATGGGATGCCCTTGGAAATATTGCTTCAACTTCTGGCTCGCCATAAAAACTCCGTATACCAGCTTCTGCCAATGCGGATATCTCTGTTTGGATTCAATAAGCACCTCGCTGATATAGTAAACCGGACGCTGAACCGGGTACTCTTTGCCCGCCTCCTTCCGCTCCACCACAATAGCCACACTAACTGCACGAGCATTAGCAGCTACATATAGCAGCAATGGTTCCCTATCAATGGGAGCGGCGAGCACCGGCGGATTGGCCAGCTGCCGCTTTAAGTCCTCCAATGCCTGATCCGCAGCAGAATTCCAGACGAACCGATCCGTCTTCTTCAACATTTGATACAAAGGAATCGCTTTTTCCCCGAGGCGGCTGATAAACCAACTTAGTGCAGCGATCCGACCAGCCAGGCGTTGAACATCGTTAATACACTTCGGTTTAGCCAGAGAGGTGATAGCCGTGATCTTCTCCGGATTAGCCTCAATTCCCCTATGGGATACCAGAAAACCCAATAACTTGCCAGCTGGTACACCAAAGACACATTTGGCCGGATTGAGCATCATCTTGTATGTCCTGAGGTTATCAAAGGTCTCTTTCAAATCATCGACCAAAGTCTCCTTCTTCCTTGACTTGACCACAATATCATCCACATAAGCATGCACATTACGACCAATCTGTTTGTGGAGACAATTTTGCACACACCGTTGATAAGTCGCGTGGGCACTTTTGAGCCCAAAAGGCATAGACACATAGCAGAAGGCTCCAAATGGAGTTATGAACGTTGTCTTCTCCTGGTCCTTAACTGCCATTTTGATCTGATGATAGCCGGAGTATGCATCCAAGAAACATAAGCGCTCGCAACCCGTCGTAGCATCAATGATTTGATCAATACGGGGGAGGGCAAAAGGATCCGCAGGGCAGGCCTTATTAAGATCCATATAATCCACACACATGCGCCAGGTGCCGTTTTTCTTAAGGACCAGCACCGGATTAGCAAGCCACTCAGGGTGAAAAACTTCAATGATGAAACCAGCTGCCAATAGCCTGGCCACCTCTTCTCCAATAGCTTTTCTCCTCTCCTCATTGAACCGGCGGAGGAACTGTTTCACTGGTCTGTATTTAGGATCCACATTAAGGGTGTGCTCAGCGAGTTGCCTTGGTACACCTGGCATGTCAGAAGGCTTCCATGCAAAGATGTCCCGATTCTCACGGATGAACTCGATGAGCGCGTCTTCCTATTTCGGATCCAGATTGGCACTGATGCTGAACTGCTTGGACGAATCGCCAGGTACGAAGTCAACAAGCTTGGTCTCAGCCGCCGATGTGAATTTCAGGGTCGGATCATGCTCTGTAGTATGCTTCTTTAAAGGAGTCATATCCGTCGGATCAACGTTGTCTTTATAGTACTTGAGCTCCTGGGTAGCACAAATCGACTCCGCATACGCGGCGTCTCCTTCCTCGCACTCCAAAGCGATCTTACGGCTTCCGTGTACCGTGATGGTCCCCTTATGACCCGGAATCTTGAGCTGTAGATACACATAGCAGGGCCGTGCCATGAACTTGGCATAGGCTGGCCGGCCAAACAAGGCATGGTACGGGCTTTGGATTTTCACCACCTCAAACGTTAGTGTCTCTGATCGGGAATCGTGATCATCTCCAAAGACTACTTCCAAGGCTATTTTGCCCACGAGGTATGCTGACTTGCCAGGCACCACACCATGGAAAACCGTGTTTGAAGGACGGAGGTCTTTATCCTTTAGCCCCATACGTCGAAAGGTCTCATAGTATAGGATATTAATACTACTACCCCCGTCCATGAGTACCTTGGTGAACTTATAGCCTCCCACCTGAGGCGCCACCACCAAAGCCAGCTGACCCGGATTGTCAACCCGGGGAGGGTGATCCTCTCTACTCCAAACAATTGGCTGCTCTGACCAGCGCAGATACCGTGGCACGGCCGGTTCAACAGAGTTAACCGCCCGCTTCTGGACCTTTCGGTCCTGCTTGTCCAAGCTGGTGGTAAACACATGATATTGTCCACTGTTTAACTGCTTTGGATTACTCTGGTAACCCGACTGCTGTTGTTGCTGACTGTTTTGATTATGCTGATTGCCATGTCCGCCCGGATTACTGTTAAACCCTGAACCGGGATTTCCTCCACCATGACTTGGCCCGGATCCTGAACCGCCACCGGAGCTGGGGTCATACCGAAAAGCATTGGAGCTCTTAAACTCTTGCATGATATAACAATCCTTCCAAAGGTGGTTTGCTGGCTCCTCTCTGGTCCCATGCTTTGGACAAGGCTAATTCAACAGATAACTTAAGCGCTCCGGATTGGGTCCAGGTCCGCCACTGCGGTTTTTGCCTCTACGTCGTCGGCCTCTGTCCTGCACATTAGTGTTAGCCACATAATCCGTGTTGCCATCCGCCTTACGCTTGCCACCACCAATGTTTCCTGCCGAGTTATGCTGCTGACCTCTAGGGTTGCCGTTCCTCCTTCCCTTCCATGTCTTTTCATCATCAGACTCGGGATCCTTGGTACTATCAGAATTAGCATACTTCACCAGAGCAGTCATGAGCGTTCCCATGTCGGTACAATGGCGTTTCATCCGTCCTAATTTTAACTTTAAAGGCCCAAACCGGCAATTGCCTTCCAGGGTTACAACCGCGATGTCTACATTGATACGGTCTGATGAATGCAGGATCTTTGAGACTCGGCGCACCCAATGAGTTGTTGACTCTCCTTCCTCCTGGACACAAGCCGCTAAATCCACCACCGACATGGGTTGCTTGCACGTGTCTTTAAAATTGCTTATGAACCGGGCTCGCAACTGTGCCCATGAACCGATAGAATTGGGCGGCAAGCTTTTTAACCAAGTACGGGCTGTCCCTTCAAGCATCATGGTGAAATATTTTGCGCACGCTGCATCATCCACGTCCAGCATCTCCATGGCCATCTCATAACTCTCCACCCATGACTCTGGGGGTTGATCCGCCGTATAGTTCAGCACCTTGCGCGGGCCTTTGAAATCCTTGGGCAGGCGCACATTGCGGAGGGCTGGGACGAGGCAAGGCACTCCCAAAGCGCTAGAAGTGAGTCCCGGTTCAACTGAAGTGGTGGGACGAAACGGTGTAATCTGATGAGCCTGATGCGGTGCTGCTAACTCAGCTTCCCTACGCGCCCGGGCCCGGTCTACCACCTCCTGGGCGTCGGGGGCCGGATTGTTGCCGTGGGGAGCCCTACGCCGTGCATTACTTTACTCGGCTGGTTCTTCCATATCTCTACTGTAACTCCGGCCTGGACGCGGGGTGGAGTGAATCCGTTCGCGGCTATACGAATACGCCTCCTGCTGAACCAATGCTGTTCTGAGGAGCTCCTTAACCCGACGTGTCTCTATCGCTTGCAGTGAATCTCCCTCGACCGGAATAGCTTCCAACCGTGCCGCCGCTGCAACAAGGTTGTCCAGCGGGTTAGAATAGTGATCTGGAGGGGTATGTACAACCCGTGGCTCTCCCGGGTTATGACGGGGCAGATCTATTACACGAGGCTGAACCGGCGCGCCCGTCCCGGGCTCCTCCGCCCGGTTTACCACCGGTTGGTTACTGGTCCCTGCCCCAGGGGTGTTGAAAAGATTCCTTCCTTCAAAGACTGAGGGCAAGCAAGATCGGAACTTCCTCCTCATGACCTCCTGCGAAGCGTTCTGATCCAGCATAAGTTTATAGGCTTGCGCGTCCAAAGCGGCCCGCTCCGCGGTCATCCTGACCTCCTCAGCTGCCAGATCCGCCTTGGCCTGGTTAATCTGTTCCCTCACCTTTGCAATCTCTGCATCATGAGCATCCTGATCCGTCGGATTAGCCTCTGCCATGAGCACAGCCAACACGTCGAACAGATCGGATAACACTTGAGCTGGTGGGCGCACAGAGCCCCCTGCTCCGGCAGCCGTTGCCGCCGTTGAACCGGAAATTATTGCTGCGGCCGTTGATGACTGAGGTGCTGCCTGGGTACCGGCCATGAATATACCGACCCGGCTAGGCAGATCAGAGGAGTCCAGAATACTGTCGCCATCAGAACAGTCACCAATCCGACCATCTTGTACTTGATACAAGGACTTAGTTTCCTCGGTTGACGACTCGTTGCCGGAATAAACGACGGTTTCGCCACCAGATCCTGATCCGTTCTCATAGTTCCCTCCATGGATGACTCCCACAAAGGCACGCTTCACGGCTGGCTTAACTCGGGCAGGTCGCGCACGCTGAGCTATTTCGATGAGGTCGGTGCAGGTGTCCAGCTCAGGGCCCGGTTCACCGATTTTGCTGATGAAGACGTGTATACCGCCAAAGGGGACCCGGTACTCATACTCAATTGAGCCGGCCTCGGGGCCCCAACCTGCGTCGTCGATGTAGATCTTGCCGCGACGACTCTTGGTCATCCGGCCCACGGCGTATCCCTCGAGTCCTTCAAAGCGGCCCTCCAAGAACTTGAAACCATCGTGCGATAGCCCCACGGTGGGCGCCAACTGTCGTGGGTTTGTCACGGCAGATGTCCTAGCCAAAGGACTTAGTCGTGGAGCCATCGCAACGGGTTAACTCGAAGGGGTTAAAGCGGACACAGGGACGCAGAGAGTTTATACTAGTTCGGCCCCTTCGATGAAGGTAAAAGCCTACGTCTAGTTTGTGGTGGAATTGATGAAGTCTCAATGACTAGGGAGCAAACAAGCTTCGCCTAGGCCTCGAGTTGTGGTTGTCTATCTCTGAACTGCCGTCGGGTCGTCCCCTTATATACACGGGTGGCGCCCGTCGGTTCACAGAGTCCGAATCTCCAGTTTATACTCGTACCCGGGTTGGTCTCTTTCTTTCCCTATCTTATAGTACAAGTTTATACAAGCCGGTTTATGGCTACCGATACTAAACCGACTACGGCCTTGGGCCTTTACAAGTTTATCGGGCTTTAACATCCTTGAACTACTGTTGAAGTTAATCCGGCCCAAGCAGGCCGGTTTACGCCCAGTAGTGATATCCCCAACAAAACTTGACAAAGTCCTCAGGTCTGACATTGCTGCACTCGAAATGCTTGCTGATATCCACGAGCCAATCATCGGCGTCTGTGGCCTCGACACAGTAGCTGAAGGTCTTTGGCTGATTAGCAAGGAACTGATTGAGGGTAGCAAAATGCGGCTGATTGTTGCCTTGGCCTTGATTTCCTTGATTACCTTGCCCTTGGTTGCGATCTTGCAAGAGCTGAATCAGAATCTGAGCGTTGGCATTGGTGGCTGTCATTAGGGCTTGCCATGCCTCCGGAGGCGGAGGTGGTGGCGGAGGGTTAGCCTGACTTCCTTCATTGCGTTCCGGATTCTGAAGCGTTGGCGGAGCCATCCTGAAGAGGGTGACATCCATTAGCATCTTGAAAAAGATATATATTCAAGCTGAATCAAAGGATCGAAATTGCAACATATAGTCTTCACAATAAACATTCGAACGAGAATGAACGAATGAATTCCAAAGTAAATCATCACACTTCCATAAGTTGAGAAGCCACCTAGAAAAAGATATGGAATAAAATCAACAAGGTACGGATGTGACTTTCTGGTTATGCAATCAGGTGTTGGGGATACAGGGGACACAAAATATATCACCCAAACTAACAATACCTAGATCCAACTGTATCCATCCTTCAACACATAACCAAGAAATCCTCGGAAATCGTCTACCTCAACCTTCGAAAAGCATCCGTTATACGAGTTATGGCAATACTCCCGCACTCGCCTCAGTACTGGGCTATCAGGGTTATCTCACCAACAACTGTACAAAAGAGATTTTCGATGTCAGCGTACTAAACTCAGGTATTCTAGAACTGTAACGATAAAATTATGACGACAACACCTCGGAGCTCAACTCCCCGGGACACCTCCACTAAACCCCTGCTGACAGGAGGCACCAAGACAATGTTGTCATCATAAAACCATCGGAACGATTCTAAGATACCCGCGTGATCCTAAAAAAATTTTAGTGAAATTTGAGAAGAGAAGAGTCAAAACTCTACGTCAGGATGCCTTACCAGAGCGATGAGGAGACTGGGAAGTAAAAAGAATTCCTAAACTCTCCGATATATAATTCCTAAATGACTCAAAACATTTTTCTAGACACAACTCGGCCGCTAAAAACGATTAATCAGTGGGGGCTCCTAAGGTCGGGGAAGGCTCTGATACCAACTTGTAACGCCCTCGATGCGGCTATAGCTCCCACGTGTCGAGGCACGACTTATAGGCATAACCGCATTGAAAGCAATGTCGCAAGTGAGGTAATCTTCAAACAACCCATGTAATACATAAGGGAAAGAGATACATAGTTGGCTTACAGTCGCCACTACACACAATACATAAATAAACATCCATCATCCAAATTACACTCAAGGTCCGACTATGGAACCAAAATGAAAGAAGACTACCCCAAATGCTACACAGATCCCCGAATCATCCCCAACTGGGCTCCACTACTGATCATCAGGAAAAGACACATAGTAACGACCACGT
This sequence comes from Aegilops umbellulata, assembly GCA_032464435.1. Lineage (NCBI taxonomy): Eukaryota > Viridiplantae > Streptophyta > Magnoliopsida > Poales > Poaceae > Aegilops > Aegilops umbellulata. Next base: position 160,550,512 of record CP136056.1, on the reverse strand, counting down.
TCCTTGTCGAACTCCCACGTGAGCTCGGTTGCGTCATCTGCACTGGCATCGTTGGCACCTGCAACTGTATTGGTAGAATCTGTGAGTCACGGGGACTCAACAATCTCACACCCGCGAGATCAAGACTATTTAAGCTTAAAGGTAGGAAAGGGTTGTGAGGTGGAGTTGCAGCAAGCGACTAGCATATATGGTGGCTAACAACGCAAAAGAGAGCGAGAAGAGAAGCAAAGCACGGTCGTGAAGCTAGAAGTGATCAAGAAGTGATCCTAGAACAACCTACATCAGACATAACTCCAACACCGTGTTCACTTCCCGGACTCCGCCGAGAAGAGACCATCACGGTTACACACGCGGTTGATGTGTTTTTAATTAAGGTCAACTTCGGGTTTTCTACAACTGGACATTAACAAATTCCCATCTGCCTCATAACCGCGGGCATGGCTTTCGAAAGATAATACCCTGCAGGGGTGTCCCAACTTAGCCCATTATAAGCTCTCACGGTCAACGAAGGATATTCCTTCTACCGGGAAGACCCGATCAGTCTCGGAATCCCGGACTACAAGACATTTCGACAGTAATAAAACAAGACCAGCAAAGCCGCCCGAATGTGCCGACAAATCCCGATAGGAGCTGCACATATCTCGTTCTCATGGCACACCGGATAAGCGAAGCGTACAGGTACCAACGTGACCCAAGTTGCCTAGGGATGGTCCCGCACGGTGCTCTAGTTTGGACCAGCACTCAGAGGAGCACTGGCCCGGGGGTTAAAATAAAGATGACCCTCGGGCTCGCGAAAACCCGGGGGAAAAAGGCTTAGGTGGCAAATGGTAAAACCAAAGTTGGGCCTTGCTGGAGGAGTCTTATTCAAAGCGAACTGTCAAGGGGGTCCCATAAATCACCGAACCGTGTAAGGAACGCAAAATCAAGGAACATAACACCGGTATGACGGAAACTAGGGTGGCAAGAGTGGAACAAAACACCAGGCATAAGACCGAGCCTTCCACCATTTACCAAATATATAGATGCATTAATTAAGTAAGAGATATTGTGATATCCCAAAATAATCATGTTCCAACATGGAACAAACTTCATCTTCACCTGCAACTAACAACGCTATAACAGGGGCTGAGCAAAGCGGTAACATAGCCAATCAACGGTTTGCTAGGACATGGATGGTTAGAGGCTGACATGGCAATATGGGTGGCATGATATAGCAAGTGGTAGGTATCACAACATAGGCATAGCAAAAGAGCGAGCATCTAGCAAGCAAAGATAGAAGTGATTTCGAGGGTATGGTCATCTTGCCTGCAAGGTTCTCAGAGTTGTCGAAAGCTTGATCCTCGTAAGCGTTCTCAATAGGTTCCTCGTTCACGTACTCATCTCCCGGCTCTACCCAAAGCAAGAACACAAGCAAAGGGGACAAACATCAATCACGATGCAATGCGCAAGCAACATGATGTAAAACATGACATGATATGCGAGATGTGATATGCAATGCATATGCGTGCTCCGGAAGGACAAGGATGAACAAGGCATAATCTTGGCAAACCAAGTATGCCACTGGATAGGTGAGGTGATTTCGGTTGAAATCGATATAAAGATCACCGGAATCGGATGCACGGTTTGCAAATGGCAAGCAAATCAAGAATGACAAGATTCTGCCATTAACAGCATGATGCCACATAGCATGCAACAAGAAATTAAGCTACTTCACCCAAACGTACCAACAAAGCATATGACAGTGATCTACTCAAGATGCTCGACAAAAGATGAACACTGAGATATGGCTAAATTACAACACAACAGGTTCAAACAAGCATGGCAAAAGTGCAAAACATAACAGGTTAACAGACTTGGTGAAAATAACATGCCAGAAATTAAAATCAGGATGACATGTTTAGAGCAAGGAAACAACATGGCTCACTACAGAGCATTACATGATAAACTAAGCATATATCCATCAAGAAGTCATGGAATAGAAGCTAGACATGGCAAGAACAGCATCATAGCATGCAAGGATCAACTACACCAAGCTTGGCAAAATCGAATAACATGTAAACAATCTGCCAGTAACATTTTATAGCAAAAGTAGAGCTCGATTGACTGAAGCTATGGCACTCCATAATTACAAACAAAGGCATGGATGAATAGAGTAAATCCATATGTTCAAAACACCCTTACTGATAATGCTCAAAAGAGGCATAGATCTCTCTGAAACAACATGAACACATGGCATAAAAATAACAGCAGAACATGACAGTAAAATGACTAAGTTTCTGAAATCAGCAACATTATGTACCCTAGTTTGCATGCTTGTTCTAGTTACCACAAAGATCACAAAAATACATGGCATACACCCCTGGAAAGATAGCATGGCATATTTCAAAACACATGTAGGACTCAACTCCATAGGATGCACTCATCAATCATGGCAAAAATGACAAAAGTGCATGTTCTGAAACAGATCTGAAACTAACATCACATAGCCCTCTTCTAACAGCATTTCCGGCATCAAGATGAGCTCAAATGAAGATGATGCAATGGATTGTAATGATGTACTGGTCGAGTCAAACAGTTTGATATGCTAAACGTGCAAAACGGAGCCACGGATGCAGAGTTATGGTACGTTGAACAGAGCATGATAATGACAAAATAACTTCGGGACTTGGTGGATTTCCGGAGGGGAAAAGTCAACCTCATTTGGATCTGAGATCCGGCCCGATCGGATCTCGCGGGGCGGCGGCCGGAGCTGGAGGAGGTCCGGCGAGGGGCGGCGGAGGACGGCGGGATCCGGCGCGGGCGGAGGCGGTGGTCGGCGACGAGGGGCGGCGCGCGAGGCTCGCCATGGAGCGCGGCGGCAGCGGCGAGGCCGGGCGGCGGGCGGCGCGGCGCCGCCGGACGGAGCTCGGCGGTGGCGCGGGGCGCCGGCGAAGCCTTGGGCGGCGGCGGGATCTGGGCCCGCGCGGGCCCCGGATGGGCTCCGCGGGCCGGCGACGGGGACATGTGGCGCGATGCCAGTGGCTGCGGGGCGGCGGCGATTTCGTCCGGCGTGGACCAGACGTGTCCGGCGCGCGGAGGGAGCGGGGAGCTAGGGTTTGGGTGGAATGGACCCGCAATTTGGACGGGAGAGATGTTTTTATAGCTAGAAGGAGCTAGGAAGCTCCAAATGAGGTGCGGTTTGCGGCCACACGATCGTGATCGAACGACGATGGACATGGGAGTGACTTAGATGGGTTATTGGGCTGTTTTGGAGGGGTGTTGGGATGCAACACACACGAGGCCTTCACGGATACCCGGTTAACCGTTGGAGTATCAAACGACCTGCGAATGACCCGAAACTTGACAGGCGGTCTACCGGTGCTATACCAAGGCCGCTTGACAAACCTCGGTCCATTCCGAGAAAGTTTAATACCCGCTCACGGAAAATGTAAAAGGGGACGCCGGGGGACATAGGAGCGCCGGATTGCAAAACGGACAACGGGAAAAATGCTCGGATTCATGAGACGAACACGTTTGCGAATGCGATGCACATGATGACATGATATGAAATGCATGACATGAACAAAAAGCAAAACGAAGAAGAACCCAACCATGAGGGAATACCATATCACATTGCCGAAAATGGCAAGAGTTGGAGTTACAAATATGGCAAGTTACATCCGGGGTGTTACACTATGTTAGGGTATGGCTCTGGGGTTGCGCGCGTCCTATTGTTGGGAAAAACAGAATGTCTGCACTGCGCCTGTCAACCAAGCGCACTGCATGCGTTAGCGCGAGGCCGAGCAGGGGGTGGGGAGGGGGGTCGTGACCCCCCTCCCCCCTGCGAGGCCGAGCCTGGAACGAGCCGGAGCAGGCGGCGACGCGGCGTGCTGCGGCGCCACATACGCAGGCGAGTCCGTCACACTCGTGCGCCTACCTGTCTATCTTAGGGGTGTGGCTCTGGGGTTGCGTGCATCCTACTGTTGGGAAAAACAGAATGTCCGCACTGCGCGTGTCAACCAAGCGCACTGCGTGCATTAGCGCGAGGCCGAGCAGGGAGTGAGAGGGGGGTCGTGACCCTCCTCCCCACCCCCTGCGAGGCCGAGCCTGGAACAAGCCGGAGCAGGCGGCGACGCGGTGTGCCACAGCGCCGCATGCGCAGGCGAGTCCGTCACACCCGTGCGCCTCCCTGTCTATCTTAGGGGTGTGGCTCTGGGGTTGCGTGCGTCATATTGTTGGGAAAAACAGAATGTCCGCACTGCGCCTGTCACCCTAGCGCACTGCATGCGTTAGCGCGAGACCGAGCAGGGACCCCCTCCCCACCCCACCCTACGAGAAGGAGCCGGAGCAGGCGGCGACGCGGCGTGCCATGGCGCCGCACGCGCAGGCGAGTCCGTCACACCCGTGTATACTCGTGCACTGCATAGCAAGACAACTTTGTAGTGCATTTGTCAAGGTTCTGTACTTCTTAGCAAGATAACTTTGTACTACATTTTTCAGGTTTCTGTACGGGTGTGCACTGCTTTGTTGCCTGTATGTGCACTGCATTCGTCATAGTCTTGTGTTGGTTATGGGACTTTAGCATGTACCGCACTTCATGCACACATATAGTGAACTTCCTTGGAAGACTTTGGAGAAGTTCAGACATTTTGTAGAGACCTATTATGGGACTGGCTTGGGCCTGGTTGTAACTGGGTTGTCAATTTGTTTTCCTTATCTGAAGCATTTTTTCTTTTGGAGTATATATTTTTCGTGATAGTACAAATGATGTCATTTGTACTACTTGCACCAACGTTGAGTACTGCACTGTGCGTACCAAGTTTGTATTTTGTGCACTGAGCGAAAGTTGTTGCAGCCCCTTCGTTCTGCATTTGTGCACGTACTGCACATCATATTTACACTATGTGAACTGACTTATATTTGTTATTTCAACTGTATTTACGTTTCTTTTATAAATATTAATATTAATGTTCTTTTTCTATAATTACTTTTGTGGATACTTTGTTCAATGAAAGCAATTGATCAGAAACAAACTGTGATACATAAGCAAACAACAGAAATAAAATTTAATGAAAATTCTAAAACAACATTGTTTTTAGAAAAGTAATGTTCGATGTCAAGCAATGGACATAAGCAAAAGCTTGCATACATGAAACAAAGAACAACACAACGACTAATGTAAAGCGAAACTAGAACAATAGCCCTAAATTATTTCTAGTTGCTGCATTGGATTGCAGCCTTTTTCTTCTGCTGCTTTGCTTCTTTGTGTCTTTTTGGCATGTCCAGTCCCATGATGACATCGTAGATGATTCTCCATGACTCATATCTTGCGAATGCATCTATTGCTGCATACTTGATAAGCTTTCCTGGCAGTGGGCAGAATCCCCACAGAGTATGGTCCTCCTTGCGGTTAATTTTTTTCTTCATGTCATGGTAGTGAATGTCTATCATCCTGCCGGCAACATCAGCCAAAGAGTCAAACTTCTTTTTATTGTATGGGTCTCTCCATTCCACCTGAATATCAATTTAGCTGTCGGAGTTTATCTCCAAACCAGATAGCTTCAGCTTGCTTTTGTCTCCTTCAATGGCGAATCCGACGAAGGTGTACTCACCATTCATGAGGAATTTGTCTAGTTCCATTGGACTGCAAGATGTTTGTGTAGAGTGAATATTGTTTATTTTCTTAGAAGAACCAATGTTTTTTGTTTTTTCTTAAACTGAACTGCAATATGAGTATCTGAATCTGTTTGCGTTGAGTAGTTGCTAATACTTTGTTCATCATAACTAGTAAACCTGATAATATATTGCATAAACAATGCATGTTTTGTGCATCATTGTATTTCTTGAACTGGATTTCATACATGTTTTGTATAGTAATGTTGCAGTTTTCTATTGTTCAGTCAAATATTTTGTATTTGGTAAAACAAAATAAAACCGCGTGTATTGCTAGATCATATAATTCAAGAATCGAGCACATGAGTGACATACATGGATCGAGATGAAAATTGTCAATGAATTCAGATGCCATGGTTTTAAAAAATGAAACCCAAAGTTTAAATAGTGGCGATTGCAGTGAAGAAAATTTAAAACCAATATTAACAATCAATAGTACAAATTGATAGTTATATTCTGGCATGTCTTTAGCTGCAGAGATGTGGTAGACAAGGCATTCTTTTTCTACACATAGTTGGAGCACTGCTGCCCGCTGTGGCTTCACGTAGTGCATGTACTCGACATCAACACCGACTAGTTTGACAGGCATTCTGCCGAGCTTCCTCCTGAGTGTGGACAGCATCTTGTCCACGTCTTCACCCTTGCTTGTGCAAACGACATGGAGCTTGTGGTTGCCATGGATATCGACATCGTGGAGCTCCCTGGTGTACCTGCGGCGCTGCTTGTAAAGAGGTGCATCTGCCATGACTATCCTCTGCTCTCTCGTGTTTGTTCTGGAGAGAAGAGGTTGGTGAAAGGAATTGTGGAGAAGAAGATGCAATGGGGTTTTTTGGGGTACGAAGTAGTTGTGTTTTCTCCTCTGCTCTCCTTGACAGGACGTGGGAGAGGTGGAGTGGGGTGGTAGCATGGTGGGGCTCTGTTTTAAGTTACGTGGCAACTACAGAGAGGTTATGCTATGAGGATGCTCTGTTAGTGCGCTGGAAATCCGGAACGCCGTGTCCTCTTTTCGTGACTTGTTTAGTTATGCACGCAACTGTCAGAAAATGTGATGATTGTGTTTTCGGTGAATTTTCCTATTAAGTGCACTTCTTTTTTATCAGAATATAACTTCGTACGTCCACATGGTGTACTTCATGGAAATGAAATTTATTCCTCGTGCACTGAATTATATCGGATTAGGATTGATACAGATGTACGCACATTTAATTTTTTGATGGAGTTCTTTCATGCAGTTCTTTATTTTATAACGCACTGCTTTGCTTAACTAACAGAGCTGCATTTTTCATTTAAGCCATACTGCAATGCAGTAGAAGGAGAACTGTACGTCAGAAAAAATACTTCATGGAGAACTGCATTGTTTGTCGTCGCGGACTGCATTTGTACTTTTACTACTGGCTTTCTGCGTTTTATTTATTAATAACAAACTATAGTTTCTGGCTGTACCCACGCATATTTTTCTTTTGTTGTTGTTATTCATTTAAAAAATGATTTCTAATTTTTCTTTGATGTTTTATTTTTTGAAGTTGTTGTTTTTTCTTAGTGGGCTTGTTGGCCTGTGTTCGTGGAGTGAAGCGCATTGGGCCAAAGATGGCCTGTGAGTGTGCAACCTAATGTTTAGTCCCACCTCGCCCGCGGAAGGCGCGCCTGACCTGTTTATATGCGCTGATGAGGCAACTGTATCGAACTCCTCTGGTTACTTATTTGAGCGTTTATACACGGCACTCACTGCTCTATGCTCTCTGACCCGTGGGCCCATGTGCGCCCGGCCCTACGCATCGTGGCTCAAAACGACTCGCCTGCCATTGGCGCAGACCTGCTATGAGACTGGTCGGGGCCGGCTGCACCTGGGTGGTCAAACTTTTTTCTATTTTGTTTTTTCTCAATGTGAGGGCGCGCACTACTTTGGAAACAGTCCTTGCACTGGATTGATCAGTGTTCTGTACTGCATGTGCAAGCATTCCTACTACATGTACATTTTCTCATTTTTTTGTTTTCATGTTTTTGCTCTTTTGTAATTTTTTTCCAGTGTAGGGGAGTACACTGCTTAGTAAACATACATGTAATTCATTTGATTATGTTCCTGTACTGCACGTTCGTATATTTCCGCACTACATTTTTTTCAATGTAGAGGCATGCACTGCTTTGTAAACCATGCGTGGACTGCACTGATCAGCGTTCTGTACTGCATGTGCACGCAGTCCGTATTACATGCACAGTTCTCATTTTTTGTTTTCGTGTTTTTGCTCTTACGTTATTTTTTTCCAATGTGGGGGAGTGCACTGCTTTAGTAAATCATTCTTGTACTGCATTGATTTCGTTTGTGTGCTGCACGTTCAAATTTTTCGGCCCTACATATGCAGATTCCATTTTTATTTTTGTGTTTTTTTCTCTTATCTATTTGTTTTTCCAAATTTAGGGGCGAGCACTGCTTTGTTGGGTATGTGTAAACTTCATTATAACAAAGTCTGTATCGCATTTGGTACACAACTTGCACTGCATTCATCCTATTTGCACACTGCTCGAATCTAATGATACATGAGCAAACAACAGAAAACAAATTGTCACAGGCATTCTATACGACAAGTTCATCATGAGCAAACTAATTTCAACAAAAAGCAATCTAACATAACCAAAGTTCACATCATTACAAGCGATTCTGCATGGCAAGCAAACTAAGTTCAGCAAAAGCAAATGATCACAAGCAAACTAAGGATACATAAGCAAACAACATAAAGCAAATTTGATGATAATTCTAAAACGACGGTGCATTGGTGGCTCTTTGGTCAGCACCATCTTCTTCTTCACCAGTCAGCGTCTCCCCATCCCCCCAGCTGGTCCTGACACGCTTCTTGGGGGGCTCCTCCTTCTCCAGCTTTGCACGGCGAAGCCCGTCCTGGGTGAGGGTGATGCGGTTCCATATCTCGTATGCTGCGTAGGCGTCCTTTGCTGCGTACTCGATGTGCCTCTTGTACAGAGGCAAGGTGGCCCAACGCTTGTGCTCGTCGTCGGTGATCTTCTTCTTCATGTTGTTGTAGTAGTCGTCGATGAGCATGCCGGAGATGTCTCCAAGGGAGTCCAACTCCTTGGTTGCCTCGGGCACCCTCCACTCCTTCTGGATGTCAACGAAGTTGGCGACCTCCAGATTGACGCGATCCAGCCTTTTTTTGTCGCCGTCGATGGAGAAGCCTGCAAAGGTGTACCTGGGGTCGGCGAGGAAGTTGTCAAAGACGGTGCACCTTTCAGCGGCACTCAGTTGGAAGAGCAGCACCGGGTGTTTCTTGCCCATGGAGAGTTGGCAGAGGGCGGGTTTCTGCATTGCTTCAGGCTCGTTGTTGTACTCAAGATCAATGCCGACGATCTTGTGGCGCTAGAGGCTGAGGTGGCGCTCGTACTGCGCGAGGGTGATCGCCACCTGCTTCTCGTCGTTGGTGTGGATGACGTGTGATAGAGGCGGGGTGTCCCGATCTTTCGATGAGATGATAACTATCGATTTGGTGGAGATGACTTTGACGATCCGACTACAAACGTGCACGACGTTGCGCCTTAGCAATCGCTAAACCAACTTCGAGAGGTTATTGACCACGCCAGAGCACAATCAACCTGACCACGAAGGTCTATTCCTGCAAGCAATCGAAGAACAAGCAAGAATATGATAAAATCAATCTGAATATTGCGAGTATATATGAAGTATTGATAATGGTGGGAATCCGTAAGCGGTCTTGGTCTGGTCGTTGGACACAAACGAAGTACACGAAGTTGCAATGGCTAACTTTTAACTAAACAAATCCCAATGAAAAAGCTACTAGATGGATCTACTTATATAGGAGCAAGGGGTGGCGGCCAAGGAGGTGGGAGGACGTCCCAAGGCAGCCTAAAACCAACCCTAGGTCGTACAAGGCTCATGGGCCCAAGTGGAGGTGGTGCAACACCTTTGGACTTGTTGTTCGATTCGGATTCTGCTGCAGCGTCAGATTGTTTCGTCCATATCTCAATGCTCCGGACGAATTTAAAGGTGATTCCAATTGGAGTGGAAAGAGGACGAAATCTAGTTTCCAAAAAATAAAGAATCACCCAATTCGGAGTCCGTATGAAAAAGTTATTGCCGTTTTGAGTCAGGTATGTCTGTGCAGTCCGAATCTGAATCCAGAACGTGAGAGACTTGGACTCTATCTTCTCTTGGACCAAAAGTGACGTGAAAGAACTTTTTGAACAGCAAGTAAACATCTCTTTCTCCCTTATCTTCATATGTGTGTTGTACAAATGTCCCATACACCTGCAATTAGACAAAACACAAAAGTGTGTGAAGTATTTTTGTTCTGGATAACAAAAATAGATTATTGAATAGTTTGCACTAGAAATCACCTGACAAATATGCATGTATGCAATATTTTTGGTCGTATCCAAGGTAGTCATGTCCTCATCATCCTCCCCTTCTTGAAAACAAAGCCGTCCTCGGCGTTGCTTAATCTGAAATGTGGCTAACAAAAAAGACAATGTGTACATGTTGTATATGTATATGTCATCCATTTTTACTTTCCTTAGTTTTTGCACATATGGCACATGTATACATGAGTAACCATCATAATTCATAAAATCTAAAGCCAAAATATTATCACAAGAAGTAGAAGGCATGAAAATATTGCAACTCAGTTTGCACATATAAGCGAAGCTCTGATTCATTTTAAAAGGTTGACAATGTTCATCATTAAACCATCCCAACATTGGTGAATAAACCTTAATTGCGTCAAATTTACATGCTACAACATGCTTAAATAAGCAAACATGCAATAAGTCATTGGACACAGAATCATCACCAAGATTAGAGGTCATATCAAAATGATTAAACATTGGTTCTTTTGCATCAACAGTTAATTCAATGGGTGCACTCAAAATTGTTGGTATTTCAGTTGTTTGATCACATGGCAAAGTCAAATTGTCAACATAGTCCTCTAAAATAGGTAGTGTGATCAAAGTAGTGGGTAGCTCATCAGATGGTGCATTCAAATTGACAAGGCATTCATCATTCTCATGTAGAGATGGAAGATCACTACCTTTCTCATTACCTCTTATGATCAACTCAGATGGTGTAGCCACTCTCGGGGGCGATGTGTCACATGGTGGAGGTGATGTAGTCCTCACAACAACGGATGTGGATGTCATAGTATGCCTAGTAGTTGAAGGAACAATCATATCAACTCTTGGAATATGCACCGTGCGCTTGTTCTCCTCGTGAGCAACACGTCGTTTTATTTCCTGTTCAGCTTTGCAAGCAAGGCGAAACAAATGGTCCATAGGATAACACTCTTCATGAATTAATATCTCTTGAATATCACGGTTTAATCCTCCCCAAAATCTATCCATAAAATCATCTTCACTTTCTTCTAAAGAGGAATGCAACAAGGTAGTTTGTAAATCATCATAATATTTTGTTACAGTGTTACTACCTTGTTTTAAATGTTGCAACTTCTTAATCATGTCACGAGTATAGTAAGCGGGGACGAAAGTATGTCGCATGGCAAGTTTCAAATCATCCCAAGTAGTAGGTATATAATCAGGGTGTAACCGACAATATTCAGTCCACCAAACCAAAGCATAACCAGTGAAAGAACCAACTGCAACCTTAATCTTTTTATGTTCATCAAAATTATGGGAAGCAAATATATTTTTTATGTTGAACTCCCATTCAATATATAAAGCAGGTCTAAAACGGCCATTAAATGGTGGTATAGATACATTAACCTGATCATGTGCATTTGGATGTTTGTGCACCTCTCGTGACGGTTGTTGTATTTGCAAAGGTGGTGGCACGTCTCCCGCGATCGACAAAGCCCATGAATTGACTCTAGATCCTGGCATGATTAGTAGAAACAAGAAACAAAATCCAAAATAATGTTCCTATAACTACTAGGATGTGGTGGTAAAACGCTCACAGTAAAGCAAATATCAATGTCTTACAAGTTCTTACCATGCAGCAGGCGGCGATCGGCAACCAGCGGTGTCAAGTAACTCCAAAAGTTGGGTAAAGCGATTGCCAGGTGAACGTATGTATACACGGTGTAGAAATATGTGGAGCTGGGTTGGCTATATATGGTAGCAAAAGATTAGCAATAATCAATTCAAAGATGCAATGTTGAATAAACGCTCAACGACGGTACTGTGCTGGTCCTAGGCTAGACCGGACTAGAGACGCGAGCCTAGAACACTAATGAGGTCACGACGTAGCAAAACTAGCATCAATAAAGTATATGAAGTAGCTCTGGACAGCAAGATATAAGTGAAGATCACAATAGCAGTAAAGATAATGATGTGAAACAACTGCCAAGCAGGATATACAACAACTCTCTCTCCAACTTTCCTCTTGAAAAGTTTGAGCAAATTTTCTGATAACTTTTTTCAAAGAATGCTACTAGCTCAAGCTTTCCAATGCAAAAAGAATCACTCAATTCCGAATTGATATGAGGAGTCAAAGAATTCGAAAACTGGCCTGAAAAACTGGAAGAAGCTGTGTCCGCGAATTTCGGAGGGCAAAAAGACCTATTTAGAAGACGATTTTGAGGTGTCAAATATTGAACTAGCTTCTGCAACTATTTAGATGTGTCTCGTCTCTATCTTTAATTTGAGTACTCGTGGAGCCAAAACGGACTTCGTATGAGGAAGTTATGCCTGTTTTACTGAACAGTGCACAAAACAGATTCCAATCCGAATTCAACTACGAGATTGAGTCTAGATAGATCCGAATTTTGTTTTTTTTCTTCTCTTTTTTTTCTCCTCACACTTTTTTTTTCTCTTTTTCTTTCTCTTTTTTTTTCTCTGACCTTTTTTTTTCTCCCTCTCTCTCTCTCTTCTCTTTTTTTTTCACTCTTTTTTTTTCTGTCTTTTTTTTCTCCCTCTTTCCAAGACAAACTAGATAAGATGCAGATTGGATCAAGCGAAGATGTGAATGACCTCAACTATGATTGTGACAATGAACTATGGATAGCACGAGGTGAAAATTGATGGATGGTGTGGTGAACAGCGGAAGGGATAACGATGCAGCGGCGACGTGACTAATGTGAACAGAACACGAAACTCTAAACGAACTAGACACTAAGACCAGCAACTCGACACGACGATGCAACCGATAATTCAATAATGCAAACAATGAAAAGAAAATTGCAAAGGCTCAGACTGGCTTGGACAAAAGGATGAATAGATCTAACTTTTTTGTGGCTTTTTCTTGGACAATAGGTAAGAAAATAAATCTAATCTAGGGGAAACTGGAAATTCTCACCGAGCAACCTGAAAACTGATACCACTTGATAGAGGCGGGGTGTCCCGATCTTTCGATGAGATGATAACTATCGATTTGGTGGAGATGACTTTGACGATCCGACTACAAACGTGCACGACGTTGCGCCTTAGCAATCGCAAAACCAACTTCGAGAGGTTATTGACCACGCCGGAGCACGATCAACCTGACCACGAAGGTCTATTCCTGCAAGCAATTGAAGAACAAGCAAGAATATGATAAAAGCAATCTGAATATTGCGAGTATATATGAAGTATTGATAATGGTGGGAATCCGTAAGCGGTCTTGGTCTGGTCGTTGGACACAAACGAAGTACACGAAGTTGCAATGGCTAACTTTTAACTAAACAAATCCCAAGGAAAAAGCTACTAGATGGATCTACTTATATAGGAGCAAGGGGTGGCGGCCAAGGAGGTGGGAGGACGTCCCAAGGCAGCCTAAAACCAACCCTAGGTCGTACAAGGCTCATGGGCCCAAGTGGAGGTGGTGCAACACCTTTGGACTTGTTGTTCGATTCGGATTCTGCTGCAGCGTCAGATTGTTTCGTCCATATCTCAATGCTCCGGACGAATTTAAAGGTGATTCCAATTGGAGTGGAAAGAGGACGAAATCTAGTTTCCAAAAAATAAAGAATCACCCAATTCGGAGTCCGTATGAAAAAGTTATTGCCGTTTTGAGTCAGGTATGTCTGTGCAGTCCGAATCTGAATCCAGAACGTGAGAGACTTGGACTCTATCTTCTCTTGGACCAAAAGTGACGTGAAAGAACTTTTTGAACAGCAAGTAAACATCTCTTTCTCCCTTATCTTCATATGTGTGTTGTACAAATGTCCCATACACCTGCAATTAGACAAAACACAAAAGTGTGTGAAGTATTTTTGTTCTGGATAACAAAAATAGATTATTGAATAGTTTGCACTAGAAATCACCTGACAAATATGCATGTATGCAATATTTTTGGTCGTATCCAAGGTAGTCATGTCCTCATCAACGTGCAACTTGGTATTGCGGTGGGCCTCCCTGCCTCCATGGCCTCCACGTCCTTGTACTCGTCAGCGAACGCCATCGGCGGTAGTGGGGCTTGGTGTTTTTGCGTGGACATGGATGTGACGGAGCGATTTGGTGGCAGCGCGATGGGTACTTGTGTTGTTTGTGGATGAGATGGCCTATGGCAGGGGTCTGAATTTAAGGGGAGGCGCGGTGTGGGATGGCCGCAGCGAATGAACTGCACGATCTCGGCGACGATGCGGTTTGTGCAGATCGTGGGTTGGTGTTCCGTCTGTGATCGTGGGCTTGTGACGATGGAACCGCTCCGATTGGGTGGTTGTATACGAACATGGTTTTTTTTATCAGTAGATTTTTTTAACCACCACTTTTATGTGCGAACGGGGTTTTTTGTGACGTTTATATGTATTCTGCGTGACAACGAAACTGCATTTGTTATAGTACCGCACTGCATCGTGTGCAACGGAGAACTGCATGTTGTCTACGGGTGTGTACTTCACAGTATTTTTTGCGTGTCCTTGCTGGAGCCCCTGAATAAAGTATAATGTATTCCGCATTTTTATGAGTTTTTCAGTGTGTTCTATAACGTGATTTTATTCACGTATGTAATCCGGAACTAGATTTGCTAAACCGTACTGCTTCGTGTACCTAAGTGCGGCAGCTGTATCGAACTCCTTTTGTTACTTATTTGAGCCCTTATACACGGCGCTATATGCTATATGCTCTGTGATCTGTGGGCCCAAGTGCGCCCGGCCCCATGCATCGTGGCTCAGAACGACTCGCCTGCTGTCGGCGCAGACCTACAACGAGACTGGCTGGGGCCGGTTGCACTTGGGTGGTCAACTTTTTTTCTATTTTTGTTTTTTTTAATGTAAGGGTGCGCACTGCTTAGAAAATCATGCGTGCACTGCATTGATCAGTGTTCTGGACTGCATGTGCACGCATTCCGTATATCACATGTTTTTGCGCTACATTTTTTGTGCACTGGATTGGTAAGGGTGTGCACTGCTTTGTTGCCTCTATGCAATTCTTTCTTCATGGTCTTGTGCTTGAGGTGTACACATTTTTTCACTGCGTGCATGCTTCTTTTGTGCTGAAGTTGTGACTGGTTATGCCAACGCTGTGGACTGCATGGCTTACATATATGGACTGCATCAGGTGCACTAATTCTGCTTTTGTGCACTGCGCGAAAGTGCTTTTCTTTGTGCTTCATTTTGAGCATGTACTGCACTTCATGCACACATACAGTGAACTTCCTGGTAAGACTTTGAAGAACTGCACACATAAAATGTTCTGTGGATTATAATTTTTGAGAGAATTATTATTTAATGATCTGCGGTTAGTTCGTGGGAATTCCTGCAGTCAAAGTCTTTGTAGAACATCCTGGTAAGACTTTTTTTTGGTAACATAAACCTTTATTGATTTTCCTTCATTCTTGGTAACGTAATTTTCATTAACTCCTCTTTAATTTTCAGTTTTGACCTTTTTGCATTCCTCTCCTATAAATGTAGGCCAACTTCTACCCTTCCTTTGCAGTTCATTTCTCCTCTAGCCGCAACTTCTCTCCTTTCTATAGCCTCTCTTTGTTTTTTGCCTTTTATAGGTTTTTGTTGCGATGGCTCCAAGCCCCTGTGCGAATCTCTCCTGCTGCGGGCATGGTTGCGGTGTGCCGACGCACTGCGATTGCTCAGCTTGCTCACAGGCGCGTCATGCTAGTCGTGGGGTGAAGGTATTGTGCCGAGCTGGGCGAGCTGAGTAGCTTGCATATGGCACAGTATTCACAGAAGGATTGGATATGGGCCACATCAATGTTTCTGCGTTCCATTCCACCCTGCTTCGCTGTGGTCTTGGCCGCACAAGTCCTTTTGTCCATCATCTTACGCCAACAGATGTTGAGACTCACTTCAAAATGGTAATTTTCGCTTTGATCTGATTTTTTCTTTGTGTTTTACTTTTTTTGTATAATTTTACTAGTCTGATCTTCTAGTTTTTAGGAATGTACTTATTTTGTTTTCTTGAAGTGTACTGCACTTTGTACTTATATCTTGTTTTTATTTCTTTGCTTGTGTGCATGGAGCTCATGTTTTATTTTGCATGGTTACAATATGCGAACTCCTTAGATACTAGATGAAAAGTAAGAGTTTCCACTTTTGTCCCTGCTAGTATGTTTTGTATTGCATGCAGGTAGTCTCAATATCTTCATAATAGTTGTAACCGTACTTCTTGTTTTCAAGTTCCGCACTGCACATTAGATTGCGTTTAATCTATACTGATTTTTTGCAGAAAATTCCGCAACGAGCTGTTAGGTATCTCCGGCTCAAGAAGAAGGGAATTCTCCAAGTTGTTCTTGGTAATGGACACCTTCAACCAGCCAAGTACTGTGTAGGCGTTGACGGGCGGCTGTGTCTGCAGAAAGGGTGGAAGGAATTTCTGATTGATAGTGGCCTGAAGTCTGGGAAAGTTGTTGTCCTGAACTTCTCTGAACACGAGGATCATACGGTTAGAATCACGTTTGACGTGATTGGTTAAGGTTATTGTCGGCGTTCTGGGAACGGGGGTCCCCAGACTTGCCTGCCTGTGGCATGGCTCGAAAGGGGGCCCAGCACGGCCCATCTTCATCAACACAAGACCCAAGACCCTCGCGAGGGGCCATGCCTCGCGGGGCGGATGACACGGCGCTTCCTCAGGCACGGCCTCATCAGGCTGGCTCGCGAGGAGGCGGGGAGATCAAGGCGGGGTACCTCATGAGGTGCCCATGACGCAAGCCATGACGACCAAGGGTGCCAGGCGGGCGCCAGCCCGCGCAGTGTCTCCCTTTCCTCTGTGGTGCAAAGGGGGGAAGCGCAGGTGAGAGGATCAAGCAAAGCCAACCATTTAGGTGCAACGAGACCAAGACTAGTCCAACGGTGGGAAGGAGGTCATCGTGGAGCCCAGAACGGCGTCACCACAGGGCCTTTGGCAGGCGAGGACCAACTTTAGTCAGGATAAGTGTACCAGATGTTCCCCTTCAAATTGGCCAATTGTTGGCGCCCTTCCCGCTCAATATTTGGGAAGAGGCCCAGGGACTTTGCCTATAAATAGGACTAGTCACCCCTAGGGTAGAGGGACAGATAGAGACAGATCGGAACAGATAGACAGATCGAGAAGCCAGCTAGAAAGACTCAAGCAACAGAGAGAGAGAGAGAGAGAGAGAGAGAGAGAGAGAGAGAGAAGGGCGGCTGAACTCCCCCTAGCAGTTCATCGTCCCAGCTAAGAGCAGACCCTCGCGAGGCTGTTCTTCCTTGTATTGTTCATCATCATCAGCCCAAGAGGCAATCCACCTAGCACAAACTAGAGTAGGGTATTACACCACAATGGTGGCCCGAACTAGTATAAACCCTGTGTCTCTTGTGTTGTTTTTTTGGTAGTTAGATCTTTGTGAGACAGGGAGGTAGAGGGCATAATCTCCGCGCGCACCCCAGAGTTCGAACCTTAAGGGTTTGCCGGAACCCGAAATCTGACATTTGGCGCGCCAGGTAGGGGTGAGCCGGAATTTGTCTTCCACCGCTCCGCTCTCCTCCGACCGTCGCGTCCATGTCTGACGCTCGTCGGGCCCGCGCCGAGCGCTGGGCCTCCATCGCTTCCCGCGTCACCCAGATGGCTCCCGTCGGTGGGCGTCCCCGTCGTTCCCTGTCGCCCGCCATCAACGCCGCCACCGGCCCGGCGGGGAACGAGCAGCAAGCGTTGTCTCAGCATCCGTCCGTGCGGCAAGACGGCCGCACCGCTACTCCATCGCTCACACCAGCTAGCTCTTCGTCCCGCACGCTCCGTGCACCCTTGGAGGCTCGAGCTGCGCTCATCGCAGCAAACGAGCTCCTGCGCTACCGTCCCGTCGACGACGTCTACGAAGAGTGGCTCGACCGCGTCGTCGAGCTCGTCTGCGCCACAGGGGGCTCTCCTGCGCCGTCTGCTCCGCTACGCCGCACCCCGCCCCACGCGGGCAATGAAGCTCTGGGGGCGTACCAGCCGCTTCCTCTCCAAGAAGACGTCGTGGCTCCAAGGCGCGTGGCCCCTGGGCGGAACCTGCTCCGTCAGGTGCCAGCCCAGCAAGAACGGAGCTGCCAAGAAGTCCCTCGCCCGCAAGAAGTTGCCCGGGCGCTCCCAGCTCCGGCTCGTCGTGACCCTGCTCCAGCTCCGGCACGTCAAGACCCCGCGCTGCTCCCAGCTGCAGCGCATGGGGACCCGCAAGGCCAAGCTCCCCCTCAACCAAAGCCTCCCGTGGCCACTGCTGGCTGTCGCGCCTACACCAGTGAGCTGTGCAGCGTCGCATGGCCCGACAAGTTCAAGCCAGACCTGCCTCCTCGCTACGACGGCACGACCGACCCTGCAGACTTCCTCCAGCTCTATGAGCTGGGCATTGAAGCTGCTAGCGGGGATGAAAAGGTCATGGCGAACTGGTTCCCCATGGCGCTCAAGGAAGGAGCTCGCACCTGGATCCTGAACCTGGCCCCAGGCACGATCTCTTCCAGGGACCAGATGCGCACCCGCTTCATCGCCAACTTCCAAGGTACTCGCAACCGGCCGCCCACCGTGAGCGACATGCGCCGCATCAAGCAACAACCTGGAGAGACCCTGCAAAAGTACATCCAGCGCTTCAACAGTGTGCGCCTCAAGATCCCCAAGGTGTCCGAGGAAGCCATCATCTCAACCTTCTCCGATGGTGTGCGCGACGTCAAGATGAAGGAGCAGCTGGCGATGCACGAAGACCTGTGCACCTCCCTTGAGCTGTTCAACTTGATGACCAAGTGCGCCAGGGCTGAGGAAGGGCGTCTCTCTCTCTCCTCGAGCTGCCCACCGCAGACCCAGAAGAGAAGGAGCCCAAGGCCAAGGACGTGAAGTGCAAGGGGGCTGTCGTGCTCGCGGCGGAGCCGGACACCAAGCGGGGCAAGGATCTGCCCGAATCCTCCAGGGGCAGCCGATACTGTGTGTACCACGACCTCCACACCCACAACACCAATGAATGTCAAGAGCTCCGCGCCATGCGATAAGGAAGGACCGACCGTCGTCCCGACCGCGCTGACCGGGGCTACAGCCGAGGAGGAGGAAGAAACGCAGGACGCTGGGAAGACCGCGGCCCGCGCCAAGGATGGCGTGATCAACCTCGCGAGGACCGCTAGCGAGACCTGCCTCGCGAGGGGGATTGGCGGGATCAGCCTTGTGAGGATCGCCTGCAGGGCAACGCAGGCCTCCCTCCACTGCCGCCTCAGCCAAGGAGGAACGAGGACCGCCATCAAGACGAGGGGGCTGGGGGCTTCCAGGAAGCATGCGCAATCGCCTGCATCCTGGGCGGAGCTCAAGCCCCAGCCTCCCAACACATCTTCAAGCAGTTTGCCCACGAAGTGAATGCAACCCTCCCCAGGCTTGAAGCAACGCGCCCTCTCAGGTGGTCGGCGTGCGCCATCACGTTCAGCTCAGCAGATCAGCTCAAGTGTGCGGCCACAGCCGGAGTCCTCCCGATGCTTTGCTCCCCAGTCATCAGCAACATACTGGTCACCAGGACCCTCATCGATGGTGGAGCAGGGCTCAACGTCCTGTCCATGGAAACATTCAACAATCTCCAAGTGCCCTATGACCAACTTCAGCCAACCAAGCCTTTCTCCGGAGTCACCGACGGTTCCACGGTCCCGATCGGGCAGGTCCGCCTCCCTGTCACCTTCAGGGCCCGCAGCAACTACTGCACCAAGCTCATCGACTTCGACGTCGCCCACATCCTCCTGCCGTACAACGCCATCCTCGGGTTCCCAGCGCTGGCCAAATTCATGGCCGTAACTCATCATGGCTACAACATCCTCAAGATGCCAGGAAGTGGCGGAGTCATCACGGTGCCATGTGAAGAGAAGGATGCAGTGTGTTCCCTGGAGCGAGACTTTCAGGCCGCGTCACTAGAAGACCCAGATCACGGAAGCAGGAGGCTTCCCGAGACCACCCCCAAGAAGAAGAAGGCGTCGTCCGGGCCAGCCCCTCGGGAGGCAGGCCCCTCAGGTCCCGCGTCTGCCCAAGGGGAACCTCCTTCCATCACATAGGAAAGCGCGCCCGGCGCCCTCCTCGGGCAGGGCTCGGGGGCTCTCACCTGGAGGGCCACCGACCTGGCCAGGGTCACGAGGGAGGCGCTTGGGCACCACGTGGAGGCATGCTTCGAAGCACGTTTCCCTCAAGAAGGAGCGAGGCAAGGAAGGTCGGACCAACAGGAGTTCATCAACAAGGCCGTTCAAGAACTACAGGAGTCAAGAATCATGAGAGGTTGCCGCTGTTCACCGGCTGTGGCTCCCCATCCAAGCGAGGATGGTGGGTTGCGTGTCTGCATCGACATACCAGGGCTCAATCAGGTCGCCACGGCGGAGCGGCTCTGGTCCTCGCAAGTGGGGCGTTGTGGAGGTCCACCCCACAGCTACGTTCGCATGCCTTACGGCTTGCCGAGCGTGGTTGCTGCGTACCAGCGCCTCATGAGGGGCATCATGGAAACTCAGGAAGACAGGCGTTCCGCAGCCCTGGCGGAGATGGAGATGATTCGCAAGGAGCCACCAGCGCCTCCGGGGCCTCCCGAGGCCCCTGGGCCTGGGGGCTCGTAAGGATCGGCTTCCGCAGCCCACCGAGTCTGCTGCACCAACACCACTTCGTCTTTGACATCTTCAGGTGACATCTTTCAAGCTTCATTTCCAGCTGGGAGCGCCCTCCCAGGGCTGCATCATTCCCAGGCCGCGTGGGTCCGTCCCTGCGGCATGTATCCCTTTATATTTTTCGGTCATTAGCTTGCTTTGTTGGGGCGCCCCTCGGGCTGCATCATCCCCAGGCCGCTCGGGCCAGGCCCAGTGGCGTGTATCTCCTTTGCGTTTATTTCCAGCTATGCATTCGCCTATCATGCTTGATTACTTGATGCCTGTCCATGGCACCTCTTCTTCTCCATGTCGACCACTTGCACGTTAAAGGGGGGGTACCTGAGCATCGCGACTCAGGGCTCTTACTGGCTCTCCAGCCCTCACCCTCTTGCCTTGTCCATGGCATCGCGACCTGGCATACCAGCGACGGCTGAGACAAGCTCGAGGGCCGGGACCCGAGGACGTAGAGTGCCGGCATCTAACCAAATTTGCAGGAACACATCACAAGATACGACCCAGTGCCAGGCGCAACCCGCCTAGAGGTAGGGCCCCGTGAGTCCCGTGCTGGCTCACGGGTGCCCAGATACACCTCACCTAGCCCTACCGTGCCGGCCACGTGTCAGGGCGGGGCTGTACACACCCCGGGGGCTCCTCCCAGAGGGGAGCCCCCTCCCATGTACCAGTGGAAGCACCATGCTCCACGCTGGCTGACGACACTGCCGAGGAGCGGCTATGCCCGTACACATACGGAAGCGCTATGCTCCGCGCTGGTGATAAACAACTGAGGGTGGCCTCCGGGCCGCATCAACCTCAGGGAGCCCAGAGCTCAGTGTCTAGCCTCATCGCAACGCCTCCCGTCGGGAGCACCGCACGGGGGGGCTAGGCACGGGGGCTACACCTGGGTAACGCCCAGACGTACGCCACCCAGCCAGGCCCCTCGGGCCTGGTTCATTGCGCGTCTCTCCCCGAGCGGAGCCAAGGTATGAAGGCCGTTTGAGCATCAAGGGGGACCCCTGAGCATCGCGACTCAGGGGCCTAACTGGTCCCGTAGCCCCTAACTCCTTAGTTCCGAAAGGCTATGCTGGGTGAGGTACACGTGAGGCCGGGCTCTGCAGACGTAGAACGGTAGTCCCGCTTGCATCTCACCTCATCGCTCGCTGTTTGCGTGTCAAGGGGGACTCCTGAGCATCGCGAGGAGCCTAACTGGCTCCGTAGCCCCTCACTCCTTAGTTCTGAAACACTATGCTGGGTGATGTATGCACGGAGTCGGGCTCTGCAGACGTAGAACGGAAGATACACCTACATCACACTTCCCTACTTGTTGTTCGTGCGCCAAGGGGGACTCCTGAGCATCGCGACTCAGGAGCCTAACTTGTCACATAGCCCCTCACTCCTTTGGTCCCGTCCTGGTTTCCGGTCGGGGCTAATGCTGAGTGAGGTACGCGCGGGGCCGGGATCTGCGGGCGTAGAACACAAGCAAGTAGGGAGGAAAAGCATAAAACTCAAGGAATTTAAAAGAAAATATTACAATCCATACTGTCGTCTCAGTACCGAACGCAAGTTTAAATGCCTCCCCGAGGCGTGATGCATGTGCAGGAACTAAAAGCAGGATAGGAGCAGTAGCGGAGTCACTTGTCGGTGGTGGGGCAGCGCGGAGTGGCTTCGCCTCGTGGAGCAGCAGGGCCGGCAGCGCCTTGCTTCGGCTTGGTGCTGAAGGCCCGGAACTTCCCCAGCAGCGCCTCTGCGTGCCCCTTCATGGCTTCAACAGCGGCGGCAGCACCCTCGCCGCTCACCGGCTCCAACAGGCTGTCGAGGTCGGCGCTGGGATCGCGAAGGTAGATGTGAGCGAAGACCCGCGTCAGCGCAGCAGAAGACAGGACACGCGCCTCGGCCTCGGCCGTGGGGCCAAGGCCAAGGGCTACATCCCCAAGGGTACGAACCAGGAAGGGAAGCAGCTTGGCGGGGCCGTCCTCGGCGCCGGCCAGCGGGCTCTCCAGGCCACTCTCGTAAAGCGTCTTCAGCGAAGCACGAGCCTCCTTCTCCATGTCCGCGAAGGCCACGCGATCCTCGACAAGGACCTGGGCTTTGCCGTCCAGCTCAACCTTCGTCACCTCCAGCTCCTTCTTCAGCGCGCCTAGACGGACGCGGCGCTTCTTGAGCTTGGCCTCCCGGCCCTCGATGGCTGCCTCGCGAGCCTTCATGCCTTCTTCCTGCTCTTGGCGAAGGTGGACCTCCTTCGCGAGCTGGTCCCGCAGGCCTTGCAGCTCGTCCTCCAGCTCCTTGCAGCGACCACGGACTTCAACCACCTCCCCCAGGGCCGCGTCTCGAGTAGCCTTTGCCTCTAGGGTAGCCTCCCTCTCTCCGTTGCAGGCCGTCGAGGCCTGAACCAGCGCCGCCCGAATCAAGGCGTCGGAGCGAATGAATCCCGAAGCCAGCTCCAGGTGCCCGGCCACCAGGCGAGGGTCGGCGCCAAGAAGATCCTGCAGCAGCCGCTCCAGTTCAGCAACGGCATGCTCCAGAACGGCAGAAGGGGACGGAGAAATAGCAGTCGGAGGAGCAGGAGGAGAAAGCAGCGGCGGCACAACCACAACATCCCGAGGCGGAGTCTGCTGCGCCCTGACGGTCGTGGTGGCGGTGGCAGACAAGGGCACCTCGGGAGTCACCTGGTCCATGGGGGCTGAGTTTGCCCCAGCCAGCTCAGCCAGGCCTTGCGAAGGCGACCGGGTAGGAGAGGCCCGTGCGTCACGATCACCATCCCCCACGGGCACAGGCGCTGTCGTGGTCGAAACCTCAGGGGCCCCCTTCGGCTTCTTCGCCGCGGGCACCAGCCTGTTTAAAAAGGGCGGACGTCAAGCCTCAGCAGCAGAACAAGAAATAAAGACAAGGATCGAGCACTTACGGGTCATCGCTGGTGAGCTCAAGCAGCCCCCGGCCAAACTTGAAGCCAGAAAGCCGGCTGGAAGGATCTCCCTCCGGGAGCCCAGAAGCAGGAGGCATGTCTGCGGTGCGCCTTTGGGCAGGGATAGACCCGTGAGAGAGCATCCCGGTCCTGTCCTTCTTCAGGATCGGGGGCAAGCTCCTGCCGACCTGCTGGTCATCCTCGTCATCGTCACTCGAAGAGAGGTGGAGAGAACGGGGTCTGCGCTGGGGAAGGGGAGCCCTCGACTCTCCGTCGGTTGCCTCGGAGTCAGGACCCTTCCCCCGCTCCTCTTCGTCTTCCTCTTCACCGGAGTCGCCGGAGGACAAGTCCACCAGTCCCTAGTCGTCTCGAAGGAACAAGGGCGCGGGCACGCCCTCCAACCTTGCCACCTCGCCCCCAACCAGAGATTGGAGAACCGCGGTCAAATCCTCGTCGCCCAAGGCCGCAGGCTGTTAGGGCCCGCGGCGCTTCGCCCTTGCCCTTTCGCCTCTCAGCACGGCCAAGTCCAGGCGCGCCTTGGGCCCAGGGGCTACTGTCGGCGTTCTGGGAACGGGGGTCCCCAGACTTGCCTGCCTGCGGCCTACGGCGTGGCTCTAAGGGGTCCCAGCATGGCCCATCTTCATCAACACAAGACCCAAGACCCTCGCGAGGGGCCAAGCCTCGCAGGGCGGACGACGCGGCACTTCCTCAGGCGCGGCCTCATCAGGCTGGCTCACGAGGAGGCGGAGAGATCAAGGCGGGGTACCTCATGAGGTGCCCATGACGCAAGCCATGACGACCAAGGGTGCCAGGCGGGCGCCAGCCCGCGCAGTGTCTCCCTTTCCTGTTTGGTGCAAAGGGGGCAAGCACAGGCGAGAGGATCAAGCAAATGCATCCATTTCGGTGCAACGAGACCAAGACCAGTCCAACGGTGGGAAGGAGGTCATCATGGAGCCCAGAACGGCGTCACCACAGGGTCTTTGGCAGGCGAGGACCAACTTTAGTCAGGATAAGTGTACCAGATGTTCCCCTTCAAATTGGCCAATTGTTGGTGCCCTTCCCGCTCAATATTTGGGAAGAGGCCCAGGGCCTTTGCCTATAAATAGGACTAGTCACCCCTAGGGTAGAGGGACAGATAGAGACAGATCGGAACAGATAGACAGATCGAGAAGCCAGCTAGAAAGACTCAAGCAACAGAGAGAGAGAGAGAGAGAGAGAGAGAGAGAGAGAGAGAGAAGGGCGGCTGAACTCCCCCTAGCAGTTCATCGTCCCAGCTAAGAGCAGACCCTCGCGAGGCTGTTCTTCCTTGTATTGTTCATCATCATCAGCCCAAGAGGCAATCCACCCACCACAAACAAGAGTAGGGTATTACACCACAATGGTGGCCCGAACTAGTATAAACCCTGTGTCTCTTGTGTTGTTCTTTCGGTAGTTAGATCTTTGCGAGACGGGGAGGTAGAGGGCATAATCTCCGTGCGCACCCCAGAGTTCGAACCTTAAGGGTCTGCCGGAACCCGAAATCCGACAGTTATAAGGTTGATTTGTAATAATTACTTTTGCGTGTCGAACGCTTCATCTTTTTGATGTATTTTGTAATAAGCACTTTTGTGATCTGAACCGCTTCAATTATTATTTCTGAACTTTGTCCTTCAAGTGAGCTAACTGCATTCTTTACATCGTTTTTGGATTAATATGTGTGAAAGTTTTACTCTAGACTGCTATATATATGGTATACTCTATACACCATTTCTCTTTAAATGGTTTAGTTGAGTAACTCATAGTCAGTGGGAAATTTGTGTTTATACAAAATTTAAACCGATACATAAGTCATGTAGATAAGCAAACTTCTATGCATATGATTAATTTTTTGAAGTTCGTCTATTTGGTCGTTAACCTGCTGCTTCTCCGCGGTGACTGGAGCGTGTCTAATGTTGCACTTTCTTTTGTTTTCTGTGACGGTGTTGCTGGTTCTTGTCTCTGCACTGTTGTGTTTGTAGTGCCTCGCGTGCTTGTTGATGGATGCTTTCGTTTTCCAGTGCTGTGGATTGCATCCTTCCTTGCTCCCCGCGTGCTTGTTGATGGCTGCTTTCATTTTCCAGTGATGTGGACTGCATCCTTCCTTGCTCCCTGCGTGTTGTTTGATGGCAGCTTTCCTTTTTCCAGTGATGTGAACTGCATCCTTCCTTGCTCCCTGTGTGCTGGTTGATGGCTTCTTTCCTTCTGGTGATGTGAACTGCATCCTTCCTTGCTCCCTGTGTGCTGGTTGATGGCTGCTTTCGTTTTCCGGTGATGTGGACTGCATCCTTTCGTGCTCCTGCCTTCTTTTTTGGAAGTGATGTCGTTCTCGGTTGTTTCTGTACAGCAGCATTCCCTTGTGGTGGTCTTGTTTGCATTGTTTCTTCATGTTCTTCGTCCTCTTCAGTCTCTTCTTCCTCCTCTTCTTGCTCTTCCTCATCTTCATCATCTGTTTCTTCATAAGCCACTGCTTCTTCAGTTTCTTCATGTTCTTCGTCCTCTTCACTCTCTTCTTCCTCCTCTTCTTCATCTGCTTCTTCATAAGCCATTTCTTATTCAGTTGTGTCACCATCTTCTTCTTTTATTTCTTCTTCTTCGTCTTCCTCATTTTCTGATCTTGTTCTTTTGGGGCAGGTTCTTGAATTGTGTCTCTTCCTCTTTTTGCACATGCTACAGCATCTCGGTTTCGTCCATTTCTTAGTGTTGTGAGTGGAATTTCTGTTTGGTTGTGCATCGTCGTGTCCTCGTTTTTCTTGTTCATGTCTTTTTGTACATGTCCTGGAATTGTGGCCGCTGAGTTCATTACATGTCTTGCACCTATTTATTCCCAGTGGGTGACCATCACTCTACAGCTCAGGCTGTGGCTTACTGTTTTTGTCATCATTTTTCTCCTTGCATGCAACATTTTTCTGGGTTGCGCCACCCCCGTTCTTCCTTGCTCTTATGTTTGAAACAGGAGGTGGAAGAATTGTTTCTTTTTTGATAGCACCAGCTCTGTTGTGTTCGGTATTTTCTACTTGCTCGGCATTATTGTCATGCTAGGATTTCTCTGCTTGCTTTAGTTTTGCTGCTGCTTCTTCTTCTTTGTTCAGCACATCAACTTCCTCGGTCAGTGCCCTCATACCAGACAACGCTCTGTGGCACCCTGCGTTGGACCTTGTCGCTCTGTTTGCAAGGTCCATTGCTATTTCTGTCAGCAATTTTCTACGGCAAAAAAGCAAGGTTCCATCTGGTGTTGTTTGTTCATAGTCTCGTCTGTCAAACGTTGCATCTGATCTTGCGTTACGGGTGTATCTTTTCATGATGTACACCTCAGGAATATTGAGTACTCTCAAATGAGAAAGCATGCATAACACATGGGTGCAAAAGAGCCCTGCAGACAACACACGATCACTTTGTTTTGCAAGTGAACTGCATGAAATTAATAAACACATATTTTTCCTTATTTGTTCATTTTAAAGAAGTGAACTTCATTTGGTTTTGTGAATTAGTCATGCATGTAGATTTTTTTTGCGATAGGAGTGTCACCTGTGTGTGTCCAGAGTTTGCATTCACATTCGTAGACACCTTTCTGTTCATCGGCGACCACTTGGAAATTATGCCTTGCTCAGTCAAATGCATCCGATCTATTGTAGTGGTGTACAAGATACTTTGTCGGATTCTCAAGGCACCATTCTGCTCTGAATGCAGTGCTATGGTAGAGTGTTTATTTGAAATCTGGAAACACTGCCCTTGTATACACTTTTGATAACTGAACTTCGAACCCAAACTGGGTTGTTGTCTTTACCTATGACTGCATGATCAGAAATGCACTGTTACGAACCAGATAAATGAAAAAATTGATTGATTTTATAGTTATATTTTTAGCAGTTTTTGAGTGACATTTGTTTTACCTTATTTGCTACTGTCTCTGCGTGCTCGACGACCTTCCTGGTCTGAATGCACTTGTCCACCTGCTGAGCAAACAGATGGAGATCATGCTTCTCTTTGACAAAGTTTTTCTTCAGTATGTGGTTCATGCTCTCGCTTCTCTGTGTGGAAGTCATCCGAGCACGGAAAATTTCCTTGTAGTAAGTCGAGATCCACTCGTGCCTGTCTTCCCACAGAGAATTCATCACTTCATCGTCTTCCAAGTTGTATCTCTGAATGAGGTCCTTCCATGCTCGTTCAAATTCTGACGGCATTAGTGGGTGGTTCAGCACCGCACTGAGGTCATCCTTAAGTTTGTCGTGTGCCATATACAGTAAGGCGAGGTGGTCTTTGTGCTTCTTCATGATATGCCACCGACACAACTTATGGAGAGTATGTGGGAGGATAGTTTTTAATGTTGCCTTCATCAAAGAACACTGGTCTGAAAAGGCACAAATAGTGTTTTTTTATTAAGTTTTTTGTGTGTCTGTGTAAGATAGATGGAAGAAATATAAACGCACCAAACAAATGTAAGTATGCAGGTGTTTGTTTCTTTTTGTACCTGTGAGCATGCAGATGGGATGCTTGTTGTTCATACACCTCAGAAATGTTTTGAAAACCCACTCGAACGACGGTATTGTTTCATCTCGCATGAGTGCAATAGCAAATATGGTGCTCCGTAGATGATGGTTCACTCCCACGAAGACTCCCAGCGGCATGTGGAATTTGTTAGTTTTATACGTCGTGTCAAATGTAACGCAGTCTCCAAAATCTTCATACGATCCTTTGCAACTTGCGTTGGCCCAAAAGACATTTCTTACACGGTTATCTGCATCAACGTCATAATCATAGAAAAAATATGGGTTTATCTTCTGCATATTCTCGAAGAAATCCAGAAGTTTCTTGACGTCATCTTGGGACTCTTCTCTGGCAAACTTTTGCTTCCTGCATTTTCAAATGCAATGCAAACGCATCTCATCAAACAGAAAATAATTACCGACAGGATGCTCAAGTGATATGTTTTGTGATGTGCTTACTTGTTTACCTAGTCGCGGCTAGTATGTCCCATGTACTGCAGACCACCGGACATACGCTGCAGCGTTGACATCATCTGAGCATGTGTGTGGTTGTCTAGTTGCATGTCTTTCACTAACTGCTCTATCAAAGGATCGTCTTTTTTGTGCGATCGCTTGTGCAAAAGCATGCCGGGGCTTTCCAGCATCTTGCGATTGTGGTTGACTTCAACCATTTCTATCACAAATTTGCCATCCTTCCTCTTTTTGAATCTAATCTTTGCCTTGCAGTCAATCCTTTGTGATGTCTTTTGACGTTTCCTTTGATAATCTGTGTGACGCCCCCGATTCAATCGTACACTAATCATGCATGCAAATGTGTACGATCAAGATCAGGGACTCACGGGAAGATATCACAACACAACTCTGAAACATAAATAAGTCATACAAGCATCATAATACAAGCCAGGGGCCTCGAGGGCTCGAATACAAGTGCTCGATCATAGACGAGTCAGCGAAAGCAACAATATCTGAGTACAGACATAAGTTAAACAAGTTTGCCTTAAGAAGGCTAGCACAAACTGGGATACAGATCGAAAGAGGCGTAGGACTCCTGCCTGGGATCCTCCTAACTACTCCTGGTCGTCGTCAGCGGGCTGCACGTAGTAGTAGGCGCCTCCGGAGTAGTATTCGTCATCGACGGTGCCGTCTGGATCCTGGACTCCAGCATCTGGTTGCGGCAACCGGGTAGAAGGGAAAGGGGGGAAAAGGGGGAGAAAAGCAACCGTGAGTACTCATCCAAAGTACTCGCAAGCAAGGAGCTACACTACATATGCATGGATATATGTGTAAAGGGCCATATCAGTGGACTGAACTGCAGAATGCCAGGATAAGAGGGGGATAGCTAGTCTTATCGAAGACTATGCTTCTGGTCGCCTCCGTCTTGCAGCATATAGAAGAGAGTAGACTGAAGTCCTCCAAGTAGCATCGTATAGCATAATCCCACCCGGCGATCCCCTCCTCGATGCCCTGTTAGAGAGCGATCACCGGGTTGTATCTGGCACTTGGAAGGGTGTGTTTTATTAAGTATCCGGTTCTAGTTGTCATAAGGTCCAGGTACAACTCCGGGTCGTCCTTTTACCGAGGGACACGGCTATTCGAATAGATAAACTTCCCTGCAGGGGTGCACCACATAACCCAACACGCTTGATCCCATTTGGCCGGACACACTTTCCTGGGTCATGCCCGACCTCGGAAGATCAACACGTCGCAGCCCCACCTAGGCACAACAGAGCGGTCAGCACGCCGGTCTAAACCTATGCGTGCAGGGGTCTGGGCCCATCGCCCTGAGCACACCTGCACGTTGCGAACGCTGCCGGTGAGCATACCTAGCAACCTCCAGTACAACGGAAGTCACGTTACGCAGTCCAACCCGGCGCGCGCCACTCAGTCGCTGATGTCAAGAAGTGCTTCGGCTGATACCACGACGCCGAGTGCCCATATCTTTCCCGCATAGTTGGTTAGTGCGTATAGACCAAATGGCCAGACTCAGATCAAATACCCAGATCTCGTTAAGCGTGTTAAGTATCTGCGAACGCCAGCAGGGCCAGGCTCACCTCTCACCCAGGTAGCCCCGAACTGCCCTGCCGCTCCGCCACAAAGATCCACACAGAGGGCCGTCGAGACAAAGGTCCTTTCAGCCCCCAATCCGTGAATCACTCGCGGGTACTCCTCGAGCCAACCCGACTTTGGTCACCACATGTATCATGTTTAAAGTATAGTATATATCCATGATCACCTCCCGAGGTGATCACAGCCCAGTAGTATAGCATGGCAGACAGACAAGAGTGTAGGGCCACTGATGGAACACTAGCATCCTATACTAAGCAAGTAGGATTGCAGGTAAAGGTATCAACAGCAGTACCAAAGACAGGCTATGCATCAGGATAGGAATAACGAAAGCAGTAACATGCTACACTACCCTAATGCAAGCAGTATAGATCAAAGTAAGCGATATCTGGTGATCAAGGGGGGGGCTTGCCTGGTTGCTCTGGCAAGAAGGAAGGGTTGTCAACACCGCAGTCGAATTGGGGTTCGCCGGCAGTCTCGGGGTCTACCGGAAAGAGTAACGGGGGAACATAATAAATAATAGAGCAATCAAAGCAACACAAAGCATAACATGGCAATACGCGGTGCTAAGGGTGACCTAACGCAGTAGTAGGTGATACCGGTGGAGGTGGGAAACATCCGGGAAAGTATCCCCGGTGCTTCGCGTTTTCGGACAGATGAACCGGAGGGGGAAAGTTGTGTGTTTGCTATGCTAGGGATGTGTGGTGGACAAACGGGCTGCGTATTCAAATTCGTCTCGTCGTTCTGAGCAACTTTCATGTACAAAGTTTTACCATCCGAGCTATGGTTTATTTTATATTGATTTTAAAAGATTTAAATCATTTTTAGCATTTATCTAATTATTTTAATTCGAAATGGGATTTATGACATCACCATGATGTCATGCTGACGTCAGCAGTCAACAGGTGTTGACTGGGTCAATCTGACGGTGGGTCCCGCATGTCATTGACTCATAGTAATTAAACAGGGTTAATTAGCTTTAAATAAATGATTAGGTTAATCTAATCCAATTTAATTAAGTTAATTAATTCTTTAATTAGATAATTAATTATTATATATATTATTTATTTATTTCTTTTTTTTAACATTCTGGGGGCTGGTCCCCACGTGTCAGGGAGTATTTAGGTTAGTTAATTAGCCAGTTTACTTAAGTTGTGATTAATTAGAAGGCGGGTCCCAGCAGTCAGTGGCACTGGTGTCATAAGCGGTTGGGTTAAGCGGACACGTCAGCAGCGCCGACGTTTAGTCGTCGGCGACCAAAACACGGCGACGACGCATGGGATGTCGCCGGAAATCGGTTACAGGCCACCAAAACGGGCGTCGCTGGTCGCGTTCGAACGCGCGTGAAGTCCCGCGTCCAACGGTGCTAGGGGTGGGAGTGAGGGAGGTCCCAAGCGACGCCGACGACGAGCAATGGTGATGGCCGGATCTCGGTGAGCTCGGTTTCAAGGTTACATCATATGGCGAGGCAACCAAAGGCATCAGATGGTTCCTGGGGAGTCCAGGAACACGAGGCAAAGCTCGGTCGCGAGTCCTGCGGGCTGTGGCCACGGTGGAGAGTAAAACGGCAGCGACGAGTTCTCGGACGTGGTAGCGGGGCTAGCTAGTGGGGGAGCCAGAGCTCAAGGGAAGAGGGGAGGATGTGGGGGGCTCACAGAGGGCCGGCAGGGGGCTCAGGGGAGTCAGGGGGTGCCGGAGTCGATAGGATTGACGACGAGGTAGCGGCGTCATCCGACGAAGGGTATCGAGGCAGACGGTGGCGATGATGCGTATGTCGACGTGGAGGCCTCCAGGCCTCGATCCAGCGGCGTAGACGAAGCAGGGGTCGATGACGGCCATGGCGATGTGCGGCGGTGGAGTCGGGGCGGATCCCCTCGATCCAGATCGAGAGGAGGCAGAGGGAGTCCGTCGGGGAGGGCGGTGAGGTCCGGCGATGGGCAGCACCCGCGACGGGGCATGGGGGAAGGGGTCGACGCGGGCGTCGAGGCAATGGAGGTGTCCGGCGACGGAGGGGTGCTGGCATCGCGAGGTGGGGGGGCACTACCATCGCGAGGTGGGGGAAGACATGCCCGTCCCCGATCCAGATCGGATCGAGAAGGGGAGAGGAGAGACGTGGGGAGTGGGGGTGTGCGGTGCTAGGGTTCCAGGGGAGTGGGGTTAAGGGGGGCGTCGGCTGGGCCGGCCTGGTGACCTGCTGGGCCAAGGCCCAGTCGGGGGGGGGGGGGGGAAGTGGTGTTCTACTTCTCTTTTTTTTGGGGGGGGGGGGGGGCTTTTGTTTTTATTTCCTTTCTTTTATATATTATTTTTTGTTCTATTTTAGTTACACCTATTTTAGTTTTTTATAAAATACAAACAAACTCCTAAAATATTGTTATAATATAGCCCACTACCTCAATAAGTTTGGTGCAATAATAAAATACTTGGTACATTTTTATTATTTAAATGGTATTTATATATTTATTTTAGCCACAGTTTTATTTATTTTAGTGCATTAAATATTTTGTAAAAATGTGGATTCTCCACCATAATTACCTATGCATTATTTGTCAGCCACCGAACATTCTTGTTTCAATGTTTGAAAACTTTTATTGTTTGCCATATTTTAAATTTGAATTTTTAACCAGTTTTGAACTAACGAGATATTAGCAACAGTAACGGAGGTGAGGTGGCATCATTAGCAGAGTTTCACTGTAGCTTAATTACCCAGGCGTCACAATTCTCCTCCACTACAAGAAATCTCGTCCCGAGATTTAAGAGGGGGACTAAGGGGGAAAGGTCTGGTTACGAAATTCTAACAAATCTTCTCGGTGTTCATTGCTCTTCTCGAAGTGGTCGATCCATTACAGTGATGTCTCCATTTTTCTACTTCAGGTCATCTTGACGAAGTCACATCCTTTCTTCGGGGTCTGTCTTGTACTTACGAATAGGTAAGGGGCAGTTCGACAATAATAGAATGCTATAAGGGTTAACCATCGGGGGTTATCCCGTGAATGAACACAGGGGTATATCTTGAGTTGGTCAAATGAAACACATCGAGAGCCAAGCAAGAAGGTATAGTAAGAAGTATCAAGCGGATAGGCAATCGTTCGATGCCCAAATAGAAGGTGAAAGGGTTTCACGGCACGAGAATAAGTATTGCGCCTGATAGCAGAGTAGATCACTAGGAAGGTGGCTCGCGAATTACATATCAAGTCAAGCGCAAGGAATATATTTGGCAACAGGGTGTACAGGAGAGTCAGGTTTCGATCCTGGGACCTGTGGGTTATGGGCCCACCATGTGGGTTAAAGACAGAAAGAGTGGTGTCATCTTGCATGGTTATGATAACCATGCAGCTCAGACCATAACCTGTCGGTTATGTCGGCAACAGCGTCGGTACCAAGGGCAGGGGACGAAGAGAACCATTTTCCTGCTCGTTGGACGAGGCGGACCAATAGGCAAGGTTCTCGTCCATCGGTGGTTACCAGAATGTCATCAACAAAAGCAACAGGGTCTTGCTGACAGAATTGTACACAGAGGTGTTAACATAAGCAGGGAATTAATACTGCTTAGATCATAATGATCACCAGAAAGGTTAAACAAACCAATGGAAAGGAAAACGTGATCATCAGGTTAAACAGAACTATGAAAAAAAATGTGTTTAAACACATTCGGTGGCATATCCTTCCCAAGGACAAGCAGAGCATGATATCTATGACAGGATACAACATAGAAAACCCTTTAGGAAAGGGGAAAGAGCTTCCTGACATTACCCATACAACGATGTTTGGGGTAATTAATAAAGAAATTTTAGCATTGTGCTTCAACTGTTCTTATGGAAAATCGGAGTACCACATACATGCTTCAAGATAGCGTTGACATGGTCTTTAAGCAAAGGTCAGACTTTGGATACAGGAAGAATCCATCAGGAAAAACTTGTAGAATAAGTCTTACAATTTCCTCATGGAAGAACGGATAGCCTTGCTAAAAGGAAAATTATAACAATAGGTCCTCCAGTCAGGCGTGCTAGGCATGACATCACCTTACCGAGTCATATAAAGACTAATGTTATAACTCTTGGAAAAATGTTCCAACCATCATATCTGACCGAGATTCAGATCTGATCGGTGTTAGGATACCTCGGACTCAGGATGCCTGAGAAGAAAAGGTGCAACACAAATTGACGAGTTGATATAGCAAGATTCTTGGAAATAAAACTATGGAAGCGAGTTCCGAAACAAGAGTTCATCATTAAGACAAAGAGAGGATGAGGATGTGGATGATGGACTCAGCGACCATTCATCGAGAATTCCAAAAAGATGGATTTCCACAATTATGAGAACAAGGAGATAATCATTTGTCCGATCGAATGATATAATGATGTATGCTCAGGAAAACATACACAATTAATCATTGGTTGGCAGATGCACTCGAAATATGGGATGGGTTGCTCGATAAATGTTAGAACGGCGACTCAATGAAACAGAATCAATTGACCATTCACTTCAAAGCAATAGGGTTGCTAGAAGTTTTGAATTCACACATCATAGTTCAATTGCCGGTATTCCGGTTAGAAACAACAAAGGGACCAAGAAAGAATGGTGATAGTGTGACGTATCATAATACCAAGAATTGTTTAAGAGGTGGAGCAATCCTCACAACATCCTTGATATAAAAGATGATACAATCCAAGGTAGAGCATAACATAAGCTGAATAGCAAGGATCTCAAGGTATAATACAAAACACGAATAAGCTTGTGTTGAACGAGAGGCAATAAGGTGGTCGGTGATAACACAAACCATTGAGGGGCGATGATGGTATTTCTCATCAAGAATTCGATATATATATCTTGGGAGAGCACAGGATGTTGATGATGATCATGACACATTTGTCAAGATATTCCATGAAGATGTAACCGATCGGCGATGACATCAAGTCAAAGGAATGATGAAGCGAAAGGTTATTGGAACCAGGGATACGACACAAACTCGAAACCAAGATTGCGGTTCAAGGCGAAATGATATGATGAGGAAGATCGACATAAGCTTAGCTCATCGTCGAAGTGGTGCTCCAAGAATAAGGACTAGGTAGCACAGTTAAGGTCACCACGACAATGATATAGCCATACAGGCTAGAAATGACGTGATCGAGTACAAACTCGTAAGTAAAGAAGATTACTAATAGTTGTTTAATCACGATGCGGACTCGATTCAATTACCGATGTCCTTGAGTGTTTAATGACTCAGGGCCCGTGAAAAATTGGAATCAGTGAGAATGTAGCACTTGATGGAGAACTCATAAGAAGTTATGCAGTTCCATGATAATCTCGAGATACCGGGGGTAATACTCGACGACAGATCAAAGTAGAGGTTGTACTAGGGAAATGCTCTGCAGAAGACAAGTGCTTAAACTTGCACGAGAAGTGGTATTTAAAGGAGAACAAGGTCGGAATCCAGGATCATAAAGGATCGAACCACGGATACAAGATGAACTTATAACATGGGGGTAATTATTTTTACGAGCAGCTTCCATAATAAGTTATACATCATGTCCATGGGCATGAACACAAGGTTCAAGGTCGACTCCCACTTCTTCAATGTATAACCTTCCATTCACTTCTCGCCTTGATAAACGTATTAGTGTTGAAAGTTTTACCTGGTGAAATACCAGATGAGTATGACTCATGAAAACTTCCGAGTTCACACATATAAAGGAAGGCATAGGTTCAACCCGTCAGGGTATCGTGGAAACCTATACCACAAGCTTTAGGAGTAATTTAACTCAAGCTCGAAGGCAGAGCATGGTCGAGAAAGCAGAGGCTGCAATTTACCAAAGGTATTATGTATCCGAGAATAGGCTCACAAGGTTATTGAATATGAAGTGTGTTGTCAGATAAAATCCAACAAAGGATCCGGTGGTCCATAAGCGATCTGATGTGAGCATCGGTACTCAACCAGAAGAAGAAAGAATGCAAGGAGATCATATGATAGAAACAACTGACTAATTCAAAGCTCAATCGCAAACGAGTTATGATTTCCCATTTCAAGGGATCAGAAGCAAATGCTCTGATTAAGGAGGGAATAGTTGAATAGACTTAGGGGTACCATCGATGGCAATCTGATTGGCCGAGAACCAGCTCATGTTCGAAAGACGTCTGAGCGGAAAGATAATTTATAAGGATCAACTGATGATTGCGTGCATTCGCACACATATAGAATCAACGGACTTAAATGATAGTGACAAAGGATGCCAATAAGATTACTAGACTTATGGGATTAACCAAAATGTAAGCAAGCAAGAATTTCAAGAGCAATAGGCTCTTGAGGATTTTTGGAAGATCGAATGGTATATCGAAGATTGATGACATATATGAATCAACTAGGGATGAGTGGATACTCGGTAAGTGTGAGAAATTATCCGTAGGGATATTCATGTGTCAAGAACTGCAAAGCAGTAAGCTCAAAGGATTATCGAGACAACAACGAGTGTTTCGGGGTATCTTGTAATAACAAGACCAACTGGGGATGACTGTAAGAATAACAATTGTAAGTAGTTATCCTCAAGGGTTTACGGTGGAAGGGGAATTGCAAGAGGGATGGCACAAAGTATCAAGGGAACATCCGATAGTATTGTCAGAATCTTCCGTTGAAGCAGTCGATCATCCGTATTAAAGGGCTCTCCGGCAGGAAGTGGTAACGAGAACCTAGAGTTAGATTTTAGCAAAATCATTTAACCCGAATAGAAGAGATGTTAGAGTCCCAGAGTATAGGTCAAGGCGTAAAAGATCCTACTACCACCCAATGGCGACGTGTGCCCGTAAGACACACAGCCAAGTTAGTAAAAGTTTTTGCAATGCCTAGACTCGACTTCAGCCAAGGAGTTGGAAAGGGGGATTCCTACAGGCAGTCGGCTCTGATACCAACTTGTGACGCCCCCGATTCAATTGTACACTAATCATGCACGCAAATGTGTACGATCAAGATCAGGGACTCACGGGAAGATATCACAACACAACTCTAAAACATAAATAAGTCATACAAGCATCATAATACAAGCCAGGGGCCTCGAGGGCTCGAATACAAGTGCTCGATCATAGACGAGTCAGCGGAAGCAACAATATCTGAGTACAGACATAAGTTAAACAAGTTTGCCTTAAGAAGGCTAGCACAAACTGGGATACAGATCGAAAGAGGCGCAGGCCTCCTGCCTGGGATCCTCCTAACTACTCCTGGTCATCGTCAGCGGGCTGCATGTAGTAGTAGGCGCCTCCGGAGTAGTAGTCGTCATCGACGGTGGCGTCTGGATCCTGGACTCCAGCATCTGGTTGCGGCAACCGGGTAGAAGGGAAAGGGGGAAAAGGGGGAGAAAAGCAACCGTGAGTACTCATCCAAAGTACTCGCAAGCAAGGAGCTACACTACATATGCATGGATATATGTGTAAAGGGCCATATCAGTGGACTGAACTGCAGAATGCCAGGATAAGAGGGGGATAGCTAGTCTTATCGAAGACTACGCTTCTGGTCGCCTCTGTCTTGCAGCATATAGAAGAGAGTAGACTGAAGTCCTCCAAGTAGCATCATATAGCATAATCCTACCCGGCGATCCCCTCCTCGATGCCCTGTTAGAGAGCGATCACCGGGTCGTATCTGGCACTTGGAAGGGTGTGTTTTATTAAGTATCCGGTTCTAGTTGTCATAAGGTCAAGGTACAACTCCGGGTCGTCCTTTTACCGAGGGACACGGCTATTCGAATAGATAAACTTCCCTGCAGGGGTGCACCACATAACCCAACACGCTTGATCCCATTTGGCCGGACACACTTTCCTGGGTCATGCCCGGCCTCGGAAGATCAACACGTTGCAGCCCCACATAGGCACAACAGAGCGGTCAGCACGCCGGTCTAAACCTATGCGCGCAGGGGTCTGGGCCCATCGCCCTGAGCACACCTGCACGTTGCGAACGCGGCCGGTGAGCAGACCTAGCAACCTCCAGTACAACGGAAGTCATGTTACGCGGTCCAACCCGGCGCGCGCCACTGAGTCGCTGACGTCAAGAAGTGCTTCGGCTGATACCACGACGCCGAGTGCCCATATCTTTCCCGCGTAGTTGGTTAGTGTGTATAGACCAAATGGCCAGACTCAGATCAAATACCCAGATCTCGTTAAGCGTGTTAAGTATCCGCGAACGCCAGCAGGGCCAGGCTCACCTCTCACCCAGGTAGCCCCAAACTGCCCTGCCGCTCCGCCACAAAGATCCACACAGAGGGCCGTCGAGACAAAGGTCCTTTCAGCCCCCAATCCGTGAATCACTCCCGGGTATTCCTCGAGCCAACCCGACTTTGGTCACCACATGTATCATGTTTAAAGTATAGTATATATCCATGATCACCTCCCGAGGTGATCACAGCCCAGTAGTATAGCATGGCAGACAGACAAGAGTGTAGGGCCACTGATGGAACACTGGCATCCTATACTAAGCAAGTAGGATTGCAGGTAAAGGTATCAACAGCAGTACCAAAGACAGGCTATGCATAAGGATAGGAATAACGAAAGCAGTAACATGCTACACTACCCTAATGCAAGCAGTATAGATCAGAGTAGGCGATATCTGGTGATCAAGGGGGGGGCTTGCCTGGTTGCTCTAGCAAGAAGGAAGGGTTGTCAACACCGCAGTCGAACTGGGGTTCGCCGGCAGTCTCGGGGTCTACCGGAAAGAGTAACGGGGGAACATAATAAATAATAGAGCAATCAAAGCAACACAAATCATAACATGGCAATACGCGGTGCTAAGGGTGACCTAACGCAGTAGTAGGTGATACCGGTGGAGGTGGGAAACATCCGGGAAAGTATCCCCGGTGCTTCGCGTTTTCGGACAGATGAACCGGAGGGGGAAAGTTGTGTGTTTGCTATGCTAGGGATGTGTGGCGGACAAACGGGCTGCGTATTCAAATTCGTCTCGTCGTTCTGAGCAACTTTCATGTACAAAGTTTTACCATCCGAGCTATGGTTTATTTTATATTGATTTTAAAAGATTTAAATCATTTTTAGCATTTATCTAATTATTTTAATTCGAAATGGGATTTATGACATCACCATGATGTCATGCTAACGTCAGCAGTCAACAGGTGTTGACTGGGTCAATCTGACGGTGGGTCCCGCATGTCATTGACTCATAGTAATTAAACAGGGTTAATTAGCTTTAACTAAATGATTAGGTTAATCTAATCCGATTTAATTAAGTTAATTAATTCTTTAATTAGATAATTAATTATTATATATATTATTTATTTTTCTCTTTTTTTAAACGTTCTGGGGGCTGGTCCCCACGTGTCAGGGAGTATTTAGGTTAGTTAATTAGCCAGTTTACTTACGTTGTGATTAATTAGAAGGCGGGTCCCAGCAGTCAGTGTCACTGGCGTCATAAGCGGTTGGATTAAGCGGACACGTCAGCAGCGCCGACATTTAGTCGTCGGCGACCAAAACACGGCGACGACGCATGGGATGTCGCCGGAAATCGGTTACAGGCCACCAAAACGGGCGTCGCTGGTAACGTTCGAACGCGCGTGACGTCCCGCGTCCAACGGTGCTAGGGGTGGGAGTGAGGGAGGTCCCAAGCGACGCCGACGACGAGCAATGGTGATGGTCGGATCTCGGTGAGCTCGGTTTCAAGGTTACAACATATGGCAAGGCGACCAAAGGCATCAGATGGTTCCTGGGGAGTCCAGGAACACGAGGCAAAGCTCGGTCGCGAGTCCTGCGGGCTGTGGCCACGGTGGAGAGTCAAACGGCAGCGACGAGTTCTCGGACTTGGTAGCGGGGCTACCTAGTGGGGGAGCCAGAGCTCAAGGGAAGAGGGAAGGATGTTGGGGGCTCACAGAGGGCCAGCAGGGGGCTTAGGGGAGCCGGGGGGTGCCGGAGTCGAGAGGATCGACGACGAGGTAGCGGCGTCGTCCGACGAAGGGGATCGAGGCAGACGGTGGCGATGATGCGTATGTCGACATGGTGGCCTCCAGGCCTCGATCCAGCGGCGTAGACGAAGCAGGGGTCGACGATGGGCATGGCGATGTGCGGCGGTGGAGTCGGGGCGGATCCCCTTGATCCAGATCGAGAGGAGGCAGAGGGAGTCCGTCGGGGAGGGCGGCGAGGTCCGGCGATGGGCAGCACCCGCGACGGGGCATGGGGGAAGGGGTCGACGCGGGCGTCGAGGCAATGGAGGTGTCCGGCGATGGAGGGGTGCTGGCGTCGCGAGGTGGGGGGGGGGGCACTAGCCTCGCGAGGTGGGGGGAAGACATGCCCGTCCCTGATCCAGATCAGATCGAGAAGGGGAGAGGAGAGACGTGGGGAGTGGGGGTGTGCCGTGCTAGGGTTCCAGGGGAGTGGGGTTAAGGGGGGGCGTCGGCTGGGCCGACCTGGTGACCTGCTGGGCCGAGGCCCAGTCGGGGGGGCGGGGAAGTGGTGTTCTACTTCTCTTTTTTTTTTGGGGGGGGGGGGGCTTTTGTTTTTATTTCCTTTCTTTTATATATTATTTTCTGTTCTATTTTAGTTACACCTATTTTAGTTTTTTATAAAATACAAACAAACTCCTAAAATATTGTTATAATATAGCCCACTACCTCAATAAGTTTGGTGCAATAATAAAATACTTGGTACATTTTTATTATTTAAATGGTATTTATATATTTATTTTAGCCATATATTTTTTTATTTTAGTGCATTAAATATTTTGTAAAAATGTGGATTCTCCACCATAATTACCTATGCATTATTTGTCACCCACCGAACATTTTTGTTTCAATGTTTGAAAACTTTTGTTATTTGCCATATTTTAAATTTGAATTTTTAACCAGTTTTGAACTAACAAGATATTAGCAACAGTAACGGAGGTGACGTGGCATCATTAGCAGAGTTTCACTGTAGCTTAATTACCCGGGCGTCACAATCTGACACAGTCTACTTGTGCGTCCCTTCTCTTGAGCAGACAATGTATGTATTTGTCTTGTGTTGTGCCCTCTGGCGTATGCCAAACCCTGCACATCTTGCATAATTGTTGTAAAAGTCCCATCCCTTGTCGTATGTGGTGAACTTCATTCCAGCGGCAGGTATGATGTTCAGCGGCATGTTTTTATCCTGCATTAAGCGCAATGCTCTATGAGATAATTTGTTCTGTTCTGTTTTTTAAATACGAGGAGTGCATACGAGTTTAAAAAAGCATTTGCAGTGTTCCTAAGTTTTCAGAAGAATCCAATGTATTAGATGCTAGGTCAAACCTCACAATAAATATCAGTGTGCACTGCAATGTTATCTGAATGGACTGCAACTATTATTATTACTTTTTTCAGAACATAAACTTACATGTGTGTAGATCCGTTCACCCGATGGTGCTTGCAGCTCGCCGGGTTGTATTGACATGGTGGGGTTATAGCAGATCTGTGTAGTTGAGGATCTCGCGGCGGCAATAGTGAGGAGGATTTGTACCTGCTGTTGACTTTTGACCGAGGCACCGTTGGTGGTCGCTTTGTCGAAGTTGATGCAGCATCTGTGCTTGGAGCTCTGTTTTTCGGTGCAGCAGGTGGACGCTGAGT
This sequence comes from Aegilops umbellulata, assembly GCA_032464435.1. Taxonomy (NCBI): domain Eukaryota; kingdom Viridiplantae; phylum Streptophyta; class Magnoliopsida; order Poales; family Poaceae; genus Aegilops; species Aegilops umbellulata. Next base: position 160,508,910 of record CP136056.1, on the reverse strand, counting down.
TCTGTTTTGAGGTGCAGCAGGTGGACGTGGTGGTAATCCAGTGTTGTGACGATGTCTTAGTGGATTGGTTTGAAAACTTTGGAGGGGTGGCACATCATCATGGTCATAATCATATTCATCATCTGCTGCAACATCATGTTCAACTGCATCATCATTGTCTGTTCGGACATGCTGTCCAAATGTAGTGAACTCGTGTTTATACTCTGGGTTGAGAACTGCTATTGGCTCATCTTCATCGTCGTCATCTTCATCCTCCTGTCGGCGAGTGCCCTCCCAGATGAAGGTGACATCGTTGTCATCCTCAACTACTTCTTCTCCCTGGAAAAAATCCTCTTCCGGAGAGTAGTGCACCCTGTTTGTTGTCGTGAACAATCCTCGAGGAATCTCAGGGGTAACCCAGCCAGTATTTCTTTCAGAAGAAGCTTTACTCTTCTGAAAGTTGTTGTTCCCTGGGTTGTCAATTATGCGCGGCATTTTGTATCTGCTGAACGTCATTTCCTGCACACAAAATGACCGAGCTGCATCGTCAGGCAAAATGAACCGAATCATGCGAACTGCAATGTGTTACAAATGGTACTGTGAAACTAATGCATGCTGACTGCATCACCCTGCAATGTGAACTGAAGTAACCGCACTGCATTGTTGTTCGTAATGAACCTACATCAGCGTACTGCATAACCGAGCAAGTTCACTGCATTTTCCCCCACCACGAACCGAAGCAACCGCACTGCATCGTTTTTGTAGGCGTACTAGACTGCGTGTACTACTTTGTCTAGAATAACTAAACTGATATGGTTGAGGAAGTGTACTGCTTACCTCATGTTGCAGTGATTTCTTGCGTTTGCAGGAGGAAGTTCTCTTCTCGTCTGTCTGCACAACTTTCTCGTTCGCCTGTGCAGTCCACTGGCCCTCCAGAAGTTCATGAGCGGTCTGGACATTGCTCAAGGTGAACGGAGACCGTGGATTTGCTCTGAAGGTCGTTGCAGACTTAATCCAAGAAGCTTTCGTGGATGAAGGAAGGTTGCGCACAGTCCTCCTTGCTCGAATTGGTTTGATGTCGATGCAGCACCAATCCACATCTGATGAAGTGCAGCTAATTGCAGGCCTGCATGAGTTCTTCGGCGGCGCTACCGACCTGCTGCCATGGAAGAAGGCCAATATGCTGGTGGGGGAGGCGTTTCTCGGTTGCTACTGCGAAAGAAGGCCGAGCGGCGATGGGCGGCGGCGCTGCTTGGCCGCTGCCGCGGAAGAAGGCCTGGAGGGGAGGGGCGGCGTCGCTGCCAGCCGCTACCGTGGAAGAAGGCCTGGAGGGGAGGGGCGGTGGTGCTCCCAGGCCACCGCCGCGGGAGAAAGCGGGGAGGGGAGGAGCGGCATCGCTGCCAGGCCACCGACGCGGAAGAAGGCTGGGAGGGGAGGGCGACGGTGCTCCCAGGCCGCTGCTGCGGTAGAAGGCCGGGAGGGGAGGGGCGGCGACGCTCCCAGGCCGCTGCCGCAGTAGAAGGTCAGGAGGGGAGGGGCGGCGGCGATCTGGTGGGAGGTGTTATCAGAATAAGGCTCTGGTGTTATTGGAATAAGGTCTTAAGGGGTGTTATTAGAGTAGACCCACCATATATATATATAGATGAAAGGAAAGTACAAAAATATAGAATTAAAAATAGATAATGTAACAAAGATTTGATGCAAATATATAGATAATATAGCAACAGACAGTATATGTTCACAAACTTAGGCCATGCCGACTGTGGTAGGTTGAGAATGAACATACCTAGCGCTCCTTGAAGTCATCCGGAATGGTGAGATAGAACTTCGTTTCCGATTGGCCACGACCATAGTTGCCCGATTTGTGCTTGCACTGTGGACACATGAATGAACACGCATGAATCAGCTAGAAAAAAAATGATTCCACGGCGATTTCCGCCGGTTGATTAACAGCAACGGACGGACTACAGAATATTTTGCTAATTATGTTTATTACCTTCTCCATGAGAAAAATCCCCAGCCCAATCCCGCAGAAAACCCCAGTCAACCAGAGTCTAGAATGTCGGTGCAGATAGGCGGCGGAAAGCGGTGGAGGAGAAATCCGGTGCCGTTTGGAGCGCGACCTACGGCCGCCGCCAACAGCCGTCGCGCATAATGTGCAAAGTTGCGGAGGAGTCCGCAGAGACTTAGTGGGGACGAAGTGGGCGAGGGTTTGATTTTCCTTTTGCATGTGTGAGCGAACACACACAGTTCGCAGAGGCAATGGAGATGAATCGTGTGTGATAGTAAATCACCGACATTGAATGGGAATCCAAATTTCCTTCGTCCTTCATCCATGATTTTTTTTCTATGATGAACATAAACCCTGCTAATCACCGTGTTCAAATTTGACACTTTTCCGGGTTCATTTACAATATTTAGGGGATTATGTGCATTTAGGCATTAATGCACGTAATTCAAATTCAAACAATTGGTGCATGAAAGGGTGCACAAGAACGGTCTGCAAAAACCATACTCGTGGTATTTAGTAATTTCTCAAGCCTTTTACAAGGAATGGGCAGAGATTTCAATGGAATGCATGGCAATAGTCAACCAAAAACGCGCCATTTACTGGGTTATCAACTATAGAACAATGAAATATGTGCTTGAAAAACATGACGGCTGGCATGGTGCCATGGTATGGCCTCACCGTGCCCTGGTTAAATGCTGAGAAGGTCTGATTTATGTCGTCATGCACACCCTTCATAAATCGAGCCATCATCGAGGAAGTTCACTGGTTTCAAGAGGGAAATCACCAAGACTGAAGGGGAATCCAAATTTCCGGCCTAGTTTGTCATTCAATTATTTTTCAACGATCAACATACCGCCTCAAATGCAACGTGTGTTCAAATTTGACATTTTTCCGAACTCATTTACAATATTTAGGGGATTATGTGCATTTTCTAGGCATTAATTATGCACATAATTCAAATTCAAACAAACGTTGCATGAAAAGGTGCACAGGAACGGTCTAGAAAACCATGCTCGTGCTATTTAGTACATTCTCATGCCTTTTACAAGGAATTGGCAGAGAGTTCAAGGAAATGTGTGGCAATAGTCAATCATAAACGCGTCGTTTACGGGGTTAAGAACTATACAAAAATGAAATACATGCTTGGAAAAACATGACGCCTAGTGTGGTGCGATGGTATGACCTCACCGTGCCCTGGTAAAAATGTCCTCATGCACGCCTTTCATAAAACGAACCATCACCGAGGAAGTTTCATGGTTTCGAGAGGGGAATCACCAAGATTGAAGGGGGGTCCAAATTTCCTTTGTCCTTTTTCCACGAGTTTTTTCTATGATGAACATACAACCTGCAAACCACCTTGTTCAAATTTGGCACTTTTCCGGGTTCATTTGCCATATTTAGGGGATTATGTGCATTTCCTAGGCATTAATGCACATAATTCAAGTTCAAACAATCGGTGCATGAAAGGGTCCACAAGAATGGCCTGGAAAACCATGCTCGTGTCATTTAGTAAATTCTCATGCCTTTTACAAGGAATAATGGATAGATATTTCGTTGAAATGTGTGGCAATAGTCAACCACAAATGGTTGTTTGTTTGGTTTTCAACTATAGAAAAATGAACTAAATGGTTAAAAAACATGACGCCTGGCATGGTGCCATGGTATGACCTCACCATGCCCTAGTAAAAATTTGAGAAGGTTTGGCTTATGTCGTCCTACACGCCCTTAATAAATCGAATCATCACTGAGGAAGTTCAATGTTTTCGAGAGGGAAATCACCAAGATTGAAGGGGAATCCAAATTTCTGTCCTAGTTTGTCATTCAATTTTTTTCCAACAATCAACATACCGCCTCAAATGCAACGTGTTCAAATTTGACATTTTTCCGGGCTCATTTACCATATTTAGGGGATTATGTGCATTTTCTAGGCATTAATGGACATAACTTTCAAATTCGAACAATCAGTATATGAAAAGGTACACAAGAATGGTCTGGAAAACCATGCTCCTTTTATTTAGTACATTCTCATGCCTTTTACAAGGAATGGGCAGATATTTCAAGGAAATGTGTGGCAATAGTCAACCATAAACGTGTCGTTTACTCGGTTAACAAATATACAAAAATGAAACACATGGTTGGAAAACATGACGCCTGGCGTGGTGCCATGGTATGGCCTCACCATGCCCTGGCAGAAATTGGAGAATGTTTTCCTTTTGTCGTGATGCGCGGCTTTCATAAATCGAACCACCACCGAGGAAGTTTCATGGTTTCAAGGGGAAAATCACCAAGATTGAAGGGGTGTCCAAATTTCCTTTGTCCTTTGTCCACGAGTTTTTTTCTACGATGAACATACAAGCTGCAAATAACGGTGTTCAAATTTGGCACTATTCCGGGTTCATTTGCCATATTTAGGGGATTATGTGCATTTCCTAGGCATTAATGCGCATAATTCAAGTTCAAACAATCGATGCATGAAAGCGTCTACCAGAACGGCCTAGAAAACCATGCTTGTGCCATTTAGGAAATGCTCATGCCTTTTACAAGGAATGGACAGATATTTCTATGAAATGTGTGGCAATAGTCAACCACAAATGTTTGTTTGTTGGGTTTTCAACTATAGAAAAAAATGAAATAAATGCTTAAAAACATTTGACCTGGCATGGTGCCATGGTATGACCTCACCATGCCCTGGTAAAAATTTGAGAAGGTTTGGCTTATGTCATCATGCTCGCCCTTCATAAATCGAACCAACACCGAGGAAGTTCCTGAAGGAAATATGCCCTAGAGGCAATAATAAAGTTATTATTGATTTCCTTACATGTCATGATAAATGTTTATTATTCATGCTAGAATTGTATTAACTGGAAACATAATACATGTGTGAATACATAGACAAACAGAGTGTCACTAGTATGCCTCTACTTGACTAGCTCATTAATCAAAGATGGTTATGTTTCCTAACCATGAACAAAGAGTTGTTATTTGATTAACGAGATCACATCATTAGTTGAATGATCTGATTGACATGACCCATTCCATTAGCTTAGCACCCGATCATTTAGTATGTTGCTATTGCTTTTATCCATGACTTATACATGTTCCTTTAACTATGAGATTATGCAACTCCCATTTACCGTAGGAACACTTTGTGTGCTACCAAACGTCACAACGTAACTGGGTGATTATAAAGGTGCTCTACAGGTGTCTCCGAAGGTACATGTTGGGTTGGCGTATTTCGAGATTAGGATTTGTCACTCCGATTATCGGAGAGGTATCTCTGGGCCCTCTCGGTAATGCACATCACATAAGCCTTGCAAGCATTGCAACTAATGTGTTAGTTGTGAGATGATGTATTACGGAACGAGTAAAGAGACTTGTCGGTAACGAGATTGAACTAGGTATTGGATACCGACGATCGAATCTCGGGCAAGTAACATACCGATGACAAAGGGAACAAACGTATGTTGTTATGCGGTCTGACCGATAAAGATCTTCGTAGAATATGTAGGAGCCAATATGGGCATCCAGGTCCCGCTATTGGTTATTGACCGGAGACGTGTCTCGGTCATGTCTACATTGTTCTCGAACCGTAGGGTCCGCACGCTTAAGGTTTCGATGACAGTTATATTATGAGTTTATGAGTTTTGATGTACCGAAGGAGTTCGGAGTCCCGGATGAGATCGGGGACATGACGAGGAGTCTCGAAATGGTCGAGACGTAAAGATCGATATATTGGACGACTATATTCGGACATCGGAAGGGTTCTGAGTGGTTCGGGTATTTTCGGAGGTACCGGGGAGTTACGGGATTACGGGAGAAGTAATGGGCCTTGATGGGCTTTAGTGGGAAAGGGAAAAAGGCTGCTGCGCCCCCCCTCCCCTCTGGTCCGAATTGGACTAGGGAAAAGGGGGCCGGCCACCTCTCCTTCTCCTCCTATTCCTTCTCCCTTCCTCCCCTTTTGGTGGACTCCTACTAGGACTTGGAGTCCTAGTAGGAATCCATATCCTGGCCGCACCTTTGCCTTGGCCGGCCTCCTCCTCCTCCATCCTTTATATACAGGGGCAGGGGGCACCCCATAGACACACAAGTTGATCTACGGATCGTTCCTTAGCCGTGTGCGGTGCCCCCTTCCACCAAATTCCACCTCGGTAATATCATTGCAGTGCTTAGGCGAAGCCCTGTGCCGGTAACACATCAAGATCGTCACCACGCCGTCGTGCTGACGGAACTCTTCCCCGACGCTTTGCTGGATCGGAGCCCGGGGATCGTCATCGAGCTGAACGTGTGCCAAGAACTCGGAGGTGCCGGAGTAACGGTACTTGGATCGGTCGGATCGCGAGGAGAACGTACGACTACTTACTCTATGTTGAGTCAATGCTTCCGCTTCGGTCTACGAGGGTACGTAGACAACACTCTCCCCTCTCGTTGCTATGCATCACCATGATCTTGCGTGTGCGTAGGAATTTTTTTTTGAAATTACTACGTTCCCCAACAGTGGCATCCGAGCCTAGGTTTTATGGTTTGATGTTATTTGCACGAGTAGAACACAAGTGAGTTGTGGGCGATACAAGTCATACTGCCTACCAGCATGTCATACTTTGGTTCAGCGGTATTGTTGGACGAGACGATCCGGACCAACCTTACGCGTACGCTTACGCGAGACCGGTTCCCTCGACGTGCTTTGCACATAGATGGCTTGCGGAAGACTGTCTCTCCAACTTTAGTTGAACCGAGTGTGGCTACGCCCGGTCCTTGAGAAGGTTAAAACGGAGTCTATTTGACAAATTATCGTTGTGGTTTTGATGCGTAGGTAAGATGAGTTCTTGCTTAAGCCCGTAGCAGCCACGTAAAACTTGCAACAACAAAGTAGAGGACGTCTAACTTGTTTTTGCAGGGCATGTTGTGATGTGATATGGTCAAGACATGATGCTAAATTTTATTGTATGAGATGATCATGTTTTGTAACCGAGTTATCGGCAACTGGCAGGAGCCATATGGTTGTCGCTTTATTGTATGCAATGCAATCGCGATGTAATGCTTTACTTTATTACTAAGCGATAGTGATAGTCGTGGAAGCATAAGATTGGCGAGACGACAACGATGCTACGATGGAGATCAAGGTGTCGCGCCGGTGACGATGGTGATCATGACGGTGCTTCGAAGATGGAGATCACAAGCACGAGATGATGATGGCCATATCATATCACTTCTATTGATTGCATGTGATGTTTATCTTTTTATGCATCTTATCTTGCTTTGATTGACGGTAGCATTATAAGATGATCTCTCACTAAATTATCAAGAAGTGTTCTCCCTGAGTATGCACCGTTGCGAAAGTTCTTCGTGCTGAGACACCACGTGATGATCGGGTGTGATAGGTTCTACGTTCAAATACAACGGGTGCAAAACAGTTGCACACGCGGAATACTCAGGTTTAACTTGACGAGCCTAGCATATAACAGATATGGCCTCGGAACACGGAGACCGAAAGGTCGAGCGTGAATCATATAGTAGATATGATCAACATAGTGATGTTCACCATTGAAACTACTCCATCTCACGTGATGATCAGACATGGTTTAGTTGATTTGGATCACGTGATCACTTAGAAGATTAGAGGGATGTCTATCTAAGTGGGAGTTCTTAAGTAATATGATTAATTGAACTTTAATTTATCATGAACTTAGTCCTGGTAGTATTAGCATATCTATGTTGTAGATCAATAGCTCGCATTGTTGCTTCCCTGTGTTTATTTTGATATGTTCCTAGAGAAAATTGCGTTGAAAAATGTTAGTAGCAATGATGCGGATTGGATCCGTGATCTGAGGTTTATCCTCATTGCTGCACAGAAGAATTATGTCCTTGATGCACCGCTAGGTGACGGACCTATTGCAGGAGCAGATGCAGACGTTATGAACGTTATGCTAGCTCAATATGATGACTACTTAATAGTTTAGTGCACCATGCTTAAACGGCTTAGAATCGGGACTTCAAAGACGTTTTGAACGTCATGGACCATACAAGATGTTCCAGGAGTTGAAGTTAATATTTCAAGCAAATACCCGAGTTGAGAGATATGAAGTCTCCAACAAGTTCTATAGCTAAAAGATGGAGGAGAATCGCTCAACTAGTGAGCATGTGCTCAGATTGTCTGGGTACTACAATCGCTTGAATCAAGTGGGAGTTAATCTTCTAGATAAGATAGTGATTGACAGAATTCTCTAGTCACCATCACCAAGTTAGTAGAACTTCGTGATGAACTATAATATGCAAGGGATAACGGAAAATATTCCCAAGCTCTTCGCGATGCTAAAATCGGCGAAGGTAGAAATCAAAGAAAAACATCAAATGTTGATGGTTGACAAGATCACTAGTTTCAAGAAAAGGGCAAAAGGAAAGAAGGGGAACTTCAAGAAGAACGGCAAGCAAGTTGCTGCTCAAGTGAAAAAGCCCAAGTATGGTCCTAAGCCTGAGACTAAGTGCTTCTACTGCAAAGGGACTGGTCACTGGAAGCGGAACTACCCCAAGTGATTGGCGGATAAGAAGGATGGCAAAGTGAACATAAGTATATTTGATATACATGTTATTGATGTGTACTTTACTAGTGTTCATAGCAACCCCTTAGTATTTGGTACTAGTTCAGTTGCTAAAATTTAGTAACTCGAAACGGGAGTTGCAGAATGAACAAAGACTAGTTAAAGGGCAAGGTGACGATGTGTGTTGGAAGTGGTTCCAAGATTGATATGATCATCATCACACACTCCCTATACTTTCGGGATTAGTGTTGAAACTAAATAAGTGTTATTTGGTGTTTGCGTTGAGCATGAATATGATTTGATCATGTTAATTGCAATACAGTTATTCATTTAAGTTAGAGAACAATTGTTGTTCTGTTTACATGAATAAAACCTTCTATGGTCATACACACCAATGAAAATAGTTCATTGGATCTCGATCGTAGTGATACACATATTCATAATATTGAAACCAAAAAGATGCGAAGTTAATAATGATAGTGCAACCTATTTGTGGCACTGCCGTTTAGGTCATATTGGTGTAAAGCGCATGAAGAAACTCCATGCTGATGGAATTTTGGAATCACTTGATTATGAATCACTTGATGCTTGCGAACCATGCCTCTTGGGCAAGATGACTAAAACGCCGTTCTCCGGAACAATGGAGCAAGCAACAGATTTGTTGGAAATCATACATACTAATGTATATGGTCCGATGAATATTAAGGCTCGCGATAAGTATCATTATTTTCTAACCTTCACAGATGATTTGAGCAGATATGGGTATATCTACTTGATGAAACATAAGTCTGAAACGTTTGAAAAGTTCAAAGAATTTTAGAGTGAAGTGAAAATCATCGTGACAAGAAAATAAGGTTTCTACGATCTGATCGCGGAGACAAATATTTGAGTTACGAGTTTGGTCTTCAATTAAAACAATGTGGAATAGTTTCACAAATTCATGCCACCTGGAACACCACAGCATAATGGTGTGTCCGAACGTCATAACAGTACTTTATTGGATATAGTACAATCTATGATGTCTCTTACCGATCTACCACTATCGTTTTTGGGGTTATGCATTAAAGACAACTGCATTCACGTTAAAAAGGGCACCATCTAAGTCCATTGAGACGACACAATCTGAACTATGGTTTGGCAAGAAACCAAAGTTGTCGTTTCTTAAAGTTTGGGGTTGTGATGCTTATGTGAAAAAATTTCATCTTGATAAGCTCAAACCCAAATCGGAGAAATGTGTCTTCATAGGATACCCAAAGGAGACTGTTGGGTACACCTTCTATCACAGATCCGAATGCAAGACTTTTGTTGCTAAGAATGGATCCTTTCTAGAGAAGGAGTTTCTCTCGAAAGAAGTGAGTGGTAGGAAAGTAGAAAACTTGATAAGGTAATTGTACCTTCTCCCTTATTGGAAAGGAGTTCATCACAGAAATCTGTTCTTGTGAGTACTACACCAATTAGTGAGGAAGCTAATGATGATGATCATGTAACTTCAGATCAAGTTACTACTGAATCTCGTAGGTAAACCAGAGTGAGATCCGCACCAGAGTGGTACGGTAATCCTGTTCTAGAAGTCATGTTACTAGACCATGACGAACTTGCGAACTATGAGGAAGCGATGATGAGCCCAGATTCCGCGAAATGGTTAGAGGCCATGAAATCTGAGATATGATCCATGTATGAGAACAAAGTATGGACTTTGATGGATTTGCCCGATGATCGGCAAGCCAAAGAAAATAAATGGATCTTGAAGAGGAAGACGGACACTGATAGTAGTGTTACTATCTACAAAGCTAGAATGGTCGCAAAAGGTTTTCGACAAGTTCAAGGTGTTGACTACGGTGAGAGTTTCTCACTCGTATCTATGCTTAAGTCTGTCCGAATCATGTTAGCAATTGCCGCATTTTATGAAATCCGGCAAATGGATAAACAAAACTACATTCCTTAATGGATTTATTAAAGAAGAGTTGTATACGATGCAACTAGAAGGTTTTGTCGATCCTGAAGGTGTTAACAAAATATGCAAGCTCCAGCGATCCATCTATGGACTGGTGCAAGCATCTCGAAGTTGGAATATACGCTTTGATAAGTTGATCAAAGCATATAGTTTTATACAGACTTGCGGTGAAGCCTGTATTTACAAGAAAGTGAGTGGGAGCACTACAGCATTTCTGATAAGTATATGTAAATGACATATTATTGATCGGAAATAATGTAGAATTATTCTGTGAAGCATAAAGGAGTATTTGAAAGGAGTTTTTCGAAGAAGGACCTCGGTGAAGCTGCTTACATATTGAGCATCAAGATCTATAGAGATAGATCAAGATGCTTGATAAGTTTTTCAATAAGTACATACCTTGAAAAGATTTTGAAGTAGTTCAAAATGGAACAGTCAAAGAAAGAGTTCTTGCCTGTATTACAAGGTGTGAAATTGAGTAAGACTCAAAGCCCGACCACGGCAGATGATAGAAAGAGAATGAAAGTCATTTCCTATGCCTCAGCCATAGATTCTATAAAGTATGCCATGCTATGTACCAGATCTATTGTATACCCTACACTGTGTTAAGCAAGGGAGTACAATAGTGATCTAGGAAGTAGATCACTGGACATCGGTCAAAATTATCCTTAGTAAAATAAGGATATGTTTCTCGATTATGGATGTGACAAAAAGGTTCGTCGTAAAAAGGTTACGTCGATGCAAGTTTTGACACTAATCTAGATGACTCTAAGTCTCAATCTAGATACATATTGAAAGTGGGAGCAATTAGCTAAAGTAGCTCCGTGCAGAGCATTGTAGACATAGAAAATTGCAAAATACATAACGGATCTGAATGTGGCAGACCCGTTGACTAAACTTCTCTCACAAGCAAAACATGATCACACCGTAGTACTCTTTGGGTGTTAATCACATAGCGATGTGAACTAGATTACTGAATCTAGTAAACCCTTTGGGTGTTGGTCACATATCGATGTGAACTATGGGTGTTAATCACATGATGATGTGAACTATTGCTATTAAATCACATGGCGATGTGAACTAGATTATTGACTCTAGTGCAAGTGGGAGACTGAAGGAAATATGCCCTAGAGGCAATAATAAAGTTATTATTGATTTCCTTACATGTCATGATAAATGTTTATTATTCATGCTAGAATTGTATTAACTGGAAACATTATACATGTGTGAATACATAGAGAAACAGAGTGTCACTAGTATGCCTCTACTTGACTAGCTCATTAATCAAAGATGGTTATGTTTCCTAACCATGAACAAAGAGTTGTTATTTGATTAACGAGATCACATCATTAGTTGAATGATCTGATTGACATGACCCATTCCATTAGCTTAGCACCCGATCGTTTAGTATGTTGCTATTGCTTTTATCCATGACTTATACATGTTCCTTTAACTATGAGATTATGCAACTCCCATTTACCGTAGGAACACTTTGTGTGCTACCAAACGTCACAACGTAACTGGGTGATTATAAAGGTGCTCTACAGGTGTCTCCGAAGGTACATGTTGGGTTGGCGTATTTCGAGATTAGGATTTGTCACTCCGATTGTCGGAGAGGTATCTCTGGGCCCTCTCGGTAATGCACATCACATAAGCCATGCACGCATTGCAACTAATGTGTTAGTTGTGAGATGATGTATTACGGAACGAGTAAAGAGACTTGCCGGTAACAAGATTGAACTAGGTATTGGATACCGACGATCGAATCTCGGGCAAGTAACATACCGATGACAAAGGGAACAAACGTATGTTGTTATGCGGTCTGACCGATAAAGATCTTCGTAGAATATGTAGGAGCCAATATGGGCATCCAGGTCCTGCTATTGGTTATTGACCGAAGACGTGTCTCGTTCATGTCTACATTGTTCTCGAACCGTAGGGTCCGCACGCTTAAGGTTTCGATGACAGTTATATTATGAGTTTATGAGTTTTGATGTACCGAAGGAGTTCGGAGTCCCGGATGAGATCGGGGACATGACGAGGAGTCTCGAAATGGTCGATACGTAAAGATCGATATATTGGACGACTATATTCGGACATCGGAAGGGTTCTGAGTGGTTCGGGTATTTTCGGAGGTACCGGGGAGTTACGGGATTACGGGAGAAGTAATGGGCCTTGATGGGCTTTAGTGGGAAAGGGAAAAAGGCTGCTGCGCCCCCCCTCCCCTCTGGTCCGAATTGGACTAGGGAAAAGGGGGCCGGCCACCTCTCCTTCTCCTCCTATTCCTTCTCCCTTCCTCCCCTTTTGGTGGACTCCTACTAGGACTTGGAGTCCTAGTAGGAATCCATATCCTGGCCGCACCTTTGCCTTGGCTGGCCTCCTCCTCCTCCATCCTTTATATACAGGGGCAGGGGGCACCCCATAGACACACAAGTTGATCTACGGATCGTTCCTTAGCCGTGTGCGGTGGCCCCTTCCACCAAATTCCACCTCGGTAATATCGTTGCAGTGCTTAGGCGAAGCCCTGCGCCGGTAACACATCAAGATCGTCACCACGCCGTCGTGCTGACGGAACTCTTCCCCGACGCTTTGCTGGATCGGAGCCCGGGGATCGTCATCGAGCTGAACGTGTGCCAAGAACTCGGAGGTGCCGGAGTAACGGTACTTGGATCGGTCGGATCGCGAGGAGAACGTACGACTACTTCCTCTACGTTGAGTCAACGCTTCCGCTTCGGTCTACGAGGGTACGTAGACAACACTCTCCCCTCTCGTTGCTATGCATCACCATGATCTTGCGTGTGCGTAGGAATTTTTTTTTTTGAAATTACTACGTTCCCCAACAGTTCCATGCTTTTGAAAGGGAAATCCTCAAGATTGAAGGGGAATCCAAATTTTCTTCGTTCTTTGCCTTGGAGTTTTTTTTCTATGATGAACATACACCATGCAAATCACCGTGTTCAAATTTGGCATTTTTCGGGCTCATTTACCATTTTTAGGGGATTATGTGCATTTTCTAGGCATTTAGCGCATATAAATCCAATCCAGCTATAGGTGCACGCGTGTGATATGAGGGACGTCGATTGTCGTTTGATCGCGCATCCAACGGTGCACACGCGCGATCCGCATGGCTGGGGTTCCGACCAATCATAACGCAACACACAATAGGCTCAGCGCACACTGTTTCCATAAGCGACGGAGATGAACCGTGTGCGATAATGAATGAGAAAAATTGTAAGGGAAGCCAAATTTCTATTGCCATTTGTCGTTGAGCTCTTGAATACCACCGCAATGTACGACTACCCGACCCCTCCATCCCAGAGCTCTCTCCATGGCACTGTGGTGCACAGTAACTGGTAAGGAAGCGATGGCATCCCGCCGTGCCGCGTTCCTCATCGCCCGTGACCGCACACATGGTAAGGAAGTGAAGGCATCTCGCCACGTCAAGTTCATCGCCACCGGTGGCCAGACAGTTACATGGGCGGACTTTGAGGCTACCATGGCCGAATGCATGGTGGATCTAGAGGCGGCCAAAGTCGCACAGAAGGAGCGGAAAAGGAAGAAAGTAGTCAAGAAAAGAGAGTCCCGCCGCCAGAAGAAAAAAGAGGCCGCACGCCGTGGTGGGGAGAGCTTGGTGAAGACCGAAGCACGGTGGGCTGCCGCCTACAAGGCCGGGAAGGAGAACACCGGCGTGTGGCCAGCATGCCCTGATGGCAGCATGTGAGAAGTAGTTTAAGTTTGTAGTATTAGAGCAAATTACCAGTAGTACTTTAAGTTTGTAGTATTAACGTACAATGTAGGTAAGAGCATCCTTTGAGGGCTTTGAGCGTTGATTAGCATGTGTGCCCGTGTGCGTTTTTTTGCGTTAATCATTAGAAGATCACAAAACACACGGTTTCTATGCCGCACGCGTCTGCGTTTTTTTGCGTTAATGACCCATAAGTCAATTACCTGTGCGATATTTCCTAATAAACCAGGCGTACCATTAACCGAAAAAAATCAAGTACACGTGTACATTTTTTTGGAGACGGAATCCGCCAACTTTCTTTTTTCTCGCACACGAGTATTTTACATGCTTCGTCTCCATTGTGTGTTTCCCCTGCCCAAGTTTCAAGTTTCGCACCGAAATTTTCATTAGGCGCGCGATTTCAGAATTTATTCGTCCAACCACATCCCCTTCCTCTTAGTATCCCCCCTCCCTCGCGCCTCCCCCTACCGGCATCTCAAATCGCCGCCGCAACCACAACTTCAACCACGTCTACGTTCTGGTCGGATCCAGTCAGGTAACCCATCAATCTCTATCATGTCCCCAGCCTGATTGCTTAAATGGCGCCTGTGAAACATCCTCATGCCTCCAAATCCCCCCGCCAGGAGCTGATGGCGGTCCATGGTGCGATGGCCGTTGTGCGTGTTGACCCGGAGGAACACCTCACCTCCGCCACCACCGCCGACATGGTGCAGGCTCTGGCCCAGATGAAGTCCCCTAGCGACTGCCCCCCAGGCCTTAACAGGTAAGATCTGACCAGCTAAATCTTACCAATACCACTAGCAACGGCTCTGATTTGTACGGTTGATGTATTAAGCATGTTCGTGCCTTGTTTATTTCAGTACTGCACAATGTGTGATGTTCAAAAATTACCGTGTCCAGCTCAATTTCACCAATACCAGCAACAAACTTACAATACATGACTCAGGATATCACTAGAGATGCTGCCCATTTGCTATTTTTAGTGGATGCTAACCCTGTTGCACTTAACATGCATGTCCATGTACTTATGCAGCGTCATAACGGCCGATGCTTTTGTTTGCCGTCGAGGTGAGCTGCATCCCATGTCTTACAGTATTTCACATAATTTGTGCAATTGCAGTTTAACTTCTACCATTTACTGGTTGCCTGTAGGTACACATGTTAGTGGCACTGATCCACGCTTCGACCCGGTGGAACAGCTCGCCTCCGCCGTCGCTGACTTTGAGCATGCTCTGGCCAAGATTAAATGCCCCAGGAACTACCTCTCGGGACTTACCAAGTATGTACTCACCAGTTCAATCTTACCAATACTAGTTGCAATTAATGGCTATGTTCTGTACGGTCGATGTATTAAGCATGTTCTAGTAAACATACCTAACACGTTTTTGCTACATTCCCTACCTTTTTATAGACATCTAGGCCATTCTCTGCTCTGGCAGCACCTGCCTTGTGATGTTTAACTATGCCAATTGCATTTTTATCAGTACCGGTTTCAATGTCTATTAAGCCTGTTGCAATTAATAGTTGAATCCATTTTTAAACAATTGTATTTCAATGGCTACAAACATACAAAACATGACTTAGGATGCTGTTAAGCCTGTTGCAATTAGCAAATGTATATATTTTTTAATCTGTCCATTTGCTACCATGCTACTCTCTGCAATGAAGATATACCAGAGATGATGCCCCGTTTGCTATTTTTGGTGGATGACAACCCTATTGTACTTAACATGCTTGTCCATGTACTTACGCCTGGTCATAACGGTCGTTGCTGTTGTTTGCCGTCGAGGTTAGCTGCACCCCATGTCTTAAAGTATTTCACATCATTTTTGCAATTGCGTTTTAACTTCTACCATTTACTGGTTGCCTGTACGTACACATGTCAGTGGCACTAATAGATGCTTCGACCTGGAGGAACAGCTCGCCTCCGCCGCCGCTGACTTTGGGCGGGCTCTGGCCAAGATGAAGTGCCCCAGCAACTACCTCTCAGGACTTACCAAGTATGAACACACCCGTTCAATCTTACCAGTACCATTTGCAATTAATGGCTACGTTTTGTACTATCGATGAATTAAGCATGTTGTAGTAAACATGCCTAACACGTTTGAGCTATTTTCCCTACCTTTTTATAGACAACTGGGCCATTATCTCCTCTGGTAACACCTGCCATGTGATGTTTAACTCTGCCAATTGCATTTTTATCAGTACCAGTTATAATGGCCATTAAGCCTGTTGCAATTAACAGTTGTAACCGTTTTTAAAGAGTTGTATTTCAATGGCTACAAACTTACAAAACATGAATTAGGATGTTGTTAAGCCTATTGCAGTTAACAGTTGTATCCATTTTTTAATCCATCCCTTTGCTACCGTGCTACTCTTTCGAAATGAAGATATCACTACAGATGTTGCTGTTTGATTACCATTTGCTATTTTTGGTGGATGTTAACCCTGTTGTAGTTAACATTGGCTTTCCATTTACTTACACAGGGCTACAATGGGCGATGTTGTTGTTTGCCATCGAGGTTAGCTGCATCCCATGTCTTATATACCATCTATTCCTAAATATAAGTATTTTTAGAGATTCCAATATAGAGTACATACGGAGCAAAATGAGTGAATCTAGATTCTAATCTAAACTATATCTATAACTCTATATACATCCGTATGTAGTTAATAATGAAATCTCAAAAAAAATACTTGTAGTTAGGAACATAGGTAGTTGTATTTTACATCATTTGTGCAATCTCAGTTTAGCTTCTAACATTTACTGGTTGCTTGTAGGTACATAGATGAGGGGTACTGATCCATGCTTCGATCCCTTTTGCGTATGGGGCAATGAGATATTCATGAACAAGCGTCAAGTGAGGAAACTAAGAAAGATTGTTAGGTGAAAGAAACGAGTGATTGGAATTAAGCTCTTTATTTACACTTTGTCGAAGACAACAGTGTAATTTAGGATGGTAAGTAATGTGTTGCCTTTTCCCCCTGCCTACAACAAGTTACTCTATTAGACATCAGTATGTGATATTTTTCTCTTTTCAGTGGTTTCCAAAGCTATTTACTGATGATTACCTTGCAAACTACATGACCGGAGTGGAGGCAACTAAGGTTAAAGTTTATAATTCATGCTACCATGATAATGCTCTAGAAGTCTTCCTAAAGGCGGTAAAGGATGGGCGGGCAATCGTCACAAGGGGTTGGACAAAAGTGGTTCGTGCCTATGGCATGCAGGAACGCACATTATGGGCATTCCGCTTCTTCAACACCGTCGGCGTTTAAAATGCTTTACACTTGTTTCTTCTCCTTTACCGCCTTTAAATACAATGGTTCATCATAGTTAATTGCTGCCTAATCCTGTAATTACTGAACATATTGTACTGGCAGTTTTATTTATGGATTCTTTGTTGAACCATTGTGCTGAGAATTTAATTGCATGTTTCGTATTTCAAAATTTCCAATTAGAATAATAAATTACAGGCAAAAATAAAAACAGAACTGACAGTCATGGAACTTTGCAAACGGTTCTGGCAGTAAAAGCGTTTGTGATGGATAGCCCAATGCCACACAGCTTTCTACATCAAATCGTGTGTGATTTAGTTAATGAAAGCAAACAAATAACCAAGGCAGAGCGTGAGTGATAGTTACACCTTTCACACACGAGCGTATACATTAAACAGTGTGGGATGTACATCCGAACAAAAACGTTTTCCCTGGATTGACTGTGTGGGATGTACATAAGAACGGAAACGTATTGCTTGGATTGACTGTGTGTGATATACATACGAACAAAAATATTTTTCTGGGATTCACCGTGTGGGATGTACATACCCACGGAAATGATTTTCTTGGATTACCGTGTGGGATGTACATACCTACGGAAATGTGGGTTTTGATGCCTCGCCCGATCGCACATGGCCCCAGCCTGGGTCCTAGGAGGGCCTATCCCCGACGATTTCTGGGTCGTGTGGGAAGGACACCCTATCGCACACAGGGTTCCAAATGCCGTCGCGGAAAGGGGTTAAAAATTGTTTGTTTAGGACCGACGTGTACCAGTGATGTACAAAGTATTTTCATCCGAGTTATGGATTATTTTATATTAATTTTCAAAGTTTTAATCAATTTATAAATTATTATTATGAAATTAATTCGAAAATAGCATTATTTCATCAGCATGACGTCAGCAGTCAATAGAGGTGTTGACTGGGTCAAACTAACATGTGGGTCCGCATGTCATTGACTGATTCACTAACTAATAGTTAATTAGGTTAATTGATCACAATTAATTAAGTTTACTAATTTGGTTAACTAATTGATTTTCAGTGAAACGGGACTACATTGATTGCATTTTACATATTTCTTTTTATTATGGAATATTTTACATATGTCAACTAACAATAACTGACTAGGCCTTTCTTTAGTCCATGGGAGGCGCTTCACGCGATCGAGCTCGCGACACTTAACTGTTCTGGAAGGCCCAAACCCATCGCTCCTCTCTTTTAACAATTTGCAGCTAGGCTTGGCATGCCACAACCTAGTTCCGAAATGTTGCGTCCAACCATCAGCCTATGAAACCGGATGGATCCCGTGCATAATTCAAAGTTGTAAAAAAATTGGAGAACTGGGAAGTTGAACGACAGGTGCTTATGCTACCCATCAAATAAAAATCATGTGCCTGAAAATTTGTTTCGAAACAAATGATTCCGCTTTATATCAACGTTGACCCTCGACATGATGGTTGGAAGCAAATGCAAGTTCAAACTGAAAGATCCTTAACAAAAATACCAACTTGCAGACGACCACATAGTACAAGTATACCAATACCAAACTAACTTATAATCTATTTAGCCCTGGCCCTACTTTTGGTCTGGTAAAAAATCTTGCAGACGACTAGCTCTCGCTCCTTCTCTTACTCGAGGTCCCCGAGGTGGTACTGGTGCATCACCCAGTTGGTCCTTTGCTGTTCGAAGTTCTTGTTGGTGTGCAGCACCAGAACCTTTTGGCTGCCCGTCCGCCGGCCGTTGACCATCACCGGCAAGGTATGGCCGGTCTTGTGCCACATCGCGTGCATGTCGCACTCCAACTATATCTTTCGGCGCATCTGCGTGCCCCTTTTGAACGCCCTGGAGTTGCCCTGGAAGAAATGCTTGCTTAGGCCACTCACTGTGATACCTGTAGTATTGGTGAATACAAGTTTTAGGCTAAGTAGCTGGCATTTTCATAATATCTTTGGCATGTTGCGGTCACTTTCTTCACTTTTTATTAATTGTCAAATTGTAATTGCTTCACTAGGCATGCGTCTAAAAAATATAGGTATAAACAAAGGAATATGTTTGTGCAAGTAGACGGCAGATTGGTGTCTCACCTAGAAGTTTCTCAGGATGGGTGTAGCATATGCCGTGCTCGTTGTCGATGGTTGGTATGAACAAATCGATTAGAGGGTGAGATCTCTCACTGTCAGCGCTCACTTTGTCCTCAAGGTGCTCGATCCGCTCCTGATCCGTGGGATCAAACTTGACACCAGCCGGTAGCACTGGCCAATCCTTCTTGGACTTGCATCGGTTAATTCCAGTTAAATGGTAATCAATGTATGATCAATCAACTTATTCAAGTAAATGAGGAAGATTTCTACATATAAGTGGTACTCCAAATCTTAATTCCATAATACCCGAACAAACTAGGGTATCGGGTTCATTACTACATGATGACTCTAAAGACTTGAAAAACCCCATAAAGAGCGAAATCATCATACAGGGCGACTGGATGAATACTCACAGGAGCGGCCTCGCTGGTTCCTTCCTTCATCCGGCTAGCTTGAAGAGAATCCTTGTTGAGATCAATTTTTTCAGCGTCTTCCTATTGACTACTTGCAATGAAGTATAGCAGCTCCAGTAGCTCATCGCTCATCGTACCAACTGGACCGGAATAAGGCGGCGGATGGGAGGCGGGGAGACCGGGAGAGAATGGGAGAGTGATTTTGTAGAGAATGGGAGAGTGATTTCGTAGAGAATGGGAGAGTGTTCTTGTACTATGAGAAGGGTGAGGCTCACTTTGGTGAACCGAACACGCCACCGAGGCTCTTGTGTCACCTCACGCGCAGCGTGTTGTCATGTCAATTCAATGTGAGGATATGATGAATAATTGACCAATGTATAGTACTACTGTACTTCTTACTAGTCGTATTTAGTGTCACATTTTAACCATGGTTTAACTAACAAAATGTCAATGCATGTCACCGAAAATTATACCATTGGAAACTATGTTGAAATACGAATCCAACGATATAATTAAATTGAGAAATGGAGTACAAAGTTACAAGGCTGTGCGACAGACTTTGTTGGCTGCATGAGTAATACAAAATACAATTCCCATTGGACAACACTTTCACCAAGTATGCACTTGAAGCCTAATTGATGAAAGGTATCTGCACAACATCTCCATCATCATTATCAGTACATGCTACGCAGGTCAGTTAGGATGCACTTGATTCCACAAAGGTATCTACCATTCAAACTAACAACAGTACATAATATCGAACAAAAGAGGGTCATGCTACAACAGTTGGATACATGGCTCAGTCTCGGTATCACTACGAATCAAGTTGTGCATTGATGTTGGCATGAACCACATCGCCGCATGTCTGGTTTGCAAAAGCCATTCATCGCTTGGAAGCTTGATGCCTTTCACACACTGAAGATCATCTATCGACAAAGCTGTGTCGATGAATCTCTAGATATGGTGATTAATGACCCCCAAGTACAGGGGATCTATCGTAGTCATTTACCCAACCAGGAGCAGAAGGAAATGACAAGTGGTATCAGCAAGGTATTCTCTGCAAGCACTGAAATTATCAGTAACAGATAATTGTGTGATAAGATAATTCATAATGGGTAGCAAGTAACAAATGTAACTAAGGTGTAGCAAGGCCGCCCAATACTTTTTGTAGCAAAGGACAAGTCTGAACAAACTCTTATATAAAGCAAAGCGCTCCCGAGGACACATGGTAATTGTAGTCAAGTTAGTTTTCATCATGCTCATATGATTCACGTTCGTTACTTTGATAATTCGATATGTGGGTAGACCGGTGCTTGGGTGCTGTCCTTACTTGGACAAGCCTCCCACTTATGATTATCCCCTCTCGCAAGCATCCGCAAGTATGAAAGAAGATGATGAGGACATGACTACCTTGGATACGACCAAAAATATTGCATACATGCATATTTGTCAGGTGATTTCTAGTGCAAACTATTCAATAATCTATTTTTGTTATCCAGAACAAAAATACTTCACACACTTTTGTGTTTTGTCTAATTGCAGGTGTATGGGACATTTGTACAACACACATATGAAGATAAGGGAGAAAGAGATGTTTACTTGCTATTCAAAAAGTTCTTTCACGTCACTTTTGGTCCAAGAGAAGATAGAGTCCAAGTCTCTCACGTTCTGGATTCAGATTCGGACTGCACAGATATACCTGACTCAAAACGGCAATAACTTTTTCATACGGACTCCGAATTGGGTGATTCTTTATTTTTTGGAAACTAGATTTCGTACTCTTTCCACTCCAATTGGAATCACCTTTAAATTCGTCCGGAGCATTGAGATATGGACGAAACAATCTGACGCTGCAGCAGAATCCGAATCAAACAACAAGTCCAAAGGTGTTGCACCACCTCCACTTGGGCCCATGAGCCTTGTACGACCTAGGGTTGGTTTTAGGCTGCCTTGGGACGTCCTCCCACCTCCTTGGCCGCCACCCCTTGCTCCTATATAAGTAGATCCATCTAGTAGCTTTTTTCTTGGGATTTGTTTAGTTAAAAGTTAGCCATTGCAACTTCGTGTACTTCGTTTGTGTCCAACGACCAGACCAAGACCGCTTCCGGATCCCCACCTTTATCAATACTTCATATATACTCGCAATATTCAGATTGCTTTTATCATATTCTTGCTTGTTCTTCGATTGCTTGCAGGAATAGACCTTCGTGGTCAGGTTGATTGTGCTCCGGCGTGGTCAATAACCTCTCGGAGTTGGTTTAGCGATTGCTAAGGCGCAACGTCGTGCACGTTTGTAGTCGGATCGTCAAAGTCATCTCCACCAAATCGTTAGTTATCATCTCATCGAAAGATCGGGACACCCCCGCCTCTATCAAGTGGTATCAGTTTTCAGGTTGCTCGGTGAGAATTTCCAGCTTTTACTAGATTAGATCTATTTTCTTACCTATTGTCCAAAAAAAAGCCACACAAAAAAAAGTTAGATCTATTCATCCTTTTGTCCAAGCCAGTCTGAGCCTTTGCAATTTTCTTTTCATTGTTTGCATTATTAAATTATCGGTTGCATCGTCGTATCGAGTTGCTGGTCTTAGTGTCTAGTCCTTTAGAGTTTCGAGTTCTGTTCACAGTTTGTCACACCACCGCCGCACCATCTTCATTGTCATTGCCATATACCACCACCGCGTCATTATTGCATCCGTTGTCCACCACCGCCATCCATCAATTTCCACCATGTACTCCCCATCATTCATTGTCATAATCATACTTCAGGCCGTTCGCGTCATCACTAGATCCAATCTGCATCTTATCTAGCTTGTTTGTGAAAAAAAAAGAGAAAGAAAAAAAAAGTGAGAGAAAAAAAGAAAAAAAAGAGAAAAAAAGTGAAAAAATTCCGTGAAAAAAGAAAAAAAAAAGATATTCAGAGTGTGCTCCGCCTTTGTTACGCGTCGCGCCGTGATTTTTTTAGTGTTCTAGGCTCGCGTCTCTAGCACGGTCTAGCCTAGGACCAGCACAGTACCGTCGGTGAGCGTTTATTCAACATTGCATCTCTGAATTGATTATTGCTGATATTTTGCTACCATATATTGGCCTTCCAAGCTCCACATATTTCTACACCGTGTATACATACGCTCACCTGGCAATCGCTTTACTCAATCTTCGGAGTTATTTGACACCGCTGGTTGCCGGTCACCACCTGCTGCATGGTAAGAACTTGTAAGACTTTGACATTTGCTATACTGTGAGCGTTTTACCACCACATCCTAGTAGTTCATAGGAACATTATTCTCGGATTTTGTTTCTTGTTTTTCTACTAATCATGACAGGTTCCGGAGACAGAAGTTCTTGGACGACGGACACAACATCACCATCACGAGAGTTGGGACAACACACACAAGCACATGGTCAGGTTATCTCTTTATCGTCATTTGAGGGTAGATTTAATCCTGCTATTTATCTAGCTTGGGAGCTTGAAGTTGAACAAGTTTTTAGTCACCATGACTTTTCTGAACTTGAGCGAGTACGAGCTGCCACTAGAGCATTTACTGGTTTTGCTTCTGTTTGGTGGAATGTGCATTGTAAGGAAAACATTGATAACCAACCCACAACTTGGAAAGATTTGAAAGATGTAATGAGACAACATTTTTTCCCTCCTTACTATCGTCGTGAATTGCTTCGCAAATTTGAACAATTTAAACAAGGCAACAACACTGTTCATGCTTACTACCAAGAGTTCAAATCTTATATGCATCATTGTGACATAGAAGAATCTAAGGATGATACAATGAATAGATTTTTTGGTGGTTTGAACCATGATATTCAGGCAAGATTTCAGTATATTCCCCGTTGCATTACTGGTATGTATGTTCGTGCTTGTACCTTTGAGAGACAGATGCAGGAGGATGCATTGGGTGACTACAACGACTACTATTCCAGTTCGTGCTCACCGCCGCCGGTTGGTTCCTCCACAGTTGCACCTACTAGAGCAGCCCCACCTCGGATTGTGAGCGCGACATCATCTCAAGAGTATGGTGCATTGTCAACGTCCGTACCTACATCAGCTACGTCTTTGCGACAAGGTAACAGTAAAGATATTGATGATATAACTTCACATGAGAATGATGCATCCCTAGTTAACTTAAATGCATCATGTGTTCAGTTACCTGGTGATTTGAGCACAACACCTATTTTAGAGAATCTTGATACTGCCATGAATGCGTCATGTGATCAAACAACTGAAATACCAACAATTTTGAGTGCACCCATTGAGTTAACTGTTGATGCAAAAGAATCAATGTTTAATCATTTTGATATGACATCTAATCTTGGTGATGATTCTGTGACCAAAGACTTATTGCATGTTTGCCTATTTAAGCATGTTGTAGCATGTAAATTAGATGCAAGTAAGGTTTATTCACCAATGTTGGGATGGTTTAATGATGAACATTGTCAATCTTTTGATATGAATAAGAGCATCACTTATATGTGCAAATTGAGTTGCAATATTTTCATGTCTTCTACTTCTAGTGATAATATTTTGGCTTCAGATTTTATGAACTATGCAAGTTACTCATCTATACATGTGTCATATATGCAAAAACCAAGGGAAGTAAAAATGGATTACATACAACATGTACACCTTGTCTCTTTTGTTAGACACATTTCAGATTAAGCAACGCCGAGGACGGCTTTGTTTTCAAGAAGGGGAGGATGATGAGGACATGACTACCTTGGATACGACCTAAAATATTGCATACATGCATATTTGTCAGGTGATTTCTAGTGCAAACTATTCAATAATCTATTTTTGTTATCCAGAACAAAAATACTTCACACACTTTTGTGTTTTGTCTAATTGCAGGTGTATGGGACATTTGTACAACACACATATGAAGATAAGGGAGAAAGAGATGTTTACTTGCTATTCAAAAAGTTCTTTCACGTCACTTTTGGTCCAAGAGAAGATAGAGTCCAAGTCTCTCACGTTCTGGATTCAGATTCGGACTGCACAGATATACCTGACTCAAAACGGCAATAACTTTTTCATACGGACTCCGAATTGGGTGATTCTTTATTTTTTGGAAACTAGATTTCGTCCTCTTTCCACTCCAATTGGAATCACCTTTAAATTCGTCTGGAGCATTGAGATATGGACGAAACAATCTGACGCTGCAGCAGAATCCGAATCAAACAACAAGTCCAAAGGTGTTGCACCACCTCCACTTGGGCCCATGAGCCTTGTACGACCTAGGGTTGGTTTTAGGCTGCCTTGGGACGTCCTCCCACCTCCTTGGCCGCCACCCCTTGCTCCTCTATAAGTAGATCCATCTAGTAGCTTTTTCCTTGGGATTTGTTTAGTTAAAAGTTAGCCATTGCAACTTCGTGTACTTCGTTTGTGTCCAACGACCAGACCAAGACCGCTTCCGGATCCCCACCTTTATCAATACTTCATATATACTCGCAATATTCAGATTGCTTTTATCATATTCTTGCTTGTTCTTCGATTGCTTGCAGGAATAGACCTTCGTGGTCAGGTTGATTGTGCTCCGGCGTGGTCAATAACCTCTCGGAGTTGGTTTAGCGATTGCTAAGGCGCAACGTCGTGCACGTTTGTAGTCGGATCGTCAAAGTCATCTCCACCAAATCGTTAGTTATCATCTCATCGAAAGATCGGGACACCCCCGCCTCTATCAGAAGAATTAATATGAATCTAACCATAGCATGAAACATGTGGATCCAAATCAGCCCCTTACAAAGCAACACATAAACTAGGGTTTAAGCTTCTGTCACTCTAGCAACCCATCATCTACTTATTACTTCCCAATGCCTTCCCCTACGCCCAAATCATGGTGAAGTGTCATGTAGTCGATGTTCACATAACACCACTAGAGGAAAGACAACATACATCTCATCAAAATATCGAATGAATACCAAATTCACATGATTACTTATAACAAGACTTCTCCCATGTCCTCAGGAACAAACATAACTACTCACAAAGCATATTCATGTTCATAATCAGAGGGGTAATAAATATCTTTAAGGATCTGAACATATGATCTTCCATCGAAAAAACTAACTAGCATCAACTATAAGGAGTAATCAACACTACTAGCAACCCACAGGTACCAATCTGAGGTTGTGAGACAAAGGTTGGATACAAGAGATGAACTAGGGTTTGAGAGGAGATGGTGCTAGTAAAGATGTTGACGGAGATTGACCCCCTCTTGGTGAGAGGATCATTGATGGTGACGATTTTTGATTTCCTCCTCCGGGAGGGAAGTTTCCCCGGTAGAGCAACTTTTCCGGAGCCCTAGATTGCTTCTGCCCAGGTTCTGCCTCGAGACGGTAGCGCTTCATCTCGAAAGACTCCTTATGATTTTTTTCTAGGTCAAAACCCTCCATATAGCAGAAGATGGGCACTGGAGGCCTGCCAGTGGGCCGACAAGCCCTAGGGGCGTGCCTAGAGGGGTAGGGCGCGCCTCCAAGGCTTGCGGCCACCTGGTGGGTCCCCTCTGGTATTTTCTTCGAACAATATTTTTTTTATTCTGGTACTTTTGGAGATCTGCATAATAGGTCTCTCATATTTGCTCCATTCCGGTCCAGAATTCCAGCTGTTGGTGTACAAAACTAGGGGCACATTTTTGCACCCCTTTACCTGTGCACGGGCAGTCGGAGCCAAGTCCACGGCCACACCAAGCAGAGCGGAGGAGGTGAGCCAAGGTAAGACCGAAGCCCAAGACGAAGCAAAGCAACGACAAGGACCAATGCCACAAAGATCAGATGGGCAAAGCAGGTTTCTATGACAAGGATCCTTGCCGGGGCAGCCCCAGCGGCCCTGGCAAGACCCTTGCCGGGGCAGCTCGCCCACAACAGCCGAGCGAGCCACCCTCGAGCCCACCAACACTCAACACATGTGTTGGGACAGGGCTCGGGAGGCACCTCTGTGGTGGCATGCAGATCTTTGTGAAGACAAAGAATAGTCAAGATCAAGTGAGGATGGGAAGGCAACCATCCCCGCCGAAGGAACACACAAGACCCCCAGCAAGATCCTTGCCGGGGATGCCTGCGCACCACGGCAAGACCCTTGCCGGGCCATCCGGCAAGGCCATCGCCAAGCACGCCAGCAGGGCCACCATCAGGCCCGCACCAGACAAGTCTCCGCCGCCGTTCGCATGCAGCTGCCGACCCAACCAGCTGGACAGGCACCTGCATGGTTACATGCAGCCCTTCATGGAAGCTCCACCACCGCGCCACCTCAGCTGCCTGCCTGCCTACATGGCACCGCATGCACCGCTGGCCAGGGCGTGTGTCGAAGCCTGGAGGAGCGGCGACGGATGGGACGGGCCTCGCCCCCGTCCCCAATAAAGTAAGAGGACACCTAAGCGATACATTAAATGCACCTTGTCCTGTAATACGAGGGATAACCTTGTGCCACTGTAGACCTTTCCACCTCCTCTGTGCCACTTTGGCAACCCCTTTTCCTATAAAAGGAGGCCCGAGGCGACCAGGAGAAGTATTCGGCTTTTTGGAGCTCGTTACGCCCCGTAGCTAGCTCAAGAACACAGAATACATCCACCAAAGTAGGAGTAGGGTTTTACGCATCCTCGTGGCCCGAACCTGGATAAACGAACCGCGTGCTTCTCTGTTAGACCCGCCCTTCTCTCAACCCCTAGCCCGGCAATTACAATAGGGATTCTTGTGATCCCGTAGGTGCCATTTCCCACCGACATCTTTGGCGCGCCAGGTAGGGGGTGCCTTTGTGAGAATATGTTTTAGCAGCTGAGCGAGCATTCTTCATCGCCATGGCCCCTAAGAAGAAGACGGCCACGGCGGTCGGCTTGTTGGGGGGCGAACAGCCCGTGCCGGTGCGGACGAGCAGCGGACCGGTCGCAAATAGGACTCGGGCGAAGCCCGCGAGCACCAGCACCACCCAGCCAGTCGGAGCCTGGCGAGCGGCATCATTCATGCACCAGACGATCGGCTGCACGATGCCGGACCCAAGGACAGAGCTGGCCCCCCCGCAGGCGGCGCGGGGCCCTCTGGGGTGTCGTTGCGCCGACTCCAAGCGGCGCGGCAACCTCCAGGACGCATACACCGGCGACCATCGTGCGTTCTTCCAATGGTGTGCGCGCCGAGCGGCGTCACCACGTTGGTGACCCTGGGCACCGCCGTGGGAAGAGCCCTGTGCGTCATCGGCAAGCGAAGGAGTTCAACACGCTCGCTGAAGCGCTGGTGAAAATGGCACGCAGCCGATGGGCCATGACGGAGCTCCTTATAACATGGTTAGAAGTCGAAGCGCGCCGTGATCCACTCAGCTGTCGCCGCCGCTCACGCCAGCAGAAGCCTTGGCGCGCGCGCAGCTGCTCCTCGACTTCCCTCCTGCTGCGGAGAAGCTCGATGAGTGGAGGGCCACTATCCGGAGCCTCCTCGCCGTCGCCAACAAAGTCGATCCGCGACCGGCGGGGCCCTCGGCTCGGCGCTCCACCGACCCACCACATGCTGGCGCTGCGAGGACCGGGGGAGCTGCGGCCACGGTGCACTCTTCTCCTCCTCGCCAGCCGCTGCGGGCGTCGGCCCGTCTCGACGATGCTGGTGATAACATCTCCATAGCGTCGTCCGATCCACGGACCCTCCGCGACCAGTGCCAGGTTCTTCGGGAGAGAGCTCACGAAGACGCTCGAACCACCGTCGAGCGCCGACGCGAAACACGCCGCCAGTCGGACGGGGCATGCTACGGACCAGCCGGCACCGGGGGAGCCCGGCGGCCTACCTTACGAGGTGGGCTGCCCTGCTTTTACCCATGAGCTGAGGCAGTTCCAGTGGCCATCCCACCTCACGTTCAAGCACGACGTCGGCGAGAAGTACACCCGCAAGACCCATCCGTCCGAGTTCCTCAGCATCTACACCATCGCGATGCAGGCCGTTGGGGCTCGCGACGATAAGGTGCTCGCCAACTACTTCCCGCTGGCACTCAACCCAATGTAATGTCTTGGTTGATGCACTTGTCGGCGGACTCCATCTCCTCCTGGTCAGATCTGTGCCACGAGTTCGTTGGCGCCTTCACAGGAGGCCACCAAGCTCATGGCCAGGCGAGTGATCTGCATATCATTCCCCAGAAGGAAGGAGTGACCCTGCGCAAGTACATCTAGAGATTCAGCCGGGTGCAGTACAACATCCCCGACGTTCATCCCGCCGCTGTGATTAGCGCGTTCCATCAGAATGTGCGCAATCGCAAGATGCGCGAGGAGCTGGCGATGACCAAGGTTAAGGACGTGGCTGAGCTCTACGTTCTGGCCGACAGGTGTGCCCGGGCTAAAGAGGGAAGGAAATACCCCGGCGAAGACGCGGACGCGGAAATCGACTCTACTGATGAGGATGCCGCCACCCCGATGAAGAAGGGTCGGCGTCGCAACAAGAAGCGCAAAGGCAAGGTCATGCTTGCCATTGAGGGATCTGACGATACCGGTGCCGGCAAGGTCAAGGAAGACACCCCCGGCAAGGAGGTTGCCGGTTGCGCTGCTTGCCGAGCCGTGGCGGCTACCGACAAGCCAGGAAGCTCCGGCAAGCAATACTGCAAGATCCACCGCACCAAGGGCCATGCTCTCCACAACTGCCGACAAGTCGAGCTGCTTGCTGAGAAGCAAAAGGCTGAGTACGAAAGGCTGGATAGGGAGAAGGACTAGGATGGTGCTGAGGGATCCGGCAAGAAGCGTGGCGGCCAAGGAGGCCGCCCCGGCAAGTTCAATCAACGGGAGAGGCCCGCCCGGGGCCGCGACAAGAAACAAGAAGACGACGACCATGGCGAGGACGACGAGTCCGGTGAGCAAGGGTTCCAAAAGGCTACAGAGGCCATGTGCGTCGATGGCGGCGCCTCGCTGCATGCCTCTCACCGCCAGCTCAAGCAGTGGGCGCGAGAGGTTACGGCGACGGAGCCATCGTTCGGCGCTCAGAAACCTCTAAAGTGGTCTAGCACGCCCCTCATCTTTGACGCCGAGGACCACCCTGACCACACTATCGCGGTCGGGTGCTTGCCGTTGTTGGTTTCGCCAACAATACGCAACCTCAGGGTGAACAAGATGTTGGTTGATGGCGGGGCCAGCCTGAACCTGATCTCGCCTGTCGTGATCAAAAGGTTGCAAATCCCTGACGGAGACCTCGAGGAAACGGGCATGTTCCAAGGGGTCAATCCAGGGAGGAGCCAGCCGAAGGGGAAGGTCACGCTGCCCGTGACATTTGGAGGAGCATTGAACTACAGAACGGAGAAGATCGTCTTCGACGTAGCCGAGATCCCCTTGCCCTACAACGGGATCCTCGGCCGCCCGACGCTAGCCAAGTTCATGGCGGCATCACACTACGCCTACAACACGCTAAAGATGCCCGGGTCGTTGACCATCATCTCCGTCCCCTCCGGTAAGAAGGCCGCGCTGATCTGCGCTGAACAACTCTACTGGGATGCAGTTGCAGCAGCTGCAGTCAAGCCACCTGCTCCTGCTGCCGAAGGCCCGGGAATAAAGAAGGAGTCCAGCAAGACCTCTCGCACTCACTCCGGCAAGCGCACCTCTTCGGGGTGTTGTGCTACCATTGAGGACGTGCCAGAGAGCTCTGCCGACAAGAGCAGGAGATTTAGAGCCGAGCCGCCACAGACCAAGAAGGTTCCCGTCGCGGAGGGCGGCACGGGAGGGGCCTTCACTATAGGCTCCACCCTTGAAGCAAATAGGAAGGCAAGCTCGTCACCTTCCTGCGGGCGAATGTCGATGTGTTTTCATTGAAAGCGTCTGACATCCCCGGTGTTCCCAGGGAGGTGATTGAGCAACACCTAGCTGTCTGCCCCCACGTGCGGCCCGTCAAGCAAAAGGTCAGGAAGCAGGCTTTAGAGAGGCATGAGTTCATCAGAGAGGAGATCAGGAAGCTAGAAGCGGCAGGTTTGGTGAGAGGGGTGCTCCATCCGACGTGGTTGGCCAATCCGGTAGTGGTGCGCAAGGTGAATGGGAAGTGGAGGCTGCGTATTGATTACACAGATATCAATAAGGCTTGTCCTAAGGACCCCTTCCCATTGCCGCGCATCGACCAGATTGTTGACTCCACGGCCGGGTGTGATCTCTTATCATTCCTCGATGCCTACTCAGGCTACCACCAAATCTTCATGACAAGAGAAGATGAACAGAAGACAGCATTCATCACCCCTTGTGGTACGTATTGCTTTTTACGGATGCCTTTCAGGTTGAAGAGTGCTGGCTCAACGTTTGCAAGAGCGGTCAAATTGATTTTGAGCCTTAGCTCCATAGAAATATGGAAGCCTACATGGATGACACTGTGGTCAAAACCAAGGGCGGGCCGACTCTTGTGCAAGATCTAGAAGAGACATTTTCCAACCTGCGCAAGATCAACCTCAAGTTGAACCCTGAGAAGTGCGTCTTCGGCGTCCCATCCGGCAAGCTTCTCGGATTCTTCATGTCATAGAGCGGGATCGAGTCGAACCCAGACAAGATCAAGGCTATTGAGCAGATTGAGGCACCCAAGCGGATCAAGGATGTGCGTCGGCTCGCCGGCTGCGTTGCCGCCATGAGCCGGTTCATCTCCAAGTCCGCCGAGCGTGCCATTCCCTTTTTCAAGATCTTGAAAAAGGCGGGCCCAATGGAGTGGACCCCAGAAGCCGAGGCCGCACTGTAGGACCTGAAGAAATAACTTTCCTCCACGCCAACACTACTTGCGCCTAAACCACAAGAGTCATTGTTGCTGTATCTAGCGGCGACGAATCAATTGGTCAGCGCCACGCTAGTGGTGCAGAGGGAGGTCGACGAGGAGGCAGTAATGGCTTCAGGACCAGCGGATGGCAAGCCGAAGATTCCCCCGGCAAGGCCCGGTGCCGACGAGGCGCGGCCCCCGGCAAAGTCTGGCGCCACCAAGGTGATGCCCGCGCGGTCGAGTGAAGTGGTGCCTAAGAAGATGATGATGCAGCACCCGGTTTACTTTGTCAGCTCCCTCTTGCAGGGGCTAGGTCAAGGTATTGCGGTGTGCAGAAATTGCTCTTCAGCCTACTTATGGCCTCAAGGAAGCTGCATCACTACTTCCAGGCCCACGAGATCACTGTCGTCACCCGCCTCCTGTTGCAATGGATACTGCACAACCCAGAAGCAACCGGAAGGATTGTGGAATGGGCCTTGGAGCTGTCAAGCTTCGGCTTAAAGTTTGAAAGTACCTGGACAAGTCCGAGCAGAGTCTTGGTGGAGTTCATCGCGGAATGGACCTCGACGCCTAACGAAGCGACCCAAGAGACTACTCTCCCCGGCAAGGAAGCAGACTGCAACTGGGTCATGTACTTTGATGTAGCCTTCTCGCTGCAAGGCACCGTTGCCGGTGTGCTGCTCGTTGCGCCCACCGGAGAGCAACTCAAGTACGTGATCCGGATGCAGTTCCCCAGGGAGATGTCCACCAACAACACCGCCGAGTACGAGGGATTGCTTGCCGGTCTCAGGATCACGGCGGACCTTGGGGTCAAGAAGCTCATCGTTAGGGGTGACCCACAGCTCGTTGTCAGGCAAGACAACAAGGATTATCATAGCCCACTAATGGAGGCATACGTAGATGAGGTGAGGAAGCTGGAGGAACGCTTTGACGGTATCTAGGCAGAGCACGTCCCCCGAGCGGAGAACGACGTCGCCGATTACCTGTCAAAGTGTGCTGCATTCAAGCTACCTGTGGAACCAGGTACCCTTTTGCTCCGGTTAACTCAACCATCCGTTGATCCATCAGCAGGGCAGAACAAGCAAAGAAAACCGGGTCCTGGCAAGTACTTTCCTACCGAGCCCCGCGGGGCCGCCGGCAAGGGTACTGCCGCGGATGCTGAGCCTGCCCAAGAGCAATTGACTCCGCGTCTGGCCCTGGCTGTAGAGACAGTCGCTCCCACGGCGGAAGAGACGCCTTTAGTCCTTGCCGTTGAGCCTCAGGCTCCGGCATGGGCGCCGCATACCGTCCAATTCCTCCAGACCGGGGATCTTCCTAAGGAGCAGGAAGAAGCGGAGAAAGTAGCCCGTTGGTCCGCCCTGTACCATTTCGTCAATGACGTCCTGTACCAGAGAAGGCCGAACGGTGTGAAACTCAAGTGCATCCCCCGGTAGGAAGGACTGGAGCTATTGGCAGAGATACATGGATGCATATGTGGCTCCCACATAGGGTCAAGGGCCCTTGACGGCAAGGCATTCCAACAAGGTTTCTTCTGGCCCACCGCCCTCCAGGATGCAACGGCGCTAGTCACCAAGTGTGAAGCGTGCCAGTTCCATTCAAAGAAGCTTCACCAACCAGCTCAAGCCCTTCAAACAATCCCTCTCTCCTGGCCAATCTCGGTCTGGGGGCTTGATATACTGGGCCCCTTCCCCCGCGTCGTCGGGAGCTTTGAGTACTTGTAAGTTGCAATCGACAAGTTCACAAAGTGGCCAGAGGTGGAAGCAGTGAGAAAGGTGACTGCTCAGTCAGCTGTCAATTTTTTCAAAGGACTAGTCTGCCGTTTTGGTATGCCAAACAGAGTCATCACCGACAACGGCACGTAGTTCTAAAGCCACACCTTCATGCAATACATTCAAGACCTCGGTAGCAAGGTCTGTTTTGCTTCCGTGGCACATCCATGGAGCAACGGCCAAGCGGAGAGGGCAAATGCTGAAGTGTTGCGAGGCCTGAGGACAAAGACTTTTGACAAGCTGCACAAGAGCGGAAGGCGCTGGATTGATGAACTGCCGGCGGTTCTTTGGTCGATCAGTACGACGCCAAATCGAGCTACTGGCCAGACACCTTTTGCCCTGGTATACGGGGCAGAAGTAGTTCTCCCCACGGAACTCATATATGGGTCACCTCGAGTGCTCGCTTATGATGAGCTTGAGAAAGAGCCGTTGCGCCAAGATGACGCGACGCTCCTTGAGGAAGATTGTCTTCGGGCGGCTGTGAGAGCGGCACGCTACCAGCAAGCCTTGCGCCGCTACCATAGCCGCAAGGTTCATGCCCGAAGCTTTGAGGAAGGCGACCTTGTTCTTCGGCGCGTTCAGTCGGCCAAGAATTCCAACAAGTTGACGCCGAAGTGGGAAGGCCCTTATTGGGTAATACGAGTCACCAGGCCTGGCGCAGTCCGCCTGGAGACCGATGATGCCGTACCACTGAGCAACTCCTGGAACATCGAGCATCTTCGCAAGTTTTACCCATAAGGCGCGGCTTGCTGGGCCTCCCGGCAAGCCACCTTTTGTACGAGCTTTGCTGCAAGGCATGTGACCCTTTGTACAAAGCCAGGCGCAGACCTTGAGCGAGAATAAATGAAGCGCTGGCGCCCTAAGTTATATCATGCATGCTAGGTTGAGTCTTGTCCTTGGTTAGGGTTGATAGTGCTTAGTGGAGGCTAACCCCTAGCTTAGAGGTCGAGTGCGCGTCTTTTTGTTCTTCTCTGTCTTCTTTGGTTCGCAGGACACATACATATCCTTGTCGAACTGCTTTGGAAGAAATGGGATGGACTGGTGCCCAGGCCCCGGCAAGCTAGTATTGTCGGGGGCTACAAGAGCAAAGATCCACCCGCGGCAAGCCAAAGTTGCCGGGGGTTGCAGATTCAGATAAGTTCTTTATCCCTTATCATGTGTTTTGTTATGGACTGAGGTATGTGAAACCTCGTTTTATCCTTAGGCTACCATGCTCCCCTCACTCCGGACCCCAGGACTCGTTTCCTGGGACCAAGTTTGGTCGTAATCGCGGCAGCAAGGAAATGAAACGAGGAGCCTAAGCCCACCTCATCCCTGCCTCCGCCAAGCGCGTGAGATAGGTCGAGCGAAGTGGGGGGACGGCAAGGCCTGTTGCCAGGCGAGAAAACGTTTATCTTAAAGATAACAAGGATTTACTCCTTTTCGTGAGTTTTACCTATGAACGAAAAGCCTGGCAAACATCCCTTTTTCATTAAAAACATTCCGTACAGGTACAGTTCATACGAAATGAAAAAATGAACAAAGCGATTACAAGTTCTAAAGTTAACAAAGGCCCGAAGGCTTACAAGACTAAAAAGAGATAGGATGCTCGTAATCCCTTTCTTGTCCCTCTCCTCAGGAGGCAGGTCAAGGAGGCGAAAAGGGCAAAAGGGGCGCCTAGGCGAGCTACGAGTGGCACAAGACACCAAGAGAACATCTTGGTGGTTGTCCGAGGGCTGGATGGTGATGGCGGCGTCGGAGGGAGAGCTCGAAGACGAGGCGGCAGGACGTCAGTATGCGTCGAAGGCGTCGGTGCCCGCGTACTCCGACTTGACGGCCTTGCCGCCCGCCCTCTTCCTCTTCCGCAACCTCCCAACGCCAGCCATCCAAGGAGACGACCCCGAGAAGTTCAAGGAGCCGGCAACACGGATGATGGGGTCGCCGGTGCCGCTCGGAGCGGCGCCCGACGCCTAGTCGGACCGGCCATCCTGCCGCCCGCTGGCCTCGTCGTCGCTGCCGCTCTCCTCCTCGCCACTCTCGCTCGAGGAAGGATCTTTGACATCAGAAGAGCTCTCCATGCAGCACCTTACGCGAGTCCCGAAGTGCCCGAAGATCTTGACGGATAGGAGGCCACCCTCCATTAGATTGAAAAGAAGAGTGAGCCCTTGGTGGAGATACATGACGTGAGGGGCGGGGAACTCGACGTTGGCCCATGTGCCACTACCATAGCCGCAAGGTTCATGCCCGAAGCTTTGAGGGAGGCGACCTTGTTCTTCGGCGCGTTCAGTCGGCCAAGAATTCCAACAAGTTGACGCCGAAGTGGGAAGGCCCTTATCGGGTAATACGAGTGACCAGGCCTGGCGCAGTCCGCCTGGAGACCGATGATGCCGTACCAGTGAGCAACTCCTGGAACATCGAGCATCTTTAGAAGTTTTACCCATAAGGCGCGGCTTGCCAGGCCTCCCGGCAAGCCACCTTTTGTACGAGCTTTGCTGCAAGGCATGTGACCCTTTGTACAAAGCTAGGCGCAGACCCTGAGCGAGAATAAATGAAGCGCTGGCGCCCTAAGTTATATCATGCATGCTAGGTTGAGTCTTGTCCTTGGTTAGGGTTGATAGTGCTTTGTGGAGGCTAACCCTTAGCTTAGAGGTCGAGTGCGCGTCTTTCTGTTCTTCTCTGTCTTCTTTGGTTCGCAGGACACATAAATATCCTTGTCGAACTGCTTTGGAAGAAATGGGATGGACCGGCGCCCAGGCCCCGGCAAGCTAGTATTGCCGGGGGCTAGAAGAGCAAAGATCCACCCGCGGCAAGCCAAGGTTGCCGGGGGTTGCAGATTCAGATAAGTTCTTTATCCCTTATCATGTGTTTCATTATGGACTAAGGTATGTGAAACCTCGTTTTATCCTTAGGCTACCATGCTCCCCTCACTCCGGACCCCAGGACTCGTTTCCTGGGACCGAGTTTGGTCATAATCGCTGCAGCAAGGAAATGAAACAAGGAGCCTAAGCCCACCTCATCCCTGCCTCCGCCAAGCGCGTGAGACAGGTCGAGCGAAGTGGGGGGACGGCAAGGCCTGTTGCCAGGCGAGAAAACGTTTATCTTAAAGATAACAAGGATTTACTCCTTGTCGTGAGTTTTACCTATGAACGAAAAGCCCGGCAAACATCCCTTTTTCATTAAAAACATTTCGTATAGGTACAGTTCATACGAAATGAAAAAATGAACAAAGGGATTACAAGTTCTAAAGTTGACAAAGGCCCGAAGGCTTACAAGACTAAAAAGAGATAAGATGCTCGTAATCCCTTTCTTGTCCCTCTCCTCAGGAGGCAGGTCAAGGAGGCGAAAAGGGCAAAAGGGGCGCCTAGGCGAGCTACAAGTGGCACAAGACAACAAGAGAACATCTTGGTGGCTGTCCGAGGGCTGGATGGTGATGGCGGCATCGGAGGGAGAGCTCGAAGACGAGGCGGCAGGACGTCAATATGCGTCGAAGCCGTCGGTGCCCGCGTACTCCGACTTGACGGCCTTGCTGCCCGCCCTCTTCCTCTTCCGCAACCTCCCAATGCTAGCCGTCCAAGGAGACGACCCCGAGAAGTTCAAGGAGCCGGCAACACGGATGATGGGGTCGCCGGTGCCGCTCGGAGCGGCGCCCGACGCCTAGTCGGACCGGCCATCCTGCCGCCCGCTGGCCTCGTCGTCGCTGCCGCTCTCCTCCTCACCACTCTCACTCGAGGAAGGATCTTCGACATCAGTAGAGCTCTCCATGCAGCACCTTACGCGAGTCCCGAAGTGCCCGAAGATCTTGACGGATAGGAGGCCACCCTCCATTAGATTGAAAAGAAGAGTGAGCCCTTGGTGGAGATACATGACGTGAGGGGCGGGGAACTCGACGTTGGCCCATGTGCTGCTGATCCCGCAGCCCCTCATGTGCAGCCGCAACGATTGTGGAGGATCCAGCTCCATCTCCCGCGCAAATGGAGTCGGGAGGCGAAGGCGACGGCGACGGCGTGGTGGCCGGCGCAGCCTGACGAAGAATACGCAGGGGTTGTCCCCAGCGTGGCCCTCCATCGGAGGAGGAGTTGCAGGCGGGGGCGAGGCCGGCGCGCCATCCCGTCCTCCTCTTCCCCGAGCACTACGGCCTATGCCACGGCCTCGCCCATGGCCTCGCCCCCTCCCCCTTCCCCTCGCGGCCGGCTCTGCCACCACGGGGGCAGGAGGAGGAGGAGGAGGGACACGTTGTCGAGCGGCGACCCTCGCCGCCACCGTCGAAGGACCAGGATTCCCTTTCTCCATGGTGAATGGAAGGAAGGGGTAGAAGCAGAAGGAGGAAGAAGATGGAAGAATGCGGGGTGCCATCCCCCCTTCCCACTCTTTATAAAGGAATGGGGTTAGGGCTCGGCCACCCCGCTCGGCCAATCAAGATAGGGGAGGCGCAGGGAACCAGGACCGACCCGCTGCCCCAACCAGCGACGGCCCGGTTTCCCGCCTCCACTGTTTGGCACCCCCAAGCGCATGGAAGACGCGTGGCGGACGTGCAGAACCGAGGGGACAAGTGAGGCGACCTCTCCCCACCCCGTGAACATGGGGAGTGGACGCCTTGAAGACCGTGCCTCTATGGGATCTTGAGAAGATGTGTCTACAGGGGGGTGATTAGACACTTAGTGCTAAAGTTGCAGTTTTTTAAAAAATTCGGTTTAAGTGGAGTTTAGGCACAATTACACAATACA
The DNA here is from genome assembly GCA_032464435.1 of Aegilops umbellulata. Classification (NCBI taxonomy): domain Eukaryota; kingdom Viridiplantae; phylum Streptophyta; class Magnoliopsida; order Poales; family Poaceae; genus Aegilops; species Aegilops umbellulata. Next base: position 160,470,759 of record CP136056.1, on the reverse strand, counting down.
TATCAAGCAAGCATGCAAAGAGTATATGATCAGCGGAAAGTAAAGCATTCAACTTGCAAGAATGTAAGGGGAAGGGTTTTGAGAATTCAAACGCAATTGGAGACACGGATGTTTTTGGCGTGGTTCGGATAGGTGGTGCTATCCTACATCCACGTTGATGGAGACTTCAGCCCACGAAGGGTAACGGTTGCGTGAGTCCACGGAGGGCTCCACCCATGAAGGGTCCACCAAGAAGCAACCTTGTCTATCCCACCAAGGCCATCGCCCACGAAGGACTTGCCTCACTAGCGGTAGATCTTCACGAAGTAGGCGATCTCCTTGCCCTTACAAACTCCTTGGTTCAACTCCACACTCTTGTCGGAGGCTCCCAAGTGACACCTAGCCAATCTAGGAAACACCACTCTCCAAGAAGTAACAAATGGTGTGTTGATGATGAAATCCTTGCTCTTATGCTTCAAATGATAGTCTCCCCAACACTCAACTCTCTCTCACAGGATTTGGATTTGGTGGAAAGAAGATTTGAGTGGAAAGCAACTTGGGGAAGGCTAGAGATCAAGATTCATATGGTAGGAATGGAATATCTTGGCCTCAACACAAGGGTAGGTGGTTCCATCTCAGAACATGGGAGTTGGAAGTGTAGATGTGTTATGATGGCTCTCTCCACGAATGAAGAGGAGGTGGAGGGGTATTTATAGCCTCCACACAAAATCCAACCGTTACACACAATTTACCAATCTCGGTGGGACCGAATCAACAAACTCGGTCGGACCGATTTTGTAAATCTAGTGACCGTTAGAGATTTTCGGTGGGACTGACATGCAACTCGGTATGACCGATATGGTTAGGGTTAGGGCATAACGTAATCTCGGTGAGACCGATTACACAAACTCGGTGACACCGATTTGGTAATAAGCTAACCAGAGAGTTGGTCAGGCAAACTCGGTAGGACTGATTACTAAACTCGGTTGGACCGATTTTGGTAATAAGTTAACCAGAGAGTTTGCATTGTAATCTCGGTAGTACCAATTGCCTAAACTCGGTGAGACCGATTTTGGTAATGGACATACAAAGAGATATTACAATCCCATCTCGGTGAGACCGAGATCCCTATCTGTGAAACCGATTTGCTAGGGTTTGGCAGTGGCTATGACAAATGAAACTCGGTGGCGCCGGATAGAAAGAATCGGTAGGGCCGAGTTTGACTTTAGGTTTAGGTCAAATGTGGATATGGGAAAGTAGTTGAGGGTTTTGGAGCATATCACTAAGCACATGAAACAAGAGGCTCATTAAGCAACACCTAATCCCTCCTTCATAGTATTGGCTTTTCCTATAGACTCAATGTGATCTTGGATCACTAAAATGTAAAATGAAGAGTCTTGAGCTTGAAGCTTTAGCCAATCCTTTGTCCTTAGCATCTTGAAGGAGTTCCCACAACCTTTAGTCCATGCCACTCCATTGTTGAACTTATCTGAAACATACTAGATAAAGGTGTTAGTCCAACAAGAGATATGTTGACATTAATTACCAAAACCACCTAGGGAGCACTTGTGCTTTCAATCTCCTCCTTTTTGGTAATTGATGGCAACATACATCAAAGCTTTAGATTAAGATATAAAGAATAGCAAGTAAAGCTTTGGAAGGACATGTAACAAACATAGGCTCCCCCTACATGTATGCAATCATGTGAATATGAAACATAGAAGCATGTGAGAGCATAACCATGACAGAGTAGGCAATGTGTTACATGTATCTTGGCCATATGCATCAGAGCAAAAGATTATTAAGAAAAATACCTTCATGCTCATGAGTCCTTCTTGCAAACAGTATGTACATAAGCAAGAATTCCTCATTCTCATGTTTTTGATGCATATACTTACCTTGTAGTCTTGAGTTTGCTTAGGATGGAATGAACCTGCACAAACAAGGTTAGATAATACAGGTACATCCACTAGCCAGAGCAAGCCAAAGGAAACCACAAGAATACCAAGACTGGGATGACATGTAGAGAGTGAGTACAAGGTACCACATTGGTTTAGACATGTCCCCAAGAGTAAAGATATGCAATGAATTTGAATGATTTCTTTCCCTTATATGTCTTGCTCCCCCTGAATCTGACATGGGATATTTGGAGAAGATAGGGAACAGAAAAACAGAGCTAAAAGATATGAATGAATAGAGCTTAATGCAAATAAGCACATATGAACATGTCTTTCCCCCAAAAAGACATGTGGCATCTCTCCTCTTGAACATCAAGCATCTGGGATCCTTGAGTATTCTCTCCCCCTGGAGATCTCTTTCTCCCCCTTAATATACTCTCTTGTAGGTGATAAGCTTTGATGTGATCTCTCTCTCCCCCTTTGACATCAATTTCCAAGAAGGGCTTTCTAGAATCTTTCAAATGGGTTTGGTCCTTGAGACTCAGCACAAAGTAATGGATAAAACTGTGATGCTTGTAGAGGACAAGATTCATTGAGTGGAGCTGGATCAGAAGAAATATAGAACAAGTGGCAAACTGTTTTTCCTGTTGTGAATTCGGTGGCACCGAGTGGCATGTTTTGGTGGTACCGAAAGGATTCGGTTGGACCGAAAACTACAAGTCGGTGAAACCGAGTTCATCACAGAGAAAAACACTTGTCACCTCAGCTCACTAAACAAGTAAGATTTCACAAAGATTTGCAATGAATTATCTGAAAGATTTGCAATGAATTATCTGAAAGATTTGCAATGAATTGGATGCAGAAAATGCAGAACAAAAAGCAAAAAGAAAACAATGAAATTTCTAGATGAAGTTTTTTTTGTTGTTGTTTGAAAAAGGAAAACAAATATGCAAGGGACAAATGCAATAACATAGAAAAGAACACAAGAGAACTTCATCTAGAGTTGGGCGGTGACATAGTCACCTATGTTAGAGTATATTGACTTAGGAGTCAAGTGAGATCACTTTATCATAGGTCATACTCATCGTTTAAGCTCAAAATGGGGTTACCATTTTTCGTTTAAGCATCTTGATGTATTCACATCTTGTTGAGTTGCTTTGACTCATGACTTGGAGTAAAGCTTCTCTAAGATGGAATTACATACCTTGGGTGGTGGTGTGGATCTTGCTCATGTAGTTGAACTTGTGTGGGTGCTCAAGGTTGATGTAGTTCATCAAAAGTTGGGAGCAACACTTGGAGTTTGAGTTCATCTACCTACATGGATTAGTTCTTGCAAGGAAGAGCACTTATGTATCCAAAAATGATAATCATGAAACTCAACATAGAATTTGTCAAAGGATATGTTTGAATGGTTTTGTGCTTCCTTGTCTTCAACCACCATTGTGTAGAGACTTGGTGATGTAGAGATTGCTTAAGATGTGAGTGATTTGCAATCTCATAGAATTTGATTCAACCTACATGGGTTAGATAACATGCAAGATGCAAATTTGTCCAAGACATAAGATAATCATCATAAGAGATATATCATGGATTAGTGTCACGACCGGTTTTCCGGGCTTTAATTTCCAGAAAAGGGCCGTTGTGCTCACCAGCCCCAGGATTACTGTTAGCTGATGAGACACCAACTTGTTACAGAAATTCCAAGCAAAAGTACAAAATATGAAGTACAAGACCATTTTGGCCTAGGAGTACATCAAATGGTTTCTAGTGGTTGAGGGCGGAAGCGGTTTGTGGATCACCACGGTCTATGGGACTCCATTTCCCACAAGAACAGCTGACCAGGTTAACTCCTATCTTCACGAGGCTGCTATCACCGTTGCTTAGGTTCCATGGCTGTCATCGTAACGCTCCTCTCCAAGCAGACAATCTGGCCAAGACAATAGCCAGGGACAAGCCAGTGAATACTTTGAATGTACTCGCAACCATTAAAAACACAGGTATAATATAGCCATAGATAATCATACTCCAAAATATTCTGAGATCATAACGTCAGTCATAGATAAAAATCTTTTATGCATGCAAGCAGGTTATGTATGTAACAGGAATATGCAATGACAAAATAGTAATAAAATGCACCGATCGAATGTCTGAAGCGACGTCTCGAAAGGATAGTAAAAAGAGCATGCCTCGGTCGGGCGTCTAAGCGACACCACAGAAAGGGCTTGTAGAGTAAATAAGATAACAAGCATGCCACGATCGGGCGTCTAAGCGACACCACAGAAAGGGCTTGTAAAGTAAATAAGATAACAAGCATGCCACGATCGGGCGTCTAAGCGACACCACAGGAAGGGCTTGTAAAGTAAATAAGATAACAAGCATGCCACAGTCGGGCGTCTGAGCGACGCCACATAAAGGGCTTATAAAATAACATAATCATAGTGAATATCCAGGAGGTGGTACCGTCCCAGGGATATTCATTATTTCAAAAAAATGCAAACGGTTAGTCCACAATGATAATAACCATAACCATCATATATCACAAGTCATAATCAATGTTCGGGTTTAGTAGTTTCTCCTCCGAAGACCGACACTAAGACCGACACTTGACTCATCCAGACTGTAGTCCTTAACCATGGACACGGCTATTCGAATAGGTTTAATCTCTGCAGAGGGTGTACTCTTTACCCACTAGTAATGGATTCCTTTAGTCCATCGGGACTAATTCCATCTACGGTCTTTTAATTGAAAACACACCTATCCGCACACACCAGCCTAACTTACCGGTGTCTGGAAATCACCCACGGCACTCGTTAAGCAAAACTCTAAGTGGGGAGGCTACAACCTCGACGTAGCATGGGATCACAAAATTTATACCGCACGCAAACTAGGGGAGCTACCCCTTCGGCTACAACCGAAACACCCATGCCCCCGGGTCAGGTGGCATGCCTATCGGATGCCTCCGGTATCTTCCACCATGGCCTCTCTATACGGTGTGTGCTAGGAAAGGGGTTGACAACTTACGGAACCGCACCCTACCTATGGCAGGGACAAGTGGTAGTACGAAACAAACATGGGGGTTACCGGAACAAGACTCGATCTATGGCCGACTCAGGAGGCTTATAAAGGTTCCCTGCATGGTTAGCACAACAAAAATACTTCAACCAACAAACCAACACTCATTATACCTTGCCATGCCATACCGGATATAACCGTCCCGACGGAGACCGGCGACAAGCTCACGCCTACCCAAGGCAGAGGCTTTTCCCGGATTCCTTACCGGCATGCATGTAAGGCACATGAGGATGATTACCAACACATGTATGTTCATTTCCAACAGCAAGGAAAATCACCAATATGCATCCATGCAAAATGATCATATCACATGAAATGTCAACTATCACACTAAAATATTATTCCGGGGTTCAGAATGCTTGCCTTAAAGGTGTGGAGAGGTGGGGGTGCTCTCCAAACTTTTGAAAGTTATCTTCTCTTCCAAAAATTCCTATTTTCAAAAATATGCAAATAACACATATTTCAAAAACAGTACAAAAACGTTGTTTGGAAAATTTTCAAATAAATCTTAAAATAAACTAGACCATATTTGAGAGAGGTAGGAAAAATAATTAATTCATTTGGAGTTATATTTAAAAAGATATAACCAGACAAAGTTCTGGTCAAAAATCTGTTTTTAAAAATAAATTTAAACAGAAAAAGAAAAACGTTTCGAACTGACCATGTCGAAGGCGTATTTTGAAATTACGCCTCCACTTATCCAGCGTGGACACGCGTGGTGTCACTGACAGTGGGCCCGCCTGGCCCACTAGTCAGGTTTGACTAGTCTTCCCTCCCCTCCTTTCTCTCTGCCCGAGCGGGGCGGAACTCCGGCGAGGGTCGCCGGCGAACGGCGAGTCCTTGCGGGGTGTTAAGGGCGGGGATGGATCCGCGGATCGAGGGCGGTCCTTCCGGTGGTTGTAGAGTTGTCAGAGATGAAGGGAATCGCCGTCGACGAGCTTCGCGGCGGCCGGTGGTTTCGGGAGCAAAGTGGTTTTGTGGCTCCGGTGGCTCTCCGTCGCAGCTGGGGGTCTGGGCGGCTCCACAAGATGGATTGGAGTCGTTCGGTGGCGTTGGGAGGACCGGAGAGGCTCTGGTTGCACCGGAATGGCTGGGGTTGTAGCGGTGGCAGGAGTTGCCGGAGAGTAAGAATACGACCTCCTCGGGTCGATTGGCTGCCATGGGGGAACTGGAGGAGTGGACTGAGGTTGCGTGCATGCTCAGAGGGGCTCGGGGTCCCTTTTTATAGCGTGGCCATGTCGGTTTGCGGTGGTCGGGGATATGTTCGCCGGCGAACCGCCTCCCTGTAGCGTCAGGGCGTCGTGGCGACGACGAGAGCTAGGGGACACTCGAGTGGATGAGGATGAGCTGTTCCAGGGGCAGGTGGCGAGCGGGAGAGGCCTGGGCGGCGCTGACCTAGCAGAGGCGTGCTGCGGATGCCGGCGTGCCGCCAAAAGTGCTCTGGTGGTGGCGCTGTAGGGTGTCAGGGCGGGCTGGCGTGGTGTGGCGAGGAGGGGAGTGCGTGGCGAGGTTCTGCGGTGCGGGCCAAGCCAGGGGCGCGCGACGTGGCGGCTCGGGTGCGCGGCTGCAGTTGACGCGCTCTGGGCGCGCCCAGTGCACGCTCACCAGCTGCTCAGCGAAATGACATGGCACTCCAGAGCGCTCGGGCGGGGTTGGCAAGCAACAGGACTAGGCTATTAATAGAGGGGAGATCAAGGGACAAGGTGGTTAGGCAAGGGAAGCAAGATCACAGTGCAAGCTATGACTCATGTCAAAACTGGTCATGCCTACAGGGTGCTCGATAGAATGCCACATGCACCTAGGCATCTCTTGGGGTGGCCAAAACTTCCAGAGTGGGGTCTCTTTAGTTAAAAGAGAGGGTGGTCAGGTTAGTTTGTTACAAGGAGAAACTTGTCAGTGCAAGTTTTGCAAAACTTCAGTTTTGGACAGAAAGAAAAGGGCTTGATTGCAAGCACTTAGAGTCATCCACTGGGACCATTCTCCTGGACTTAAGGGTTTTGCAAGGTGCACTACAAGCATGAGAAAGCTCAAGGGCCAAAGAGCAAGCAATAATATGGTTGATGTACAAACCATCATGTTGGACCAGAATGAAGATGAGGTTGATCCACTCAAAACTTTCAAATAACATCACTGGGTTTTTGCATAAAGTTGAATCATATGCTGCTACTAACATCCCATAATTTTGGTGGAGGCTAGAAAGAAGTTTTTAAGTGGGTTGTAGTGCAAAATTGCCCACTGGACCAGAGAAGAAAATTGGGTGTAGAGCTCAAATAATTTTAATAATAAATTATATTTTTGCACAAAAGTGGTTTAAAAACATCACATGACATCTCCAATTTTTGGTTGGAATTTTAAGTGAATTTATCAAATGGTTGTAGTTCAAATATGGCCATAAAACCTTGAAAAAATTCATTTTTCAAGAAATTAAAGATCAAGCAAATTAATTATGTAATTTGCTCTACTAATGAAAGAAAAGTTTTTCTTGAGAGGCTAAACAAGTCCAATAACATAATTGGAAAGTTTTCATTTTGTCGAAAAACTCCATAATGACAAGGGAGAAAAAGGTTCAAAAATAAAAAGGGAGTCCAGAAAATAAAAGTTTTAAATTTCCTGGCAAAATTTTAATTAACAAACAAAGTTAAAATTTTCAGGTGTCACAACACTACCCCCCTTAAGAAAAATCTCGTCCTCGAGATTTGATAAGGGTTGTTTTTGAAAGACAAATACTCCATGGTCACGAGTTTTAGCAAGCGTTCGAGCGGTTGTGAGTCTGCTGCCGGGTTGCGGTGTGAAATCAAATAATCCATGTCGTGAGAAGGTGCAGATGTAGCAACTTAGGGAAAAGAAGTCTCACCCCAGGATTATTCGTGGAAGAAAACAGTAATGCAACAGAATCACTCATATTAATTGAAACTAAAGATTTACTTGCTGCGCAAACTCGGGGTTCCACGCATAAGTTACATCTCATAAATAAAAGTGGCAAAAATAAACACAACACCGATGTCTACAATGAAAACGGTAACTGGACGGGGTCCCGAGAAAACGTCTCTGGTACTGGGACACATTCCTCTTCTATCGGGGGAAGGGGATTGACCAGTCGATGCATGCATCTCTCTTGGTCGGGCCTTAGTGATTTGCCGATGGCGATCTGAGGATTGGAATCTGCGAGGCTCTAGAGATAACCCATCACACGTTGGGTTAAACGCTCTTGAGTGATGACGTACTGGACAAGGTTGGCTAGGACTGGGTCTCTCTCAATTCGCCCATCGGGAAAAGATGTTACTCCTCCGGGCGCTGCACGGCCCGAAAAGTAATAATACCCTCGTTCGCTGGCATATGGTACCGCGAATCGAAGGCGAGCAAGCGCTTTCTATGCAGCAGCTTCTACGGCCATCTGAGGGGTTGGCATAGATTTCCCCACGAAGGAGACCTCTGTTGGGTCTTGGTTTGAGTTTACCGGAGGGATGTGCACTGCTGCCTAATATCTCGAGGTGGAAGGGGTGACTCTCGATTTGAACAGCTCGTACTGGGGTGGCTGGGTAGCGCCCATGGTACTGCAGGTAAAATCCCACAATATCTTGACAAAACTACCCGGGATTGCATCTGGAGTTCTCAGATAAATACTAGGGCTCGGCATGGTAAGAAATGTTTGTAAGGATGGTGCACAAGATGAGGGGTGCTTGGCAGGGTCACGCGGTGGCCTTCTTATAGTACCGGAGCTGGGTTATTTCTACCATGGTGAATGGTAAAGAAATTTCCAGCTCTGTCCCACGGGTCGAGGTCAATGCCACAGATACACATATTTCACCGAGGTGACGTGTTACTGTGGGGATTGTCGGGGAGGTTTTTTGTAACTGATCCTGGGATAGAAAACTATAATGCATGCTGGCATTTCCATGCAAGGATACAGAGGCACGATGACAGGCGGCGTTTATAGTCACATGATTACAAAGCGAGGAATACACTGAGACTCGACATTACTTGGGTGACTTAGCCTACCTCGTTTACATTCAAGCGGGCGTGCCTTGTGGATGTTGAGGCTTCTCCACGGGTCTCACCGTCGGAATTAGCTGGAGTGGGTTGAGGAGCTGCAGGCTCGGGGTAGCGATGATGACCATCTCGGGGATTGCTGGCCACAACTCCGTTGGAGTGTGTTTCCAAAATGTGATGAAGCACTTCTGGGGTTATCGCAGCACCTTGGTCGATGGCTGGGGCAGTCCTCAGGGGCTCGATCGGGTGTCCAAACAGCACGACTGCGTTGTCGGTGAAGGAAATATGCCCTAGAGGCAATAATAAAGTTATTATTTATTTCCTTACATATCATGATAAATGTTTATTATTCATGCTATAATTGTATTAACCGGAAACATAATACATGTGTGAATACATAGACAAACAGAGTGTCACTAGTATGCCTCTACTAGACTAGCTCGTTAATCAAAGATGGTTATGTTTCCTAACCATGAACAAAGAGTTGTTATTTGATTAACGAGGTCACATCATTAGTTGAATGATCTAATTGACATGACCCATTATATTAGCTTAGCACCTGATCGTTTAGTATGTTGCTATTGCTTTTGTTCATGACTTATACATGTTCCTTTGACTATGAGATTATGCAACTCCCGTTTACCGGAGGAACACTTTGGGTACTACCAAACGTCACAACGTAACTGGGTGATTATAAAGGAGTACTAAAGGTGTCTCCAATGGTAGATGTTGGGTTGGCGTATTTCGAGATTAGGATTTGTCACTCCGATCGTCGGAGAGGTATCTCTGGGCCCTCTCGGTAATGCACATCACTTAAGCCTTGCAAGCATTGCAACTAATGAATTAGTTGCGGGATGATGTATTACGGAACGAGTAAAGAGACTTGCCGGTAACGAGATTGAACTAAGTATTGGATACTAACGATCGAATCTCGGGCAAGTAACATACCGATGACAAAGGGAACAACGTATGTTGTTATGCGGTCTGACCGATAAAGATCTTCGTAGAATATGTAGGAGCCAATATGGGCATCCAGGTCCCGCTATTGGTTATTGACCGGAGACGTGTCTCGGTCATGTCTACATTGTTCTCGAACCATAGGGTCCGCACGCTTAACGTTACGATGACAGTTATTATGAGTTTATGCATTTTGATGTACCGAAGGTTGTTCGGAGTCCCGGATGTGATCACGGACATGACGAGGAGTCTCGAAATGGTCGAGACGTAAATATTGATATATTGGAAGCCTATGTTTGGACATTGGAAGTGTTCTAGGTGAAATCGGGATTTTACCGGAATACCGGGAGGGTTACCGGAACCCCCCGGGAGCCAAATGGGCCAACATGGGCCTTGGTGGAAAGGTGAAAGGGATGCCCTCATGGGCTGTGCGCCTCCACCTTCCCCTAGTCCTATTAGGACTAGGAGAGGTGGCCGGCCCCCTCTCTCTCTCTCCCCCTTTGAGGAATCCTATTCCAACTAGGATTGGGGGGGGGGGATCCTACTCCCGGAGGGAGTAGGACTCTCCTGGCGCGCCACCCTTGGCCAGCCAGCCCCTCCCCCTTGGATCCTTTATATACGGAGGCAGGGGGCACCCCATAGACACACAATTGATCATTGAGATCTTTCCTTAGCCGTGTGCGGTGCCCCCTACCACCAAATTCCACCTCGGTCATATTGTCGCAGTGCTTAGGCGAAGCCCTGCGTCAGTAGTACATCAAGATCGCCACCACGCCATCGTGCTGACGGAACTCTTCCCCGACGCTTTGCTGGATCGGAGCCCGGGGATCGTCATCGAGCTGAACGTGTGCCAAGAACTCGAAGGTGCCGGAGTAACGGTGCTTGGATAGGTCGGATCGTGAAGACGCACGACTACATCAACCGCGTTGATGTAACGCTTCCGCTTTCGGTCTACGAGGGTACGTAGACAACACTCTCCCCTCTCGTTGCTATGCATCACCATGATCTTGCGTGTACGTAGGAATTTTTTTGAAATTACTACGTTCCCCAATAGTGGCATCCGAGCCTAGGTTTTTATGGTTTGATGTTATTTGCACGAGTAGAACACAAGTGAGTTGTGGGTGATATAAGTCATACTGCCTACCAGCATGTCATACTTTGATTCGGCGGTATTGTTGGACGAGACGATCCGGACCAACCTTACGCGTACTCTTACGCGAGACCGGTTCCCTCGACGTGCTTTGCACATAGATGGCTTGCGGAAGACTGTCTCTCCAACTTTAGTTGAACCGAGTGTGGCTACGCCCGGTCCTTGAGAAGGTTAAAACGGAGTCTATTTGACAAACTATCGTTGTGGTTTTGATGCGTAGGTAAGATGAGTTCTTGCTTAAGCCCGTAGCAGCCACGTAAAACTTGCAACAACAAAGTAGAGGACGTCTAACTTGTTTTTGCAGGGCATGTTGTGATGTGATATGGTCAAGACATGATGCTAAATTTTATTGTATGAGATGATCATGTTTTGTAACCGAGTTATCGGCAACTGGCAGGAGCCATATGGTTGTCGGTTTATTGTATGCAATGCAATCGCGATGTAATGCTTTACTTTATTACTAAGCGGTAGTGATAATCGTGGAAGCATAAGATTGGCGAGACGACAACGATGCTACGATGGAGATCAAGGTGTCGCGCCGGTGACGATGGTGATCATGACGGTGCTTCGAAGATGGAGATCACAAGCACGAGATGATGATGGCCATATCATATCACTTATATTGATTGCATGTGATGTTTATCTTTTATGCATCTTATCTTGCTTTGATTGACGGTAGCATTATAAGATGATCTCTCACTAAATTATCAAGAAGTGTTCTCCCTGAGTATGCACCGTTGCAAAAGTTCTTCGTGCTGAGACACCACGTGATGATCGGGTGTGATAGGCTCTACGTTCAAATACAACGGGTGCAAAACAGTTGCACACGTGGAATACTCAGGTTATACTTGACGAGCTATGCATATAAGATATGACCTCGGAACACGGAGACCGAAAGGTCGAGCGTGATTCATATAGTAGATGTGATCAACATAATGATGTTCACCATTGAAACTACTCCATCTCACGTGATGATCGGACATGGTTTAGTTGATTTGGATCACGTGATCACTTAGAGGATTAGAGAGATGTCTATCTAAGTGGGAGTTCTTAAGTAATATGATTAATTGAACTTAAATTTATCATGAACTTAGTCCTGGTAGTATTAGCATATCTATGTTGTAGATCAATAGCTCGCGTTGTTGCTTCCCTATGTTTATTTTGATATGTTCCTAGAGAAAATTGTGTTGAAAAATGTTAGTGGCAATGATGCGGATTGGATCCGTGATCTGAGGTTTATCCTCATTGCTCCACGGAAGAATTATGTCCTTGATGCACCGCTAGGTGACGGACCTATTGCAGGAGTAGATGCAGGCATTATGAAACGTTTTGCTAGCTCAATATGATGACTACTTAATAGTTTAGTGCACCATGCTTAACGGCTTAGAATCGGGACTTCAAAGACGTTTTGAACGTCATGGACCATACAAGATGTTCCAGGAGTTGAAGTTAATATTTCAAGCAAATACCCGAGTTGAGAGATATGAAGTCTCCAACAAGTTCTATAGCTAAAAGATGGAGGAGAATCGCTCAACTAGTGAGCATGTGCTCAGATTGTCTGGGTACTACAATCGCTTGAATCAAGTGGGAGTTAATCTTCCAGATAAGATAGTGATTGACAGAATTCTCTAGTCACCATCACCAAGTTAGTAGAACTTCGTGATGAACTATAGTATGCAAGGGATGACGAAAACGACTCCCGAGTTTTTCATGATGATGAAATTGATGAAGGTAGAAATCAAGAAAAACATCAAGTGTTGATGGTTGACAAGATCACTAGTTTCAATAAAAGGGCAAAGGGAAAGAAGGGGAACTTCAAGAATAACGGCAAGCAAGTTGCTGCTCAAGTGAAAAAGACCAAGTGTGGTCCTAAGCCTGAGACTAAGTGCTTCTACTGCAAAGGGTCTGGTCACTGGAAGCGAAACTACCCCAAGTATTTGGCGGATAAGAAGGATGGCAAAGTGAACAAAGGTGTATTTGATATACAGATTATTGTTGTGTATTTTACTAGTGTTTATAGCAATCCCTCAGTATTTGATACTAGTTCAGTTGCTAAGATTAGTAACTCGAAACGGGAGTTGCAGAATAAACAGAGACTAGTTAAGGGTGAAGTGACGATGTGTGTTGGAAGTGGTTCCAAGATTGATATGATCATCATCGCACACTCCCTATACTTTCGGGATTAGTGTTGAACCTAAATAAGTGTTATTTGGTGTTTGCGTTGAGCATGAATATGATTTGATCATGTTTATTGCAATACGGTTATTCATTTAAGTAAGAGAATAAATTGTTGTTCTGTTTACATGAATAAAACCTTAAATGGTTACACACCCAATGAAAATGGTTCGTTGGATCTCGATCGTAGTGATACACTTATTCATGATATTGAAGCCAAAAGATGCAAAGTTAATAATGATAGTGCAAGTTATTTGTGGCACTGCCGTTTAAGTCATATTGGTGTAAAGCGCATGAAGAAACTCCATGCTGATGGAATTTTGCAATCACTTGATTATGAATCACTTGATGCTTGCGAACCGTGCCTCATGGGCAAGATGACTAAGACACCATTCTCCAGAACAATGGAGCAAGCAACAGATTTGTTGGAAATCATACATACTGATGTATGTGGTCCGATGAATATTAAAGCTCACGACAAGTATCATTATTTTCTGACCTTCACAGATGATTTGAGCAGATATGGGTATATCTACTTGATGAAACATAAGTCTGAAACATTTGAAAAGTTCAAAGAATTTCAGAGTGAAGTGGAGAATCATCGTAACAAGAAAATAAAAGTTTCTACGATATGATCGTGGAGGAGAATATTTGAGTTACGAGTTTGGTCTTCAATTAAAACAATGTGGAATAGTTTCACAAAACTCATGCCACCTGGAACACCACAACATAATGGTGTGTCCGAACATCATAACGGCACTTTATTGGATATAGTGCAATCTATGATATTTCTTACCGATTTACCTATAGTTTTGGGGTTATGCATTAAAGATAGCTGCATTCACGTTATAAAAGGGGCACCATCTAAGTCCGTTGAGACGACACAATCTGAACTGTGGCTTGGCAAGAAACCAAAGTTGTCGTGTCTCAAAGTTTGGGGTTGCGATGCTTATGTGAAAAAGTTTCAACATGATAAGCTCAAACCCAAATCGGAGAAATATGTCTTCATAGGATACCCAAAGAGTCAGTTGGGTACACCTTCTATCACAGATCCAAAGGCAAGACATTCGTTGCTAAGAATGGATCCTTTCTAGAAAAGGAGTTTCTCTTGAAAGAAGTGAGTGGGAGGAAAGTAGAAAACTTGATAAGGTAATTGTACCTTCTCCCTTATTGGAAAGGAGTTCATCACAGAAATCTGTTCTTGTGAGTACTACACCAATTAGTGAGGAAGCTAATGATGATGATCATGTAACTTCAGATCAAGGTACTACCGAATCTCGTAGGTAAACCAGAGTGAGATCCGCACAAGAGTGGTACGGTAATCCTGTTCTAGAAGTCATGTTACTTGACCATGACGAACCTACGAACTATGAGGAAGCGATGATGAGCCCAGATTCCGCGAAATGGTTTGAGGCCATGAAATCTGAGATGGGATCCATGTATGAGAACAAAGTATGGACTTTGTATGACTTGCCCGATGATCGGCAAGCCATAGAAAATAAATGGATCTTCAAGAGGAAGACAGAAGCTGATAGTAGTGTTACTATCTACAAAGCTAGAATTGTCGCAAAAGGTTATCGACAAGTTCAAGGTGTTGACTATGATGAGAGTTTCTCACTCGTATCTATGCTATAGTCTGTCCGAATCATGTTAGCAATTGTCGCATTTTATGAAATCTGGCAAACGGATAAAACAAAACTGCATTCCTTAATGGATTTATTAAAGAAGAGTTGTATATGATGCAACCAGAAGGTTTTGTCAATCCTAAAGGTGCTAACAAAATGTGCAAGCTCCAGCGATCCATCTATGGACTGGTGCAAGCATCTCGGAGTTGGAATATACGCTTTGATGAGTTGATCAAAGCATATAGTTTTATACAGACTTGCGGTGAAGCCTGTATTTACAAGAAAGTGAGTGGGAGCACTACAACATTTCTGATAAGTATATGTGTATGACATATTGTTGATCGGAAATGATGTAGAATTATTCTGCAAAGCATAAAGGAGTGTTTGAAAGGAGTTTTTCAAAGAAAAGACCTCGGTGAAGATGCTTACATATTGGGCATCAAGATCTATAGAGATAGATCAAGACGCTTAATTGGACTTTCACAAAGCACATACCTTGACAAAGTTTTGAAGAAGTTTAAAATGGATCAAGCAAAGAAAGGGTTCTTGCCTGTGTTACAAGGTGTGAAGTTGAGTAAGACTCAATGCCCGACCACTGCAGAAGATAGAGAGAAAATGAAAGATGTTCCCTATGCTTCAGCCATAGGCTCTATCATGTATGCAATGCTGTGTACCAGATCCATTGTATACCCTACACTGAGTTAAGCAAGGGAATACAATGGTGATCTAGGAGTAGATCACTAGACAGCGGTCAAAAAAATTATCCTTAGTGGAATAAGGATATGTTTCTCGATTATGGACGTGACAGAAAGGTTCGCCGTAAAGGGTTACGTCGATGCAAGTTTTGACACTGATCTGGATGACTCTAAGTCTCGATCTAGATACATATTGAAAGTGGGAGCAATTAGCTAGAGTAGCTCTGTGCGGAGTATTGTAGACATAGAATTCGCAAAATACTTACGGATCTGTATGTGACAGACCCGTTGACTAAAATTATCTCACAAGCAAAACATGATCACACTTTAGTACTCTTTGGGTGTTAATCACATAGCGATGTGAACTAGATTACTGACTCTAGTAAACCCTTTGGGCGTTAGTCACATATCGATGTGAACTATGGGTGTTAATCACATGGTGATGTGAACTATTGCTGGTAAATCACATGGCGATGTGAACTAGATTATTGACTCTAGTGCAAGTGGGAGACTGAAGGAAATATGCCCTAGAGGCAATAATAGAGTTATTATTTATTTCCTTACATATCATGATAAATGTTTATTATTCATGCTAGAATTGTATTAACCGGAAACATAATACATGTGTGAATACATAGACAAACAGAGTGTCACTAGTATGCCTCTACTAGACTAGCTTGTTAATCAAAGATGGTTATGTTTCCTAACCATGAACAAAGAGTTGTTATTTGATTAACGAGGTCACATCATTAGTTGAATGATCTGATTGACATGACCCATTATATTAGCTTAGCACCCGATCGTTTAGTATGTTGCTATTGCTTTTGTTCATGACTTATACATGTTCCTTTGACTATGAGCTTATGCAACTCCCGTTTACCGGAGGAACACTTTGGGTACTACCAAACGTCACAACGTAACTGGGTGATTATAAAGGAGTACTACAGGTGTCTCCAATGGTAGATGTTGGGTTGGCGTATTTCGAGATTAGGATTTGTCACTCCGATCGTCGGAGAGGTATCTCTGGGCCCTCTCGGTAATGCACATCACTTAAGCCTTGCAAGCATTGCAACTAATGAATTAGTTGCGGGATGATGTATTACGGAACGAGTAAAGAGACTTGCCGGTAACGAGATTGAACTAAGTATTGGATACTGACGATCGAATCTCGGGCAAGTAACATACCGATGACAAAGGGAACAACGTATGTTGTTATGCGGTCTGACCGATAAAGATCTTCGTAGAATATGTAGGAGCCAATATGGGCATCCAGGTCCCGCTATTGGTTATTGACCGGAGACGTGTCTCGGTCATGTCTACATTGTTCTCGAACCGTAGGGTCCGCACGCTTAACGTTACGATGACAGTTATTATGAGTTTATGCATTTTGATGTACTGAAGGTTGTTCGGAGTCCCGGATGTGATCACGGACATGACGAGGAGTCTCGAAATGGTCGAGACGTAAAGATTGATATATTGGAAGCCTATGTTTGGACATTGGAAGTGTTCCAGGTGAAATCGGGATTTTACCGGAATACCGGGAGGGTTACCGGAACCCCCCGGGAGCCAAATGGGCCAACATGGGCCTTGGTGGAAAGGTGAAAGGGCTGCCCTCATGGGCTGTGTGCCTCCACCTTCCCCTAGTCCTATTAGGACTAGGAGAGGTGGCCGGCCCCCTCTCTCTCTCCCCCTTTGAGGAATCCTATTCCAACTAGGATTGGGGGGGGGGAATCCTACTCCCGAAGGGAGTAGGACTCTCCTGGCGCGCCACCCTTGGCCGGCCAGACCCTCCCCCTTGGATCCTTTATATACGGAGGCAGGGGGCACCCCATAGACACACAATTGATCGTTGAGATCTTTCCTTAGCCGTGTGCGGTGCCCCCTACCACCAAATTCCACCTCGGTCATATTGTCGCAGTGCTTAGGCGAAGCCCTGCGTCAGTAGTACATCAAGATCGTCACCACGCCATCGTGCTGACGGAACTCTTCCCCGACGCTTTGCTGGATCGGAGCCCGGGGATCGTCATCGAGCTGAACGTGTGCCAAGAACTCGGAGGTGCCGGAGTAACAGTGCTTGGATCGGTCGGATCGTGAAGACGTACGACTACATTAACCGCGTTGATATAACGCTTCCGCTTTCGGTCTACGAGGGTACGTAGACAACACTCTCCCCTCTCGTTGCTATGCATCACCATGATCTTGCGTGTACGTAGGAATTTTTTTGAAATTACTATGTTCCCCAACAGTCGGCGTTGGGCTCATTCTCTTCTCTCGCCGGGGCTCGACGAACCAGCTCTCCACGAGCTGTGATTAGATCAATTGTGATCTGATCGCACAGTTCCTCTAGTGCATTTACATAGCGCACTAGGTGCAACAATGCCGGATATGTCTCGTGATCTCCGTTGGCAACTTGGGGTGGTCTACCATACCCTTCACGTCTGGGGTAGTAGTGGAACGAGCAACAATTAACTTTGGGCGACAAGTGTCGGAGATGAACTATAGCTTCTCGAGCAGCTAGTTGGATGGCTTGTGGCTCAAAGGAAGTCGTCCTTCCAGTGAACCTGTAGGGGCGCTCGGGTGCTAGACCCCTACCGTAGATGTGTACAGTGGCCCAGAATTGACGGCTCTCGCCGCTCATGGACCCTTGGTACACAACATATTCTGGGGGCTCTTCTAATGCATAGGCACGACGGGTGAGGTTTGCGAGTATGGTCACAAAGCCTCCAAGGTTGGTTGCTGTGGTATCATTGTGGACAACGGGTCCTGGCATTATAGCTCGGTTTGGGTGGAGGCTGTGTTGTGCTGGGTTGAGGCTAGCGTGCCCTTTTATAGAAAAGGGAACGGAGTCTTCCTTCGCACACTTGCGAGAAAGGACTATTCAGGATCCGGTCACTGGTGCATGAGCGATAGGTTGGATTGATAGGTTGGGCACCGACTGCCAAAAGGTGTCGGGTCACTGTGTGGCTACCTTGCAAGGGAAGCTTGGCAGGGGTTTGGCTGAGGTCTGGTGGGTTGGTTTACCTAGGTTTATTGACCTGGCTAAGATAGGATTAGCCAATGGTCAGCCTTGCTCTGATACCAAGTCTGTCACGACCGGTTTTCCGGGCTTTAATTTCCAGAAAAGGGCCGTTGTGCTCACCAGCCCCAGGATTACTGTTAGCTGATGAGACACCCACTTGTTATAGAAATTCCAAGAAAAAGTACAAAATATGAAGTACAGGACCATTGTGGCCTAGGAGTACATCAAATGGTTTCTAGTGGTTGAGGGCGGAAGCGGTTTGTGGATCACCACGGTCTATACGACTCCATTTCCCACAGGAACAGCTGACCAGGTTAACTCCTATCTTCGCGAGGCTGCTATCACCGTTGCTCAGGTTCCGTGGTTGTCATCGTAACGCTCCTCTCCAAGCAGACAATCTGGCCAAGACAATAGCCAGGGACAAGCCTGTGAGTACTTTGAATGTACTTGCAACCATAAAAAACACAGGTATAATATAGCCATAGATAATCATACTCCAAAATATTCTGAGATCATAACGTCAGTCATAGATAAAAATCTTTTATGCATGCAAGCAGGTTATGTATGTAACAGGAATATGCAATGACAGAATAGTAATAAAATGCACCGATCGGATGTCTGAAGCGACGTCTCGAAAGGATAGTAAAAAGATCATGCCTCAATCGGGCGTCTAAGCGACACCACAGAAAGGGCTTGTAGAGTAAATAAGATAACAAGCATGCCACGATCGGACGTCAAAGCGACACCACAGAAAGGGCTTGTAAAGTAAATAAGATAACAAGCATGCCACGTTCGGGCGTCTAAGCGACACCACGGAAAGGGCTTGTAAAGTAAATAAGATAACAAGCATGCCACAGTCGGGCGTCTGAGTGACGCCACATAAAGGGCTTATAAAATAACATAATCATAGTGAATATCCAGGAGGTGGTACCGTCCCAGGGATATTCATTATTTCAAAAAAAAATGCAAACGGTTAGTCCACAATGATAATAACCATAACCATCATATATCACAATTCATAATCAATATTCGGGTTTAGTAGTTTCTCCTCCGAAGACCGACACTAAGACCGACACTTGACCCATCCAGACTGTAGTCCTTAACCATGGACACGGCTATTCGAATAGGTTTAATCTCTGCAGAGGGTGTACTCTTTACCCACTAGTAATGGATTCCTTTAGTCCATCGGGACTAATTCCATCTACGGTCTTTTAATTGAAAACACACCTATCCGCACACACCAGCCTAACTTACCGGTGTCTGGAAATCACCCACGGCACCCGTTAAGCAAAACTCTAAGTGGGGAGGCTACAACCTCGACGTAGCATGGGATCACAAAATTTATACCGCGCGCAAACTAGGGGAGCTACCCCTTTGGCTACAACCGAAACACCCATGCCCCCAGGTCAGGTGGCATGCCTACTGGATGCCTCCGGTATCTTCCACCATGGCCTCTCTGTACGGTGTGTGCTAGGAAAGGGGTTGACAACTTACTGAACCGCACCCTACCTATGGCAGGGACAAGTGGTAGTACGAAACAAGCATGGGGGTTACCGGAACAAGACTCGATCTATGGCCGACTCAGGAGGCTTATGAGTTTCCTGCATGACATGTGTGACAAAATTATTTCAACCAACAAATCAACACTCATTATACCTTGCCATGCCATACCAAATATAACCGTCCCGACAGAGACCGGCGACAAGCTCACGCCTACCCAAGGCAGAGGCTTTTCCCGGATTCCTTACCGGCATGCATGTAAGGCACATGAGGATGATTACCAACACATGTATGTTCATTTCCAACAGCAAGGAAAATCACCAATATGCATCCATGCAAAATGATCATATCACATGAAATAACAATACTCCGAGACAAGATGGTGTTATATACGTGTCAACTATCACACTGAAATATTATTCCGGGGTTCAGAATGCTTTCCTTAAAGGTGTGGAGATGTGGGGGTGCTGTCCAAACTTTTGAAAGTTATCTTCTCTTCCAAAAATTCCTATTTTCAAAAATATGCAAATAACACATATTTCAAAAACAGTACAAAAAAGTTGTTTGGAAAATTTTCAAATAAATCTTAAAATAAACTAGACCATATTTGAGAGAGGTAGGAAAAAGAATTAATTCATTTAGAGTTATATTTAAAAAGATATAACCAGTCAAAGTTCTGGTCAAAGATTTTATTGTTGAGCATAGGCAGTTAGGCTTGAGGGACGTCCAGCGGTGCCCGTTTGGTGAGGCATATGTCCGCCTCACAAGGGTTAGAGACAGGGATAAACTGGTGCTAGATAGTCCCCACGAATTTGGGGATGTGTTCATTACCTTTGTCAAGCATGATGAGGGCAGAAATCACACGAGGGTTCTTTTCAATCGCACTGTTTGGTTGCTTCTTATGGGCGTTCCTTCTGATTTCCGCAATCGTGAAGATTTAGCTTGCGCTATCAGTAAGTTTGGCCGCATGATTTCCTGGGACAAGGAGGATGATCATATGGGTCGTATTGTGGTCAAGGCCCGAGTTATGAATCTAGATATCATTCCTAAGAGTTTGCGCTGGTCGGAAGGTGATGAGTTTGAGGAAGATGGCTGGTCCTCCTCCATTGAAGTGCTGGCAAGTGAGCTTCTTGGTGGCGGCCCTGCAGATGAGGACCCTATTCCTCCTGCAAATGTGGACCCGCATCCTCTCCCTGAAGATGTTGAGCAGGCTCATATTTTTCATGAAAATGCTGCCAACATTAATGCTATGGAGGCTCAGGTTGCAGAGAACTGGGATAACTGGGAAGAGATTCAGCAGAATGATGCACTTGAGAATCTCTTGGATGCTGTACAGCAGGAGGAATTGGCTTGGGAAGATGGAGAAGAGTTGCACCCTGCTCCAAGTAACAGCAGCTTATCCTCTGACATGTCTTTCTCTGAGGGTGACAATTCAAATATGATTTTTGCACCTGTTACAGTGGAGGTTTTCCACCCAAGGGAGGCAGTACTTGCTATCCCTCCTCCCCCTGTCTTGGTGATTGCTAATGGTCTGCAGAACATCATTCAAGCTTACCAATCAGATGATGAGGAACCTCCTCTATTGCAAGAGAACTTCCAGATTGCTGCATTAGTTGAGGCTGTTTTGCCTGATCAAGCTCAGGTTGCTGCAGAGCAAATGCAACTTGTTTCCTCCAACAATGATGGAGCTCATGCGATGGATGAGGCTCTTGCTTCTTCTCATTTGGAGCCTGCTCAACCTGTTATGCTGGAAGTTGTACTGGAGACTCCATTGGGCCCTAATCAACCTTTGGCATCTGTTGGTCAAGCTAACCTTTCAGTTAGTCATACACCTGAAGTTGTGGCTAGCCCTGAGCATGTCAATACTTCCAGGGGCAATCTGCAGTTAGTGGAGCACATTGAGGACCTTCAGTCTGGGTTACCAGGTAAATGGGCTACTCAAATTAATGAGCATTTTAGCATGGCACCTTCTCTACTTGGCTTAAAACGTATTCAGATGGCTGCTACTGCTTCTAATGCCTCTTCTATCTCTGAAGAAGGCATGCACCTGTGGAAACATCATTTTAAGGACCAATCTTTGGGAAGCAGGAGCTCCTTTTCAGTCAGCATTCCTGTAAGTTGGTTTAATTTCATTGTTCACTTGCTTCTGTCCCCTGACAAGTTTGATTGGACTGTCACTATGTTGAAATCTGGAATGTGGGAACTATTCACTGTTGTGGAAAATATGGATCAAGCTTTTTTGTTTCATATACCTGACAAGTGTCCCACCTCTCATGCTCCAATGTGTCAGGCCATGGAGGCTGGGGGCAAGGGAAAGGAAAATATTGGTGGGGCAGCCAATATGCAGGATGAGGAGTCCCAGGCCTTGTTACAGCCTTTTGGTCAAGATAATTTGAGGAAGTGATGAGGACATCAATACCATTGTTACATCCACAGCCCCTGCTGCTATACATACTGGACCAATTACTAGAGCTCGCGCACGCCAATTAAATTACCAGGTACTTTCGTTTCTTGGTAATGATTCTAATGTTCATGAGAATATGATACTGCCTAAATTGGATACATTTGTTTTGCTTACAAGTGAAGGGCCTAGCTTGGAGAAGGATGAACATTGGAGCAAGAACACGCATGGAGTTGATGGCATGCGCAAGGGGATCAAGAACGGAGTTACAAGTGATGATTTCAGGACTTTGAAGCCACCATAAGGAGTGAATGAAGCCTTGGACGAAATATACAAGATGCCACTTCATAATATTCGTCCATAGGCTATTCTAGGTGCTGCGTCACCTTATTTTTGGGCCAGGCCCATGTAATTTCGAAATACTTAAGTATAGGCTATTTTCAGAGTCCGTATGTGTGGGGAAACAAGAGTTAGGGTTGGTTTCGGACCCCACCATCAGGGGCCACGAAATTCCCTCCTCTTCCTCCATATATACAGCCCTTAGGGCGTCGTTTAGACTTTGGGTTTTGTTTAGATCAAAAGTTCGCCATAGCTGCAACTTCGCGTACTTCGTTTGTGTTCAACGACCAGACCAAGGCGTCACAGAACCCCACCTTCATTAATAAAGCTTTCCTCTTTTATTCGCAATATCCAGATTGCAATCTTAGTTTCTTGCTTGTTCTTCGTTTGCCTGCAGGAAACAGACCCTCGTGGTCAGGTTGATCGTGCTCCGGTGTGGTCAATAACCTCTCGGAGTTGGTTTAGCGATTGCTAAGGCGCGGCGTCATCGCACGTTCGTAGTCGGATCGTCAAAGTCGACTTCATCCTAAACGATAGCCACCATCTCATCGAAAGACGGGACACCTTTGCCTCTATCAAGTGGTATCAGATTTTCAGGTTGCTCGGTGAGATTTTACAGTTTTTCGTAGTTTAGATCGAGTCTGTTCTTCATACCTATAGTCCACGAAAAAGCCAAAAAAAAAATTAGGGTTAGTTCATCATATCCGAACCAATCTGAGCCTTTGCATAATCTTTTCTGTATTTGCTTTGTTGAATTTGCGGTTGCATCGTCGTGTCAAGTTGCTGGTCTTAGCGTCTAGTCTTTTAGAGTTTCGAGTTCTGGTCATATTAGTCACGCCGCCGCCGCACCATCATCATTGTCCCTGCCATATACCACCACCGCTTATCCGCCACCGCTCCGAGTCCATATACCACCACCGCTCCGAGTCCATATACCACCACCGATCCGTATCCATATATCACCGTCACTTCGAGTCCATCTCATATTAGGTTTGCTTTCGAGATCCATCTGTTGCCAGATTCGTGTTTCCTTGGTTGAGTAGGTTTAGGATTCCATCAATCTTTTGCCGTCCGTAGAAGAGGTTGGTTTCCAAAAAAAAAAAAAAAAAAAAAAAAAAAAAAAAAAGAGTCTGGAAACCACCCTCCGTTTAGGCCCAAAATTTTCCAAAAACGCACTTGACCAAAAATTTTCTGGCTATCCTATTTTTAGGTGTTTCTTAGCCTTTTGAGACAGTCGCCGTTATTGAAAGTTTTTTTTGAGCCGTTTCCAGTTTTTGGGTCCGGGCAGTCGAAAAAAAAAAAATCGCAAAAAAAAAAAAAAAAAATTCGTGTCTATCCTGTCAGTTTGACCTGGGAAGAGTTTTGAGACACTCACCATTATTGTGATTTTTCGCAAAAAAAAAAAAAAAAAGAAGAAGCAAAAAAAAAAAAAAGAGTGCCAAAAAAAAAAAAAAAAAACAGGGCGAAAAAAAAAATCCAGAGTGTGCTTTTCCCTGTGTTTACGTGCAGCGCCGTGATTTTGTTGGTGTTCTAGGCTCGCGTCTCTAGCACGGTCTAGCCTAGGACCAGCACAGTACCGTCGTTGAGCGTTTATTCAACTTTGCATCTCTGAATTGATTATTGCTGACCCTTTTTGCTACCATACTATAAGCCTTCCCAGCTCCACATACATCTACGTCGTGCGTTTGACTCTCCCTGGCAATCGCTCTATCCAAGCTTTTGAGAGTTTTGACTACAACGGCTGCCGATCACCGCCTGCTGCTGGGTAAGAACTGGTAAGAATTTGAGATTTGCTTGACGGATTTGTGACACCACCACCACCTCTTGTTAGTACTCTGTAGGATCATATTCTTGTGTGGTTCTATTGCTGCTAACCATGCCAGGATCACAAGCCGACGAGACTGATTGGGAGAACTTGACGAACAAGGAGCTTCATGATAAGTTTCAGCAAATGATGAGTGGACAGGTGCAAGATGTGCTAAACAGATTTGAAGAGGCCATGGAGAAGATAGATGGCATGGAGAAGACGTTCGAAACAAAGCTCGATAACAGATTTAATGAACTGCTTGCGCGTCTTTCACCACCGACTGCACCTGCCGCACCTCTGCAACAACAGCAACAACAACGAATACCTCCAGGTCGGGAAGCAGCCCTTCGCCGAGCGATCCGTGTCCCTCTTCAGCCTGGCCAAACTGCTGGTGCTGCTGTTGATACTTCTGTGGCTCCTGCTGCTGATGCGGAGGAGGATGATTATGTGGGAGATTATGAGGATGAGGTTGATGACAATCAGAACTACGTGCAACCACCAGCACCACAACCACCAGGTCGTCCACATGCAAATAATGGTAATGTTAGGGCTCCCCCTCAGGTACGAGATCATGACCATCTCCCTAAACTGAAATTGAATATTCCACCATTTGAGGGTAGATATGTTCCTGATATATATCTTACTTGGGAGTTAGAAACTGAACAACGATTTACATGTTTACAATATCCTGAGGAGAGACGTGTTCCTGCTGCTGTTTGTGCTTTCACTAGCTTTGCATGTGTTTGGTGGTCTGAATATTGTAGATTATATCCTGTTCCAGCTACTTGGGCTGCTTTGAAAACTGCTATGCGTACTCGTTGGGTTCCACCATATTATCAACGTGAATTACTTCAAAAATTGCAGCGCTTAAGACAAGGAAAAAATTCGGTAGAAGAATATTATCAGGAATTACAAACTGGCTTGATTAGATGTGGTATTGTTGAGGCGAATGAAGCTATGCTTGCACGTTTTCTGGGTGGATTAAATAGAGAGATTCAGACCATTCTAGACTATAAGGATTATAATAATATCACTCGTTTATTCCATCTTGCTTGTAAAGCTGAACGTGAAGTGCAGGATCGACAGGCATTGGCGCGGACTAACTTTTCTGCAGGTCGACCTTCATCATGGACACCACGTGCATCATCTATTTCCACACGTTCTGCTACACCGGCACCTCCGTCAGCTGCCACCTCCAACCGTGATACAAGAAAGCAGGCACAACCACCACTATCTGCCAAGAGCACACCTGCCGGGCCTGCACAGAGCTCTGCTTCTTCCATGGCGTCTACAGGGCACACAAGTGATATTATTTGTCGTCGTTGTAAGGGAAGAGGACATTTTGCGCGCGAATGCACATCTCAGCGTGTGATGATTGCTACTGAGGATGGTGGGTATGAGTCCGCTAGTGACTATGATGAGGAGACTTTGGCTCTTCTTACACATGAAGAACACGGTGGAGATGATTCTGATCATGAGACGCAATACATGGCTGCTGAAGATGCTGACAGGTATGAATGTTTAGTTGCTCAACGTGTTTTGAGTGTGCAGGTCACGCAAGCTGAGCAAAATCAGAGGCATAATTTGTTCCATACAAAGGGAGTTGTGAAGGAACGTTCTGTTCGCGTCATCATAGATGGAGGGAGCTGCAACAACTTGGCTAGCATGGAGATGGTGGAGAAGCTATCCCTCACCACAAGACCACATCCACATCCTTATTACATCCAATGGTTCAACAACAGCGGTAAGGTGAAGGTAACACGTACTGTTCGTGTGCATTTTAGTATCTCTACATATGCTGATTATGTTGATTGTGATGTGGTACCCATGCAAGCATGTTCCTTATTACTTGGTAGACCATGGCAATTTGATAAAAATTCTGTACACCATGGTAGAAACAATCAGTATACTCTCGTTCATAAGGACAAACATATTACTTTGCTTCCTATGACTCCTGATTCCATTTTGAAAGATGATATTAATCGAGCTAATAAAGCAAAACAGGAGCAAAATAAGAGTGAAAATCAGATTGTGGCAAAAGAATTTCAGCAACAAATGAAGCCTAATAATAAACCATCTAGTGTTGCTTCTGAAATTAAATTGAAAAGTGCATGTTTATTTGCCACCAAATCTGATATTGATGATCTAGATGTTAGCAAATCTGTTTGCTATGCTTTTGTGTGCAAAGAGGTATTATTTTCATTTGAGGACGTGCCTTTCTCTTTGCCTCCTGCTGTTACTAACATTTTGCAGGAGTTCGCTGACGTCTTTCCACAAGACGTGCCACCGGGATTACCACCTATTCGAGGGATTGAGCATCAGATTGACTTAATTCCCGGTGCATCATTACCCAACCGCGCACCATACCGTACCAATCCAGAGGAGACGAAGGAGATTATGCGTCAAGTACAAGAGCTACTCGACAAAGGTTATATACGCGAATCCCTTAGTCCTTGTGCTGTTCCTATTATTCTAGTGCCGAAAAAGGATGGTACTTCGCGTATGTGTGTTGATTGTAGAGGCATTAATAATATTACTATTCGTTATCGTCATCCTATTCCTAGGCTAGATGATATGCTTGATGAATTGAGTGGCTCTACAATATTCTCCAAAGTTGATTTGCGTAGTGGATACCATCAAATTCGTATGAAATTGGGAGATGAATGGAAAACAGCTTTTAAAACTAAGTTTGGTTTATATGAGTGGTTAGTCATGCCTTTTGGGTTAACTAATGCACCTAGTACTTTCATGCGACTAATGAACGAAGTTTTACGTACTTTCATTGGACGATTTGTGGTAGTCTATTTTGATGATATACTGATTTATAGCAAATCTTTGGAAGAACATTTGGAACATTTACGTGCTGTTTTTAATGCTCTACGTGATGCACGTTTGTTCGGTAACCTTGGGAAGTGCACCTTTTGCACCGACCGAGTATCTTTTCTTGGCTATGTTGTTACTCCACAGGGAATTGAAGTTGATAAAGCCAAGATTGAAGCTATTGAGAGTTGGCCGCAGCCCAAAACGGTCACACAAGTGAGGAGTTTTCTTGGCCTTGCTGGTTTCTATAGGCGGTTTGTGAGAGATTTCAGCACCATTGCTGCACCTCTCAACGAGCTTACAAAGAAGGATGTGCCTTTTGTTTGGGGTACCGCACAGGAAGAAGCCTTCACAGTATTGAAAGATAAGTTGACACATGCTCCTTTACTTCAACTTCCTGATTTTAATAAGACTTTTGAGCTTGAATGTGATGCTAGTGGAATTGGATTAGGAGGTGTGTTATTACAAGATGGCAAACCTGTTGCATACTTTTCTGAAAAATTGAGTGGGCCTAGTCTGAACTATTCTACTTATGATAAAGAATTATATGCTCTTGTTCGGACTTTAGAAACATGGCAACATTATTTATGGCCCAAAGAATTTGTTATACATTCTGATCATGAATCTTTGAAACACATTAAAAGTCAAGCTAAACTGAACCGTAGACATGCTAAATGGGTTGAATTCATTGAGACTTTCCCTTATGTCATTAAACACAAGAAGGGTAAAGAAAATGTTATTGCTGATGCATTGTCTCGTCGTTATACTATGCTTTCACAACTTGACTTTAAAATATTTGGTTTGGAGACCATCAAAGATCAATATGTGCATGATGCTGAATTTAAAGATGTGTTGCAGAATTGTAAAGAAGGAAGAACATGGAACAAGTTCGTCGTTAACGATGGATTTGTGTTTCGTGCTAACAAGCTATGCATTCCAGCTAGCTCCGTTCGTCTTTTGTTGTTGCAGGAGGCGCATGGAGGAGGACTAATGGGACACTTTGGCGTGAAGAAGACAGAGGATATACTTGCTACACATTTCTTTTGGCCAAAGATGAGACGGGATGTTGAGCGTTTTGTTGCTCGCTGCACTACATGTCAAAAAGCTAAGTCACGACTCAATCCTCATGGTTTATATATGCCTTTGCCTGTACCTAGTGTTCCTTGGGAGGATATATCTATGGACTTTGTTTTAGGTTTACCTCGAACAAAGAAGGGGAGGGATAGCATATTTGTTGTCGTGGATAGATTCTCGAAAATGGCACACTTTATACCATGTCATAAAAGCGATGATGCTGTTAATGTTGCTGATTTGTTCTTTCGTGAAATTATTCGCTTGCATGGTGTGCCAAATACTATTGTTTCAGATCGTGATACTAAATTTCTTAGCCACTTTTGGAGATGTTTATGGGCTAAGTTGGGGACTAAACTGCTTTTTAGTACTACTTGTCACCCCCAAACTGATGGACAAACTGAAGTAGTCAATAGAACATTGTCTACTATGCTTAGGGCTGTTTTGAAGAATAATAAGAAAATGTGGGAAGAATGCTTGCCTCATATTGAATTTGCTTATAATCGTTCATTGCATTCTACTACTAAGATGTGCCCTTTTGAAATTGTGTATGGTTTCCTACCTCGTGCACCTATTGATTTGTTGCCTCTTCCATCTTCGGAGAAGGTTAATTTTGATGCTAAAGAACGTGCTGAATTGATTTTAAAAATGCATGAGTTAACTAAGGAAAACATTGAGCGTATGAATGCTAAATATAAACTTGCTGGAGATAAGGGTAGAAAACATGTTGTCTTTGCACCTGGTGATCTTGTTTGGTTACATTTGCGTAAGGATAGGTTTCCTAATTTGCGCAAATCAAAGCTAATGCCACGTGCTGATGGTCCATTTAAGGTGTTAGAGAAAATAAATGATAATGCATATAAACTTGAGCTGCCTGCAGATTTTGGGGTTAGTCCCACTTTTAACATTGCAGATTTGAAGCCTTATTTGGGTGACGAAGATGAGCTTCCGTCGAGGACGACTTCATTTCAAGAAGGGGAGGATGATGAGGACATCAATACCATTGTTACATCCACAGCCCCTGCTGCTATACATACTGGACCAATTACTAGAGCTCGCGCACGCCAATTAAATTACCAGGTACTTTCGTTTCTTGGTAATGATTCTAATGTTCATGAGAATATGATACTGCCTAAATTGGATACATTTGTTTTGCTTACAAGTGAAGGGCCTAGCTTGGAGAAGGATGAACATTGGAGCAAGAACACGCATGGAGTTGATGGCATGCGCAAGGGGATCAAGAACGGAGTTACAAGTGATGATTTCAGGACTTTGAAGCCACCATAAGGAGTGAATGAAGCCTTGGACGAAATATACAAGATGCCACTTCATAATATTCGTCCATAGGCTATTCTAGGTGCTGCGTCACCTTATTTTTGGGCCAGGCCCATGTAATTTCGAAATACTTAAGTATAGGCTATTTTCAGAGTCCGTATGTGTGGGGAAACAAGAGTTAGGGTTGGTTTCGGACCCCACCATCAGGGGCCACGAAATTCCCTCCTCTTCCTCCATATATACAGCCCTTAGGGCGTCGTTTAGACTTTGGGTTTTGTTTAGATCAAAAGTTCGCCATAGCTGCAACTTCGCGTACTTCGTTTGTGTTCAACGACCAGACCAAGGCGTCACAGAACCCCACCTTCATTAATAAAGCTTTCCTCTTTTATTCGCAATATCCAGATTGCAATCTTAGTTTCTTGCTTGTTCTTCGTTTGCCTGCAGGAAACAGACCCTCGTGGTCAGGTTGATCGTGCTCCGGTGTGGTCAATAACCTCTCGGAGTTGGTTTAGCGATTGCTAAGGCGCGGCGTCATCGCACGTTCGTAGTCGGATCGTCAAAGTCGACTTCATCCTAAACGATAGCCACCATCTCATCGAAAGACGGGACACCTTTGCCTCTATCAGGAAGATAAGAAGTGGAAAGACTCCACTAGTGGAAACAGAGGTAAGGAGAAGTGACAGAATTAAGAATGATAATGCTGGCTTCAAGAGGAATTCCTTCTCTAATAATAATTGTTTGCCTTGCAATGCTGTCCCTCCCACCATACAAAAATCAATTGTTAAAAACCTCACTGCCTCTTTTTGTAAGGTTGTTGAGGGGGAGCTGGAGGACAAGCTGGCCAAGAAGCCCAAGAGAAGGCAAGAGGTTGATTTGGACAAGGTGCCCTTGGCCAAAGGAGAAGCACACACCTCCAACCATTCATGATGTTTAAGACCTCTTGTTGGAGTTCTGTGGGGTGGGTGTGGGTTTGTGCCTTCATTTCTAGTTTGAGGCTGCTTTTGATTGCTGTAAGACTTGGGTATTGGAACTATATAACCTCTATGGAGCTAGTGTTATGTTGCCCTATTAATACCTACTTGCTGTATGAGTGGCTACATTACTGGTTATTTGTCTGGCTGTGGATTTGGATTTTGCTTAAACTTACTATATGTATGCAAAATCAAGTGCTGGTACTTGATCCCTGGTGCAAAACAATTAGATGTTTCCATGAATAACACAAACAGAAGCTAGAATATTCTCAACTGGAACATTAGAGGTATAAACTCTGAGGACAAATGGTTGGCCCTGAGGCAAAAAATAATGAAAGTGACTGCAACATCTTATGCCTTCAAGAAACCAAGAGGGAAAATTTTGACACAGCTTTCTTAAAAAATTTCTGCCCTGCCAGACTTAATAAATTTGCTTTCTTACCCTCTGTTGGAGCTTCTGGGGGTCTCCTTGTGGTTTGGAATGGCTCTCAATTCTGTTGAGAGGTTATTGCACAAAACAGGTTTTCTCTTTCTGTGCAGTTTACCAGTCTTCTCTCTAACTAGTCTTGGATTATCTCTAACATTTATGGGCCCTGTGATCCACAAGACAAATTGGAGTTTATTAACTGGTTCTCAAACATTCACATGCCTGATACTGTGGACTGGATCCGAATGGGAGATTTCAATCTAATGAGAGCACCATCTGACAGGAACAGACCTGGGGGAGATGTTAATGATATGCTCTTGTTCAATGAGGCTATAAGTAATCAAGGCTTAATTGAATTACCTTTGCATGGCAGAAAGTTTAGTTGGAGCAACATGCAGCATGATCATCTGTTGGTCAAATTGGATTGGTTTTTCACTTCTGCCTCCTGGATGACTACTTTCCCAAACACAATGGTGCTACCCCTTGCAAAGCCTATTTCAGATCATCTGCCATGTGCAATTAAAGTTGGTACTTCCATTCCAAAGGCTAAAGTCTTCATATTTGAAAACTACTGGCTCCAACATTCAGATTTTAAACAGATAGTGGCAAATGCATGGAATATCCCAGTGGGCAATCTTGATGCTGTCAAAACCCTGAATGCTAAGTTCAAAAACTTAAGAAGAGCTTTGAAGTTGTGGGCAAAAACCTTATCATGTCTGAAAACTCAAATTGCAAAGCTAAATGAGTTCATTTTCATGTGGGACCTCTTTGAAGAATTTAGAGAGTTAGATATCCATGAATGGAATTGCAGGGATATTCTTAAAGAGCATTTGCTTATTCTTTTGAAGAACCAGAAGATTTATTGGAAACAAAGAGGAAAAATCAAAGGAGTGAAGTTTGGAGATGAGAACACAAAGTTTTTTCACACTAAAGCATCAATTAGTTACAGGCATAATCACATTGTTGTTCTACAAAATGATGACCAAGTTGAGATATCTGACCATGCTGGGAAAGCTGCAATACTCCTAGACACTTACAAAAAAAGAATGGGCACATCCCAAAAAACCTCAATGCATTTTGACTTGGCTTCATTGTTTGGGCAGAGACAACACTCTGATATCTTTGCTAATCTTGAACTGCCTTTTACTGAAGAGGAAATTGATGATGTGGTCAAAAATCTTCCAACAGACAAATCACCAGGCCCAAATGGATTTAATAATGAATTTCTCAGGTCCTGCTGGGATATTATCAAGGGAGATGTGCTCAGATTCATTTATGACTTTCATTCAGGGCAAATTTCTCTTGAGAGCATAAATACTTCATTCATTACTCTCATTCCTAAGGGAAGTACTCCATTGACAGCAAATGATTTTAGGCCAATTTCCCTTCTAAATTGCTGCCTGAAGATTATCACTAAACTGCTGGCTAACAGGTTACAGAAAGTGATCCTTAAGTTGGTTCATATAAACCAATATGGATTTCTGAAGGAAAGATCAATACATGATTGTTTGGTTGGGCATATGAATACCTTCACCAATGTCACAAATCTAAAGATGAGATTATTGTGCTTAAATTAGACTTTGAAAAGGCTTTTGACACAATTGAGCATCAGGCAATGCTGGATATTTTAAAGACCAAAGGTTTTGGAGACAGATGGATTTCTTGGATCAAAATGCTCTTCACTTCTCCCTCATCTGCTATCTTGCTTAATGGTGTCCCTGGAAAAAAGTTTTACTACCTTAGAGGTGTGAGACAGGGAGACCCCCTTTCCCCTCTTCTGTTTGTTCTTGCTGCTGATCTTCTTCAGTCAGTTCTCAACAAGGCAATGCACATGGAATTGTTGTCTGCCCCTTGCAAGTGCAGTCATGTCCTGATTTCCCAATTGTCCAGTATGCTGATGACACCCTGGTTATTCTACAAGCAGATGCCAAGCAACTTCATTGCCTTAAAGCTCTCCTCAATACTTTTGCAGATGCCACTGGACTTAGAGTAAACTATAATAAATCAAGTATGATCCCAATCAATGTGCCAGAAGAGAAGATGGAGATTTTGGTAAATACTTTTCATTGCAAAAAGGAATCTTTTCCAATTCAATATTTGGGAACACCTTTAGGCCTTCATAAGCCTATTGTTGAGCAGTGTTTTCCTCTTGTCACAAGGCTTCAAAAGAAACTTCTGGGTTTGTCCTCATTTATGACAATGGCTGGAAGATTACTGTTGGTGAAATCTGTCCTCAATTCGTTGTTGATCTACCTCATGGGATGCCTTGATGTGCCTGTCACAATCAAAATGCAGGCCATAAAGTACTTGAGACACTGCCTGTGGAGAGGCCCTGATCTAGAGGACCACAGGCCTGCCATGGTAGCATGGAGCACTGTGTGTAGACCCAAAAATCAAGGAGGATTGGGGGTCATGGATATCTTCATCCAAAATAAGGCTCTGCTGCTTAAGAATCTGCACAAGTTCTATAACAGACACAATACCCCCTGGGTGAACCTAATATGGGAAACATATTACAACAATGACACATTGCCTGGTAATAACTGGATTGGATCCTTTTGGTGGGACGCAAACCTTAAGCTTATTGATAATTACAAGTCTTTAGCCAGATGCAACATAGGTGATGGCAAGAGTGCCTTCTTTTGGACTGATCTATGGCACACTACTTGTCTGCAAGACATGTTCCCTCATCTCTTCTCTTTTGTGGAAAACAAGACTACAACTGTCCACAGCATTCTCCAAGTAGAATATTTAGAGGATTTATTCCATCTTCCTCTCACTGTGCAAGCTTTCCAGGAATTTGAGGCCATGGAAGAGATTTGTATTGATCTCAAGGCATCTGATACACTAGATTGCACTGATACTTGGAGCTACATTTGGGGAAATGAACACTTTTCAATGGCTAAGGCATATACAGTTATGATGGGAGTAAAAATTGTGCCACAGCAGTTCAACTGGATCTGGAATTCCTCCTGTCAACCAAAACATAAGGTGTTTTTTTGGTGACTGCTACATGACAGGCTCAATACCAGAAACCTTTTGAGAAGGAAAACCTTCCACCTGCCCAATTACAACTGTGCTGTCAACAACTGCCCACAGGAAGAAACTCTTCACCATCTTTTCTGGACATGCCCTTTTGCAGCTCAATGTTGGGATTTGATTTGCCCTTCAAGACAGACAGATGTTTCAATTCTGGAAGCTTTTCTTGATCTCAAGCAGAAGTTACATGTACCTTTCTTCATGGAGATAATCATCCTTGCTTCCTGGGCCATCTGGATCTCAAGGAACAACCTGATCTTCCAAGCAGTTCAACCTAGCATTCAGAGGTGGAAAGCCATTCTCCTGGAAGAACTAAATCTTTTAAGATTTAGAGTTAAGAAGAATTATGCTGGAGCTTATTGTTCCTGGCTTGACAATCTTGTGCTGTAATCCTAGTCCATAGCTTTTCTATTTCTTTTTTCTTTTTTTCTTTTTTTCCCTCTTCTTCTCTTTGGCTTATCTCAAGCCTTTTGTATATTGATACCTTGTTTTCCTCTTTTTATTAATAAAAATTGCAGTGGGGTTTTGCCCTACTGTGTACAGTCAAAAACAATCTGTTTTTAAAAATAAATTTAAACAGAAAAAGAAAAATGTTTCGAACTGACCACGTCGAAGGCGTATTTTGAAATTATGCCTCCACTATCTAGCGCGGACGCGCGTGGTGTCACTGACAGTGGGCCCGCTTGGCCCACTGGTCAGGTTTGACTAGTCTTCCCTCCCCTCCTTTCTCTCTGCCCGAGCGGGGCGGAACTCCGGCGAGGGTCGCCGGCGAACGGTGAGTCCTTGTGGGGTGTTGAGGGTGGGGGTGGATCCGCGGATCGAGGGCGGTCCTTTCGGTGGTTGTAGAGTCGTCGGGGATGGAGGGAATCGCCGTCAACGAGCTTCGCGACGGCCGGTGGTTTCGGGAGCAAAGTGGTTTTGTGGCTCCAGTGGCTCTCTGTCGCAGCTGGGGGTCTGGGCGGCTCCACAAGATGGATTGGAGTCGTTTGGTGGCGTTGGGAGGACCGGAGAGGCTCTGGTTGCGCTGGAATGGCCGGGGTAGTAGCGGCGGCAGGAGTTACCGGAGAGGAAGAAGACGACCTCCTCGAGTCGATTGGCTGCCATGGGGGAACTGGAGGAGTGGACTGAGGTTGCATGCGTGCTCAGAGGGGCTCGGGGTCCCTTTTTATAGCGTGGCCATGTCGGTTTGCGGCGGCCGGGGATAAGTTCGCCGGCGAACCGCCTCCCTGTTGCGTCAGGGCGTCGTGGAGACGACGAGAGCTAGGGGACACTCGAGTGGATGAGGATGAGTTGTTCCAGGGGCAGGTGGCGAGCGGGAGAGGCCTGGGCGGCGCTGACCTAGCAGAGGCGCGCTGCGGATGCCGGCCTGCCGCCAAAAGTGCTCTGGTGGTGGCGCTGTAGGGTGCCAGGGCGGGCTGGCGTGTTGTGGCGAGGAGGGGAGTGCGTGGCGAGGTTCTGCAGTGCAGGCCAAGCCAGGGGCGCGCGACGCGGTGGCTCGGGTGCGCGGCTGCAGTTGGCGCGCTCTGGGCGCGCCCAGTGCACGCTCACCAGCTGCTCTGCGAAATGACATGGCACTCCAGAGCGCTCGGGCGGGGTTGGCAAGCAACAGGACTAGGCTATTGATAGAGGGGAGATCAAGGGACAAAGTGGTTAGGCAAGGGAAGCAAGATCACAGTGCAAGCTATGACTCATGTCAAAACTGGTCATGCCTACAGGGTGCTCGACAAAATGCCACATGCACCTAGGCATCTCTTGGGGTGGCCAAAACTTCCAGAGTGGGGTCTCTTTAGTTAAAAGAGAGGGTGGTCAGGTTAGTTTGTTACAAGGAGAAACTTGTCAGTGCAAGTTTTGCAAAACTTCAGTTTTGGAAAGAAAGAAAAGGGCTTGATTGCAAGCACTTAGAGTCATCCACTGGGACCATTCTCCTGGACTTAAGGGTTTTGCAAGGTGCACTACAAGCATGAGAAAGCTCAAGGGCCAAAGAGCAAGCAAGAATATGGTTGTTGTACAAACCATCATGTTGGACCAGAATGAAGATGAGGTGGATCCACTCAAAACTTTCAAATAACATCACTGGGTTTTTGCATAAAGTTGAATCATATGCTGCTACTAACATCCCATAATTTTGGTGGAGGCTAGAAAGAAGTCTTTAAGTGGGTTGTAGTGCAAAATTGCCCACTGGACCAGAGAAGAAAATTGGGTGTAGAGCTCAAATTATTTTAATAATAAATTATATTTTTGCACAAAAGTGGTTTAAAAACATCACATGACATCTCCAATTTTTGGTTGGAATTTTAAGTGAATTTATCAAATGGTTGTAGTTCAAATATGGCCATAAACCTTGAAAAAATCATTTTTCAAGAAATTAAAGATCAAGCAAATTAATTATGTAATTTGCTCTACAAATGAAAGAAAAGTTTTTCTTGAGAGGCTAAACAAGTCCAATAACATAATTGGAAAGTTTTCATTTTGTGGAAAAACTCCATAATGACAAGGGAGAAAAAGGTTCAAAAATAAAAAGGGAGTCCAGAAGATAAAAGTTTTAAATTTCCTTGCAAAATTTTAGTTAACAAACAAAGTTAAAATTTTGGGGTGTCACAATTAGTCATAAGCTCATGTCTTGCATGTCTCCAATGGAGTTCCTACTCCAAGTTCGAAGCATCAATAACGTTCAATTCACCTCTCAACCTGCAAAACACTTTCTCATCAAGTGGCTTAGTGAATATATCTGCTAATTGCTTATCGGTGCGAACATGCTTAAGATCAATGTCACCCTTAGCAACATGATATCGAATGAAATGATGACGAACTTCAATATGCTTAGTTCGAGAATGTTGTACAGGATTATGACCAATTTTGATAGCACTTTCATTGTCACAAAGCAATGGAACATGTTTCACATAGATCCCATAATCTTTAAGAGTTTGGGTCATCCAAAGTAATTGAGCACAACATGAACCAGCGGCAATGTATTCCGCTTCGGCAGTGGATAAGGATACTGAGTTTTGTTTCTTGGAGGACCAAGACACAAGGGATCTACCAAGAAATTGACAAGTACCCGAAGTGGACTTTCTAACAACCTTGTCTCCGGCATAATCCGAGTCGGAATAGCCAACAAGATCAAAAGAAGACCTCTTAGGATACCAAATGCCAAAATTTGGTGTATGAATTAAGTATCTCACTATCCTTTTCACGGCCTTAAGATGACATTCTTTAGGAGCAGCTTGATATCGTGCACACATGCACACACTGAGCATAATATCGGGACGTGAAGCACATAGGTATAACAATGAACCAATCATAGAGCGATAAACCTTTTGATCAACCGGTTCACCATCTTTGGTCAAATCATTATGTCCACTAGTAGGCATGGGTGTAGGCATACCTTTGCATTCTTGCATATTGAACTTCTTGAATAAGTCTTTGGTGTACTTTGTTTGAGAGACAAATGTAACTTCCTTAGTTTGCTTGATTTGCAAATCGAGAAAGAATTTGAGTTCACTCATCATAGACATCTCAAACTTCTTTGACATTAGCTTTCCAAACTTTTCACTAGAAAGAGGTTTAGTTGAACCAAATATGATATCATCAACATAAATTTGGCATACAAATAGTTCTCCATTAACTCTTTTAGTAAAAAGTGTGGAATCAATTTTTCCAATTACAAAACCACTTGCAATAAGGAACTTGGTCAAGCATTTATACCATGCTCTAGGAGCTTGTTTAAGACCATAGAGGGCTTTGTGAAGTTTGTAAACATGATTTGGTTTCTTAGGATTGACAAAGCCGGGAGGTTATTTGACATAAACTTCCTCCTCTATTTCACCATTTGGAAAAGCACTTTTAATGTCCATTTGGTACAAGGTGATATTATGGTGATTAGCATAGGCAAGTAAGATGCGAATGGACTCAAGTCTAGCAACGGGAGCATATGTCTCACCATAGTCCATACCTTCGACTTGTGTGTACCCTTGGGCGACGAGACATGCTTTGTTGCGAACCACTTGTCCATCTTCATCTTGCTTGTTGCGAAACACCCATTTGGTACCAATGATGTTGTGGTTGTTGTCGGGCTTCTCAACCAATGTCCAAACTTGGTTTATCTCAAAGTTGTGTAGCTCTTCATGCATAGCGTTTATCCAGTCCGGATCTTCCAATGCTTCTTCAACCTTCATAGGTTCAATGCTAGAGATGAATGAATAGTTTTCACAAAAGTTAGCTAAACGAGTTTTTGAGCGAGTGATTCTCCCGGTTTGAATATCATTGTAGATTTGCTCGACGGGATGGTCCTTAGCAATTCTTGCTCGAACTCTTGAAAGCTTTTGCTTGGGTCTTCGTTGAACATCTTCTTCATC
The DNA here is from genome assembly GCA_032464435.1 of Aegilops umbellulata. Lineage (NCBI taxonomy): Eukaryota > Viridiplantae > Streptophyta > Magnoliopsida > Poales > Poaceae > Aegilops > Aegilops umbellulata. The sequence goes on along the minus strand of CP136056.1, from coordinate 160,432,194 downwards.
TTGTTCTTCTTCTTGGCCTTCTTCATTGTTGGCGTTGTCGTTCTCTTGTCATGGTGGAGAAGGAGGTTGTTGGCGTTCGTCTTGATGCATTTCCTCGTCTTCTTCATCTGGGTGTGTCCCACTTGTGGATGCGTCCGTGTCAATTCTTGGTTCACCTTGTCGTGAAGTAGAAGCTTCCACTTGGACGGACGAGGTACTCTCCTTCACCTCCGTTGGACGAATTTTGCCAATAGACAAGTCTTGGATTGCTTCTGAAGGGTCTTTGTCTCCTACATCAATTGGCAATTGCTCTACTTGCGAGCCATTAGATTCATCAAACTTCACATCTACCGTCTCTTCAACCTTTCGGGTGAAACTGTTGTAGACATGGTAAGTGTGAGAGTTTGAGCCATAACCAAGTAGGAAACCTTCATGAGATTTAGGAGCAAACTTTGAACGACGATGCTTATCAAGAATGTAGCACTTTGAGCCGAATACTCGAAAGTATCCAACTTGAGGTTTGTTACCGATGAGAAGCTCGTATGTCGTCTTACCGAGTAGCTTGTGAAGATACAAGCGATTTGTTGCATGACAAGCTGTCTCAACCGCTTCTGCCCAAAAGTGCTTCGGCGTCTTGTACTCATCAAGCATCGTTCTCGCCATTTCGATGAGCGTCCGGTTCTTCCTCTCAACAACTCCATTTTGTTGAGGTGTGTACGTAGCCGAGAACTCGTGTGAAATCCCTTCTTTGTCAAGAAAGGTGTCCACATTTGCGTTCTTGAACTCTGTTCCGTTGTCACTCCGAACCTTCTTGATCTTCACTTCAAATTGATTTTGGGCCTTCCTAGCGAAGTTTTTGAAGATCTTTTGGACCTGCGATTTGTCATCAAGAAAGAACACCCACGTAAATCTTGAAAAATCATCAACGTGGTTACCTTTATGAATTCTAATAGCTTCGGATATGATATCACTAATGATTCCAACATTTCCTTTAGCACACATGAGATTGGTAAGCTCAAATAGACAATTACCAAAACTAGGATCACTAGAGTTCATCTTACTCAAGGCAATAGATTTATGGAGAACTTCATCTAAATTTTTCAAGGAATAATCGGGAAATTGTTCCTCAAGAAATTTCCATATAGTATAAGCACACTCAAGAGTAGGCAAACATCTAATCAAGTTTCTAGGCAATCCTCTAATGATGAGCTCAGCAGTTCTAAGATTGCGAATCATGTCAATATCTTCATATAGGGTAGGGTGCATAGGATCCACATGAGGCGCAGAAGGACTAGCAATGTACTTGTTCAAATGATATTGATTGAAAATTACAAGCATCTCATTTTTCCACTCATGAAAATACTCTCATTCAAGAATAGGCACTCTATGTCTAAGACTCCCCAAAGTAGACTCATCCATCTTCCTCCAATGGTGATTAAACCAAGGCAATGGAGATCAAAGCTCTGATACCACTTGTGGGATCTTGAGAAGATGTGTCTAGATGGGGGGTGATTAGACACTTAGTGCTAAAGTTGCAGTTTTTAAACTTTTTCGGTTTAAGGGGAGTTTAGGCACAATTACACAATACATATAAAGCAAGCATGCAAAGAGTATATGAGCAGAGGAAAGTAAAGCATACAACTTGTAAGAATGTAAGGGGAAGGGTTTGGAGAATTCAAACGCAATTGGAGACACGGATGTTTTTGGCGTGGTTCGGATAGGTGGTGCTATCCTACATCCACGTTGATGGAGACTTCAGCCCACGAAGGGTAACGGTTGCGTGATTCCACGGAGGGCTCCACCCACGAAGGATCCACGAAGAAGCAACCTTGTCTATCCCACCATGGCCATCGCCCACGAAGGACTTGCCTCACTAGTGGTAGATCTTCATGAAGTAGGCGATCTCCTTGCCCTTACAAACTCCTTGGTTCAACTCCACAATCTTGTCGGAGGCTCCCAAGTGACACCTAGCCAATCTAGGAGACACCACTCTCCAAGAAGTAACAAATGGTGTGTTGATGATGAACTCCTTGCTCTTGTGCTTCAAATGATAGTCTCCCCAACACTCAACTCTCTCTCACAGGATTTGGATTTGGTGGAAAGAAGATTTGAGTGGAAAGCAACTTGGGGAAGGCTAGAGATCAAGATTCATATGGTAGGAATGGAATATCTTGGCCTCAACACAAGGGTAGGTGGTTCTCTCTCAGAACATGTGAGTTGGAAGTGTAGATGTGTTCTGATGGCTCTCTCCACGAATGAAGAGGAGGTGGAGGGGTATTTATAGCCTCCACACAAAATCCAACCGTTACACACAATTTACCAATCTCGATGGGACCGAATCAACAAACTCGGTCGGACCGATTTAGTAAATCTAGTGACCGTTAGAGATTTTCGATGGGACTGACATGCAACTCGGTATGACCGATATGGTTAGGGTTAGGGCATAACGTAATCTCGGTGAGACCGATTACACAAACTCGGTGAGACCGATTTGGTAATAAGCTAACCAGAGAGTTGGTCAGGCAAACTCGGTGGGACCGATTACTAAACTCGGTTGGACCGATTTTGGTAATAAGTTAACCAGAGAGTTTGCATTGTAATCTCGGTAGTACCGATTGCCTAAACTCGGTGAGACCGATTTTGGTAATGGACATACACAGAGAGATTACAATCCCATCTCGGTGAGACCGAGATCCCTATCGGTGAAACCGATTTGCTAGGGTTTGGCGGTGGCTATGACAAATGAAACTCGGTGGCGCCGGATAGAAAGAATCGGTAGGGCCGGGTTTGATTTTAGGTTTAGGTCAAATGTGGATATGGGAAAGTAGTTGAGGGTTTTGGATCATATCACTAAGCACACCGAAGCAAGAGGCTTATTAAGCAACACCTCATCCCTCCTTCATAGTATTGGCTTTTCCTATAGACTCAATGTGATCTTGGATCACTAAAATGTAAAATGAAGAGTCTTGAGCTTGAAGCTTTAGCCAATCCTTTGTCCTTAGCATCTTGAAGGAGTTCCCACAACCTTTAGTCCATGCCACTCCATTGTTGAACTTATCTGAAACATACTAGATAAAGGTGTTAGTCCAACAAGAGATATGTTGACTTTAATTACCAAAACCACCTAGGGAGCACTTGTGCTTTCAGCCTCGGCTCCATTCAGTTAATGAGCCGCGCCTCCATGCCTCCCTCCCTTTACGGGGAAGGCACGAGCCGCCTCTTTACCGCGATGTGACGCATGCCTGCGGAAACCACCCCACGCATGCCGCCCACATCAAGCACGCCCCTCCACGCCGCGCCGCCCGCGCGGGTCGTGGGAAGCACAACGCGCGAAAAATCTTACCGCGGTAAAAACCACCCCGCCTGCCCGCGCACCATTTTGGGCCTGACCCAACAACGTGTCGCGCTTATGTGTGGCCCAAGCCCGGGGGCTCCTGTCGGTGTACAAAACTAGGGGCACATTTTTGTACCCCATTACCTGTGCACGGGTAGTCGGAGTGATAGAGGCGGGGTGTCCCGATCTTTCGATGAGATGATAACTATCGATTTGGTGGAGACGACTTTGACGATCCGACTACAAACGTGCACAACGTCGCGCCTTAGCAATCGCTAAACCAACTCCGAGAGGTTATTGACCACGCCGGAGCACAATCAACCTGACCACGAAGGTCTATTCCTGCAAGCAATCGAAGAACAAGCAAGAATATGATAAAGCAATCTGAATATTGCGAATATAGATGAAGTATTGAAAAAGGTGAGGATCCAAAAGCGGTCTTAGTCTGGTCGTTGGACACAAACGAAGTACACGAAGTTGCAATGGCTAACTTTTAACTAAACAAATCCCAAGGAAAAAGCTACTAGATGGATCTACTTATATAGGAGCAAGGGGTGGCGGCCAAGGAGGTGGGAGGACGTCCCAAGGCAGCCTAAAACCAACCCTAGGTCGTACAAGGCTCATGGGCCCAAGTCGAGGTGGTGCAACACCTTTGGACTTGTTGTTTGATTCGGATTCTGCTGCAGCGTCAGATTGTTTCGTCCATATCTCAATGCTCCGGACGAATTTAAAGGTGATTCCAATTGGAGTGGAAAGAGGACGAAATCTAGTTTCCAAAAAATAAAGAATCACCCAATTCGGAGTCCGTATGAAAAAGTTATTGCCGTTTTGAATCAGGTATGTCTGTGCAGTCCGAATCTGAATCCAGAACGTGAGAGACTTGGACTCTATCTTCTCTTGGCCCAAAAGTGACGTGAAAGAACTTTTTGAACAGCAAGTAAACATCTCTTTCTCCCTTATCTTCATATGTGTGTTGTACAAATGTCCCATACACCTGCAATTAGACAAAACACAAAAGTGTGTGAAGTATTTTTGTTCTGGATAACAAAAATAGATTATTGAATAGTTTGCACTAGAAATCACCTGACAAATATGCATGTATGCAATATTTTTGGTCGTATCCAAGGTAGTCATGTCCTCATCATCCTCCCCTTCTTGAAAACAAAGCCGTCCTCGGCGTTGCTTAATCTGAAATGTGTCTAACAAAAGAGACAAGGTGTACATGTTGTATATGTATATGTCATCCATTTTTACTTCCCTTGGTTTTTGCACATATGACACATGTATAGATGAGTAACTTGCATAGTTCATAAAATCTGAAGCCAAAATATTATCACTAGAAGTAGAAGACATGAAAATATTGCAACTCAATTTGCACATATAAGTGATGCTCTTATTCATATCAAAAGATTGACAATGTTCATCATTAAACCATCCCAACATTGGTGAATAAACCTTACTTGCATCTAATTTATATGCTACAACATGCTTAAATAGGCAAACATGCAATAAGTCTTTGGTCACAGAATCATCACCAAGATTAGAGGTCATATCAAAATGATTAAACATTGATTCTTTTGCATCAACAGTTAACTCAATGGGTGCACTCAAAATTGTTGGTATTTCAGTTGTTTGATCACATGACGCATTCATGACAGTATCAAGATTCTCTAAAATAGGTGTTGTGCTCAAATCACAAGGTAACTGAACACATGATGCATTTAAGTTAACTAGGGATGCATCATTCTCATGTGAAGTTATATCATCAATATCTTTACTGTTACCTTGTCGCAAAGACGTAGCTGATGTAGGTACGGACGTTGACAATGCACCATACTTTTGAGATGATGTCGCGCTCACAATCCGAGGTGGGGCTGCTCTAGTAGGTGCAACTGTGGAGGAACCAACCGGCGGCGGTGAGCACGAACTGGAATAGTAGTCGTTGTAGTCACCCAATGCATCCTCCTGCATCTGTCTCTCAAAGGTACAAGCACGAACATACATACCAGTAATGCAACGGGGAATATATTGAAATCTTGCCTGAATATCATGGTTCAAACCACCAAAAAATCTATTCATTGTATCATCCTTAGATTCTTCTATATCACAATGATGCATATAAGATTTGAACTCTTGGTAGTAAGCATGAACAGTGTTGTTGCCTTGTTTAAATTGTTCAAATTTGCGAAGCAATTCACGACGATAGTAAGGAGGGAAAAAATGTTGTCTCATTACATCTTTCAAATCTTTCCAAGTTGTGGGTTGGTTATCAATGTTTTTCTTACAATGCACATTCCACCAAACAGAAGCAAAACCAGTAAATGCTCTAGTGGCAGCTCGTACTCGCTCAAGTTCAGAAAAGTCATGGTGACTAAAAACTTGTTCAACTTCAAGCTCCCAAGCTAGATAAATAGCAGGATTAAATCTACCCTCAAATGACGATAAAGAGATAACCTGACCATGTGCTTGTGTGTGTTGTCCCAACTCTCGTGATGGTGATGTTGTGTCCGTCGTCCAAGAACTTCTGTCTCCGGAACCTGTCATGATTAGTAGAAAAACAAGAAACAAAATCCGAGAATAATGTTCCTATGAACTACTAGGATGTGGTGGTAAAACGCTCACAGTATAGCAAATATCAAAGTCTTACAAGTTCTTACCATGCAGCAGGTGGTGACCGGCAACCAGCGGTGTCAAATAACTCCGAAGATTGAGTAAAGCGATTGCCAGGTGAGCGTATGTATACATGGTGTAGAAATATGTGGAGCTTGGAAGGCCAATATATGGTAGCAAAATATCAGCAATAATCAATTCAGAGATGCAATGTTGAATAAACGCTCACCGACGGTACTGTGCTGGTCCTAGGCTAGACCGGACTAGAGACGCGAGCCTAGAACACTAATGAGGTCACGACATAGCAAAACTAGCATCAATAAAGGATATGAAGTAGCTCTGGACAGCAAGATATAAGTGAAGATCACAATAGCAGTAAAGATAATGATGTGAAACAACTGCCAAGCAGGATATACAACAACTCTCTCTCCAACTTTCCTCTTGAAAAGTTTGAGCAAATTTTCTGATAACTTTTTTCAAAGAATGCTACTAGCTCAAGCTTTCCAATGCAAAAAGAATCATTCAATTCCGAATTGATATGAGGAGTCAAAGAATTCGAAAACTGGCCTGAAAAACTGGAAGAAGCTGTGTCCGCGAACTTCGGAGGGCAAAAAGACCTATTTAGAAGACGATTTTGAGGTGTCAAATATTGAACTAGCTTCTGCAACTATTTAGATGCGGCTCGTCGCTAGCTTTAATTTGAGTACTCGTGGAGCCAAAACGGACTTCGTATGAGGAAGTTATGCCTGTTTTACTGAACAGTGCACAAAACAGATTCCAATCCGAATTCAACTACGCGATTGAGTCTAGATAGATCCGAATTTTGTTTTTTTTTTCTTCTCTTTTTTTTTCTCCTCACACTTTTTTTTTCTCTTTTTCTTTCTCTTTTTTTTTTCTCTGACCTTTTTTTCTTTTTTTTTTTTCACTCTTTTTTTCTCTGTTTTTTTTTCTCCCTCTTTCCAAGACAAACTAGATAAGATGCAGATTGGATCAAGCGAAGATGTGAATGACCTCAACTATGATTGTGACAATGAACTATGGGTAGCACGAGGTGAAAATTGATGGATGGTGTGGTGAACAGCGGAAGGTATAACGATGCAGCGGCGACGTGACTAATGTGAACAGAACACGAAACTCTAAACGAACTAGACACTAAGACCAGCAACTCGACACGACGATGCAACCGATAATTCAATAATGCAAACAATGAAAAGAAAATTGCAAAGGCTCAGACTGGCTTGGCCAAAAGGATGAACAGATCTAACTTTTTTTGTGGCTTTTTCTTGGACAATAGGTAAGAAAAATAGATCTAATCTAGGGAAAACTGGAAATTCTCACCGAGCAACCTGAAAACTGATACCACTTGATAGAGGCGGGGTGTCCCGATCTTTCGATGAGATGATAACTATCGATTTGGTGGAGACGACTTTGACGATCCGACTACAAACGTGCACAACGTCGCGCCTTAGCAATCGCTAAACCAACTCCGAGAGGTTATTGACCACGCCGGAGCACAATCAACCTGACCACGAAGGTCTATTCCTGCAAGCAATCGAAGAACAAGCAAGAATATGATAAAGCAATCTGAATATTGCGAATATAGATGAAGTATTGAAAAAGGTGGGGATCCAAAAGCGGTCTTAGTCTGGTCGTTGGACACAAACGAAGTACACGAAGTTGCAATGGCTAACTTTTAACTAAACAAATCCCAAGGAAAAAGCTACTAGATGGATCTACTTATATAGGAGCAAGGGGTGGCGGCCAAGGAGGTGGGAGGACGTCCCAAGGCAGCCTAAAACCAACCCTAGGTCGTACAAGGCTCATGGGCCCAAGTCGAGGTGGTGCAACACCTTTGGACTTGTTGTTTGATTCGGATTCTGCTGCAGCGTCAGATTGTTTCGTCCATATCTCAATGCTCCGGACGAATTTAAAGGTGATTCCAATTGGAGTGGAAAGAGGACGAAATCTAGTTTCCAAAAAATAAAGAATCACCCAATTCGGAGTCCGTATGAAAAAGTTATTGCCGTTTTGAATCAGGTATGTCTGTGCAGTCCGAATCTGAATCCAGAACGTGAGAGACTTGGACTCTATCTTCTCTTGGCCCAAAAGTGACGTGAAAGAACTTTTTGAACAGCAAGTAAACATCTCTTTCTCCCTTATCTTCATATGTGTGTTGTACAAATGTCCCATACACCTGCAATTAGACAAAACACAAAAGTGTGTGAAGTATTTTTGTTCTGGATAACAAAAATAGATTATTGAATAGTTTGCACTAGAAATCACCTGACAAATATGCATGTATGCAATATTTTTGGTCGTATCCAAGGTAGTCATGTCCTCATCACGGAGCCACGTCCACGGCCACACCAAGTAGAGCGGAGGAGGTGAGGCAAGGTAAGACCAAAGCCCAAGACGAAGCAAAGCAATGACAAGGACCAAGGCCACAAAGATCATATGGGCGAAGCAGGTTTCCCCGGCAAGGATCCTTGGCGGGGGCAGCCCCAGCGGCCCCGGCAAGACCCTTGCCGGGGCAGCTCGCCCACGCCGGCCGAGCAAGCCACCCTCGAGCCCACCAACACTCAACACATGTGTTAGGGCAGGGCTCGGGAGGCACCTCTGTGGTGGCATGAAGATCTTTGTGAAGACAAAGATTAGTCAAGATCAAGTGAGGATGGGAAGGCAGCCATCCCCGCCGAAGGAACCCACAAGACCCCCGGCAAGATCCTTGCCGGGGATGGCTGTGCGCGATGGCAAGACCCTTGCCGGGTCACCCGGCAAGAACCCTTGTCGGGCCATCCGGCAAGGCCCTCGCCAAGCAAGCCAACAGGGCCACCAGCAGTCCCGCACCAGACAAGTCTCCGCCGCCGTTCGCATGCAGCTGCCGACCCAACCAACTAGGCAGGCACCTGCGTGGTTACATGCAGCCCTTCGTGGAAGCTCCACCACCCGCGCCACCTCAGCTTCTTGCCTGCCTACATGGCACCGCATGCACCGCTGGCCAGGGCGCGTGTCGAAGCCTGGAGGAGCGGCGACGGACAGGACGGGCCTCGCCCCTGTCCCCGATAAAGTAAGAGACACCTAAGCGATGCATTAAATGCACCTTGTCTGTAATACGAGGCATAACCTCGTGCCACTTTAGACCTTTCCACCTCCTATGTGCCATTGTGGCAACCCCTTTTCCTATAAAAGGAGGCCCAAGGCGACCATGAGAAGGATTCGGCTTTTTGGAGCTCGTTACGCCCCATAGCTAGCTCAAGACCACAGAATACATCCACCAAAGCAGGAGTAGGGTTTTACGCATCCTCGCGGCCCGAACCTGGATAAACAAACCGCGTGCTTCTCTGTTAGACCCGCTCTTCTCTCAACCCCGCACCCCGCAACCGCAGTAGGGATTCTTGTGATCCCATAGGTGTCGTGTCCCACCGACACCAGCTGCCGGCATTCTCCCTCTTCATGTAAATCTTGTAAAATAAGAGAAAAATGGCATAAACATTGTACCACAATGTGTAATAGCAGCCCATAATGCAATAAATATCAATATAAAAGCATTATGCAGAATGGACGTATCAACTCCCCAAGCTTAGACCTCGCTTGTCCTCAAGCGAAAGCCAAAATTGTTGAATATGTCCACATGTTTAGAGATACAATTGTCATATAATACAGACATGAGGGCATCATGATCATCTTTAGAACAACAACATATATTGTCATATAATCTCTCATGCTAAAGTAACAATCCGTTCACAAGATAAAGTATGAATCGGAAAATTTTATTGAAAATTAACAAACTATGATATCAGTCGTTGAAGAATTGTAATTTATCATAATATCGGAAAGAGTCATGGTAAGAGCTTTTGTATAGCAAGTCCACATACTCAACCATCCTTTAGTCTTTCGCAATTGCTAACACTCACGCGATACTTATGAGTTCAAAGTCTCAACCAGAGACAGAGAAAGATAGGGGCATATAGTTTCGCCTCCCAACTTTTACCTAAAGGGTAATGTCAATAATTATACTTTATGATAACCTACAGCTTAGTTGATATATATTTGGATCTTTCTCCAACACATAATGCTTGCCAAAAAAACTGTAAAAAAGAAAGGTGAAGATCACCACGACTCTTCTATAATGGTAGAAGATCAAAGTAAAAGATAGGCCCTTCGCAGAGGGAAGCAGAGGTTATCATGCACTTTTATGGTTGGATGCACAAAATTTTAATGCAAAAGAATGTCACTTTATATTGCCGCTTGTGATAGAGAACTTTATTATGTAGTATGTCGCTTTTATTTCTTCCATATCACAAGTTCGTATAAAGCTTATTTTCTTCACACTAAAAGATCATTCATATTTAGAGAGCAATTTTTATGGCTTGCACCGATGAAAACTTACTTGAAGGATCTTGCTCAATCCATAGGTGGGTATAGTGGACTCTCATGAAAAAACTGGTTTAAGGGATGTTTGGATTCACAAGTAGTATGTCTACTTGGTGCAAAAGATTTGGCTAGCATGGGATGAGAAGCAAGCTCAACATGTTGGAGGATCCATGACAATATAACTTCTATTCGGATAAAAGAAAACATAACCCATTATGTTGTCTTCCTCTTCCAACATCGACTCTTTAGCATATAATATTTTAGTGAGTGCTCATAATCACAAAATATGTCCCAGATAGTATATTTATATGCGAAACATCTCTTTCTTTATTACTTCCTATTAATTGCAACAGTGACCAAAACTATGTTTGTCAACTCTCAACAAATTTTATTCACCATACTATTTATATGTGAAGTCATCACTCTCCATAAGATCAGATATAATCTTTTTATTTGTTTGTATTCTTTTGTTTTTCTCAAGATCATAACAAGAAAGCAAAGCACTCAATTCAAAACTACTCTTCATTATATAACTCACGGACTCGATTACGTAGATGGATCATGAAGCAAAACTCAAAGACTAGATCATACTCAAACTTTTATTCTACTAGATCAAGATATAACCAAAAGGATTGAACTAACAAAAATGATAAAGGTAAAGATGTGATGGTGATATGACACCGGGGCACCTCCCCCATGCTTGGAAGTTGCCAAGGGGAGTGCCCATACCCATGTATTTAGATCTCTTTCTTCGGAGGTGGTGATGAGATCTTCTTGGCGATAATACCCTTCAGGATGCGATCTTACTCCTCAAGCCTATTGACTTGTTTTTTGAGATCCATTATTTCCTTTCGGAGTATGCCTGTGATGGCTAGACCTCCGATCACCCATGTATGCTTCTTGGCTGTAGGGGGAAAAGCAACACTCCTTTTCATGTTATCATAAGAGATAAATCTAGCATTGGGAGGTATGACCGAATTCGTTATTGCTGAGCTCTGGAGGTCCTCCAGTATGGCTTCAGGTTGAAGTCGAGAAGTAACTTCTTGATCGTCCTGCATGGCATCCACTCTCTTCAGGTCAGCCTCCATCCCTTCCTTCGTTGACCATCCAAAGTGGTCAGCTTTGTTGTATGCTCTTGGGTCAGGCACCGGGTGAGAGACAAGACTTTCCCCGACCGACTCTTGCGAAGACATCTTGCTTCAAATCTGTTGTAGGAATAGCTAAATACAACAACAAAGGAATTTGCTGTGGCATGGTGGTCAAAACTCTCGGGGGGTTATATAATGAATTTTTACGGACCAAAAGGAGGTGCGCCCAGGGGGTAGGGCGTGCCCCCAGGGCTTGTCACCTCCTCGTGCACTTTTCGGACTATTTTTTTCCTAATTTTTTAGATATTCCAAAATAGAGTAAAATTTCCATGGGAAATGTTTTGGAGTCAGTTTACTTACCATACCACATACCGATTCCTTTTTTGAGTCTGAAATGTTCTAGTAGATCTCCCTTATGTACTCCTCCGGTGTTATGGTATTAATAATATTTGTTTTAACATTTATGGGAGTACATGAGATATAATGTTTTATTCTTTGCACGTTTACCACCTTTGGATTGGTGCCTTCGGTATTGTTGATTTTCATGGCACCAGAATGATAAAACTCCTCGATAATGTAAGGACCTTCCCATTTAGAGAGAACCTTTCCTGCAAAAAATCTTTAAAGAGAGTTGTATAGCAGGACATGGTCACCTACATTAAATTCACACTTTTGTATCCTTTTATCATACCATCTTTTAACTTTTTCTTTAAACAAGTTGGCATTTCCATAGGCCTGGGTTCTCCACTCATCAAGTGAGCTAATGTCAAATAACCTCTTCTAACCGGCAAGTTTGAAATCATAGTTGAGCTCTTTAATTTCCCAATAAGCTTTATGTTCTAGTTTTAGAGGTAAGTGACATGCTTTTCCATAAACCATTTTATACGGAGACATACCCATAGGGTTTTTATAAGAAGTTCTATAAGCCCATAATGCATCATCAAGTTGCTTAGACCAACTCTTTCTAGATCTATAATTAGTCTTTTGCAAGATCAATTTAATTTCTCTATTGCTCAATTCTACTTGACCACTAGACTAAGGACGGTATGGAGATGCAATTATATGGTTAACATCATATTTAGTAAGCAATTTACGGAAGGCGCCATGAACAGAGTGTGAACCACCACTAGTCATTAAATATCTAGGGATTCCAAACCTCGAAAAAATAACTTCTTTAAGCATTTTAAGAGAAGTGTTATGATCAGCACTACTAGTTGGAAGAGCTTCTACCCACTTAGTAATGTAATAAACAACAAGTAAAATATGTGTATATCCATTAGAGGAAGGAAAAGGTCCCATATGATCAAAGACCCAAACATCGAATGGTTATATAATAAGGGAATAATTCATAGGCATTTCCTGATCTCTACTAATATTACCAATCTTTGACATTCATCACAAGACAAGACAAACTTAGGAGCATCCTGAAAAGAGTGGGCCAATAAAAACAAGATTGTAATACCATGTGTGCAGTTCTATCTCCAGCATGGTGTCCTCTGTAGGCCTCGGAGTGACACTTGCATAGGATCTGTTCTTGTTCATGCTCAGGTATACAACAACTAATAACACCATCTACTCCTTCTTTATAAAGGTGTGGGTCATCCCAAAAGTAATGTCTTAAATCATAGAAAAACTTTTTATTTTACTGGTATGTGAAACTAGGCGGTATAAACTTAGCATAAGCAGCATACCATGGAGTAATACAAGAAGCAGTTACGATAGCTAATTGTTCATTAGGGAAGCTAACATCAATAGGTAGTGGGTCATCAAGAACATTTTCTAACCTAGAGAAGTTGTCTACTACGGGATTCTCAACTCCCTTTCTATCAATAATATTTAAATCAAATTATTGCAGCAAGAGAACCCATCTTACAAGTCTAAGTTTAGCATCTTTATTTCCATAAGGTATTTAATAGTAGCATGATAAGTGTGAACAGTTACTTTGGAATCAACAATATAAGATCTGAACTTATCACAAGCAAACACAACTGCTAGAAATTCTTTTTCAGTAGTCGCATAATTTCTTTGAGCATTGTCTAGAGTTTTACTAGCATAATGAATAACATTCAATTTCTTATCAACTCTTTGTCCTAGGACAGCACCTACAGCATAATCACTAGCATCGCACATAATTTCAAAGGGTAAGTTCCAATCAGGTGGTTGAACAATAGGTGCAGAAATCAAGGCTTTCTTAAGTATTTCAAAGGCTTCTACACAAGCATCATCAAAAACAAATGGAACATATTTTTGCAAAAGATTAGTAAGAGGCCTAGAAATTTTAGAGAAGTCTTTAATAAATCTCCTATAGAAACCAGCCTGGCCAAGGAAACTTCTTATACCTTTGATATCTTTAGGACACGGCATTTTTTCAATAGCTTCAACTTTAGCTTTATCAACTTCAATACCTCTTTCGGAGATTTTATGCCCCAAGACAATACCTTCATTAACCATAAAGTGGCACTTCTCCCAATTCAAGACAAGATTAGTTTCTTCACATCTCTGTAAAACTCAATCAAGGTTGCTTAAGCAATCATCATAAGAAGTTCCATAAATGGAGAAATCATCCATGAAAACCTCAACAATATTTTCACATAAGTCAGGGAATATAGCAGTCATTCATCTTTGAAAGGTAGCAGGTGCATTGGATAAACCAAAAGCCATACATGTATAAGCAAAGGTACCGAAAGGGAAAGTAAAAGTAGTTATTTCTTTATCCTCTTGTGACACAGGTGTTTGAGAAAAACCATAATAACCATCTAGAAAGCAAAAGTTTTTATGTTTTGATAGTCTTTCTAACATTTGATCAATAAAAGGTAGAGGGCAATGATCTTTCCTAGTAGCTTTGTTTAATTTGCTATAATAAATTAGCATTATTTAACCTGTGAAAATTCTTTGTGTGATCAATTCATTCTTATCTTTAGGAACAACATTAATACCTCCCTTCTTAGGGACACAATGAATATGACTTACCCATCTACTATCAGCAATAGGATATATTATACTTGCTTCCAGAAGCTTTGGTATTTCATTTCTTACCGCTTCTTTCATCTTAGGATTCAACTGTTGTTGGTGATCAACAACTGGTTAAGCATCTGGATCCATATTAATTTTACGCTGACATGGAGTGGGACTAATGTCCTTAATATCGTGAAGAGTATATCCAATAGTTGTACATTGCTTCCTCATTGTTTCCAATAATTTCTTCATCCTCTGAAAGATAAGCACTAATAATAACAGGATATATCTTCTTTTCATCAAGATAAGCATATTTCAAAGTATTAGGTAATTGTTTAAGATCAAACATAGGATCACTCTTGGGTGGTAGAGAATCTCCAAGAGTCTCAACAGGAAAATTGTGTTTCAAATCAGGCATTTCTTTAAAGAATATCTCATCTATTTCATTTCTTTCCTTCATGAACATCTCATTTTAATGGTCTAGCAAATACTGTTCTAAAGGATCAGTAGGAGACACGACAATAGAAGCAAGACCAATAATTTCATCTTTACTAAGGAGTTCCTTATCAAGAGGTTGTCTACGAAATTTGGAGAAATTAAACTCATGAGACACATCCCCGAAACTCACACTAACAGTTTCTTTCTCACTATCTATCTTAGCATTAACTGTATTCAAGAAAGTTATACCAAATATAATGGGGCAAAAATCATCTTGTGGGGAACCAAGAACTAGAAAATCAGTTGGGTAATTTATTTTCCCACGCATGACATCAACATCATTAATTATCCCAAATGGTGAGATAGTATCTCTATTGGCAAGCTTAATAGTAACATCAATATATTCTATTTCGGCAGGTGAAATATCATTCATAATTTCTTGATATAAAGTAAAATGGATTGCACTCACACTAGCACCCAAATCCTCATAAGCCATGATAAGAATGATCTCCTATTTTAACAGAGACAACTTGCATGCCAAAAATAGGTCAATGTTTATCTTTTTCATTGGGTTTAGCAATTCTAGCAGCTTCATCATAGAAATAAATAGCATGCCCATTAATATTATCGACCAAGAGATATTTAACCATAGCAATACTATGTTCAACTTTAATTTTTCAGGGGGTGTAGGTGTACTAGTATAACTCTTACGAACCACAGTTGAAGCTTTGGCATGTTCTTTTATCCTAACAGGAAAAGGTGGTTTCTCAATGTAAGCGGTAGGAATAACAGGATCAACATTATCAGTAATAGTTTCTTATTCAACTTTAATAGGTTCTACTACTTTTACTTCAATGGTAGGATGATATTTAAACCACTTCTCCTCGGGAAGATCACCATGAGTAGCAAATGATTCACAAAAAGAAGCTACTATCTCAGAGTCAAGTCCATATTTAGTGCTAAATTCACAAAAAGCAACGTATCCATAAAAGATTTAACACAATCAAACTTAAGGTTTATACCTGACTCCTTACCTTCGTCGAGTTCCCAATCATCAGGGTTGTGTTTAATTCCTTCCAATAAATCCCATTTGAATTCAATAGTCTTCTTAATAAAAGAGCCAATACAAGAAGTATCGAGCATGGGTTGATCATTACAAGAAAGTCAAGCATAAAAATTCTGAATAATAATTTCTCTTGAGAGCTCATGATTGAGGCATGAATCTAACATTGACTTAAGCCTACCCCAAGATTGAGAGAAACTTTCTCCTTCAAGAGGCCAAAAATTATATATATAATTTCGATCACGATGAACCAGATGCATAGGATAAAACTTTTGATGAAATTCCAATTTCAATCGGTTGTAATTCCAGGATCCAATATCATCACATAGCCTATACCATGTCAATGCCTTTCCCTCCAAAGATAAAGGGAAGACATTCTTATTGACATCATCCTCGGGCAAACCTGCAAGCTTAAATAATCCACAAACTTCATCCACATAGATTAGATGCATATCAAGATGTAGTGTTCCATCTCCTGCATAAGGATGAGCTAGAAGTTTCTCTATCATACCCGAAGGAATTTCATAATAAATATTTTCAGTAGGTTTAGGTTGAGGAGCAACTTAATTCTCTACCGGTCGGGGTGAAGATGCCACGAACAAGCCCCTCAAAGGATTATTTTCCATAGTGACAAGTGACAGTAAATTTCACCATGTAATATAAATGTTTCCTTTCAAAATTCCACTCACCATAGGCGCTTCACTCTCCAACAATGGTGGCAGAAAATAGTATGGATGACCCACAAGTATAGGGGATCTATCATAGTCATTTTGATAAGTAAGAGTGTCAAACCAATGAGGAGCAGAAGGAAATGACAAGTGGTTTTCAGCAAGGTATTCTCTACAAGCACGGAAATTATCCGTAACAGATAATTGTGTGATAGGATAATTCATAACAGGTAGCAAGTAACAAATGTTACTAAGATGCAGCTAGGTGGCCCAATCCTTTTTGTAGCAAAGGACAAGCCTGGAAAAACTCTTATATAAAGCAAAGCACTCCCGAGGACACATGGGAATTGTTGTCAAGTTAGTTTTCATTATGCTCATATGATTCGCGTTCGTTACTTCGACAATTTGATATTTGGGTGGACCGGTGAATGGATGCTATCCTTACTTGGACAAGCCTCCCACTTATGATTATCCCCTCTCGCAAGCATCCACAATTATGAAAGAAGAATTAAGATAAATCTAACCATAGCATGAAACATGTGGATCCAAATTAGCCCCTTTCGAAGCAACATAAACTAGAGTTTAAGCTTCTGTCACTCTAGCAAACCATCATCTACTTATTACTTCCCAATTCCTTACCCTAGGCCCAAATCATGTTGAAGTGTCATGTAGTCGACATTCACATAACACCACTAGAAGAAAGACAACATATATCTCATCAAAATACCATATTCACATGATTACTTATAACAAGACTTCTCCCATGTCCTCAGGAACAAATGTAAGTACTCACAAAGCATATTCATGTTCATAATCACAGGCGTAATAAATATCTTTAAAGATCTGAACATATGATCTTCCTCCGAATAAACCAACTAGCATAAAGACTAGGAGAAATCAACACTACTAGCAACACATAGGTACCAATCTGAGGTTGTGAGACAAAGATTGGATACAAGAGATGACTAGGGTTTGAGAGGTGATGGTGCTGCTGAAGATGTTGATGGATATTGACCCCTCTCGATGAGAGGATCATTGGTGATGATGATGGCTTCGATTTTCCCTTCGAGAGGGAAGTTTCCCCGGCAGAACAGCTCCACCGAAGCCCCAGATTGCTTCTGTCCAAGTTCCGCCTCGAGACGGCGGGGCTTCGTCCCGAAAGGTTCCTTATGATTTTTTTCAGATCAAAACCCTCCATATAGCAGAAGATGGGCACCGGAGGACTACGAGGAGGCCCACAAACCCTAGGGGAACGCCCAGAGGGGTATGGCGCGTCCCCCAGTCTTGTGGCCACCAGGTGGGTCCCCTCTCTTATTTTCTTTGTGAGTATATTTTTCCAAAATAATTCTCTAAAATTTTTTAGGACTTTTGGAATAGTGCAGAATATGTCTCTCGGATTTGCTCCTTTCTGATCCTTAATTCCAGCTACCGGCATTCTCCCTCTTTATGTAAATCTTCTAAAATAAGAGAGAACAAGGCATACGTATTGTACCACAATGTGTAATAACAACCCATAATGCAATAAATATCAACTAGCAAAAATGCCCATGCGTTGCAACGGGAGAAAATTTAACCTCCCTAGCATAGACTAAGATATAAACTATTATTTAATTTATGATCCATGACAACTATTCCCAAGATGAAAAGGAATTATGCTTTCAATCATACCGTCTTTGCAAAATGATCACAATTTAGTTTGTGGCTTCATAGCTTCATTCTCACCTCCATGCCACAATCAAGTGAGAAGAAAGAAACAAACTGTTTCGCAATAGGCCCATCTTATCCGACGTAGGGGAGAAATAGGAACCTATTATTTTTCGCTGCTCCACAATAGAATCGAAGAAAGAAAAAGTGTGGAGCAGCCTAGCACAGCCCACTCGTCGGAGAAACATAAAAGGTGTGTCGTACATTGGTAGATAGATGACGGCCGAAACTATAATTGGACAGAAGAATCCTTCCTTTCTTTAATATTAGTATAGAATAATTAGTACATATAAAAAGGGATTAGGGCAACAAAGTGACAGGAATTTTACATCGGGGCAAAATTTCAATGACCTATCGAGGCGATGACAGAGTTTGCAGCATCTGGTTCATGACCATGGATGGCAGGGATCATGTTGCGTCCAGCCAACAACAACAATCAAACCATCAACAAAATCTAGGATGTTGAAGGCGTCTCGGTGAATATTGGTATGAGTAATTGGAAATTTACTTACGGAGCACGATGATTATTTTTTGAATGGATGAACATTTTTTATAACTTGCATTTTTTTCAATAGGCACACAATTTGGGAATGGGTGAACATTTTTTGAAATTAATGAACATTCTATGTTTGACGAACATTATTTTTTAATGCATGAAGATTTTTTATGAGCAATTTTTTTGAATCAATGAACTATTTTGAAATCCACGATCATTTTTTTGTGAACATTGTTTTAAACATTCATGAATATGTTTTGAATTCACAGATTTTTTGTTAAATTCATGAACATTTTAATACTTCTGGAACATTTTTCAAAATTCACATTTTTTAATTTGGAACTTTTCTAAGATCCCAAATTATTTAAAGAAGAAAAAAAGAAAAAACTAAATAAAGAAACAGTGGCGTCCCTCCCCGCTCATGGGCCAGCCTAATAGGGCGCACGGTTTCTAAAACATTTTTAAATATTCACATTTTATTTTGAATTTGGAACATTCTGAAATTCCAAATTATTTTAAATAAAGAAAAACAGAAAAAAACAAAATAAGTAAAGGGGAGTCCCGCCACGCTAATGGGCCGTCCCAATAGGGCACGCGGGAGAGAAGCGTATAAATGGTAATATTTCTTTGAATTTCCAAACAATAGTGTGGCTAGGTGGACTGGTTGTTCCATTGCGGTTCAACATAAGTGGGCAGGGGATCGAGTGTGTGCGGAAACATTTTTTCATTTTTAACGTAAACGGCGACGGGCGGAAAAACATTAAACATACGAAAAAAATCTGATGGACCAAAAATAGTGGAGAAACAATCCGTCCTTTAATATTAGGTATAGATCCATGTAAAAGCATGGTCGAAAATGGACGTATTGGTGATTCTTGAAACCCATGGTACGATGTGTAAACATAGTTCCCTTTGGCGAATGGAAGTTCCGTAGCACAGTAATCATCGCTGGTGATGTGGAACTCTAGCTCAGAGAAACCGGAACGCCTCGTATTCCAGCCCAGAGATGGAGGAGAAGTCTCGGGAATACGGCACTGCATGACATAGAACAAATCAGTTCTTATTACAAGGATAATAATACAAGGGTCTGATGTTACAAACAAGCACATCAGCATGGCGGCACTACGCATGCGATACTACATTTTCTCTATGGTAGCAGTGGAACAACTCGTAGCAGCGGAATACTTTATAGCAATGGAGCAACGACGAAGGTGGTGAACACCACTCCATAGGGACTCTAGCTGGGACACGATCTAGCTCGCATGATTGGTAACCTCGACAAACAATCAAGCAATCATGGCATCACCTGCAATCTGGCATGACACGCCAGGTCAGGACATTGAATGTACTTGCAATCTCACAACAACCAAAAGCATCAAGGCAAAACAACAACATAGCATTAAACAGATTAATTAAATTTAATACCTACTATGATGCGAAAACAACTACTAAGCATGATGTGAAACTACCACGATACTGATAAACCACCATCTCATATCTCAATAACCATCTCACTCTTGGCTATTCAGCCAAGCAATATACCACCTCGATCACCTCGTGGTCCACCTGATCACATCCACATGGTCACCTCGTGACCACATCACAAACTGAATGATCATCCTCGAGATCATCCCAATATCATCATCAACATCTTGCCAAACTGTTACTGCTCACAATATATCAACATATAAATCACATATAAGTCATTCCGTCATGTTAGTTTTGATCAAACGGTGTGACCTAGTATGAACTAATGCCCATGACCGCGGACACGACTATTGATAGATTAATCACACATACTCTGCAGAGTTAGTGCACTTTACCCACACCACAAAACCCATGGCCTCTCACTCCCATTCGGGTGGACCAACAGCATTCCGACAAAACTGATCTACTGCCATGACACTATCTTGGCCACTCCAACCAACTCCCTTCTGGGTTAAGTCATGGGGGGGCCCATGCCTACCAAAGGCATCAACGGCCACCGTCGTGGCAAAACAAAATGGTCCCAAATGGGGACAACCTGGGTACAACAACAACAACGGGCACACAAGGCTTATGTCCACCTACCTGATCAAGGTAGTGCGCGTACATAACATTCCCTCGTTGGAGGCGCCGGCAAGAGACATGACAATAGACCGCATTAGAGCTTTTCCCATAAAAGGAAAATGTGGTTGCACTGGAAATGCCCGGTTTGGTGGCACCTGACCAACTAAATGACGGAATTTATCCCCAGAGATCTTTGCGATAACTAATACTCTGATATCATCTATCAACATGTAATCCAAGTCATAGCAATAGCCAACAACTAATCCAGGGCATAGTTTCGTCATATCAAAATACTCCGAGGATAGCATAATCATACAATCATGATGAATCCAAGAATCATACTACTACTACTCCAGTAGCAAGAACAAGCATCATCTCCGAAATCATACTCCAAACCGTAATATCAACTAGCATCATGATGAAAATAATACTAGCCACTAATAATCCAAAGGCAACATGACATCCAAAGTAATGCTCCAAAGCATAATATCAAATACCATCGTATATAAGCCACTAGTAATCCAAAGGCAACATGCCATCCACGTAATCTGCAAAATAATGATCCTAAAACTCCAAGCAATATCATGGCAATAGCAAGATCAAAATAATACTCCGAGAAATGAAATGAACAAGATCAAATGTAGCTAAAGAAATGTTTTAAAATGTTCAAATAAGTAAACCATGTCACTGCATTGCAATCATGCAAATGGAGGGTGTGGCTTGCATGGGGTGAAGGGATTCATCGGGAAGAAGTGCGGGTGGCTCTCGAAAAGAATTGCCAGAAACTGTTCTCTCTTGGAGGGGGCTGATTAAGGGCAGGGGCAGAATGGTCATTTTCAGAATATTAAAACATGGTGAAAATGATACCAATAGAACGGGCTCGACGATACAAATAAGTGGGCTTTGGAATCATCTCAACCGGAGTTGTGAGCAAAAAGATACAGCCATTCATTTGTTAGGCAGAAAACAAATAAAAACTTATTCATTTTTTCTCTTAACCGATGAAAGTTCAGAATATAAGGTTTCGGCCGGTGGCGGGAAAAAGTGAAAGATCCTTTTGGAAATACGCTTTTCTGTAGAGAAAACCTACTTTGCTTATAAGCCGCAGGTAAATACGCTTTCGACTTTAGAAGACGTAAACTAGAGAAGACGTGTTCACTTATCCACGTCAGCAGGGAGCGGGGCCGGCGGGGTTTGTGGCTGACTGGTGGGTCGAGCTGGCTCGCTGGATCGTCGTCCTGCTCTTGACGATGCCCGTCCGAGCAGAGGAACAAAAGCAGAGTAGGGCGCCGCCGGCGGCGGCCTGGGCTACTCCAGCCGTCTCCGACCTGGGCGATCATATCGACGGGTTCAGGACGGAGAGCCTCCCCCGTTCAGAGAGGAACCGGGCACTAGGGAGGTCTCCAATCGCGGGGGTTAGCGGAGACAGAGAGATCGGCGGCAGCGGTTGATCTCGGGAGCGCGCAACCAAGGTGGCTCTAGCGGTGGGGCGAGGACACAGGGAGGATCGCCGGGATTTGGGTGAGCTCCTGGTGGTGAAATGAGGACGAGGAGATCTTTGTCTGGTTGGAATTTGAGTGGGGGCCGAGGTGGGTGAGGCGGTCATGGAGGAGGAATGAGCAACTCCGGTGCTCGATTGAGAGGCTAGGGAGGGCTCTAGGAGTGAGGCAAGGGTGATGTGGTGCTCGGGAGGCCGCGGGGAGGGGTTTAAATAGGCTGACGAGGGAGGCCGTGGCCGAGTGCCCCCACTCAAGCTCGGCCAAAGCTATGGCGAGCTCAGCGATCACGGGGAGGGGCGAGGAACACGACAAGGATATCATGCATAGGTCACGGGGCAGCAAGCGACGCCGCGGAGCAGAGGAAACAGACAGAGCGACGACCGGGTCAAGCGGGGCACAATGCACTCGTGGGCGCGCGTCGGCTAGCTCTGGCGACGAGTTTTCCGGAGGAGGCAGAGGTTCGAGGGCGACGGGTGAAGGTAGGGATTCAGGTCATCACACTCGGACACGATAAAACCGTCGAGGCAGAGCTGCCCGACGAGTCCCGACACCCAGAGCACGGCCAACGCTACTAGAGCGCGTGCACAGACGTGTTAAAGACGCGGTCACCACTATACCTGTCGGATTTCGGGTTCCGGCAGACCCTTAAGGTTCGAACTCTGGGGTGCGCGCGGAGATTGTGCCTTCTACCTCTCTGTCCCGCAAAGATCTAAACTACCAAAAGAACAACACAAGAGACACAGAGTTCATACTGGTTCGGGCCACTGATGTGGTGTAATACCCTACTCCAGTGTGGTGTGGTGGATTGCCTCTCTGGCTGGTGATGATGAACAATACAGGGAAGATCAGCCTCGCGAGGGTCTGTTCTTGGCTAGGGGGATGAACTGCTAGGAGGAGTTCAGTCGCCCTTCTCTCTCTCTCTCTCTCTCCCTCTCTCTCTCTCTCTCTTGTTCTCTACTTGCTCCAATTCTCCCCCTACCATGAGGGTGGCTAGTCCTATTTATAGGCAAAGGCCCTGGGCCTCTTCCCAAATATTGAGCGGGAAGGGCGCCAACAATTGGCCAATTCGAAGGGGAACATCTGGTACACTTATCCTGACTAAAGTTGGTCCTCGCCTGCCAAAGGCCCTGTGGTGATGCCGTTCTGGGCTCCACGATGACCTCCTTCCCACCATTGGATTGGTCTTGGTCTCGTTGCACCAAAATGGGTGCCTTTGCTTGATCCTCTCGCCTGCGCTTGCCCCCTTTGAACCAAAGAGGAAAGGGAGGACATTGCGCGGGCTGGCGCCCGCCTGGCGCCTTTGGTCGTCATGGCTTGCGTCATGGGCACCTCGCGAGGTACCCCGCCTTGATCTCTCCGCCTCCTCGTGAGCCAGCCTGACGAGGCCATGCCTGAGGAAGCGCCGTGTCGTCCGCCCCGCGAGGCTTGGCCCCTCGCGAGGGTCATGGGTCTTGTGTTGATGAAGATGGGTCGTGCTGGGCCCCCTTTGAGCCACGCCACAGGCCGCAGGCAGGCAAGTCTGGGGACCCCCATTCCCAGAACGCCGATAGTAGCCCCCGGGCCCAAGGCGCGCATGGACTTGTTCGTGCTGAGAGGCAAAATGGCAAGGGTGAAGCGTCGCGGGCCCTAACAGCTTGCGGCCTCGGGCGCCGCGTGGCGGTTGATTGGACGTGGGCGGCACTGTTCCCCCACGCTTCCTTATTTTGCGCCCTGCTATGTGGACTCGCAGTTGTACACAGTCGCTCCCCTTCCTATTGCTCGACTGTCCCCTATTCTTCCTCCCTTCGAACTCCGACTCTTGTCTCCAATCCCATCTCACATCTTCCCCCTCCTTTCCATCACCATGGCTCCGACGAAGAAGGAGAAGGGGAAGAAACCCATGGCTTCATCTCGCTCGCCGCCGTCGGTTGCCCCCGCCGTCGGCCGATCGATCATACTAAGCTCAGCCCGGCTCTGGCCACCACCTTCAACGAGTGTGGGAGGACGACGGCCTGGTCTACGTCTCACTTCCCCACTGATAGGATAATCACTGAGGTTCACTATTTTGCTGATGCCTTGTGGGAGGGTCTGGTTCCCCCCTTTTCCGATTTCTTCAAGGCCGTCCTCTCTCATTACCAGATCCATATGATGCATCTGGATCCTGAATCCATCACCCTCCTTTCGGTCTTTACTTTTGTTAGCGAGGAGATAATGGGCATCCCTCCTTCCGTTGCCTTGCTGCGCCACTTCTTCTCTTTGCGCCTTGCTGACCCCACTCAATGCTCAGCGTGTGTGAGCTTCATTGCCGCGCCCGAGACTGCGGCCTCAGGGATTGACTTCAAGCTTCCTTCGCCTTCAGCTGGGTTCCGCGAGCGGTGGTTGTACGTTGATGTCGGGGTGCCCAGCCCCCTGCTAGCGAAGCCAACTTCGCCTGCAGTACCCAATTCGGGTTGGGGCCAGGAGACGCTCGTGAGCCCCCGGCTCGCCTTCGTCTGGCGCCGCTTCACGTTCTTGAGATCGCTCGGCGTGACAGCGCCCAAGGTGGTGAAGGAGTTCCTATTACGCCGCATTGCCCCTCTCTAACGCCACTCTTGCCGAATGTGGGCTTTCAGCGGGCGTGATGATCACATGAGGCTCCAGGAAGAAGACCTGACGCCTGGGGCGCTACGGACAATGCTCTTGGTCCTAACTGGTGACCCCAACCCGGGCAGCATCCAGAGAGGTGGGGCCCTGCTGTACCTCTGCCAGAACAGGGACGACTTCGTGAAGCAGATGCCCTCCTTCGACGATTGGGGGCTGCGCCCCGCTGGCTTCCAAGGGCCTCGCGAGAACCCTGTGGTGGTGACCACCCTTCCGGTCGGTCAAGGCGAATCCTCCTCGAGTGGCGGGGCAGGGAGGCGTGAGATGGCGGAGACCGATAAGGCTCCCGATGAGGAGACTGCGCCTGGCGATGCCCTCGAGGAAGCAGCTCCTGAGGCCCGTGGTGCAGAGGCAGTGGGTGGCAAGCAGTCACTCCCAGATCCTGGGGCCGAGGCTCCTGAGGCCCCGGCCGCGTCTTCTGCCGAGGTGATTGGCAGCACGCGTCAGGCAAGCGCCCCTGACGCGGATAGCTCTGTTGCTCCGTCTTCGTCACAGGTTGATCCTTGCGCTCTTCTCTTGGGCCGCTTCCGTGTGGACTTTGAGGCCCTCCGGAGGAGAAGGGAGGCCCTGGGTGATGACTTCTCTTGTCGCTTGCTGAAGCGCCGGAAATACTTCGCTACTGACGACTAAGCCTTCTCCCTTCTTGGCTCCTGATCCCCTTGTTGCGTCTACTGATCCTTGCTCTGCAGGCCTCTTCCGGCCGAGATCGTGGAAGCCGCTGAGGTGCCGCCTCCTTTGTCTTCACCTTCCCCGTCACCCCAAAGCGTTCCGAGCAGCACAGCTCTTGTGGTGAGGACGAATGAAGGGGCGGACCGTCCCGAGGTACCCCGCAACCCTTCTTTTCCTGCGATCTTCCTTCGCGGGCCCTCTCTTGGCATGGCCAGCCTGCCGTGGGCTTCTCATCTGGTCGCGGGCTGCGACTAGCTGAGGCGCCCCCTGTGCCCTTCTTCTGGAGACGGGCTGGCCTCAGGCCGGGCTTCTGGTGTGGCACGCCCGGCTGTCGTGAGGGTGCCAGCCCCCAGCCCCCTGCCTGGAGGAGGAGCGATGATTTGTGGCCCACGGCGCTCGCTTGGGGTAGATGATGGTGTGGAAGACGTGCTCGGGCGCGCTCGGGAGCGCCGTGCTCACCGCCAAGAGTTCCTTCAAAGGGCGACCGACGCGGTGGACCTGCTCGGGGAGGAGCTCGCTGGTGAATACGCGCGCCTGGAGGCCGAGGGCCTGCGCCTGGCCGCAGGGAGGCGCGAGCTGGAGGCCGCCATTGCCCTCGCGCGTCACCAGCGCGATCTTGAAGACGAAGAAGCGAAGGCGTCATTGGAGGCCTCCCGGGTGGCCCGATCCCAGGCCGCTGAGGAGGCCCTGGGAGCCGACTGACGGCGACAAGCAGCGGAGGAGCAGGCTCGGGAGCCCCTAGCCCGATCCCACTCATTGGAGGGGCAAGCGGAACTGCGCGAGGCGGCCCTTGCCTCGATGAGGTGGCCTCTGGCGACCCAGATGAGCTCCAGAAGCGTGAGGAAGCATTGACGTTGTGTGACACCCCGAAAATTTGACCTTGTTTTAATGAATTAAAATTTTGTCAGGAATTAAAACTTTGAATTTCTGAGCTCCATTTTGATTTTTTAATCATTTTCTTCCCTGTTGTGATGAGCTTTTCCCAAGGAGAGAACCTTTCAAATATGTTTTTGGGCTTGTTTAAACCTCTCAAGAAAAACTTTTCTTTTATTAGTAGAGCAAATTTACATAATTAATTTGCTTGCTCTTTATTTTCTTGGAAATGGTTTTTTACAGGTTAAATGGCCATATTTGAACTAAAACCTCATTAAGAATTTATTCAAAAATCCCACCAAAATTTGGAGATGTCATGTGATGTTTTTAAATCACCTTTGTACAAAAAATAACTTTCATTCATAAAATATTTTGAGCTCTACACCCAATTTTCTTCTCTGGTCCAGTGGGCAATTTTTGCACTACAACCCATTTAAATACTTCTTTCTAGCCTCCACCAAAATTATGGGATGTTAGTAGCAGCATATGTTTCAACTTTATGCAAAAACCCAGTGTTGTTCCTTGAAAGTTTTGAGTGTTTCAACCTCATCTTCATTCTGGTCCAACATGATGGTTTGTTCAGCAACCACATTTTTGCTTGCTCTGTTATCCATGATTCCTCTTCCTGCTTATAGCCCTCCCTGTTAAACCCCTAAGTCCAGGAGCATGCAACCATTGGCATATTTTTGATTCATGAAATAATGCCATCCACCTCCTGTCCAGATTTGGAGTTCTGCAAAATTTGCACTAGCAAGTTTGTGCTTTCCACCAACTAACCTCACCACCCTCTTTTGCAATCAAAGAGACACTGATCTGGAGAATTTGACCCCTCCAAGAACTACCTAGATGACCATAGCATTTTATCAAACACCCTGTGGGCATGATCAGTTTTGACATGAGTTTATGTTTGCACTATGATCTTGACCACCTGACCAAGCCACCTTGTCCCTTGAGTTTCCCTCCAGCTCTAACCTAGCCCTGTTGCGTGCCAACCTCACCTGTGACCTAAAGCATGCCACGGCATTGCGTCGAACACCTTCCGTGCGTGCACTGGACGCGCCCAGAGCGCGCGTATTGCACGAACCTGACCGAGCCGACACGCTGGCCCCCCTGGTTTTGGCTCGCTCTGCGGCGCCACGCCACGCGCTACCCTCCTCACAGCATCGCGCCAAGCCGCCCTGGCAACCAACAGCGCCACCGCCAGAGCATTTTGGCGGCACGCCGGCGTCGGCCGACAGCCGTTGCTTCGTCCAGCGCCGCCCAAGCCACCCCGGCTCGCCACCTGGCCCCTGGCACAGCCCGAGCTCATCCGCAGCCTTGTCCACTAGCGCTCGTTGCCGCCACGTCGCCCTGCAGCATAGAGAGGCGGTTCGCCGCCGTTCTTATCCCCACCGCCGCAGCACCGACCTCGTCGAGCTATAAAAGAGGTCCCCGAACTCCACCGAGCACTCAGGCGACCTCAGGCCACCCGTATGGCGCTCCCCTAGCTCGCATTCGACCCAGGGAAGCTTTCTTCCCCGTCTCAGGCAACTCCTGCCGCCGCCACTACCCCGGCCGTTCCGGCGCCACCAAGGCCTCCCCCGCTCCGTTCTCTTCACCAGAAAACTCCCCTTCCACCCACGAACCCAACCCCCTGCTCAATTTTGATCGGGAACCACCGTGGCCCAAAAATCACTCCGCTCCCGAAGCCTCCTCCGCCGTGAAGCTCGCCGCCGGCAGCTCCCGCCGCCCCCACCTACCTGGCGACCACCGGAAGGATCGCCCTGGAGTGGCGGATCCATCCCTTCCCTCGAAGCCCCGCGAGGAGCCGCAAGTCGTCGACGACGATCGCCGGAGCTCCGCCTCCGCTCGGGACAAAGGAAGGAGAGGGAGAAGGAATAGTTAAACCTGACTAGTGGGCCCCTTGGACCCACTGTCAGTGGCACTCGTGCCGTCCACGTGTTTAAGTGGAAGTGTGAACCCCACGGTACGTTTCCCCTACACCGAAGGCGTATCCTGTCCGAATCGTTTTCTTTTATATATTTATTTTAAAAACAGATTTGACTAAACTTTGACCGGCTGTAACTTTTTAAATATAACTCCAAATGAATTAATTCTTTTTCCTACATCTCTCAAATTCTGTCTAGTTTATTTTAAGATTTATTTCAAAATTTTCCAAACAACTTTTGTGTACTGTTTTTGAAATATGTGTTATTTGCATGTTTTTGAAAATAGGATTTTGGAAGAGAAGAAAAACTTCCAAAAGTTTTGGAGAGCACCCCCACCTCTCCACACCTTTAAGGCAAGCATTCTGAACCCCGGAATAATATGTTAGTGTGATGATTGACACGTTTATAAATACCACCTCGTTTCAGAGTAGTGTTATTTCATGTGATATGATCATTTGCATGGACGCCTTATTGTGATTTACTTGCTGCTGGAAATGAGCATACCCGTGTGATGGCAATCATCCTCATGTATCTTACATGCATGCCGGAAAGGAATCCGGGAAAGCCTCTGCCTTGGGTAGGCGTGAGCTTGTCGCCGGTCTCCGTCGGGACGGTTATATCCGGTATGGCATGGTAAGGTATGATGGGTGGTGGTTTGTTGGTTGAAGTATTTTTGTTGTGCTAACCATGCAGGGAACCTTTATAAGCCTCCTGAGTCGGCCATAGATCGAGTCTTGCTCCGGTAACCCCCATACTTGTTTCGTGCTGCCACAGGTCCCCACCGTAGGTGGGGTATGGTTCAATAAGTTGTTAACCCTTGTCTTGGCACACACCGTACAGAGAGGCCATGGTGGAAGATACCGGCTGCATCCGATAGGCATGCCACCTGGTCCGGGGGCATGGGTGTATCCGGTTGGGACCGAGAGGGGGATACCCCTTAGAGCGCGCGAATAGAAATTTGATCCCATGCTACGTCGAGGTGGTAGCCTCCCCACTTAGAGTTTGCTTGACAGGTGTCGTGGGTGATTCCAGACACCGGTGAGTTGAGCTGGTGTGTGCAAGTCAGGTGTGTTTTCAATTAAAAGACCGTAGACGGAATTAGTCCCGATGGACTAAAGGAATCCGTTACTCGTGGGTAAAGAGTACACCCTCTGCAGAGATCAAACCTATTCGAATAGCCGTGTCCATGGTTAAGGATTACAGTCTGGGATGGGTCAAGTGTCGGTCTTAGTGTCGGTCTTCGGAGGAGAAACCACTAAAACTCGAATTTTGATTATGACTTGTGATATATGATGGTTATGATTATTATTATCTTTATGGACTAACCGTTTTGCATGATTCGAAATAAAGAACGGACGGTACCACCTCCTGGATATTCACTATGTTAATTTCTTTTTCATATAAGCCCTTTATGTGGTGTCGCTAAGACGCCCGACTGTGGCATTTCTTTTAAAGCCCTTTATGTGGTGTCACTAAGACGCCCGACTGTGGCATTTCTTTTAAAGCCCTTTATGTGGTGTCGCTGAGACGCCCGACTGTGGCATTTCTTTTAAAGCCTTTATGTGGTGTCGCTAAGACGCCCGATTGTGGCATTTCTTTTAAAGCCCTTTATGTGGTGTCGCTAAGACGCCTGACTATGGCATTTCTTTTAAAGCCCTTTATGTGGCGTCACTAAGACGCCCGACTGTGGCATTTCTTTTAAAGCCCTTTATGTGGTGTCGCTAAGACGCACGACTGTGACATTTCTTTAAAAGCCCTTTATGTGGTGTCGCTAATACGCCCGACTGTGGCATTTCTTTTAAAGCCCTTTTTGTGGTGTCGCCAAGACGCCCGACTGTGGCATACTCTTTTTCACTATCCTTTCGAGACGTCGCTTCAGACATCCGATCGGCACACCTTATTTATATTTGGTCATTGCATAAATTTCCGGTTGCATATGAATAACCTGCTTGCATGCATCAAGATATTTATTTTCATGACTAACTAAGTGAGCATAAGAATATTGCAAAGCATGATTATCAGTGGCTATATTATACCTGTGTTCTTAATGTTTGCGAGTACATTCAAAGTACTCACTGGCTTGTCCCTGGCTATTGTCTTGGCCAGATTACTTGCTTGGAGAGGAGCGTTGCGACGACAGCCCCCGGAACCTAAGCAACGGTGATAGCAGCCTCGCGCAGATAGGAGTTAACCTGGTCAGCTGTTCCCATGGGAAATGGAGTCCCATAGGCCGTGGTGATCCACAAACCACTTCCGCCCTCAACCACCAGAAACCATTTGATGTACTCATAGGCCACAATGGTCTTATACTACATATTTGTACCTTTGCTTGGAATTTCTGTAACAAGTTGGTGCCTCATCAGCTAACAGTAATCCTGGGGCTGGTGAGCACGACGGCCATTTTCTGGAAATTAATGTCTGGAAAACCGGTCGTGTCACGCTGGAAGCTGCCGAACGCACCCGCGAGTACGAGCGGCTGGAGACGAGGGAGCGCCTGGTGACGCAGGCGAAAGATGAAATCGCCGCACGGGAGACACGTGTCCTGGAGGAGGTTGGTTGTCGGATGGTGATGGCACGCCAAGGCCTTGAGCGCGAGTTTCCGGGGAAGCTGGAGTTGATCCGGGTCGAGGCTGAGGGAAGAACCGCAGCCCTGAGGGCCCAACGGGATGAGGCGACACGGCAGGCCGACGCTTCCGAGGCCGCCCTTGAGGCAACGCAAAAGGAGTCGGTTGTCCTCCAGGCTAAGGTGCTCCGTCTTCGTCAGCGGGTGGAAGAGGCTGAGGCCGTCGAACGTCAGAACGCTGATGAGATACACCAGCGGCAGGTATTGGAGCACGTGCACAGCCCCATGCTGGCTACGCTCAGGGAGAGGGCTAATGCAGCCTTGGGCAACATCTGCGAGGCGGCTGTCGTCGAGCCGCACACGATCAACTATGCCGGCAACCTGCAGTTCTTCACCGCCGTGGTGACGCAGCTGGAGGCGCGGTCGGTCAGGGCCGATAGGTTGGTGGAGGAGAGGAGCCGCGCCCTACTAGGGCGCGCCTTCTCTCGTGTCTTCAGCCATTTCCGGAACATGGATCCCCACTTCGACTTCGACGCCGACATCGCCCTAGTCCCCCAGGCCGTCCGAGGCGACCTGGCGCACTGGGTGGAAGACAACGTGGACGCTCTTGTGAGGGCCTTCACTTCGGATGACGACGACGTGATCGTGGCTGCCGACGAAGGCGGTGTGTTGGACGGCCTTGATGCCGCTGGCGACGACGCAGGTAGAGATGGCGAGTTGCATTGGGGGATTTGTCCGAGTGAGTATGTATCGCTCGTGTATTTTTATCCTGCACGAGTAGAACTCAGGTGTTTGGCCTGATGGCTGTGAGAGCATTTTGAGGAGGGGAAGCCCCTCATGAAAAACCTGCATACGTCGTACTAGTAGCTATTATATTGCGCGAGCACCCGCGCCTGGCGGCTGGCTGGTTTACCTTTGTTTCGCGCAGGCCCTGAGGCAGCCCGTGGAAGGACGTGGTGTCCTGAGTGTTCTCTAGTTGAAATTGTAGGACGCACGAGCATCGCTGGCGAGGGGCTTCATAGGCGCTGGCCTTCTTCACATGCTCCGGTCCTTTTTCCCGCATGTGATGGCTTCACAGGCATTTGCCTTCTTCACAGGCTCTGGGCCTTTTCCTAAACGCGATAGCTTCACAGGCGTTCGCCTTCTTCACAGGCTCTGGGCCTTTTCCTAAATGCGATAGCTTCACAGGCGTTCGCCTTCTTCACAGGCTCTGGGACTTTTCCTAAACGCGATAGCTTCATGGGCATTCGCCTTCTTCATAGGCTCTGGGCCTTTTCCTA
This sequence comes from Aegilops umbellulata, assembly GCA_032464435.1. Classification (NCBI taxonomy): domain Eukaryota; kingdom Viridiplantae; phylum Streptophyta; class Magnoliopsida; order Poales; family Poaceae; genus Aegilops; species Aegilops umbellulata. The sequence goes on along the minus strand of CP136056.1, from coordinate 160,400,005 downwards.
AACGCGATAGCTTCACAGGCATTCGCCTTCTTCACAGGCTCTGGGCCTTTTCCTAAAGGGACATCCTCCGCAGGTACCGGAAAGTCCTCCCAAGAAGGAGCAATAGCGGCAGTCTGAGCTGCGCACGAGCCTGGCCCGGCCCGATTCGCGAGGGGCTCGCGAGGGGAGGCAGCGGTGGTGAAGCGGTAACCAGAATGCAAGAAATGGCTCGAACGAGACTAAGCTCCCCTTCCCCGAACGCACACTAATCTCAAATTAGAATCCAACTTAAATCCAGCAGGGGAAAAGTTACAACCAAAAGAAGAAGGCAATGAAAGCAGATAAAAGGCCGCGTCCGGCACCTAATCTAGTCTTGGACGTCTTCTCACCAGCGCGGAGCTAAGTGCTGTCCACTGGGCGTGGGAGGGAGCCCCAGGGCATGAGGCCGGCACCCCCGAGACTCCGGGGCGTGTACAGCCCCACTCATTATTACGTGAGAGTGTCACGGGGCGGCGAGCTTCACAGGCATTGGGCCTTCTTCACAGGTACCGGCCTTGCTTCATATCGCCAGACGAGGGCCCCGCCTTGCGCCACACTCTAGTGCCACCAACAACGACCGGAAACCAGGACGCCGCCGGTGGGGTAGAGCGGTCGCCAGCGGTTCCCTTGACGACCACGGGTCCTCCGCCAGGGGCAGGCCCTTGGGCGCCTCCCCGGCGGAGGGCCTACCTCCTGAAAGCGCCTTGCTCCGAATGCCGCGGTGGTGATGTGGGGTCCCTGCCCCTCTCCTGCATCCCCCTGCGCCCTCCTCCCGAGGGGTAGGAGATTGTGGGAGCGGGGCAGATGCTCGCTGCGGCGACCTGCACCTCCTGCGATCCACGATTAGCGTACGCCTGCTCCTGAGGAATTAGTGGTACCCGATAATTGTTGCCTCCAGCGTGGCTGGCGGAGCCGTCCCGGGGCTCCTGGAAGAGCTCAGCTTCTGGTGTCTCATCTCCCCAGCTTGGGCTGAGAAGCGAGCCTTGTTCGCCCTCGTGAGCGTGCCCTTGGTCCATCATGTGGGGCAAGTATTCTTCTGGCGCCGCTACCCCGAAGGCTGTGCTGTAGTGCTTCATGTGCCATGAGGCGCTGCTTGACGTGCCCACCGCGGGGTGGTAGCGCGGCTGCCCGCCGGCGCCGTGGGCTGCGCCGAGCCCCTCTCCCTCACGTGCCGGGGGCGGGGGTAGCGCCACCGCCGGTCCGGCGCCGACGGATTCGCTGGTGTTGGGGTAGCCCTGAGGCCCGCGGGAGCGCGCGGGGCCCCCGCGCGTGCCACCCTGGGCTTGAGACGGAAGCTGGATGCAAAAGGGGTGAACCCCCGAAACGGCAAAGCCCAGGAGTTCGGCGACCCGCTCCAGCAGCACGTCGCGACCGCCTTCCAGCAGCCTACACTGCAGCAGCTCTCGGGCCACCGTGAGCGCGGCCCTCGAGTTCGCTTGCTCCCGGCGGGTGTACGGTGTCGTGGTCGCGGCGTGATTGGAGGCCCTTGCCGCCGAGCGCGCTTGTCGCGGCGTGAGGGTTGTTGAAGCCTGTCCGCGCCGCCCGCGGCCCGCAGCGCCCTGCGGACCGCGAGCTGCCTGGGGCGCGGGGTCGCCCGAGGCGGGCGGCTCCGCGCGGGCGGGCCACGCCGCCCATGGATCTTGTGTTGATGAAGATGGGCCGTGCTGGTGATCAGGAAGGGGAGCGGCTCTGTACAAGGGTCTTGAGGCCGCTCCCCTTCCTGTTGCTCAACTTTGATACCCAGTTCATAGAGGTGGAGGAACTCCGCAGGGTCAGCCATGCCGTCATAACGAGGAGGCAGGTCTGACTTGAACTTGCCGGGCCATACGACGCTGCGCAGCTCGGCGGTGAAGGCATGGCAGCCTGCTGTGGCCACGGGAGGCCTTCGGTGATGGAGATCTTGGTCTTGCGGGTCCCCATGTGCTGCAGCTCGGAGCAGCGCGGGGTCTTGACGTGCGGGAGCAGGGAGCGCCCGGGCAGCTTCTCATGGGCGAGGGGCTTCTTGGCAGCTCTGCTCTTGCCGCGCTGGCACCTGACGGAGCGGGTCCCGCCTAGGGGCCACGCGCCTTGAAGCCAGGGCGCCTTCTTGAGGAGGAGGTGGCTGGGGCGCCCCCGGAGCTTCGTGCCCCGCGCGGGGGCAGGGTGCGGTGCAGCGGAAAGGACGGCGCGGGATAGCCCCCTGTGGCGCGTACGAGCTCCGCGACGTGGTCGAGCCATTCTTTGTAGACGTCGTCGACGGGACGGTAGCGCAGGAGCTCGTTTGTCGCGATGAGCGCAGCTCGAGCCTCCATGGGTGCGCGGAGCACGCGGGACGAAGAACCAGCAGGGGTGAGCGAGGGAGTAGCGGTGCAGCCGTCTTGCCGCACGGATGGATGCTGAGACGATGCTTGCTGCTCGTTCCCCGCCGGGCCGGTGGCGGCGTTGACGGCAGGTGACGGGGAACGGCGAGGATGCCCGCCGACAGGAGCCGTCTGGGCGACGCGGGAAGCAAGAGCGGCTCGGTGCTCGGCGCGGGCCCGACGAGCGTCAGACATGGGCGCGATGGTCGGAGGAGAACGGGGCGGTGGAAGACGAATTCCGGCGCACCCCTACCTGGCGCGCCAAATGTCAGATTTCGGGTTCCGGCAGACCCTTGAGGTTCGAACACTGGGGTGCGCGCGGAGATTTCACCTTCTATCTACGAGTACCCCACCGCCTCGCTAAGATCTAAGCTATTGAAAGAACAACACAAGAGACACAGGGTTTATACTGGTTCGGGCCACCAATACCCTACTCCAGTTTTTGGTGTGGTGGATTGCCTCTTGGGCTGATGATGATGAGCAATACAAGGAAGAACAGCCCCGTGAGGGTCTGTTCTTGGCTGGGGCGATGAACTGCTAGGAGGAGTTCAGTCACCCTTCTCTCTCTCTCTCTCTCTCCGATTGCTTTCTCCTCTAGTTCTAATTCTGATTCTCTGTCCTCCTACCCTGGGGGTGGCTAGTCCTATTTATAGGCAAAGGCCCAGGGCCTCTCCCCAAATATTGAGCGGGAAGGGCGCCAACAATTGGCCATTTTGAAGGGGAACATCTGGTACACTTATCCTGACTAAAGTTGGTCCTCGCCTGCCAAAGGCTCTGGTGGTGACGCTGGCTTGGGCTCCACAATGACTTCTTCCCTGCCGTTGGGCTAGTCTTGGTCTCGTTGCACCGAAACGGGTGCCTTTGCTTGATGCTCTTGCCTGCGCTTGCTCCCTTTGCACCAAAGAGGAAAGAAGGACACTGCGCGGGCTGGCGCCCGCCTGGCGCCCTTGGTCGTCATGGCTTGTGTCACGGGCACCTCGTGAGGTACCCCGCCTTGATCTCTCCGCCTCCTCGCGAGCCAGCCTGATGAGGCCGCGCCTGAGGAAGCTCCGTGTCGTCCGCCCCGCGAGGGTCTTGGGTTTGTGTTGATGAAGATGGGCCGTGCTAGGTCCCCCTTTGAGCCACACCGCAGGCCGCAGGCAGGCAAGTCTGGGGACCCCCGTTCCCAGAACGCCGACAATACCCGACATGGAGGGGACGCAAGAGACTGTCTTCAGATGTCTAGTGATTAGTCCCTGCATCACTGAGTTTGAGAGAGTTGATGGATCAACAAAAGGAGATCTGAGGTGAAGTGAGGCATCGATGCAAGTTTTCTGCAGAAAACTTGGCTGCACACTGGTGATCAATAGGGAACTGATATGGGTCAATGGTGTTGTCTGGGGTGATTAGCTTAGGAACGACTATGATCCTGGAGGTTTTGAGGTGATTTGGACCACAAAATAACCTACTTTCCTTGCAACTGCCATTTGGGTCCAGAAACTTTATCAGGGAGGTGCACTCACATGGAGTATCAACTTGAGCTCAAATTGGGTAGATCATGATTATTTGGACAGGTGATGATGTTGTAAAACTTTCATACCAATTGGACAAGCCAAAATGGTACTTGCTTCACAAACATCCCCTTTGTCCAGAAACTTGGGAAAATTTTAGAGAAATATTGGCTTGATGCATTTATCCCAAAATTGGTGGAGAGAGCTTTTATGGTCATTCGAATGCTCTCGTAAAATTTCAGCCAAAATGAACCAATATAAATTATACTTACTTCACAACCTGAAAATATTGACAGAAGCAAAAGATTTGGTCTTGTGCTCACATATATGATTGGATGGATCTGAAAATTATAGGAGTATGATGATATGAGCACAACAAGGAGTGTACAAAATTTCAACTCATTTGGATACTCCTAGCTAGTACTTCCTTCACAATGCCTTCTGTTTGACAGAAACTTTGAAAAAATGTTGAGGGAGATTGGCTAGGCAAATAAAGTTGAATTTTTGCATGAGACAATAATTTGGATTATATATCATGCCCAAAAAGTTTAGAAGCCATCAAGAAAGGATAGGTGGCACTTCCTTCATAGAAAGTCACACTCGACAGAAATGAAGAATATTTTCTGGGGAATTATTCTTGGGCTAGTACATGAATGTTCGGGCATATTTGAACAACATATGACCCAAAGAAATTACGATAATTATTTGGGAATTTCTCGATATACATATATATAGGTTGCTTCACAACCTAGGGCAGTTGAGGTTATTCCTTTAATAAAAAAGGAATATTCCCTAGAAAAGAATTTTAGGGTTGGGCTAGAATGGAAATGACATTATCTTGGGAAAGTTTTGAGACTCATGAGTCATTTGAGAGAATGTGATGCCCGGATAATTAAGCTACAGTAATTCCCTGCTAATGAGGCCACATCACCACGATTACTGTTGCTAATCTCATGATGATTCAAATCTTGTTCAAAGTCAAATTCAAAATCAAGTCAAGCAAATAAAGTTTTCAAAAGTTAAAACTAAAATGTTCAAGATGGGTCAAATAAATCATGAGTAATTAGGGTGGAGAAACCACATTTTGATAAAATAGTTAGATGCTCAAAAATAAACAAAACAATAACAAAAACAAATAAATAAATGCCTTTTTCAATTAATAAAATATTAACTAAGTTATTTAATTTTCCAAAACTATTGGGGCAGTGGCATGTTTATTAAAACTAAATTAGGTACAACTTTGGTATTTTACAAAACTATAATAAAATATAAAAAACTAAAAGAAAACAGAAACAAAATAAAAGGAAAATATAAACCAAAGAAAAGAAAAGAACCCCCCCCCAACTGGGCCAGCCGGCCCAGCTGCTCACCAGCCTAATGGCCCAGGCCGGCCCACCCCACTCTCCCTTATCCCCTGGACCCAGAAACCCTAACCCACTCCCAACACACTCACCCCTCCACTCCCCACGATCCCCTTCTGGATCGGGGCACGACCGCGTCGACCACGCCCCACGGCGCCCCAACACCGGCGCCACCGCAACGGCGCCGCCCGGTCACCACCGCCTACCGCCATCGGCCCCCGATCAGGATCGGAGCTCAACACCGCCCGCGCCACTGCCGACGTCATCGTTGCCGCCGTGGATCCCGCCCCCGCCGCACAACGCCGTCGCCGAGGCCACCTCACCGGAGCTGCCACCCCGTCTCCGCCTTCCTCGCCGGTCATCCCCGCCCACCTCCTCGACCCCCGCTGCCCGAACCCCTGCACCACCTCTAGGAGCCGCCGCCTCCCCTCCTCACTCCCTCTCTCCCGACGTTGAGCCCCCGCTCACCGCGCACATGCCCCGCTCGTGGTCGCGGTCAGCGCGTCCACGGATGCACTCCGTGCGTGCCCCGCGCATCGCGCCCCCTTGCCCGGCGCTTGCCCTGTAGCCCCGCCATGCCTCCCTGCTCCGCCGCTCGCCGCACTGGCTCCGCCACGCTGCTGCTGTCCTGCCGTGCGCGCGCGCACGACGCCGCCCCCACCGCGGCTGCGCTCTGCCTCGCCGGCGCCGCTCGCTGGCCATGCCCGAGGCTAACTCCCAGGTTCCCCAATCGGGCGCCCAGCGCCCGTCTCCGCCCGTAGCGCACGCCTGTTAATCCCCTCTGGGCCATTGACATGGGGGCCCCACGCCCCCAGAACGTTTTATAAAAAAAGAATAAAAATAATAATAAATAAAATTATATATTAATTAACTAAATTAATTGTGTTTAATTAACCTAATAACTAATTAAACTAATTAACTACTGTTAATTAACTTAACTAATTTGTTAACTAAACTAATTACCTGGTTAATTAGTTAACAGACAATGACATGCGGGACCCACCATTAGATTGACCCAGCCAACACCTCTGTTGACTGCTGATGTCATACTGACATCAGCAAGCACTATTCTGGATAATGTTGAATTAAAATAATTAATAATAAACTAGAAAACGATTGAAAACTTTAAATATTAATATAAAATGAACCATAGCTCGGATGGAAAAACTTTGTACATGAAAGTTGCTCAGAACGACGAGACGAATCCGTATACGCAGCCCGTTTGTCTGCCACCCATCCCTAGCTTAGCGAACTTGCAACAATCCACCTCCGTTTCATCTGCCCGAAAACGTGAAACACCGGGAATACATTCCCGGATGTTTCCCCCCTTCGCCGGTATCACCTCCTACCGCGTTAGGGCATACCTAGCACCGCGTATTGCCTCGTTATGTTTTGTGATGCTTTGTTTGCTCCGTATTTACTGTTTCTTCCCCCCTCTTCTTCTCCGGTAGACCCCGAGACCGGCGCTGATGCCACCGAGTATGACTACGTCATCGATGACCCTTCTTGTGCAACAGAGCTTCCAGGCAAGCCCCCCCCCTGATCACCAGATATTGCCTATTCCTTCTCTATACTGCTTGCATTAGAGTAGTGTAGCATGTTAGTGCTTTTGGTTAATCCTATTTTGCTGCATAGCCTGTCATTGTTGCTACAAGTGCGGAGGCCTTTACTTGCAACCCTAAATGCTTAGTATAGGATGCTAGTATTCCATCAGTGGCCCTACACTCTTGTCCGTCTGCCATGCTATACTACCGGGCCGTGATCACTTCGGGAGGTGATCACGAGCATATGCTAGATACTTTATACTGTTATTACTTATGATACCGTTCGGAGATGGGGGCTGAAGGGGCAGGTGGCTCCATCCCGGTAGACGTGGGCCTGGGTTTCCGACAGCCCCCGACTGTTACTTTGTGGCAGACCGACAGGGCAGGTTGAGACCGCCTAGGAGAGAGGTGGGCCTGGCCCTGGTCGGCATTCGTAGATACTTAACACGCTTAACAAGATCTTGGTATTTGATCTGAGTCTGGCTACTGGCCTGTACGCACTAACCAACTACGCGGGAACAGTTATGGGCACTCGACGTCGTGGTATCAGCCGAAGCACTTCGTGACGTCAGCGACTGAGCGGCACGCGCCGGATTGGACTGGAACGCCTGCTAGGCTAGGTCTGCTTCCGGCCGCGTACACAACATGCAGGTGTGCAATGGGCGATGGGCCCAGACCCTGCGCGCATAGGATTTAGACCGGCGTGCTGACCTCTCTGTTGTGCCTAGGTGGTGCTGCGACATGTTGATCTTCCGTGGCCGGGCATGACCTCGAAAAGTGTGTCCGGCCAAATGGGATCGAGCATGTTGGGTTATGTGGTGCACCCCTATAGGGAAGTTAATCTATTCGAATAGTCGTGATCTTCGGTAACAGGACGACTTGGAGTTGTACCTTGACCTTATGACAACTAGAACCGGATACTTAATCAAACACACCCTTCCAAGTGCCAGATACAACCCGGTGATCGCTCTCTAGCAGGGCGACGAGGAGGGGATCGCCGGGTAGGCTTATGCTATGTGATGCTACTTGGAGGACTTCAGTCTACTCTCTTCTACATGCTGCAAGATGGAGGCTGCCAGAAGCGTAGTCTTCGACAGGATTAGTTATCCCCCTCTTATTCTGGAATTTTGTAGTTCAGTCCACCGATATGGCCCTTTACACATATACCCATGCATATGTAGTGTAGCTCCTTGCCTGCGAGTACTTTGGATGAGTACTCACGGTTGCTTTTCTCCCTCTTTTCCCCCTTTCCCTTCTACTTGGTTGTCGCAACCAGATGCTGGAGCCCAGGAGCCAGACGCCACCATCAACGACGACTCCTACTACACCGGAGGTGCCTACTACTACGTGCAGCCCGCTGACGACGACCAGGAGTAGTGAGGAGGATCCCAGGCAGGAGGCCTGTGCCTCTTTCGATCTGTATCCCAGTTTGTGCTAGCCTTCTTAAGGCAAACTTGATTAACTTATGTCTCTACTCAAATATTGTTGCTTCCGCTGACTCGTCTATGATCGAGCACTTGTATTCTAGCCCTTGAGGCCCCTGGCTTGTATTATGATGCTTGTATGACTTATTTATGTTTTAGAGTTGTGTTGTGATATCTTCCTGCGAGTACCTGATCTTGATCGTACACATTTGCATGCATGATTAGTGTACGATTGAATCAGGGGCGTCACAGAGAAGAAATGATGATGATCTCCCAGGTTGAAAGGCCACAGATCCACTCCAAAAAGAAAAACAGAGCAAAAGCCAAATAAATCAAAGGAAAAAGAAAAGGGCCAAAAACCAGGCTGTTACAGGTGATATGATGGATGATTTGTTGGATGATCGAATAATTCAGCCCGAGGAACATGGAGTGGTTGCGAGGCTGTAAACCCGCCCCCAATTGAATATGCCTGGCTCAACGAAGCTAGGATCTTTCTCGGACATGAAGGAGCCATAGCCATCACAGTCCCGAACGCCCATGGCATTGTACTACTTATGGTTTGATGAAATGGTTTGGTCAATTTGGTACGTGCGAATGTGCATCAAATGACCATCGTCGGTTGAATGAGTGAAGAACCACCACCCGTTGACTTGTATATTTCTAGCTCCTGGAAATATGAAGGGCAGCGCATTTGCGTCTGTTGCAACAAATCAAATTCTAGACCAAAACAACAAAAACATTAAATCATGTTTAGAGTATGTGTGGAATTAAGATTATTATAACAGTGACACAAATCATAGCCAGATAATTGCAATGTCGCGGCCATAATCATACCCCAAGTTAAAAGAAGTAAGCCAATGGCTTTCATATTCTAGCAATATGTCATGGTTCAAACATCATGTAAAAATGAGAGGAAAATAGCTCTGTCAGGGCCTACTCATATTCTACCATAGTAGTTACTACTGTTCTCATATCAACTCTAACAATAACTTGTGTGGTTATAAAAATCTTGGAAATGAGAGTAACATATAGCAATCATGAGGTTATACTCATAATATCTATTCCAACAATCATTAGATGCCAATTATTCTCATATCAACTCTAACAATAACATGTGTGGTCATAAAAATCTAGGAAATGAGAGGAACTTGTAGCAATGATGTGGTTATAGACATACTATCTATTCTAAATTTCTAACAACCAACAGGCAGTTCTATTCAAAAGGTAAAGATGAGATGAGATAGAACAAGTACACGACGATAAATTGCACCAGTATATGCAGCTAATCTGTGTGTCGGCCGCGTAAACGATGCCATCATGCACTATAGCATCAGACAGAAATGGAGGGTCAACAGGATTGATGATGAGCTATAACCATGTATGGCGACCGGATTCCAGATAAACTAGCTAGTCCCATGTCGAACAAGGCAATGAGTTTGTAATCCATGTAGTCTTCAGATGGTGTGGGCATGCACTTTGTAGATTACAACCTTCACCAAATGGAGGTCGTGCCAAAATCTCGACGCATCTCGTGCATAGTAGGCAGGAGTGTCCGAGGAGCTGCGAGGCTCGATGCCGACGGTATCCAACAATGGAAGGGTGATCTCTCGCTGGTGTAGATATCCACAAGACGCCACGGACTACCGGATTGGTGGACGAGGATGATCTAGTTTGCCTTCATGCCCACCAAGTAGTGGTCGCACATGAAGGTCAAGTGGGCAGGTAATGGCAGCACGTCGAGGGGCACGACGACAACCTCAGTAGGATCGTCAAGTCTGTGTATAGGCCACCTATGAGGATAGGGCATCAGCAAGTAGGGTGTCTTGAAAAGGGTCGGCCGGTTGTAGATGAGTGCACAGTACATAGACACCGAGCATGTGGCTAGACGCACGGTGCTCTGTCCAAGAGAACATTGGGGAGGGAATTCCAATCGCAGCTCTGCGTGTCAGTCGGTTCTACCATAGGGTTTTTAGGGTGCTGAGTTATTGGGGTTTCCAGTGCCTACGAGCGAGCGGTGAAGTGGATTCGAGCGGGCGAGCAAAGAAGATGGCATGTCTGGACGAGTAGTGAGCATGGTGGACATGGTATGCGTGAGCTATCGAGGAAGATGGTGCAGGCGGCGAGCAGTGAGCGGGGGGAAATGTTGTGCAGACAACGATGGGGAAGAGAGGAGGAAGAAGAGGGAAAGACGGGCAAGGAAGTGCATTAAATCTCAATTCTACTAGTACTACTACCAGGATATACTATCCTTCAGAGTGTAAGTAGTTAAGCCGATGACATGTGGGCCTAACTCAAGAGGTCCCATATGTCAGTTAATGGAAGAGAGAGGTGTGTAGGCGTATTTGCAGAAGCGTGCTCTACTGGCAAACATGTTGGCAATACAGGGTAAGGCTGATTTAGTAACACTAACACGCTAGCTCAGTTTATTAATTAAGTGTCCCATCTGCTGCAGCATGTATTGTCACTTCACTGACTAGGTAAATAAGTAGTTCTCTCTGACCGAGATGGGGAATAATGGATCGCCAAGATTTCCTACCTACAGTATCCCTATGCCTCTACTCTCTTCTAATGTCACTTGAAGCTACGTCGGTATTTCCCCAAAGAGGAAGGGATAATGCAGCACATCGGCGGTAGGTATTTCCCTCAGATATGAAAGAAAGGTTATCGAACCAGTAGGAGAACCAAGCAACGCAACTTAAACAACCCCTACACACAGATAACAAATCCTTGCAACCCGTCGTGTTAAAGGGGTTGCCAATCCCTTCCAGGGTACGCCACCTCAACATAGGCAAACAGACATGAGGTAAATTTATAGTAGATTGAAAGATAGGTCGCAAACAAAATAAATAGAAATAAAATGCAGCAAGGTATTTTTGTATTTTTGGTTTAATACATCTGAAAATAAATTCAAGAGAAAAGTAGATCGCAAAGGCAAATATATGAGGAAAAAGACCCGGGGCCGTAGGTTTCACTAGTGGCTTCTCTCGAGAAAAATAGCAAATGGTGGTAAACAAATTACTGTTGGACAATTGATAAACTTCGAATAATCATGAAGATATCCAAGCAATGATCATTATATAGGAATCACGTCCAAGATTAGTAGACCGACTCCTGCCTGCATCTACTACTATTACTCCACACATCGACCGCTATCCAGCATGCATCTAGTGTATTAAGTTCATGGAGAAATGGAGTAATGCAATAAGAATGATGACATGATGTAGATAAGATCTATCTATATAGAGATAGACCCCATCGTTTTATCCTTAGTAGCAATGATACATACATGTCAGTTCCCTTTCTGTCACTGGGATCAAGCACCGTAAGATCGAACCCACTACAAAGCACCTCTTCACATTGCAAGATAAATAGATCAAGTTGGCCAAACAAAACCCAAATATCGGAGAAGAAATACAAGGCTATAAGCAATCATGCATATAAGAGATCAAACAAACTCAAATAACTTTCATGGATATAGAAAGATATAACAGATCATAAACTCAAAGTTCATTAGATCCCAACAAACACAACGCAAAAAGGCTTCCATCATACGGATCTCCAAGATACCATTGTATTGAGAATTCAGCGAGAGAGCAAAAGCCATCTAGCTACTAACTACGGACCCGAAGGTCTACAAAGAACTACTCACGCATCATCGGAGAGGCACCAATGGAGGTGGTGAGCCCCATCCGAGATGGTGTCTAGATTGGATCTGGTGGTTCTGGACTCTGCAGCGGCTGGATGAATATTTTGTCGATGCTTCTAGTGTTCTGGAAATATTGGGGTATTTATAGAGCAAAGAGGTGGTCCGGGGGGCACCCGAGTGGGCACAACCCACCAGGGCGTGCTCTTTCTGCGATGACCCTGTTGCGAGAAGATCTCCAAGGCGCCGACCGTCGCTTGGCGGCCGGGCGCCTGGAGCTGGTCTCTGGCTGGCTTCATTCAGATGTGTCCGTCCGGGCGACGTGAGCCAGGATACTGCGGACTCCGAGAAGGATAGGGAGGTCGTCGCCCAAGCTCTGGCTGCCCGCGAGGTGGCGCTGAAGGATGCCGAGGCCGCCAAGGACTGTTGATGGTCGTTGGAGGCCGAGTTGGAGACTGCGTGGAGGGAGCACACGAAAGAAGCCCGAGGCCGCAAGGCGGAGGAGGATAAGATGAAGGCCTGAGAGGACACCGTCAGGGATCGCGACGCCGAGCTGGAGCAGTTGGTGAAGGTGCAGGCAACAGAGCGTGGCCGGTTGGAGGAGCTGGAGCTGAAGCTGAAGGCGGAGAAGGCCGAGCTTGCAGCCAAGGCGAAGGTCCTGGCTGAGGACGCGAGGCCTTCAGGCTCCTCGAGGTGAGGTCATGGATGGCTCTACGGTCACTCTACGAGAAGGGCTTGGAGGAGCCGCTTGCCGCCAGCAACGAGGACCCCACCCAGCTGCTCCCTTATCTGGTTGATGCGCTTGAGGACATCGTGAGCGGTATCTGCCCCATGGTAGAGGAAGAAGCATGTGTCCTTTCCTCAGCCGCGTTGACACAGCCACCTCCATCTTTGTGACCCTGCCACCCGCCTTGACGAGCTGCTGGAGCCTGTGGACGACGAGCATTGCGCGGCCGCTGCCGCTGTCGTGAAGGGTTAGGTGGAGGCCCCGCTTAAGAAGTTTCACGCCTTCGCTCCCGCGCCGTCGACCGGCGGTCCTACTGATCCTGCAACTCCAGCTGGTGGTACAGGTGAAGGTGACGCTGTTGAAGAAGAAGTGTCCCTTGCAGGCGACGGTGGCGACGGCCGAGAGTGACGAGATGGCTTGCTGGCGGCTCCTTTCCTACTTAACTCCTACGACATGTACCGTGCCTCGTGGAGGCGTTTAAACATGCGTTTGGTATTGGAAGAACCATATGTCTTGTAATATTTGCTTGAGATTTTACGATTTCCTTCCCATTTGCTTTACGTTCTACGTCGGCAGGGCCCGACCCCATGCATACCTCAGCCGTCGTTGGGTCGTCCGGATCACTAGGACGAGACCAAGGAGTCCGGGGCTACGTGGCCAGTTAGGCTCCTGAGTCGCGATGCTCGGGAGTCCCCCTTGATGCGCAAACAGCTTATGGGGAGGAAATGCGTGAATAGGAGTAGTGTTCTATGTCGGCAGGGCCCGGCCCCACGCATACCTCAACTGCCGTTTGGTCGTCCGGATCACCAGGATGAGACCAAGGAGTGAGGGGCTATGTGGCCAGTTAGGCTCCTGAGTTGCGATGTTCAGGAGTCTCCCTTGACGCTCAAACGACCTTCATACCTTTGCCCTCGCCAAGGCTCGGCTCGTGAGGGGCGCGCGATGACCATGTCCGGGGAACCTGACAGGGTGGCGTACGCTTGGGCGTGACCCGAGCGCAGCCCCCGTGCCCAGCCCACTCGCACGACTCTCCCGAGGGGAGGTGTTGCGATGAGGCTAGACACTGAGCTCAAGGGCTCCGTGAGGTTGATACGGCCATGGGGCCGCCCTCAGTTGTTTATCAACAGCGCGGAGCATAGCGCTTTCGCACTTGCACGGGCATAGCCGCTCCTCGGCAGTGTCGACGGCCAGCGCGGAGCATGGTGCTTCCACTGGTACGTGGGAGGGGACTCCCTACTGCAGAGAGCCCCCGGGGCGTGTACAGCCCCGCCCTAACACGTGGCTTGCATGGCAGGGCTAGACGAGGTGTGGTTGGGCACTCGTGAGCCAGCACGGGACTCACGAGGCCCTACCTCAAGGCGGGTTGCGCCTGGTCTTGGTTCTTGATGGCTGTGGTGGTCCTGCGAGATGGTTAGGCAACCTGCGCCGAATGAATTTCCTGAGGTTATCGTACGAGAAGGCCAAGCACCAACGACCCCAGGAGGTGACGTGAACAGGGCCGACCCTCTAGACAGAGCTCAGCCGTTGGATTTATCGACGCTGCAGGGACGGGCCCGAGCACAGACACCATGCCTAGCCTTCTTATACGAAGGATCCTGAAGAAAGAAAATCGGCGCGCAGCTCCCATGGTGGGTGACAATCAAGCAGGTGATAACCATAGATAGATTATGCATGAAAAGCAGACTAGCTAAATGCAAGAACGATACACGCCACTGGGTCAGACCCGAGTGGCTTGGGGATGATGCAGCCCGAGGGGTGCCCCAGTAGGGTAAGCTAAAGACTTAAAAGGATACATGCCACAGGGACAAACCCACGCGGCCTGGGCATGATGCAGCCCAGGGGGCGCTCCCAGCTAAATGAACTTGGGAAATATCACCTGGTTTCGTTGTCAAATGGATGTTGGGGCAGCTGAAGATGCGTGGCGAAAGGGTTGTTCCTCACGAGCCACCGGGGCCGTGAGCCTTGGGAGGCTCTAGGGTTCTGGGCGGTTCCTTGAGGACCGTCTCCATCTCCGTCAAGACTGCGTGATGCCTGGCCTCCTGAGCCGCCAGGATGCTCCGCAGGTTGCGCTGGAAGGCGGCTGCCATGCTTGGCAGGCCAAATGGCATGCGACCATAGCTATGAGGTGGGCCCTTGCAGCGTCCCGCGCGCGAAGGCCAGAAAAGCTCCTGAGATGCGGCCCTGTTGAGACCTGGAATGTCGATGCAGACGCGCAGCCCGCCATCCTCGCCTGGATGGGGAGCTACGCCAGGTGAGCGGCGGTCGTCGCGCATGGCTCTTGCATCCTGCAGCTCCTGAGTGACCTTGGTGATGAACTCCTGAGAGTCGGGCGCTCCTCGCCTGGTATCCTCCTAAGGGAAACGTGCCGCGAAGCACGCCTCCATGTGGTGCCCGAGCGCCTCCCTCGTGATGTGGGGTAGGTCTGAGGCCCTCTAGAAGAGAGCCCCCGAGCCCTGCCCGAGGAGGGTACTGGGCATGCTTTCCTATGCGAGGGAGGGAGGCGCCCCAGGCGCGGGCGCTGATCCTGACCTTGCACTGCCAGAGGTGCTGCTCCCCTGAGGCCCTGCGTAGAGTAGTTTCTTCTTCTTCTTGGGGACAGCCTCAGGAGGGTACTGTGCACCATTATTGTCGGGATCTCCGATAGATGCAGCTTGGAAGGCGCGCTTGAGGGAGCACATCGCATCTCTTTCTTCGTAGGGGACGATGATGATCCCGCCGCTTCCTGGCATCTTCAGGACGTTGTAGCCGTGGTGGGTCACCGCCATGAACTTGGCTAGGGCCGGATACCCGAGTATGGCATTGTAAGGCAGACGGATGTGAGAAACGTCAAAGTCGATGAGCTCGGTGTGGTAGTTGTCGCGCTATCCAAAGGTGACATGGAGGCGGACCTGCCCTATCGGTGTGGTGGAGCATCGGTCACTCCTGAGAAGGGCTTGGTTGGCTGAAGCTGATCATATGGCACCTGCAGGCTGTCGAACGTCTCGACGGACAGGATGTTAAGCCATGCGCTGCCATCGATGAGGGTCTTGGTGACTTGTACGTTGCTGATGAAGGGTGAGCAGAGCATCAGGAGGGCGCTAGTGGTGGCCGCGCACTTGAGTTGGTCCGCAGAGCTGAAAGTGATGGCGCACTTGGACCACCTGAGCTGGCGTGTGGCCTCGAGCCTGGGAAGGGCTGCGTTCACTCGCGAGCAAACTGCTTGAAGATGCGCTTAGAGGCTGGGGATTGAGCTCCGCCCAAGGTTCAGGCGATAGCACGCGGTTCCTGGAAGCCCCCAGCCCCCTCATCCTGATGGTGGTCATCGTTCCTTCCCGGTGGTGGCGGCAACAGAGGAAGGCCAGCATTTCCCTGGGGACGATCCTCGCGAGGTTGGTCCCTCCATGCGCCCTCACGAGGCTGGTCCTCCCAGCGGTCCTCACGAGGCTGGTCGCGCCACTCCTGTCGAGGGCCGCGGTCGCCCGAGCGTCCTCCGCCTCGTCCTCCTCCTCGGCCGTAGCCCCGGTCGTTGCACTCGGGGCGTCGACCGAGGCGTCCATCTCGAATGGCCCTGAGCTCTTGACAGTCATTGGTGTTGTGGCTATGTACGTTGTGGAAGGCGCAGAACGGCCGGCTGCTCTTGGATGACTCTGGATGGTCTCGGCCGCGCTTCGTGTCTGGCTCCGCCGCGAGCACGGCTACTCCCTTGTGCTTCACGTCCATGGCCTCGGCTTTCTTCTCCTCCGGGTCGGTAGCTGGGAGCTCGAGGAGGGAAAGGCGCCCCTCCTTAGCTCTTGTGCACTTGGTCGCCAGGTTGAACATCTCCAAAGCCATGCATAGCTCCTCGTGGATGGCGAGCTCCTCCTTCATATTGACGTCATGGACGCCATCAGAAGACCCGGAGATGATGGCCGCATCCGTCACCATGGGGATCTTGAGGCGAACATTGTTGAAGCACTGGATGTACTTCTGGAGGGTCTTCCCTGGCTGCTGCTTGATGCGGCGCAGGTCACTCGCGGCCGGCGGGTGGTCGCGAGTGCCCTGGTAGTTGGCGACGAAGCGGTCGCGCATCTCGTTCCAGGAGGAGATCAAGCCGGGAGGCAGGTTCAGGAGCCATGAGCGAGCGCCATCCTTGAGAGCAACGGGGAACCAGTTCGCCATGACTTTTTCATCGCTGTTGGCCGCCTCAATGCTCAGCTCGTAGAGCTGCAGGAACTCCACAGGTTCGGGGGTGCCATCGTAGCAAGGAGGCAGGTCCGACTTGAACTTGCACAGCCGAGTGATGCTACGCAGCTCGGGAGTGAAGGCGCGGCTGCCTGTGGTGGCCACCGGGACCCTTTGCTGATGTGGAGCCTGCCCTTGATGCCCGCACAACGCCGCCGCAGGCGGCACACGGTCTTGTTGCAGTGGTGCCGGGAGCGCAGGCGCATTCTCCTGCGGCCGGGGAACTTCTTGGCAGCTTCCTTCTTCTCGCGCGGGCGCCCGACGCAGTGCTTCGCGCCGGGGGGCGCGCGCCTTGGTGCCAGGACGCCGTCCTGGTGGAGAGGTGGTGGTGGCGCTCCGTGAGCCACGTCGCCCGCAGCTGGCGGTGGGCGAGGCAGCGAGAGGGATGGCGCAGGGGAGCCCCCTGCGGCGCTGACGAGCTCGGCGATGCGGTCCAGCCAGTCCTTGTAGAGGTCGTCGACTGGACGGTAGCGCAGAAGCTCGCATGCCATGAGCAGCGCGGCCTGCACGGTCATGGGAGCGCGGCGAGCATGAGACGATGAGTCGGCTGGGGTTAGCGATGTAGTGGCGGTGCGGCCATCCCGCCGCACCGAGGGGTGCAACGAGGACGCTTGCTGCTCGTTTCCCGCCGGGCTGTTGGCGGCGTTGGCGGCGGGTGACAGAGAACGACGGGGAGGCCCGCCGACAGGAGCGGTCTGAGCGGCACGGGCGGCGGGGGCGGCCCGATGCTCAGCACGGGCTCGACGAGTGTCCGCCATGGATGCGACGAAGCGACAGGACGCGGGTCGGCGGAAAGAAAGCTTTGGTGCACCCCTACCCGGCGTGCCAAATGTCGGATTTTGGGTTCCAGCAAAACCCTTGAGGTTCAAACACTGGGGTGTGCAGGAAGATCTCTCCCTACATAATCACGCCCTCATCCTCACCGCGATCTCAAAGCCTAGCTCGACGAACCCGCAGAAAGAGAGACACAAGAGTTTATACTGGTTCGGGACACCGATGTAGTGTAATACCCTACTCCAGTTTAGTGTGGTGGATTGCCTCTTGGGCTGAGGATGAACAGTTACAAGGGAAGAACAGCCTCCTGAGGAGAGGTGCTCTTGTGCATGGTGAACTTGTGTGGTTGAGGCTGATCTGGATGATTCGTGCATCAGTTCGGGTTCGGGTTGTGGTTGCCTCCTACTGTGGTGGCTAGTCCTATTTACAGAGGCCCTGGTCCTCTCCCCAAATATTGAGCAGAAATGGATCCAACAACGGCCAAATTCGAAGGGGGGCTACTAGTACAAGTTATCCTGACTAAAGGTGGTCTTCGCCTACAAAAGGCTCCGGTGGTAACACCGTCTTGGGATCCATGGTGACCTCCTCATGTCGTCCTGCTGGTCTTGGTCTCGTTGCACCGATATGGAAACCTTTGTCTGATGCATCGGGACTCCTCACCTGCGCTTGCCCCTTTAGCACCAAAGAGGAAACGAGGACACTGCGCGCGCTGGCACCCGCCTGGCTCCAGTCGTCATGGCTTGCGTCACAGGAACCTCGCGAGGTGTCCCTTTCCTTGATCTCTCTGCCCCTCGCAAGCCAGCCTGGTGAGGCAGCCCCCGAGGAGGTCTTGTGTCGTCCGGCTCGCGAGGCTTGGCCCCTCGTGAGGGTCTTGAGTGTTTGCTGGTGAAGATGGGCCGTACAGGGCCGCTGGTGGAGCCACGCTGTGGGCCGCAGGCAGGCAAGTCTGGGGACCCCCGTTCCTAGAACGCCAACAAGATCGTTGCGAGAGGGAGATGGAGAGAGAGAGAGAGAGAGAGAGAGAGAGAGATCTTCATGCAAACCCCAGTGTTCGAACCTCAAGGGTTTGTCGGAACCCAGAATCCGACATTTGGCGCGCCGGGTAGGGGTGCACCGAAGCCTTTCTTCTGTTGATCCGCGCTCCGCTGCTCCACCGGATCCATGGCAGACGCTCACCGAGCCCGTGTCGAGCACCCTGCAGCCGTCGGCGGACCCCCCCCTCCCCCGCTGTTCTCCATCACCCGCTGCCAATGCCGCCATCGGCCCGGCGGGGAATGAGCAGCAAGCTTCATCGATGTACCCTTCCGTGCAGCGGGACGGACGCACAACCACCCCGTCGCTGACTCTGGCTGGCTCGTCATCCCACGCTCGTCGCGCGCCCAAGGATGCGCAGGCTGTGTTGCTCATGGCGCGTGAGCTCTTTCGTTACCGTCCATTCGACGACCTATATGACGATTGGCTCGACCGCATCACCGAGCTCATCAGCGCCGCTGGGGGCTCTCCTACATCATCCCTTTCGCTACCTCGACCACCTCCAGCAGCGGGCGATGTCGCCCACGGAGCGCCTCCACCACCTCCGCATCAAGATGTTGCCCTTGTGATGTGGAGCATCCGTCGACTACCCGCACCGACATTCCATCACCACCACAAGCACCAAGAGGGCTAATGACAAGAGCACATGCACGCAACATCGAGAACGAGGTCACTTCTTTCCTTTCCGAGTTTCGTTCCGTTTCACATGAGAATGGGATTCTACCAGAAAGAGATACACTATGCATTCTTAGGTAAATCAAAGATGATCATGGGAAGGAGAAGACGGAGGTTCGAGCATCCATGGAACAAGAGAAGGAAGAAGAGGTCGAGAAGATTGAAGGAGAGAAGCCCCTGGACACCCCGGGTGCCCGGACGGAAGGACCCCGGGTGCCCGGACTCAAAGACGTGGGGAGGGTCGAACCCCCTGGACACCCCGGGTGCCGGGCCTCTGCCTGGGCTGCGCCCCAGCCGGCCTCGGGTGCCCGGCCCCCCACTTGGGCCTCGCCCAGCCCACCCCGGGTGCCCGGCCTGCTCTGTCCCAGGCGCGCGCAGCTACCCCGAGTGCCCGGGCCTAGGACCCCGGGTGCCAGGCCTCCCTCCTCCGGTGCCCCTGACCGGTCCAGGTGCCCGGGCCGTTCCATCCCGGGTGCCCGGACCCTTCCCCCGTGGCTATGCATTTTAGGGACATTTTGGTCCTATGTACCCCTCTTTCCCCAAGTTTTGTCCCTAGCCTTTATATACTCTTTACCTAGCTCATCTGGAGGATTAGCAAAGTATTAGATAAAACATTGTGAGCTTTGCTCCTTGTATCCCCTCCTCTTGGAGATCAAGACCCCTCTTGGGAAGAATCCTTGTGGATTACAAGACCTCCCAACGGAGTAGATCGTCATCAAGACCTCACCACCTCTTGGAGTGGGAAGAACTTTACCTTGTGCTTGTTTCCTTGGATTGATCATGTAATCTTGTGGATCTCATGTATGCTACTCTAGTGGATGTGATATTTGGGTTTGTTTGAGTGATTCGTGCCTTGTGTTCTTGAGTGTTCTTCCTCTTTGCCCCCTCCAAGTGTGAAAAGATCCCCTCTAGGGTTTCACCTTACAACATCTTGGTATCATGAGCAAGGTTGATTCACATCTTGGAGTCCCATCCCCCCATTTGTTAGCTTGATTTTTTTGTTTTTCGTCCAAATTCGAAAATCCCCACAAAAATAGACCCCAAAAAATTTCTTGCAATTTGTTGGATCTTGTGAGAGTTGGTTGTTTTGGTCCATGGATTTGATGTTTGGCAAGTGGATCTAGCCCCTCCCCAACAATCCCCACCGTTCCCACCACAAAATCCACCGAATTTTGCTTTTCCCCAAAATTTTCCGCCCATATCATCGACCACCGGGTGCCCGCACCTCGAACCACTGGGCACCCACACCCCCGGGCCATTTTCCCCTGATGTCGGTGTACAAAAAGAGGGTACACTTTTTGTACCCCTATAACTGTGCATGGGCAGTCTGAGCCACGGGCACGACCACACTGAGCAAGGCAAGGGAGGTGATCCGAGGTAATGCCGAAGCTCGAGAGAAGCAGAACGACGCCAAGACCAAGACCACAAGGAGCAAAGGGGACGAAGCGGACCCCCCGGCAAGATCCTTGCCGGGAGGCGGTTTTAGCAAACCCGGCAAGACCCTTTCCGTGGCAGCTCGCCCCACACCTACGGAGCGGATCACCCTTGATTCCACTGCCCCCATGGGGCAAGGATTCGGGAGGCATCCCCGTGGTGGCATGCAGATCTTTGTGAAGACATTCAAGATCAGATACACACTTTAGAAGATGATGATCCTTGGCGGGATCCCAGCCAAGGAGGACCACAAGGCCCCTGGAAAGAGCCTTGCCGGGGATGACAGCAGGCGCCACGGCAAGACCCTTGCCGGGGCCACGGCAAGGCCCTTGCCATGAACACCTGTAGGGCCACCATCAGGCCCACGCCAATCAGACCTCCACCACCGTTCGCATGCAGCTGCCGA
Organism: Aegilops umbellulata; assembly: GCA_032464435.1. Lineage (NCBI taxonomy): Eukaryota > Viridiplantae > Streptophyta > Magnoliopsida > Poales > Poaceae > Aegilops > Aegilops umbellulata. The sequence goes on along the minus strand of CP136056.1, from coordinate 160,378,938 downwards.
CCCAACCAGCTGGGCAGGGACCTGCGTGGCGGCATGCAGATCTTCGTGGAGACCCACCACTTCGCCACCTCAGCTGCCTGCCTGCCTACATGGCAGCGCAGGCACCGCTGGCCAGGGCGTGTGTCGACACAAGAGGGAGCGGCGACGGATGATACACGGCTCTCCCCCGTCCCCGATAAAGCAAGAACACCTAGGCAAGGCGCATTAAATGCGCCTTGTCATGTAATGCGAAGGATAACCTTGCATCACTGTACCCTTTCCACCTCCTGTGTGCCACTGTGGCAACCCCTTTCCCTATAAAAGGAGGCCCAAGGCGATCAGGAGGCGGATTCGGCTTTTTGGAGCTCTTGACGCCCAATAGCTAGCTCAAGAACACAGATATACAATCCACCAAAGTAGGAGTAGGGTTTTACGCATCCTTGCGGCCCGAACCTGGGTAAAGGAACCGTGTGATATCTGTTTGATCTGCTCTTCTCACGACCCCACGCCCCGCAACCGTAGTAGGGATTCTTGTGATCCCATAGGTGTCGTTCCCACCAACATCTTTGGCGCGCCAGGTAGGGGGCGCAGTTGTGAGAATCGGCTTTAGCAGTTAGTTCGACGCTTCTTCTTCGTCATGGCGCCCAAGAAGAAGACGACGGTGGCGGTTGGCCCGTCGGAAGCCAGACATCCCGTCCCGACACAGGCGAGCAGCGGACCGGTCGCAGAAAGGACCCAAGGCGCCATTCGCGAACACCAACACCGTCCCAGCAGCCGGAGTTTGGGAGGCGGTGATGTTCGTGCGCCCGGTAATTGGCCGCACGCCGCCAAATCCAAAGACGGAGCCGGGCCCTCCGCGGGTGGCGGGGGGCCTTCCAGGATCGCTGCCACCCCGCCCGAGGGAGACAAGAGGGCTTCCAAGACTCCCATGCCGGCGCCGACGGCGCGCTCCTCTCAATCGGCGCGCGACAAATGGCGTAGTCACACCGAAGACCCCGGGCGTCGCCGCGGGAAGAGCCCCGAGCGCCACTCCTGGGATGTAGAAGACCTGCCCGCTCGCCGAGGCGCTGGTGAAGATGGCATGCGACCGCAGGGTCGTGATAGAGCTCCTTCTGACATGGTCAGAAGTCGAAGCGCGTCGCGATCCATGCAGGTTTCGCTGCCACCGATGCCAGCAGAAACCCTGGCGCGCGCAGTTGGTCCTCGATTTTCCTCCAACTATGGGGAAACTCGATGAATGGAGAGCCACTATCCGAAGCCTTGTTGCGGTGGCCAACAAAGACGAACCGAGTCCGGCGGAGCCCCCGGGTCGATGCTCCGATGGAGTCCCGCGTACCAGTGGCAGGAAAGCCGGCGGCGCCGCGACCACGGTGCACTCGCCTCCTCCTCGCCCGGTACCGCGGATGCCAGCCCATCGCGACGTTACGGGCGACGAAATCTCCATAGCGTTGTCCGACCCGCGGACCCACTGTGACCAGCGCCAGGTCCTTCGGGATCGAGAACATGAAGACGCTCGAACCACTATCGAGCACCGGTGCAGAGCGCGCCACCAGTCAGACAGGCGAGCAGGGCCTGCTGTGAACCACCCGGCACCAGAGAGCCCTGGAGGCCTGCCTTACGAGGTAGGCTGTCCGCCTTTTATCGATGAGCTGCGGCAGTTCCAGTGGCCCACTCACCGCACCTTCAAACCTGACGTGGGCGAAAAGTAGAGCGGCAATACCCATCCGTCCGAGTTCCTCAGCATCTACACCATCGCGATGCAGGCTGTCGGAGCCCGCGACGATAAGGTGCTTGCGAATTACTTTCCATTGGCTCTTAAACCCAACGCCATGTCATGCTTGATGCACTTGCCGGTAGACTCTATTTCCTCCTGGTCGGATTTGTGCCATGAGTTCGTGGGTGCCTTCACTGGAGGTCACCAAGCTCATGGCCAAGCAAGTGACCTGCACGTCATTCCGCAGAAGGGAGGCAAGAGTCTCTGCAAGTATATACAGAGGTTCAGCCGGATACAGTACAACATCCCTGATGTTCACCCTGCCGCCATCATCTGCGTGTTCCATCAGAACGTGTGTAACCAAAAGATGCGCAAAGAGTTGGCAATGAATAAGGTGAAAGATGTGGCAGAACTCTATGTTCTTGCTGACAGATGTGCCCGAGCTGAAGAGGGAAGGAAGTACCCCGGCGAAGATGCTGGCGTGGAAACCGACTCCTCGGACAAGGATACTGCCGCCCCGGCGAAGAAAGGCCGGCGCCGCAACAGGAAGCGCAAAGGTAAAGCCATGCTTGCCATCGAGGGATCTGATGACACCGGCTCCACCAAGAAAACCAAGGCAGATGACCCCGGCAAGGAAATTGCCGGATGTGTCGCCTGCCGAGCCTTGGTGGCTGCCGAGAAGCCAGGAAACTCCGACAAGCGATACTGCAAGATCCATCGCACCAAAGGCCATGCTCTCCAGGAGTGCCGACAGGTTGAGCTCCTCGCCGAGAAGCAGAGGGCTGAATATGAGAGGCGGGACAAGGATAAAGGCCAGGACGGTGCTGAGGGGTCCGGCAAGAAGCATGACGGCCAGGCGGGCTGTCGCGGCAAGGATAAATAACAGGAGAGGCCCGCCCGGGGCCGTGACAGAAAGCCAGAAGACGATCACGAAGAGGATGACGAATCTGGTGACCAAGAGTTTCATAAAGCTACAGAGGCCATGTGTGTCGACGGCGGCGCCTCGCTGCATACTTCTCACCGCTAGCTTAAATAGTGGGCGCGAGAGATTACAGCGGCAGAGCCGTCAATTGATGCCCAAAGGCCGCTGAAGTGGTCCAGCACACCTATCATTTTTGACACTGAGGATCACCCTGATCGCACTACTGCGGTCGGGTGCTTGCCGTTGTTGGTTTCACCAACAATACGCAACCTCAAGGTGGCGAAGATGCTAGTCGATGGCGGGGCCGGTCTGAACTTGATCTTGCCTGCCGTGATCGAGAAACTGCAGATTCCTGATGGAGACCTCAAAGAGACGGGCACGTTTCAGGGGGTCAACCCGGGAAGAAGACCACCCAAGGGAAAGGTCACGCTACCCGTGACTTTTGGAAGCAACCTCAACTACAGGACGGAGAGGATCGTGTTTGATGTTGCCAAGATCCCCTTGCCCTACAACGGGATCCTTGGCCGCCCAACGCTGGCCAAGTTCATGGACGCCTTATTGTGATTTACTTGCTGCTGGAAATGAGCATACCCGTGTGATGGCAATCATCCTCATGTATCTTACATGCATGCCGGAAAGGAATCCAGGAAAGCCTCTGCCTTGGGTAGGCGTGAGCTTGTCGCCGGTCTCCGTCGGGACGGTTATATCCGGTATGGCATGGTAAGGTATGATGGGTGGTGGTTTGTAGGTTGAAGTATTTTTGTTGTGCTAACCATGCAGGGAACCTTTATAAGCCTCCTGAGTCGGCCATAGATCGAGTCTTGCTCCGGTAACCCCCATACTTGTTTCGTACTGCCACAGGTCCCCACCGTAGGTGGGGTATGGTTCAGTAAGTTGTTAACCCTTGTCTTGGCACACACCGTACAGAGAGGCCATGGTGGAAGATACCAGCTGCATCCGGTAGGCATGCCACCTGGTCCGGGGGCATGGGTGTATCCGGTTGGGACCGAGAGGGGGATACCCCTTAGAGCGCGCGAATAGAAATTTGATCCCATGCTACGTCGAGGTGGTAGCCTCCCCACTTAGAGTTTGCTTGACAGGTGTCGTGGGTGATTCCAGACACCGGTGAGTTGAGCTGGTGTGTGCAAGTCAGGTGTGTTTTCAATTAAAAGACCGTAGACGGAATTAGTCCCGATGGACTAAAGGAATCCGTTACTCGTGGGTAAAGAGTACACCCTCTGCAGAGATCAAACCTATTCAAATAGCCGTGTCCATGGTTAAGGATTACAGTCTGGGATGGGTCAAGTGTCGGTCTTAGTGTCGGTCTTCGGAGGAGAAACCACTAAAACTCGAATTTTGATTATGACTTGTGTTATATGATGGTTATGATTATTATTATCTTTATGGACTAACCGTTTTGCATGATTCGAAATAAAGAATGGACGGTACCACCTCCTGGATATTCACTATGTTAATTTCTTTTTCATATAAGCCCTTTATGTGGTGTCGCTAAGACGCCCGACTGTGGCATTTCTTTTAAAGCCCTTTATGTGGTGTCGCTAAGACGCCCGACTGTGGCATTTCTTTTAAAGCCCTTTAAGTGGTGTCGCTGATTGTGGCATTTCTTTTAAAGCCCTTTTTGTGGTGTCGCCAAGACGCCCGACTGTGGCATACTCTTTTTCACTATCCTTTCGAGACGTCGCTTCAGACATCCGATCGACACACCTTATTTATATTTGGTCATTGCATAAATTTCCGGTTGCATATGAATAACCTGCTTGCATGCATCAAGGTATTTATTTTCATGACTAACTAGTGAGCATAAGAATATTGCAAAGCATGATTATCAGTGGCTATATTATACCTGTGTTCTTAATGTTTGCGAGTACATTCAAAGTACTCACTGGCTTGTCCCTGGCTATTGTCTTGGCCAGATTACTTGCTTGGAGAGGAGCGTTGAGACGACAGCCCCCGGAACCTAAGCAACGGTGATAGCAGCCTCGCGCAGATAGGAGTTAACCTGGTCAGCTGTTCCCGTGGGAAATGGAGTCCCATAGGCCGTGGTGATCCACAAACCGCTTCTGCCCTCAACCACCAGAAACCATTTGATGTACTCATAGGCCACAATGGTCTTATACTACATATTTGTACCTTTGCTTGGAATTTCTGTAACAAGTTGGTGCCTCATCAGCTAACAGTAATCCTGGGGCTGGTGAGCACGACGGCCATTTTCTGGAAATTAATGTCTGGAAAACCGGTCGTGTCAGACTTGGTATCAGAGCCAGGCTAACCATTGGCTAATCCTATCTTAGCCAGGTCAATAAACCTAGGCAAACCAACCCACCAAGCCTTAACCAAACCCCAGCCGAGCTTCTCCTGCAAGATAGCCCCACAGTGACCCGACACCTTTTGGCAGTTGGTGCCCAACCTACCAGCATAGCCGTCGATCACGCGCCAGTGACCGGCCCCCTAAATAGTCCTTTCTCGCAAGCGTACGAAGGAAGACTCCGTCCCCTTTTTCCTATAAAAAGGGCACGCTAGCCTCAACCCAGCGCAGCACGGCCGCTATCCCAAATCGAGCCGCAATGCCTGGTCCTATCGTGCACCATGAGACCACAGCAACCAACCTTGGAGGTTTTGTGACCATACTCGCAAACCTCACCCGTCGTGCCTATGCGTTAGAAGAGCCCCCAGAATATGTTGTGTACCAAGGGCCCGTAAGCAGTGAAAGCCATCAATTCTGGGCCACTGTACACATCTACGGTAGGGTTCTAGCACCTGAGCGCCCCTACAGGTTCACCGGAAGAACAACTTCCTTTGAGCCACAAGCCATCCAACTAGCTGCTCGAGAAGCTATAGTTCATGTCCGGCACTTGTCGCCCAGAGTTGACTGTCACTCGTTCCACTACTATCCCAGACGCGAAGGGTACGGTAGGCCACCCCAAGTTGCCAACGGAGATCACGAAACAGATCCTGCATTGTTGCACCTAGTGCGCTACGTAAGTGCACTAGAAGAACTGTGCGATCAGGTCACAATTGATCTTATCGCAGCTCGTGGAGAGCTGGTTCGTCGAGCCCCGGCAAGAGTAGAGGACGAGCCCAACGCCGCCAACCCAGTCGTGCTGTTTGGACAACCGATCGAGCCCCTGAGGTCTACCCCAGCCATCGGCCAAGGTGTTGCGATAACCCCAGAAGTGCTACGTCGCATTTTGGGAACACACTCCAACGGAGTGGTGACCAGCAATTCCCGAGATGGCCATCATCGCTACCCCGAACCTGCAGCCCCTCAACCCACTCCAGTTAATTCCGACGGCGAGACCCGTGGAGAAGCCTCAACATCCACAAGGCACGCCCGCATGGATGTAAACGAGGTAGACTAAGTAACCCGAGTTCTATCGAGTCTCAGTGTACCCTCGCTTTGTAACCGTGTGGCCTTGTAAATAAACGCTACTAGTTGTCATGCCTCTGCTTTAATAGTAACCTTGTCTAAACACCCAATACCAGTGTGAGATTGCTACCCCTGGCGCAGTTACCAAAAGCCTTCCCGACAACCCCCACACTCACACGTCACCTCGGTGAAATATGTGTATCTGTGGCATTGACTTCAACCCGCGGAACAGAGCTGGAAGTCTCGTTACCAGTCACCACGGTAGAAATGACCCATCTCCGGTGCTATAAAGAGGCCGCCGCGTGACCTTGCCAAACACTTCTCATCTTGTGCACCATACTCACAACCATTTCTTGCCATGCCAACACCCAGCATTTACCTGAGAACCCCAGATGCAACCCCGGATAGTTTTGTCAAGATATTGTGGGATTTTACCTGCAGTACCATGGGCGCTACCCAGCCACCCCAGTACGAGCTGTTCAAATCGAGGATCACCCCTTCCACCTCGAAATATTGGGCAGCAGTGCACATCCCTCCCGTGAACTCAAACCAAGACCCAACAGAGGTCTCCTTCGTGGGGAAATCTATGCCAACCCCACAAATGGCCGTGGAAGCTGCGGCTTACGAAGCGCTTGCCCGCCTTCGATTCACGGTGCCCTATGCCAGCGAACGAGGGTATTACTACTTCCCGAGCCGTGGAGCGCCCGGAGGAGTAACATCGTTTCCAGGTATGCGAATCGAGAGAGACCCCGTCCTGGCCAACCTTGTCCAGTATGTCATCGCTCAAGAGAGTTTGACCCAACGCGTGATGGGTTATCTCCAAAGCCTCGCAGATTTAAATCCTCAGATCGCCATCGGCAGATCACTGAGGCCCGACCAGGAGAGACACATGCATCGACTGGTCTATCCACTGTCCCCGATAGAAGAAGAATGTGTCTCAGTGCCAGAAACATTCTCTCGAGACCCCGTCCAGCTACCCTTTGCACTATAAGACGTCGCTGCTACATTTTAATTTGTTGCTACATTTAATTATCCGATGTAACTTGTGCGTGGTAACCGAGTGTGCGCATTGAGTAAATCTTTATTAATGAGTGATCTTGTTGCATTATTGTTTTCTCCCGCAATTAATCCTGGAATAAGTTTTCTTTTCGCTAAACCGCTACTTCTGCATCTTCTCACGACATGGACTATTTTATTACACACAACACAACGACCACAGACTCTCGACCATCATCAACCAAGCACAAACACTGTTTACAAAAAAAGCTTTGCAACAGTGTTACATCTGGCTAACCACCCTCTAACAACAGTTAGCACCCGGCACACCCCACCTACTCCTCGTGATCGCACCACCGCGGAGAGCCAACACCCGAGCAGCAGCATCACCACGCTCGTCGAGGATCATCGCGCACAGGAGCACGGAGAGCCCCAGCAGTGTCGCCAGCCCTCCGCATATCAGGATCGCGAACCAGTCCGGCATCGCCTCCACCATTAGAGCCTCACCCGAGCTCCTGTAAGCAGAAACAGAGGAAGAAGAAGAGGCCGACAGTGGGCCCTGGGTCCACCTGTCAGCGAGAGAAAGCACTGTGCTCTCGGGTATGACCAGCGCATAATTAAGTTTAGAAATTATTCTAAATTTATATCCAGTGTAGAATCTCACGTTTTTGTCTCGAACCATAGATTTTTTCCACGCAGCGCCAGTTTTCTCACCGTGGTTTTTCACCACTTATTGCCCTCTCACTATAGCCACATTTTATTGCATATTTTATTTTCTTGAAAACAGCTTTTAACAAATCTCGAGGACGAGATTTTTCTTAAGGGGGGTAGTGTTGTGACACCCCAAAAATTTGACCTTGTTTTAATGAATTAAAATTTTGTCAGGAATTAAAACTTTGAATTTCTGAGCTCCATTTTGATTTTTTAATCATTTTCTTCCCTGTTGTGATGAGCTTTTCCCAAGGAGAGAACCTTTCAAATATGTTTTTGGGCTTGTTTAAACCTCTCAAGAAAAACTTTTCTTTTATTAGTAGAGCAAATTTACATAATTAATTTGCTTGCTCTTTATTTTCTTGGAAATGGTTTTTTACAGGTTAAATGGCCATATTTGAACTAAAACCTCATTAAGAATTTATTCAAAAATCCCACCAAAATTTGGAGATGTCATGTGATGTTTTTAAATCACCTTTGTACAAAAATAACTTTCATTCATAAAATATTTTGAGCTCTACACCCAATTTTCTTCTCTGGTCCAGTGGGCAATTTTTGCACTACAACCCATTTAAATACTTCTTTCTAGCCTCCACCAAAATTATGGGATGTTAGTAGCAGCATATGTTTCAACTTTATGCAAAAACCCAGTGTTGTTCCTTGAAAGTTTTGAGTGTTTCAACCTCATCTTCATTCTGGTCCAACATGATGGTTTGTTCAGCAACCACATTTTTGCTTGCTCTGTTATCCATGATTCATCTTCCTGCTTATAGCCCTCCCTGTTAAACCCCTAAGTCCAGGAGCATGCAACCATTGGCATATTTTTGATTCATTAAATAATGCCATCCACCTCCTGTCCAGATTTGGAGTTCTGCAAAATTTGCACTAGCAAGTTTGTGCTTTCCACCAACTAACCTCACCACCCTCTTTTGCAATCAAAGAGACACTGATCTGGAGAATTTGACCCCTCCAAGAACTACCTAGATGACCATAGCATTTTATCAAACACCCTGTGGGCATGATCAGTTTTGACATGAGTTTATGTTTGCACTATGATCTTGACCACCTGACCAAGCCACCTTGTCCCTTGAGTTTCCCTCCAGCTCTAACCTAGCCCTGTTGCGTGCCAACCTCACCTGTGACCTGAAGCATGCCACGGCATTGCGTCGAACACCTTCCGTGCGTGCACTGGACGCGCCCAGAGCGCGCGTATTGCACGAACCTGACCGAGCCGACACGCTGGCCCCCCTGGTTTTGGCTCGCTCTGCGGCGCCACGCCACGCGCTACCCTCCTCACAGCATCGCGCCAAGCCGCCCTGGCAACCAACAGCGCCACCGCCAGAGCATTTTGGCGGCACGCCGGCGTCGGCCGACAGCCGCTGCTTCGTCCAGCGCCGCCCAAGCCACCCCGGCTCGCCACCTGGCCCCTGGCATAGCCCGAGCTCATCCGCAGCCTTGTCCACTAGCGCTCGTTGCCGCCACGTCGCCCTGCAGCATAGAGAGGCGGTTCGCCGCCGTTCTTATCCCCACCGCCGCAGCACCGACCTCGTCGAGCTATAAAAGAGGTCCCCGAACTCCACCGAGCACTCAGGCGACCTCAGGCCACCCGTATGGCGCTCCCCTAGCTCGCATTCGACCCAGGGAAGCTTTCTTCCCCGTCTCAGGCAACTCCTGCCGCCGCCACTACCCCGGCCGTTCCGGCGCCACCAAGGCCTCCCCCGCACCGTTCTCTTCACCAGAAAACTCCCCTTCCACCCACGAACCCAACCCCCTGCTCAATTTTGATCGGGAACCACCGTGGCCCAAAAATCACTCCGCTCCCGAAGCCTCCTCCGCCGTGAAGCTCGCCGCCGGCAGCTCCCGCCGCCCCCACCTGCCTGGCGACCACCGGAAGGATCGCCCTGGAGTGGCGGATCCATCCCTTCCCTCGAAGCCCCGCGAGGAGCCGCAAGTCGTCGACGACGATCGCCGGAGCTCCGCCTCCGCTCGGGACAAAGGAAGGAGAGGGAGAAGGAATAGTCAAACCTGACTAGTGGGCCCCTTGGACCCACTGTCAGTGGCACTCGTGCCGTCCACGTGTTTAAGTGGAAGTGTGAACCCCACGGTACGTTTCCCCTACACCGAAGGCGTATCCAGTCCGAATCGTTTTCTTTTATATATTTATTTTAAAAACAGATTTGACTAAACTTTGACCGGCTATAACTTTTTAAATATAACTCCAAATGAATTAATTCTTTTTCCTACATCTCTCAAATTCTGTCTAGTTTATTTTAAGATTTATTTGAAAATTTTCCAAACAACTTTTGTGTACTGTTTTTGAAATATGTGTTATTTGCATGTTTTTGAAAATAGGATTTTGGAAGAGAAGAAAAACTTCCAAAAGTTTTGGAGAGCACCCCCACCTCTCCACACCTTTAAGGCAAGCATTCTGAACCCCGGAATAATATGTTAGTGTGATGATTGACATGTTTATAAATACCACCTCGTTTCAGAGTAGTGTTATTTCATGTGATATGATCATTTGCATGGACGCCTTATTGTGATTTACTTGCTGCTGGAAATGAGCATACCCGTGTGATGGCAATCATCCTCATGTATCTTACATGCATGCCGGAAAGGAATCCGGGAAAGCCTCTGCCTTGGGTAGGCGTGAGCTTGTCGCCGGTCTCCGTCGGGACGGTTATATCCGGTATGGCATGGTAAGGTATGATGGGTGGTGGTTTGTTGGTTGAAGTATTTTTGTTGTGCTAACCATGCAGGGAACCTTTATAAGCCTCCTGAGTCGGCCATAGATCGAGTCTTGCTCCGGTAACCCCCATACTTGTTTCGTGCTGCCACAGGTCCCCACCGTAGGTGGGGTATGGTTCAATAAGTTGTTAACCCTTGTCTTGGCACACACCGTACAGAGAGGCCATGGTGGAAGATACCGGCTGCATCCGATAGGCATGCCACCTGGTCCGGGGGCATGGGTGTATCCGATTGGGACCGAGAGGGGGATACCCCTTAGAGCGCGCGAATAGAAATTTGATCCCATGCTACGTCGAGGTGGTAGCCTCCCCACTTAGAGTTTGCTTGACAGGTGTCGTGGGTGATTCCAGACACCGGTGAGTTGAGCTGGTGTGTGCAAGTCAGGTGTGTTTTCAATTAAAAGACCGTAGACGGAATTAGTCCCGATGGACTAAAGGAATCCGTTACTCGTGGGTAAAGAGTACACCCTCTGCAGAGATCAAACCTATTCGAATAGCCGTGTCCATGGTTAAGGATTACAGTCTGGGATGGGTCAAATGTCGGTCTTAGTGTCGGTCTTCGGAGGAGAAACCACTAAAACTCGAATTTTGATTATGACTTGTGATATATGATGGTTATGATTATTATTATCTTTATGGACTAACCGTTTTGCATGATTCGAAATAAAGAACGGACGGTACCACCTCCTGGATATTCACTATGTTAATTTCTTTTTCATATAAGCCCTTTATGTGGTGTCGCTAAGACGCCCGACTGTGGCATTTCTTTTAAAGCCCTTTATGTGGTGTCGCTAAGACGCCCGACTGTGGCATTTCTTTTAAAGCCCTTTATGTGGTGTCGCTGAGACGCCCGACTGTGGCATTTCTTTTAAAGCCTTTATGTGGTGTCGCTAAGACGCCCGATTGTGGCATTTCTTTTAAAGCCCTTTATGTGGTGTCGCTAAGACGCCCGACTATGGCATTTCCTTTAAAGCCCTTTATGTGGCGTCACTAAGACGCCCGACTGTGGCATTTCTTTTAAAGCCCTTTATGTGGTGTCGCTAAGACGCACGACTGTGACATTTCTTTAAAATCCCTTTATGTGGTGTCGCTAATATGCCCGACTGTGGCATTTCTTTTAAAGCCCTTTTTGTGGTGTCGCCAAGACGCCCGACTGTGGCATACTCTTTTTCATTATCCTTTCGAGACGTCGCTTCAGACATCCGATCGGCACACCTTATTTATATTTGGTCATTGCATAAATTTCCGGTTGCATATGAATAACCTGCTTGCATGCATCAAGATATTTATTTTCATGACTAACTAAGTGAGCATAAGAATATTGCAAAGCATGATTATCGGTGGCTATATTATACCTGTGTTCTTAATGTTTGCGAGTACATTCAAAGTACTCACTGGCTTGTCCCTGGCTATTGTCTTGGCCAGATTACTTGCTTGGAGAGGAGCGTTGCGACGACAGCCCCCGGAACCTAAGCAACGGTGATAGCAGCCTCGCGCAGATAGGAGTTAACCTGGTCAGCTGTTCCCATGGGAAATGGAGTCCCATAGGCCGTGGTGATCCACAAACCACTTCCGCCCTCAACCACCAGAAACCATTTGATGTACTCATAGGCCACAATGGTCTTATACTACATATTTGTACCTTTGCTTGGAATTTCTGTAACAAGTTGGTGCCTCATCAGCTAACAGTAATCCTGGGGCTGGTGAGCACGACGGCCATTTTCTGGAAATTAATGTCTGGAAAACCGGTCGTGTCACGCTGGAAGCTGCCGAACGCACCCGCGAGTACGAGCGGCTGGAGACGAGGGAGCGCCTGGTGACGCAGGCGGAAGATGAAGTCGCCGCACGGGAGGCACGTGTCCTGGAGGAGGTTGGTTGTCGGATGGTGATGGCACGCCAAGGCCTTGAGCGCGAGTTTCCGGGGAAGCTGGAGTTGATCCGGGTCGAGGCTGAGGGAAGAACCGCAGCCCTGAGGGCCCAACGGGATGAGGCGACACGGCAGGCCGACGCTTCCGAGGCCGCCCTTGAGGCAACGCAAAAGGAGTCGGTTGTCCTCCAGGCTAAGGTGCTCCGTCTTCGTCAGCGGGTGGAAGAGGCTGAGGCCGTCGAACGTCAGAACGCTGATGAGATACACCAGCGGCAGGTACTGGAGCACGTGCACAGCCCCATGCTGGCTACGCTCAGGGAGAGGGCTAACGCAGCCTTGGGCAACAACTGCGAGGCGGCTGTCGTCGAGCCGCACACGATCAACTATGCCGGCAACCTGCAGTTCTTCACCGCCATGGTGACGCAGCTGGAGGCGCGGTCGGTCAGGGCCGATAGGTTGGTGGAGGAGAGGAGCCACGCCCTACTAGGGCGCGCCTTCTCTCGTGTCTTCAGCCATTTCCGGAACATGGATCCCCACTTCGACTTCGACGCCGCCATCGCCCTAGTCCCCCAGGCCGTCCGAGGCGACCTGGCGCACTGGGTGGAAGACAACGTGGACGCTCTTGTGAGGGCCTTCACTTCGGATGACAACGACGTGATCGTGGCTGCCGACGAAGGCGGTGTGTTGGACGGCCTTGATGCCGCTGGCGACGACGCAGGTAGAGATGGCGAGTTGCATTGGGGGATTTGTCCGAGTGAGTATGTATCGCTCGTGTCTTTTTATCCTGCACGAGTAGAACTCAGGTGTTTGGCCTGATGGCTGTGAGAGCATTTTGAGGAGGGGAAGCCCCTCATGAAAAACCTGCATACGTCGTACTAGTAGCTATTATATTGCGCGAGCACCCGCGCCTGGCGGCTGGCTGGTTTACCTTTGTTTCGCGCAGGCCCTGAGGCAGCCCGTGGAAGGACGTGGTGTCCTGAGTGTTCTCTAGTTGAAATTGTAGGACGCGCGAGCATCGCTGGCGAGGGGCTTCATAGGCGCTGGCCTTCTTCACATGCTCCGGTCCTTTTTCCCGCATGTGATGGCTTCACAGGCATTTGCCTTCTTCACAGGCTCTGGGCCTTTTCCTAAACGCGATAGCTTCACAGGCGCTCGCCTTCTTCACAGGCTCTCGGCCTTTTCCTAAACGCGATAGCTTCACAGGCGTTCGCCTTCTTCACAGGCTCTGGGACTTTTCCTAAACGCGATAGCTTCACGGGCATTCGCCTTCTTCATAGGCTCTGGGCCTTTTCCTAAACGCGATAGCTTCACAGGCATTCGCCTTCTTCACAGGCTCTGGGCCTTTTCCTAAAGGGACATCCTCCGCAGGTACCGGAAAGTCCTCCCAAGAAGGAGCAATAGCGGCAGTCTGAGCTGCGCACGAGCCTGGCCCGGCCCGATTCGCGAGGGGCTCGCGAGGGGAGGCAGCGGTGGTGAAGCGGTAACCAGAATGCAAGAAATGGCTCGAACGAGACTAAGCTCCCCTTCCCCGAACGCACACTAATCTCAAATTAGAATCCAACTTAAATCCAGCAGGGGAAAGTTACAACCAAAAGAAGAAGGCAATGAAAGCAGATAAAAGGCCGCGTCCGGCACCTAATCTAGTCTTGGACGTCTTCTCACCAGCGCGGAGCTAAGTGCTGTCCACTGGGCGTGGGAGGGAGCCCCAGGGCATGAGGCCGGCACCCCCGAGACTCCGGGGCGTGTACAGCCCCACTCATTATTACGTGAGAGTGTCACGGGGCGGCGAGCTTCACAGGCATTGGGCCTTCTTCACAGGTACCGGCCTTGCTTCATATCGCCAGACGAGGGCCCCGCCTTGCGCCACACTCTAGTGCCACCAACAACGACCGGAAACCAGGACGCCGCCGGTGGGGTAGAGCGGTCGCCAGCGGTTCCCTTGACGACCACGGGTCCTCCGCCAGGGGCAGGCCCTTGGGCGCCTCCCCAGCGGAGGGCCTACCTCCTGAAAGCGCCTTGCTCCGAACGCCGCGGTGGTGATGTGGGGTCCCTGCCCTCTCCTGCAGCCCCCTGCGCCCTCCTCCCGAGGGGTAGGAGATTGTGGGAGCGGGGCAGATGCTCGCTGCGGCGACCTGCACCTCCTGCGATCCACGATTAGCGTACGCCTGCTCCTGAGGAATTAGTGGTACCCGATAATTGTCGCCTCCAGCGTGGCTGGCGGAGCCGTCCCGGGGCTCCTGGAAGAGCTCAGCTTCTGGTGTCTCATCTCCCCAGCTTAGGCTGAGAAGCGAGCCTTGTTCGCCCTCGTGAGCGTGCCCTTGGTCCATCATGTGGGGCAAGTATTCTTCTGGCGCCGCTACCCCGAAGGCTGTGCTGTAGTGCTTCATGTGCCATGAGGCGCTGCTTGACGTGCCCACCGCGGGGTGGTAGCGCGGCTGCCCGCCGGCGCCGTGGGCTGCGCCGAGCCCCTCTCCCTCACGTGCCGGGGGCGGGGGTAGCGCCACCGCCGGTCCGGCGCCGACGGATTCGCTGGTGTTGGGGTAGCCCTGAGGCCCGCGGGAGCGCGCGGGGCCCCCGCGCGTGCCACCCTGGGCTTGAGACGGAAGCTGGATGCAAAAGGGGTGAGCCCCCGAAGCGGCAAAGACCAGGAGTTCGGCGACCCGCTCCAGCAGCACGTCGCGGCCGCCTTCCAGCAGCCTACACTGCAGCAGCTCTCGGGCCACCGTGAGCGCGACCCTCGAGTTCGCTTGCTCCCGGCGGGTGTACGGTGTCGTGGTCGCGGCGTGATTGGAGGCCCTTGCCGCCGAGCGCGCTTGTCGCGGCGTGAGGGTTGTTGAAGCCTGTCCGCGCCGCCCGCGGCCCGCAGCGCCCTGCGGACCGCGAGCTGCCTGGGGCGCGGGGTCGCCCGAGGCGGGCGGCTCCGCGCGGGCGGGCCACGCCACCCATGGATCTTGTGTTGATGAAGATGGGCCGTGCTGGTGATCAGGAAGGGGAGCGGCTCTGTACAAGGGTCTTGAGG
Organism: Aegilops umbellulata; assembly: GCA_032464435.1. Classification (NCBI taxonomy): domain Eukaryota; kingdom Viridiplantae; phylum Streptophyta; class Magnoliopsida; order Poales; family Poaceae; genus Aegilops; species Aegilops umbellulata. Next base: position 160,363,595 of record CP136056.1, on the reverse strand, counting down.
CCGCTCCCCTTCCTGTTGCTCAACTTCGATACCCAGTTCATAGAGGTGGAGGAACTCCGCAGGGTCAGCCATGCCGTCGTAACGAGGAGGCAGGTCTGGCTTGAACTTGCCGGGCCATACGACGCTGCGCAGCTCGGCGGTGAAGGCATGGCAGCCTGCTGTGGCCACGGGAGGCCTTCGGTGATGGAGAGCTTGGTCTTGCGGGTCCCCATGTGCTGCAGCTCGGAGCAGCGCGGGGTCTTGACGTGCGGGAGCAGGGAGCGCCCGGGCAGCTTCTCATGGGCGAGGGACTTCTTGGCAGCTCTGCTCTTGCCGCGCTGGCACCTGACGGAGCGGGTCCCGCCTAGGGGCCACGCGCCTTGAAGCCAGGGCGCCTTCTTGAGGAGGAGGTGGCTGGGGCGCCCCCGGAGCTTCGTGCCCCGCGCGGGGCAGGGTGCGGTGCAGCGGAAAGGACGGCGCGGGATAGCCCCCTGTGGCGCGTACGAGCTCGGCGACGTGGTCGAGCCATTCTTTGTAGACGTCGTCGACGGGACGGTAGCGCAGGAGCTCGTTTGTCGCGATGAGCGCAGCTCGAGCCTCCATGGGTGCGCGGAGCACGCGGGACGAAGAACCGGCAGGGGTGAGCGAGGGAGTAGCGGTGCGGCCGTCTTGCCGCACGGATGGATGCTGAGACGATGCTTGCTGCTCGTTCCCCGCCGGGCCAGTGGCGGCGTTGACGGCAGGTGACGGGGAACGGCGAGGACGCCCGCCGACAGGAGCCGTCTGGGCGACGCGGGAAGCAAGAGCGGCTCGGTGCTCGGCGCGGGCCCGACGAGCGTCAGACATGGGCGCGATGGTCGGAGGAGAACGGGGCGGTGGAAGACGAATTCCGGCGCACCCCTACCTGGCGCGCCAAATGTCAGATTTCGGGTTCCGGCAGACCCTTGAGGTTCGAACACTGGGGTGCGCGCGGAGATTTCACCTTCTACCTACGAGTACCCCACCGCCTCGCTAAGATCTAAGCTATGGAAAGAACAACACAAGAGACACAGGGTTTATACTGGTTCGGGCCACCAATACCCTACTCCAGTTTTTGGTGTGGTGGATTGCCTCTTGGGCTGATGATGATGAGCAATACAAGGAAGAACAGCCCCGCGAGGGTCTGTTCTTGGCTGGGGCGATGAACTGCTAGGAGGAGTTCAGTCACCCTTCTCTCTCTCTCTCTCTCTCTCTCTCCGATTGCTTTCTCCTCTAGTTCTAATTCTGATTCTCTGTCCTCCTACCCTGGGGGTGGCTAGTCCTATTTATAGGCAAAGGCCCAGGGCCTCTCCCCAAATATTGAGCGGGAAGGGCGCCAACAATTGGCCATTTTGAAGGGGAACATCTGGTACACTTATCCTGACTAAAGTTGGTCCTCGCCTGCCAAAGGCTCTGGTGGTGACGCTGGCTTCGGCTCCACAATGACTTCTTCCCTGCCGTTGGGCTGGTCTTGGTCTCGTTGCACCGAAACGGGTGCCTTTGCTTGATGCTCTTGCCTGCGCTTGCTCCCTTTGCACCAAAGAGGAAAGAAGGACACTGCGCGGGCTGGCGCCCGCCTGGCGCCCTTGGTCGTCATGGCTTGTGTCACGGGCACCTCGTGAGGTACCCCGCCTTGATCTCTCCGCCTCCTCGCGAGCCAGCCTGATGAGGCCGCGCCTGAGGAAGCTCCGTGTCGTCCGCCCCGCGAGGGTCTTGGGTTTGTGTTGATGAAGATGGGCCGTGCTAGGTCCCCCTTTGAGCCACACCGCAGGCCGCAGGCAGGCAAGTCTGGGGACCCCCGTTCCCAGAACGCCGACAATACCCGACATGGAGGGGACGCAAGAGACTATCTTCAGATGTCTAGTGATTAGTCCCTGCATCACTGAGTTTGAGAGAGTTGATGGATCAACAAAAGGAGCTCTGAGGTGAAGTGAGGCATCGATGCAAGTTTTTTGCAGAAAACTTGGCTGCACACTGGTGATCAATAGGGAACTGATATGGGTCAATGGTGTTGTCTGGGGTGATTAGCTTAGGAACGACTATGATCCTGGAGGTTTTGAGGTGATTTGGACCACAAAATAACCTACTTTCCTTGCAACTGCCATTTGGGTCCAGAAACTTTATCAGGGAGGTGCACTCACATGGAGTATCAACTTGAGCTCAAATTGGGTAGATCATGATTATTTGGACAGGTGATGATGTTGTAAAACTTTCATACCAATTGGACAAGCCAAAATGGTACTTGCTTCACAAACATCCCCTTTGTCCAGAAACTTGGGAAAATTTTAGAGAAATATTGGCTTGATGCATTTATCCCAAAATTGGTGGAGAGAGCTTTTATGGTCATTCGAATGCTCTCGTAAAATTTCAGCCAAAATGAACCAATATAAATTATACTTACTTCACAACCTGAAAATATTGACAGAAGCAAAAGATTTGGTCTTGTGCTCACATATATGATTGGATGGATCTGAAAATTATAGGAGTATGATGATATGAGCACAACAAGGAGTGTACAAAATTTCAACTCATTTGGATACTCCTAGCTAGTACTTCCTTCACAATGCCTTCTGTTTGACAGAAACTTTGAAAAAATGTTGAGGGAGATTGGCTAGGCAAATAAAGTTGAATTTTTGCATGAGACAATAATTTGGATTATATATCATGCCCAAAAAGTTTAGAAGCCATCAAGAAAGGATAGGTGGCACTTCCTTCATAGAAAGTCACACTCGACAGAAATGAAGAATATTTTCTGGGGAATTATTCTTGGGCTAGTACATGAATGTTCGGGCATATTTGAACAACATATGACCCAAAGAAATTACGATAATTATTTGGGAATTTCTCAATATACAGATATATAGGTTGCTTCACAACCTAGGGCAGTTGAGGTTATTCCTTTAATAAAAAAGGAATATTCCCTAGAAAAGAATTTTAGGGTTGGGCTAGAATGGAAATGACATTATCTTGGGAAAGTTTTGAGACTCATGAGTCATTTGAGAGAATGTGATGCCCGGATAATTAAGCTACAGTAATTCCCTGCTAATGAGGCCACATCACCACGATTACTGTTGCTAATCTCATGATGATTCAAATCTTGTTCAAAGTCAAATTCAAAATCAAGTCAAGCAAATAAAGTTTTCAAAAGTTAAAACTAAAATGTTCAAGATGGGTCAAATAAATCATGAGTAATTAGGGTGGAGAAACCACATTTTGATAAAATAGTTAGATGCTCAAAAATAAACAAAACAATAACAAAAACAAATAAATAAATGCCTTTTTCAATTAATAAAATATTAACTAAGTTATTTAATTTTCCAAAACTATTGGGGCAGTGGCATGTTTATTAAAACTAAATTAGGTACAACTTTGGTATTTTACAAAACTATAATAAAATATAAAAAACTAAAAGAAAACAGAAACAAAATAAAAGGAAAATAGAAACCAAAGAAAAGAAAAGAACCCCCCCCCAACTGGGCCAGCCGGCCCAGCTGCTCACCAGCCTAATGGCCCAGGCCGGCCCACCCCACTCTCCCTTATCCCCTGGACCCAGAAACCCTAACCCACTCCCAACACACTCACCCCTCCACTCCCCCCGATCCCCTTCTGGATCGGGGCACGACCGCGTCGACCACGCCCCACGGCGCCCCAACACCGGCGCCACCGCAACGGCGCCGCCCGGTCACCACCGCCTACCGCCATCGGCCCCCGATCAGGATCGGAGCTCAACACCGCCCGCGCCACTGCCGACGTCATCGTTGCCGCCGTGGATCCCGCCCCCGCCGCACAACGCCGTCGGCGAGGCCACCTCACCGGAGCTGCCTCCCCGTCTCCGCCTTCCTCGCCGGTCATCCCCGCCCACCTCCTCGACCCCCGCTGCCCGAACCCCTGCACCACCTCTAGGAGCCGCCGCCTCCCCTCCTCACTCCCTCTCTCCCGACGTTGAGCCCCCGCTCACCGCGCACATGCCCCGCTCGTGGTCGCGGTCAGCGCGTCCACGGATGCACTCCGTGCGTGCCCCACGCATCGTGCCCCCTTGCCCGGCGCTTGCCCTGTAGCCCCGCCATGCCTCCCTGCTCCGCCGCTCGCCGCACTGGCTCCGCCACGCTGCTGCTGTCCTGCCGTGCGCGCGCGCACGACGCCGCCCCCACCGCGGCTGCGCTCTGCCTCGCCGGCGCCGCGCCGCTGGCCATGCCCGAGGCTAACTCCCAGGTTCCCCAATCGGGCGCCCAGCGCCCGTCTCCGCCCGTAGCGCACGCCTGTTAATCCCCTCTGGGCCATTGACATGGGGGCCCCACGCCCCCAGAACGTTTTATAAAAAAAGAATAAAAATAATAATAAATAAAATTATATATTAATTAACTAAATTAATTGTGTTTAATTAACCTAATAACTAATTAAACTAATTAACTACTGTTAATTAACTTAACTAATTTGTTAACTAAACTAATTACCTGGTTAATTAGTTAACAGACAATGACATGCGGGACCCACCATTAGATTGACCCAGCCAACACCTCTGTTGACTGCTGATGTCATACTGACATCAGCAAGCACTATTCTGGATAATGTTGAATTAAAATAATTAATAATAAACTAGAAAACGATTTAAAACTTTAAATATTAATATAAAATGAACCATAGCTCGGATGGAAAAACTTTGTACATGAAAGTTGCTCAGAACAACGAGACGAATCCGTATACGCAGCCCATTTGTCTGCCACCCATCCCTAGCTTAGCGAACTTGCAACAATCCACCTCCGTTTCATCTGCCCGAAAACGTGAAACACCGGGAATACATTCCCGGATGTTTCCCCCCTTCGCCGGTATCACCTCCTACCGCGTTAGGGCATACCTAGCACCGCGTATTGCCTCGTTATGTTTTGTGATGCTTTGTTTGCTCCGTATTTACTGTTTCTTCCCCCCTCTTCTTCTCCGGTAGACCCCGAGACCGGCGCTGATGCCACCGAGTATGACTACGTCATCGATGACCCTTCTTGTGCAACAGAGCTTCCAGGCAAGCCCCCCCCCCCTGATCACCAGATATTGCCTATTCCTTCTCTATACTGCTTGCATTAGAGTAGTGTAGCATGTTAGTGCTTTTGGTTAATCCTATTTTGCTGCATAGCCTGTCATTGTTGCTACAAGTGCTGAGGCCTTTACTTGCAACCCTAAATGCTTAGTATAGGATGCTAGTATTCCATCAGTGGCCCTACACTCTTGTCCGTCCGCCATGCTATACTACCGGGCCGTGATCACTTCGGGAGGTGATCACGAGCATATGCTAGATACTTTATACTGTTATTACTTATGATACCGTTCGGAGATGGGGGCTGAAGGGGCAGGTGGCTCCATCCCGGTAGACGTGGGCCTGGGTTTCCGACAGCCCCCGACTGTTACTTTGTGGCGGACCGACAGGGCAGGTTGAGACCGCCTAGGAGAGAGGTGGGCCTGGCCCTGGTCGGCATTCGTAGATACTTAACACGCTTAACAAGATCTTGGTATTTGATCTGAGTCTGGCTACTGGCCTGTACGCACTAACCAACTACGCGGGAACAGTTATGGGCACTCGACGTCGTGGTATCAGCCGAAGCACTTCGTGACGTCAGCGACTGAGCGGCACGCGCCGGATTGGACTGGAACGCCTGCTAGGCTTGGTCTGCTTCCGGCCGCGTACACAACATGCAGGTGTGCAATGGGCGATGGGCCCAGACCCTGCGCGCATAGGATTTAGACCGGCGTGCTGACCTCTCTGTTGTGCCTAGGTGGTGCTGCGACATGTTGATCTTCCGTGGCCGGGCATGACCTCGAAAAGTGTGTCCGGCCAAATGGGATCGAGCATGTTGGGTTATGTGGTGCACCCCTATAGGGAAGTTAATCTATTCGAATAGTCGTGATCTTCGGTAACAGGACGACTTGGAGTTGTACCTTGACCTTATGACAACTAGAACCGGATACTTAATCAAACACACCCTTCCAAGTGCCAGATACAACCCGGTGATCGCTCTCTAGCAGGGCGACGAGGAGGGGATCGCCGGGTAGGCTTATGCTATGTGATGCTACTTGGAGGACTTCAGTCTACTCTCTTCTACATGCTGCAAGATGGAGGCTGCCAGAAGCGTAGTCTTCGACAGGATTAGTTATCCCCCTCTTATTCTGGAATTTTGTAGTTCAGTCCACCGATATGGCCCTTTACACATATACCCATGCATATGTAGTGTAGCTCCTTGCCTGCGAGTACTTTGGATGAGTACTCACGGTTGCTTTTCTCCCTCTTTTCCCCCTTTCCCTTCTACTTGGTTGTCGCAACCAGATGCTGGAGCCCAGGAGCCAGACGCCACCATCAACGACGACTCCTACTACACCGGAGGTGCCTACTACTACGTGCAGCCCGCTGACGACGACCAGGAGTAGTGAGGAGGATCCCAGGCAGGAGGCCTGTGCCTCTTTCGATCTGTATCCCAGTTTGTGCTAGCCTTCTTAAGGCAAACTTGATTAACTTATGTCTCTACTCAAATATTGTTGCTTCCGCTGACTCGTCTATGATCGAGCACTTGTATTCTAGCCCTTGAGGCCCCTGGCTTGTATTATGATGCTTGTATGACTTATTTATGTTTTAGAGTTGTGTTGTGATATCTTCCTGCGAGTACCTGATCTTGATCGTACACATTTGCATGCATGATTAGTGTACGATTGAATCGGGGGCGTCACAGAGAAGAAATGATGATGATCTCCCAGGTTGAAAGGCCACAGATCCACTCCAAAAAGAAAAACAGAGCAAAAGCCAAATAAATCAAAGGAAAAAGAAAAGGGTCAAAAACCAGGCTGTTACAGGTGATATGATGGATGATTTGTTGGATGATCGAATAATTCAGCCCGAGGAACATGGAGTGGTTGCGAGGCTGTAAACCCGCCCCCAATTGAATATGCCTGGCTCAACGAAGCTAGGATCTTTCTCGGACATGAAGGAGCCATAGCCATCACGGTCCCGAACGCCCATGGCATTGTACTACTTATGGTTTGATGAAATGGTTTGGTCAATTTGGTACGTGCGAATGTGCATCAAATGACCATCGTCAGTTGAATGAGTGAAGAACCACCACCCGTTGACTTGTATATTTCTAGCTCCTGGAAATATGAAGGGCAGCGCATTTGCGTCTGTTGCAACAAATCAAATTCTAGACCAAAACAACAAAAACATTAAATCATGTTTAGAGTATGTGTGGAATTAAGATTATTATAACAGTGACACAAATCATAGCCAGATAATTGCAATGTCGCGGCCATAATCATACCCCAAGTTAAAAGAAGTAAGCCAATGGCTTTCATATTCTAGCAATATGTCATGGTTCAAACATCATGTAAAAATGAGAGGAAAATAGCTCTGTCAGGGCCTACTCATATTCTACCATAGTAGTTACTACTGTTCTCATATCAACTCTAACAATAACTTGTGTGGTTATAAAAATCTTGGAAATGAGAGTAACATATAGCAATCATGAGGTTATACTCATAATATCTATTCCAACAATCATTAGATGCCAATTATTCTCATATCAACTCTAACAATAACATGTGTGGTCATAAAAATCTAGGAAATGAGAGGAACTTGTAGCAATGATGTGGTTATAGACATACTATCTATTCTAAATTTCTAACAACCAACAGGCAGTTGTATTCAAAAGGTAAAGATGAGATGAGATAGAACAAGTACACGACGATAAATTGCACCAGTATATGCAGCTAATCTGTGTGTCGGCCGCGTAAACGATGCCATCATGCACTATAGCATCAGACAGAAATGGAGGGTCAACAGGATTGATGATGAGCTATAACCATGTATGGCGACCGGATTCCAGATAAACTAGCTAGTCCCATGTCGAACAAGGCAATGAGCTTGTAATCCATGTAGTCTTCAGATGGTGTGGGCATGCACTTCGTAGATTACAACCTTCACCAAATGGAGGTCGTGCCAAAATCTCGACGCATCTCGTGCATAGTAGGCAGGAGTGTCCGAGGAGCTGCGAGGCTCGATGCCGACGGTATCCAACAATGGAAGGGTGATCTCTCGCTGGTGTAGATATCCACAAGACGCCACGGACTACCGGATTGGTGGACGAGGATGATCTAGTTTGCCTTCATGCCCACCAAGTAGTGGTCGCACATGAAGGTCAAGTGGGCAGGTAGTGGCAGCACGTCGAGGGGCACGACGACAACCTCAGTAGGATCGTCAAGTCTGTGTATAGGCCACCTGTCGTGGATTTGTCACGGCAGATGTCCTGGCAAAAGGACTTAGTCGTGGAGCCATCGCAACGGGTTAGTTTGAAGGGGTTAGAGCGGACGCAAGGACACAGAGTTTATACTAGTTCGGCCCCTTCAATGAAGGTAAAAGCCTACGTCTAGTTGTGATGGGATTGATGGGTTTCGAGGGCTAGGGAGCGATAAGCTTCGCCTAAACCTCGAGTCGTTGTTCTCTGTCCCCCAAACCGCCGTCGGGTCGTCCCCTTATATACACGGGTGACGCCCGTCGGTCTGCAAAGTCCCGACCTCCGGCTTATAAACGTGCCCGGGTCGGTCTCTCTATTCCTAACTTACAATGCAAGTTTACCTCAGGCCGGTTTACGCCGTAAACCTCTAAACCGATTATAGGCCTTGGGCCCTTCTATTTCTCCTTGGGCTTTAACATCTCGGGTCTATTGACGGAGCTAACCCGGGCCCTGTAGGCCGGTTTACCCCAAATAGCAATATCCCCAACATTAGGCCCCAGATTGATTTGAACAACTTCATGTCAATCCTTAATAAGAATTTCTGTCTTCAAATGCCCTCCAGTAACTATTGAACCGCCGTTTCTTCGTCTCCTTTTGCTGCGGTAAACCGATATGACGTCAGTGCAAAGTTACCGTCTCCTTTTGCTAATCCGCAATAATCAGGGCGACGGCTGGGCTCCCGAAATCTCCGGCCCCTGGATTCGCGCGCCTGACACGCGCGCCGCGCCTTATAAATAGGACTTGAAGGCCATCTTCCTTTCCTCCCTTTCGTCCCCTTCTTCTTCTTCCTCGCGACCCAGACCTCGGAGCTCCGCCGCCGCCGTCAGCTACTGCATCAACTCCGGCCGCTGCATCCACCTGATCGGACCAGAGCACCGCGGCGACTTTCCACATCCGTTTGGATCCCGGTAAGGCCCCTGTTCTTCTTGCTTTAGATCTGTTCTAGGGTTCGTCATCCTGCTACTGTTTCTTGTTCATCCTCATAGCAGCTTTTGCGAACAGATGATGATACCTGTATCGTGATTTGTAGTCCCTCTCAGTGTTCGCCATAAATCTGCACTCATCTCCTTAGATCTTACTCATTTCCCTGCTTGTCGAACTTATGTTGTTCCGCTGTGAGCCAAACCTCATATTTTTACTTCTTTTCCACCTTAGCTGTAGATCCATTGCTTTGAAAGAATCCGTACGGGATCTGTTTCTGCTTTCATATTCACAACTGTTAGATCTGGTCGGTTTAACTTCTAGCAAAGCGAACAAACCAATCCACACATCCATTAGTCCCCTTGATGAACCGCTGGATGATATCATTGTAGATAACCTTACTCTATATAAGAGCATCTTCGGTTTACATTCACACTTGTTCTCAAACCGGAACACCTTTGTCTTGTAGATTTCCTCATGGCAAAACAGGTGTACGAATGCAACTGGGTTCCCTCTCGCATCACTGAGACCCAGCTAAACAACTTAGTTCTGACTGGCGCTTTGAGTAGCAAAAATGCCATCCATTGGAGGGTTCCAGGAAACGAATGTCCTCCTACCCCACAGGAGGGAGAAGTGGTGGTGTTTGCGGATCACCTGGCCCGGGGTTTTAATCCACCCGGTTCAAAATTTTATCGGGACGTCCTGGCTAACTTTAGGTTGCGCCCACAAGATGTTGGTCCAAACTCAGTCACGAATATCTGCCATTTTCAAGTGCTTTGCGAGGTGTACTTCCAGGAGGAACCTACTGTAGAGCTGTTCCGGGACTGTTTTCATTTGAACCGACGTACTGAATTCACCGACGGCCCAAATATGGAACTGGGTGGTATGACGATTCAAAAGAGGAAAGAGGTGACCTATCCTCACGCCAAGTTGCACAGTCATCCGCAAGAATGGAATTACACTTGGTTCTATTGCAAGGATACTTCCCCTGCTGAAGAAAATCCACTGCCCGGCTTCCGTCCAGAGAGACTTAGCAATACACACCCCTTCCCCCAAAGGCTAACCGCCAAAGAGAGGAGTAAGTATGCCCCTCAGCTGTCCAAGCTCAGAGCCTTCATGGCTAACGGTTTAACGGGGGTAGATCTTGCCCGTTGCTGGATTTCATGGAGCATCCTGCCCCTTAGCATCCGCTCCGGTTTAATGTGCCAATATACGGGCCGGGTTGATGATCCTTTGAGGCACTGCAACATTCAGCTGACGGAGGACGAAGTCACTGAAGCTGTGAAAAAGATGCTGAATGAACCGGAATATGTTTGCGCCCGAACCGGCCTGCTTCCATTTTGCGCCGCAAACAAACCACCTGCTGTAAGTATCTCCCCTCTGTTTGTTATAGAATTTATGATCTCCTTATACACATATTGCTAACTCCAGTCCTTTCTGAGACAGGGAGATGATCCGTTTTGGAGCAAGAAGTTTCAAGAGCCGACCGAAAAGGTAACCCGACCAAAAACGAGGGTGAAGAAGCCCGCTCAGAAGAAAAGGAACACCGCTTCCTCTACCCCGGATTTAGAGGAGGATGATGTGGGTAATCCGGACCTGGGGGTAGACCTCGATTCAGTTGGCTTACTTTTTATACGTCTTATTGATGATGATATTTGTCAGGACGACGCTGAAGCAAGCAATGCTGAAGGCCCAGAGGTAACTATTCTTTCTTCTGATGCCGTTCCTTTGCCTTTGAAAAAACCTCGCCAAGCAAACCGGAAAATTAAATTTTCTCATCCTCTTGCTTACTTGGATCCCAAATTTCTTGTGAAGACCCAGCAACATGAAGCTCGATGCACCACCCGGCATAGCGGCCAGGTAGTTACCTCCGCCGGTTTACCGAACAGCCCGGTTCGGAAACGCCGCCCAGAGGTCTCCGATTTATGCGCTAGCTTTCCTCCTAAAGCAGGTTTAACTCGTCAGCCTCTTAATCCATCTGACTCCGATTATCAGGTCACTTCCCATTCATCTTCTGGTGAATCTTCAGCCACTCAACTGCCACCGCTGAAGACAGTTATTGGGTAAGTTGGACCGATCACAATATATCTCTGTATGGGTCTCTTAATCCATCTTATACCGTTTTTTCAATCTTTGGGTTTTTTCCAGGGCTAAACCTAGACCGAGCAAGAAGGCTCGGCTGGATAACCCGGCTGAAGGAACTACCGCTCCTGAACCGGAGAAAACTCCTGGTGCTGACGCTCTGGGTCGTGAAGATGTTCAGAATTATCTATCTCCTCAAGATGACACCTGTGCTGAAGAAAGGCCTACCAAACCTGTCAGCCGTACTAATCCGCCTGCCAGTCCTGCTCGGGTTGAGGAATCCATCCCCCCTTCTGGAACTGTTGATAAACCGACAGGGCCACTGCAGAGCAGCGACTCCAAGGATGATGATGTTGTGATTACCGGCATTGGCCGCTCTGAACCGGGGAACACTGCTACTTTGGCCAAGCATACTGCCAAGGATGAAATCTCGGCCATAAAGGGCAAATGGGATGTTGACTCCTCAACGTACGCCGCTTTAAGCGCCCAAGATCTTTATTCTGGGTACCTGAACCGACTGTACACCAGTCGCGATTATGAAGCTGGTATGATCCGGATGATGAAAGAAAAACTTGAGGTAACTCTCTTGTGCTTCCTTCTGTTACAACCTAGCTTCTCAATTTGATCCGAATCCGAGATGGTAACCCGAATCATGCTGCCTTGACCACTAAGGTCCGGTTTAAAAAACCCAGGGCTTCATCATAAGCCTTTAACCAGAAACATCATTAAATAACCATTAGCCCCCAAGTGCCAAGTTTTAATACTTGTATTAATCCTGGGACTTTTTGTAGTGGAAAACATGTGTTAAAATCAAGTATGCATTAGCCCCGAAGTATCGAGCACATAACTTGCTTGTGTGGTTGATACTTCCAAACCGTGCACTATTTTATGAACACTGCTGATGACCTGCTGCAGGGGGATTTGAAGACCAAAGAGAAACAAGTCTCGGACCTTCAGGAAACTTTAAAAACCCAGCAGGCTGAAACTGAAAAAGCGAAGGAGGAATTGACCAATGCCTTAACCGTTATGGAACAGCTGAAAGAAGACCGCAAAAAGGAGCAAGCTGTTTGGGCTACTGAAAAAGCTCTTTTGACGAAGAGGGCCGAAAATGCTGAAGCTGCTCTCAAACCGGTGGTCGATGAATTATCCACCGTGAAGAGACAAATACACTCCATGACCTCTGCCGTCTTTGGTAAATTTTTTCGATGCCCTTCTTCCAATTTGTACCTTGTCTGCTATATCCTATGTCCGGTTTGTAATCCATCTTGAAACACTGCAGGCTCACGTATTGGACACTTGGGTTCTGATGTGCGGATGAAACTCAAAGCTGCTTATACTCTGATTGAACAGTTGTACTCCGGAGCACAGAGAGCTATCACCACTGCATCGCACAACCACCCTGCACCGTCTCTGATTCAAGACACGTTAAAGAGGCTATCCATGCTTCCAGCCCGGATTGAAGAGTTGAAAAGATCAGCTGCTCGAACTGGAGCCATCACTGCCTTGATCCGGGCCAAAGCGTGGGTGCCAGATTTCGACCCTGTCGAAGCGGCTCAAGGATACCCCAGCTTGAAAGAAGATGGTTCAGACTTTGGTGAAGATGATTTGAGGGCGATAAACCGGGCGGTGCGCCCCCTAGCTTGTCAATTGGCTGAAGAAGCAGATCTGACCCATTACCAAGCCCAATATGATAACCAGAACAGGCGAGTAGCTGCCCCGGTCCCTGAAGCGGAAAACCTTATTCCTCCAATCCGTAAGCATACCTACGCCCCTGACATTGAACCGTCTTTGCTGATTCACGAAGAAGCTGTCTTTCAAGCGCTAATGGGAATCGACTGGACCACTGCTGATTTCCAGCCAATGGGTAGCCAAGAGGATGCGGCGCAAGATGATCCACAGCCTTCGAACCGAGGCGGCGAACAGGCGTAATCAACGCTCCGGTTCACCTTAATTGGTGACGTTTAATCCGTCAACGAACAATATATTCAGGCACTACGCTGCCTTGTAATAAAATAGTTTAATACCTCTGCATTTGAATGTGCCTTCGCGCACGGGTACTGATGCTCTTTCCAATGACGTTTTCCAACTTTATGTTTCCTGTCTTTACTGAGTACACAAGATCTTTCGACCATATGAACCGTGCTGCGCCTTTGCCAAACCGGGCGACTTGCCTCCGGTTAAAAAACGGACCAGGCTGTGTCAGCTGAATCGGTTTAAAAGCACTTGACGTTCCGAAGAACAAAAAATACCACAATAAAGGCAAAAAACAAAAACCAAATACGAGAGGCCAACGCGATAGTAAAACGCATGCAAATAGTGGTTGCTATGAACCGTTCAAAAGGCGTGACCATCGTCAAGACAAAATAAACCAAGCCCCCAAGAGGTGTAGCTACAGTTTAGGTCGACTAGGTTCCTAACTGAATCGTGGCAAATATGCCGGTCAAATGGCATTGCATTGGTTCGGATTCGACCAAGCCCCCAAGTGACTCAGTGGCCAAAGGCCGATCAAGTGGCATTGCGTTGGTTCGAACACGACCAAGCCCCCAAATGATTCATTGGCTAAAAAGCCGACCAGAAGGCATTACCATCATCAAGACATGACCGAGCCCCCATAAGGCGTAATCTACGGTTCAAGTCGATTAGGTCCCCAACTGATTCAGTGGCAAATGTGCCAGCCAGAAGGCATTACCGTCGTCAAGACATGACCAAGCCCCCCGGAGGTGTAGCTACGGTTCAGGCCGACTAGGTCCCCAACTGACTTTACAGGGATAGCTATGTTCTCTTTGGTTCGAATACGACCTATGTTTGAACAGGAAGCCCCATGTTTGAATAGCTATGTTCTCTTTGGTTCGAATACGACCTATGTTTGAACAGGAAGCCCCATGTTTGAATAGCTATGTTCTCTTTGGTTCGAATACGACCTATGTTTGAACAGGAAGCCTCATGCTTGAACCGGGATATTGAACCGGATATTAAGAGCTTCACAGCTTTGTAGGAGACATCTTCCCTTGAACCGGCTTTTAAACCGGAATCTATAATTTGAACTTCTGTGAAGCGACCTCCAGGGGTAAACACACATGATGTGAAGAACAGCAGAGACCCCGCTTTACTCGAGGCTCCGGTTTATTGTATTAATCATAATATATACATGGTCATGATATGTTCATAAACAGAGCCCAAGGCTCACGTATAATAAGGTCGAAGATGAGCTATGTTCCACGGCCTGCTGGTCTCCTCCTCTGACGTGCGTGAATCCTTGCGCTCTCGAATATCAATCAGGTAATATGACCCATTATTCAGATTCTTGCTGACCACAAAAGGTCCCTCCCAAGGCGGGGATAATTTATGCTGATCAGACTGATCCTGGATGAGCCGAAGCACCAAATCCCCCTCCTAAAAGGTTCTGGTCCTAACCCGACGGCTGTGGTAACGGCGAAGATCTTGCTGGTAAATCGCTGAACGGGCGGCTGCCAAGTCACGCTCCTCATCCAACAAGTCAAGAGCGTTCTGCCGTGCCTGCTCGTTGTCCGCTTCAACATATGCTGCCACACGAGGTGAGTCATGTCGTATATCACTTGGGAGAACCGCCTCTGCTCCATAGACCATAAAAAACGGCGTAAACCCCGTGGATCTGTTAGGCGTGGTGTTGATGCTCCATAATACAGACGGTAGCTCCTCCACCCAACAACCCGGCGTCCTTTGCAAAGGGACCAGAAGCCGGGGTTTGATACCTCTCAAGATCTCTTGATTCGCTCGTTCTGCCTGACCATTAGATTGTGGGTGCGCTACCGAAGAAACATCAAGCCGTATATGCTCCCGTGCACAGAACTCTTTCATGGCCCCCTTGGATAGATTGGTACCATTATCTGTGATGATGCTGTGTGGAAAGCCAAACCGGAAGATCACCTTCTTTATAAACCGAACCGCCGTGGCAGCATCACATTTACTGACAGGTTCTGCCTCCACCCACTTTGTAAATTTGTCAACCGCCACCAGTAGGTGGGTCTTCTTATCTTTGGAACGCTTAAAAGGCCCAACCATATCGATCCCCCAAGTCGCAAACGGCCAAGTGATTGGAATCATCCTCAATTCTTGAGCCGGTATGTGTGCTCGTCTGGAAAATTTCTGGCACCCATCACATAACCTGACCAGGTCTTCTGCATCAGCATGAGCAGTTAACCAGTAGAAACCGTGGCGGAACGCTTTAGCCACCAATGATTTTGAACCGACGTGGTGGCCGCAATCCCCTTAATGTATTTCTCGTAATATCTCGCACCCCTCCTCAGGGGATACGCACCGTTGCAGCGCTCCTGACACGCTGCGATGATGTAGCTCTCCTTTGAAAATGGTCATAGACTTGGACCGCCGTACTATCTGTCGAGCCAAGCTTTCGTCTTCTGGCAACTCACCCCGGTTCATATATGCCAGATAAGGGAGCGTCCAATCCGGGGTGACGTGAAGAGCCGCCACTAATTGAGCCTCCGGATCAGGAACAGCCAACTCCAGCTCACCGGGTAGCTGTACCGATGGGTGATACAATACATCCAAGAAAACATTGGGTGGGACCGGTTTACGCTGAGAGCCCAAGCGGCTTAAAGCGTCCGCTGCCTCATTCTTTCTGCGGTCCACATGGTCCACTTGATAGCCTTTGAAATGCCCGGCTACCATATCTACTTCACGTCAGTATGCAGCCATGAGCGGGTCCTTAGAATCCCAGGTGCCAGATACCTGCTGAGCCACCAGATCCGAATCACCAAAGCACCTAACTCTGCTCAGATTCATCTCTTTAGCCATCCGAAGACCATGAAGCAAAGCTTCATATTCAGCCGCATTATTTGTACAGGGGAACATTAAACGGAGGACATAACAAAACTTATCTCCTCGTGGGGAAGTTAAAACGACTCCAGCCCCCGAGCCTTCCAATTGTCTGGACCCGTCAAAATGAATAGTCCAATAGGTGTTATCTGGCTTCTCCTCAGGCGCTTGTAACTCTGTCCAATCGTTTATGAAGTCGACAAGTGCTTGTGACTTTATAGCCGTCCGGGGCACGTATCTTAAACCGTGCGGCCCGAGCTCGATAGCCCACTTAGCAATCCGACCGGTCGCCTCCCGGTTCTGTATGATGTCACCCAAAGGAGCAGAACTGACCACCGTGATGGGGTGTCCTTGAAAATATTGCCTCAGCTTCCGGCTTGCCATAAAAACACCATATACCAGCTTCTGCCAATGCGGATACCTTTGTTTGGACTCGATAAGTACTTCACTGATATAGTAAACTGGTCGCTGAACCGGATGTTCCTTTCCAGCCTCCTTTCGTTCCACCACCATCGCCACACTAACTGCTCTGGCATTCGCAGCAACATATAACAGGAGCGGCTCTTTATCTACAGGGGCTGCCAAAACTGGCGGATTGACTAGCTGCCGCTTCAAATCCTCAAACGCTTTATCTGCCTCCGCACTCCAGACAAATTGATCCGTCTTCTTGAGCATTTGATACAAGGGGATCGCCTTTTCACCGAGGCGACTGATAAACCGGCTTAACGCTGCAATCCGTCCGGCCATGCGCTGAACATCATTGACGCATTTCGGTTTGGCCAGGGAGGTGATGGCTGTGATCTTTTCCGGATTAGCCTCAATCCCTCTATGGGATACTAAAAATCCCAACAACTTGCCTGCAGGCACACCAAAAACACATTTAGCCGGGTTGAGCATCATTTGGTACACTCTCAAATTATCGAAAGTCTCCTTCAAATCGTCAACCAGGGTCTCCTTTTTTCGTGACTTGACCACAATATCATCCACATAAGCATGCACATTACGGCCAATCTGCTCGTGGAGGCAATTTTGCACACACCGTTGATAAGTAGCCTGCGCACTCTTAAGCCCGAAGGGCATAGACACATAGCAGAAGGCTCCAAAGGGAGTAATGAACGCTGTCTTCTCCTGGTCCTTAACTGCCATCTTGATCTGATGATAACCCGAATAGGCATCCAAAAAACTCAAACGCTCGCAACCTGCTGTAGCATCAATGATTTGATCAATCCGAGGGAGAGTAAAAGGATCCGCTGGACAAGCTTTATTCAAGTCCGTGTAATCCACACACATGCGCCAGGTGCCATTTTTCTTAAGAACCAGCACCGGATTAGCAAGCCACTCGGGATGAAAAACCTCAATAATAAACCCAGCTGCCAGGAGCCTGGCCACTTCCTCACCAATCGCTTTACGTCTTTCTTCGTTAAACCGCCGTAAGAACTGCTTTACCGGTTTATACTTAGGATCCACATTAAGGGTGTGCTC
Source organism: Aegilops umbellulata (assembly GCA_032464435.1). NCBI lineage: Eukaryota > Viridiplantae > Streptophyta > Magnoliopsida > Poales > Poaceae > Aegilops > Aegilops umbellulata. Next base: position 160,346,031 of record CP136056.1, on the reverse strand, counting down.
AGCGAGTTGCCTCGGTACACCAGGCATGTCAGACGGCTTCCATGCAAAGATGTCCCGATTCTCACGGATGAACTCGATGAGCGCGCTTTCCTATTTTGGATCCAAGTTTGCACTGATGCTGAACTGCTTGGATGAAACGCCAGGCACGAAGTCAACAAGCTTAGTTTCGGCCGCTGATTTGAACTTCAAGGCCGGATCGTGGTCCGTAGTTGGCTTTTTTAATGAAGTCATGTCCTCCGGATCAACACTGTCTTTGTACTGCCTTAGCTCCTCCGTAGCACAAACCGATTCTGCATAAGTCGCATCTCCTTCCTCGCATTCCAAAGCGATTCGTCGGCTCCCATGAACCGTTATAGTGCCCTTGTAACCCGGCATCTTAAGTTGCAGATACACGTAGCAGGGCCGTGCCATAAATTTTGCATAGGCTGGCCGTCCAAACAAAGCGTGATATGGACTTTGGATCTTAACCACTTCGAACGTCAACGTCTCTGATCTGGAATCGTGACTATCGCCAAAGACCACTTCAAGGGCTATCTTACCAACCGGATATGCAGACTTGCCAGGCACCACCCCGTGAAACACTGTATTGGTCTGTTTGAGATCCTTATCTACCAGTCCCATGCGACGGAAGGTCTCATAATACAAAATGTTAATGCTGCTCCCTCCGTCCATGAGCACCTTGGTGAGCTTATAACCTCCCACCTGAGGCGCCACCACCAATGCTAACTGACCCGGATTATAAACCCTGGGAGGGTGATCTTCTCGGCTCCATATGATGGGCTGTTCCGACCAGCGCAGATAGTGAGGCGTGTCCGGTTCAATAGCACTGACTGCCCGCCTCTGAAGCTTTCTATCCCGTTTATCCAAGCTTGTAGTAAAGACATGATACTGTCCACCACTCAACTGTTTCGGGTTGCTCTGATAACCTGATTGCTGCTGTCCGTAACCACTTTGATTACTTTGATTATTTTGGCTGTCCTGTCCGCCCGGATTACCCTGGAACCCTGGACCGGAATTTCCGCCACCGTATCCTGATCCGGAACCTGAACCGCCGCCGGAGCTGTGATCATATTGGAAAGTGTTTGAGCTTTTGAATTCCTTCATGATATAACAATCCTTCCAAAGATGAGTTGCTGGTTCCTCTTTTGTTCCGTGCTTTGGACAGGGCTGGTTTAAGAAAAAGTTCAAACGCTCCGGATTAGGACCGGGATTCGCGCGGAAACATGGCTGTTTCCCCTTACGCCGCTGGCCTTTATTCTGTGCACTTGTGTTGGCCACAAAGTCCATGCTCCCGTCCGGTTTACGCTTACCTCCGCCTCCATTACCTGTCGGTCGATGTTGCTGGCCTTTGGTGTTGCTATTCTTCTTTCCCTTCCCTGCTTTGTCATCACCAGAGTCAGGATCCTTGGTACTGTCAGAATCCGCATACTTCACTAAGGCGGTCATGAGCGTTCCTATATCTGTACAATCACGCTTCATCCGGGCCAGCTTTAGCTTCAAAGGGCCAAACCGACAGTTGCTTTCCAACAGCACCACGGCGGTGTCTGCGTTGATGCGATCTGATGAGTGCAAAACTTCTGATACCCGCCGCACCCAATGGGTAGTTGATTCCCCTTCTTGCTGAACGCAGGCTGCTAGGTCAACTATCGACATTGGCTGTTTGCACGTGTCCTTGAAATTTTTGATAAACCGGGCGCGCAATTGGGCCCACGAACTAATTGAATTAGGCGGTAAACTCTTTAGCCAAGTCCGGGACGTTCCTTCTAACATCATAGTAAAATACTTGGCACACGCCGTGTCATCCACATCCAGCATCTCCATAGCCATTTCATAGCTCTCCACCCATGTCTCCGGAGGCTGATCTGCCGTGTAGTTTGGTACCTTGCGGGGGCCTTTGAAGTCTTTGGGCAGGCGTACGTTGCGCAAAGCGGGAACAAGGCACGGTACTCCCAAAGTACTGGAGACCACCCCCGGTTCAACCGTAGCCGCTGGGAAGATAGGTGTAAGCTGACGAGCCTGATGCTGCGCTGCTAATCCGGCCTCCCGCGCACGGGTGCGATCCACATTCTCCTGAGCATTGTCGACGCCCGCCGGGTTGTTGCCGCGGAGCGCTTCACACCTGGCATTGCTCGACACAGCCGGCTCCTCCATGCGCCTACTATGGCTCCCGCTGGGGCGAGGGGTGGAGTGAATCCGATCACGGCTTTGTGAATATGCTTCTTGTTGGGCCAACGCGGTCCTAAGGAGCTCCTTGACCCGGCGTGTCTCTACATCCTGCGGTGAATCGCCTTCGATCGGAATGGCTTCCAGCCGAGCTGCCGCCGCAACGAGGTTATCCATCGGGTTGGAATAATGACCTGACGGTGTTGGCACGGCCTGTGGTGTACCAGTGTTGTGACGAGGCAGGCTTATTATCCGGTGCTGAACCGGGGCGCCAACTGTCGCCTCCGCACGGTTTACCCCCGCGGTGTTGAAGAGATTTCGGGCGTCGAGGGCTGCGGGCAATCGAGATCGGGATTTCCTCTTCAGGACTTCCTGAGACGCATTCTGGTCCATCATGAGCCTGTAAGCCTGTGCATCCAAAGCGGCGCGCTCCGCCTTCATCCTGATCTCTTCTGCTGCCAGCTCCGCTTTAGCTTGTGCGATCTGCTCTCTCACTTTGGCAATCTCAGCATTGTGAACCTCCTGATCCACCGGGTTGGCTTCCGCCATGAGCGCTGCCAGTGCGTCAAACAGGTCTGACAAAACTTGGGCTGGTGAATCCGCAAGGCCTCCTGCCCGCGCAGCTGTTGCCGCTGCCGATCCGGAGATCGCTGCTGCTGCAGTTGATGATCGTGGCACCGCCTGTGTTCCAGCCATGAAGATCCCAACCCGGTAGGGCAGATCAGAGGGGTCCGGAATACTGTTGCCATCGGAGCCGCCCCCAATCCGATCATCTTGCAACTGGTAAAGAGATTCGGTTTCCCCGGTTGACGTTTCATCGCCAGAGTAGATGGCGGTTTCGTCACCGGATTCGGATCCTTCCTCGTAGCTTCCTCCGTGGATGACTCCCACGAAGGCCTGCTTCCTGGTCGGTTTAGCCAGGGTCGATCCCGTGCACTGAGCTGTCTCGACGAGGTCGGTGCAGACGCCTAACTCGGGGCCTGGTTCTCCGATCTTGCCGATGAAAACATGGATGCCGCCAAAGGGGACCCGGTACCCGTACTCGATCGAGCCGGCGTCGGGGCCCCAGCATGTGCTGTCGATGTAGAGTTTTCCGCGGCGGCTCTTGGTCATCCGACCCACAGCGTAACCCTCGAGTCCTTCAAAGCGGCCCTCCAAAAACTTGAAACCATCTCGCGATAGCCCCACGGTGGGCGCCAACTGTCGTGGATTTGTCACGGCAGATGTCCTGGCAAAAGGACTTAGTCGTGGAGCCATCGCAACGGGTTAGTTTGAAGGGGTTAGAGCGGACGCAAGGACACAGAGTTTATACTAGTTCGGCCCCTTCAATGAAGGTAAAAGCCTACGTCTAGTTGTGATGGGATTGATGGGTTTCGAGGGCTAGGGAGCGATAAGCTTCGCCTAAACCTCGAGTCATTGTTCTCTGTCCCCCAAACCGCCGTCGGGTCGTCCCCTTATATACACGGGTGACGCCCGTCGGTCTGCAAAGTCCCGACCTCCGGCTTATAAACGTGCCCGGGTCGGTCTCTCTATTCCTAACTTACAATGCAAGTTTACCTCAGGCCGATTTACGCCGTAAACCTCTAAACCGATTATAGGCCTTGGGCCCTTCTATTTCTCCTTGGGCTTTAACATCTCGGGTCTATTGACGGAGCTAACCCGGGCCCTGTAGGCCGGTTTACCCCAAATAGCAATATCCCCAACACCACCTATGAGGATAGGGCATCAGCAAGTAGGGTGTCTTGAAAAGGGTCGGCCGGTTGTAGATGAGTGCACAGTACATAGACACCGAGCATGTGGCTAGACGCACGGTGCTCTGTCCAAGAGAACATTAGGGAGGGAATTCCAATCGCAGCTCTGCGTGTCAGTCGGTTCTACCATAGGGTTTTTAGGGTGCTGAGTTATTGGGGTTTCCAGTGCCTACGAGCGAGCGGTGAAGTGGATTCGAGCGGGCGAGCAAAGAAGATGGCATGTCTGGACGAGCAGTGAGCATGGTGGACATGGTATGCGTGAGCTATCGAGGAAGATGGTGCAGGCGGCGAGCAGTGAGCGGGGGGAAATGTTGTGCAGACAACGATGGGGAAGAGAGGAGGAAGAAGAGGGAAAGACGGGCAAGGAAGTGCATTAAATCTCAATTCTACTAGTACTACTACCAGGATATACTATCCTTCAGAGTGTAAGTAGTTAAGCCGATGACATGTGGGCCTAACTCAAGAGGTCCCATATGTCAGTTAATGGAAGAGAGAGGTGTGTAGGCGTATTTGCGGAAGCGTGCTCTACTGGCAAACATGTTGGCAATACAGGGTAAGGCTGATTTAGTAACACTAACACGCTAGCTCAGTTTATTAATTAAGTGTCCCATCTGCTGCAGCATGTATTGTCACTTCACTGACTAGGTAAATAAGTAGTTCTCTCTGACCGAGATGGGGAATAATGGATCGCCAAGATTTCCTACCTACAGTATCCCTATGCCTCTACTCTCTTCTAATGTCACTTGAAGCTACGTCGGTATTTCCCCAAAGAGGAAGGGATAATGCAGCACATCGGCGGTAGGTATTTCCCTCATATATGAAAGAAAGGTTATCGAACCAGTAGGAGAACCAAGCAACGCAACTTAAACAACCCCTACACACAGATAACAAATCCTTGCAACCCGTCATGTTGAAGGGGTTGCCAATCCCTTCCAGGGTACGCCACCTCAACATAGGCAAACAGACATGAGGTAAATTTATAGTAGATTGAAAGATAGGTCGCAAACAAAATAAATAGAAATAAAATGCAGCAAGGTATTTTTGTATTTTTGGTTTAATACATCTGAAAATAAATTCAAGAGAAAAGTAGATCGCAAAGGCAAATATATGAGGAAAAAGACCCGGGGCCGTAGGTTTCACTAGTGGCTTCTCTCGAGAAAAATAGCAAATGGTGGTAAACAAATTACTGTTGGACAATTGATAAACTTCGAATAATCATGAAGATATCCAAGCAATGATCATTATATAGGAATCACGTCCAAGATTAGTAGACCGACTCCTGCCTGCATCTACTACTATTACTCCACACATCGACCGCTATCCAGCATGCATCTAGTGTATTAAGTTCATGGAGAAATGGAGTAATGCAATAAGAATGATGACATGATGTAGATAAGATCTATCTATATAGAGATAGACCCCATCGTTTTATCCTTAGTAGAAATGATACATACATGTCAGTTCCCTTTCTGTCACTGGGATCAAGCACCGTAAGATCGAACCCACTACAAAGCACCTCTTCACATTGCAAGATAAATAGATCAAGTTGGCCAAACAAAACCCAAATATCGGAGAAGAAATACAAGGCTATAAGCAATCATGCATATAAGAGATCAAACAAACTCAAATAACTTTCATGGATATAGAAAGATATAACAGATCATAAACTCAAAGTTCATTAGATCCCAACAAACACAACGCAAAAAGGCTTCCATCATACGGATCTCCAAGATACCATTGTATTGAGAATTCAGCGAGAGAGCAAAAGCCATCTAGCTACTAACTACGGACCCGAAGGTCTACAAAGAACTACTCACGCATCATCGGAGAGGCACCAATGGAGGTGGTGAGCCCCATCCGAGATGGTGTCTAGATTGGATCTGGTGGTTCTGGACTCTGCAGCGGCTGGATGAATATTTTGTCGATGCTTCTAGTGTTCTGGAAATATTGGGGTATTTATAGAGCAAAGAGGTGGTCCGGGGGGCACCCGAGTGGGCACAACCCACCAGGGCGTGCTCTTTCTGCGATGACCCTGTTGCGAGAAGATCTCCAAGGCGCCGACCGTCGCTTGGCGGCCGGGCGCCTGGAGCTGGTCTCTGGCTGGCTTCATTCAGATGTGTCCGTCCGGGCGACGTGAGCCAGGATACTGCGGACTCCGAGAAGGATAGGGAGGTCGTCGCCCAAGCTCTGGCCGCCCGCGAGGTGGCGCTGAAGGATGCCGAGGCCGCCAAGGACCGCTGATGGTCGTTGGAGGCCGAGTTGGAGACTGCGTGGAGGGAGCACACGAAAGAAGCCCGAGGCCGCAAGGCGGAGGAGGATAAGATGAAGGCCTGAGAGGACACCGTCAGGGATCGCGACGCCGAGCTGGAGCAGTTGGTGAAGGTGCAGGCAACAGAGCGTGGCCGGTTGGAGGAGCTGGAGCTGAAGCTGAAGGCGGAGAAGGCCGAGCTTGCAGCCAAGGCGAAGGTCCTGGCTGAGGACGCGAGGCCTTCAGGCTCCTCGAGGTGAGGTCATGGATGGCTCTACGGTCACTCTACGAGAAGGGCTTGGAGGAGCCGCTTGCCGCCAGCAACGAGGACCCCACCCAGCTGCTCCCTTATCTGGTTGATGCGCTTGAGGACATCGTGAGCGGTATCTGCCCCATGGTAGAGGAAGAAGCATGTGTCCTTTCCTCAGCCGCGTTGACACAGCCACCTCCATCTTTGTGACCCTGCCACCCGCCTTGACGAGCTGCTGGAGCCTGTGGACGACGAGCATTGCGCGGCCGCTGCCGCTGTCGTGAAGGGTTAGGTGGAGGCCCCGCTTAAGAAGTTTCACGCCTTCGCTCCCGCGCCGTCGACCGGCGGTCCTACTGATCCTGCAACTCCAGCTGGTGGTACAGGTGAAGGTGACGCTGTTGAAGAAGAAGTGTCCCTTGCAGGCGACGGTGGCGACGGCCGAGGGTGACGAGATGGCTTGCTGGCGGCTCCTTTCCTACTTAACTCCTACGACATGTACCGTGCCTCGTGGAGGCGTTTAAACATGCGTTTGGTATTGGAAGAACCATATGTCTTGTAATATTTGCTTGAGATTTTACGATTTCCTTCCCATTTGCTTTACGTTCTACGTCGGCAGGGCCCGACCCCACGCATACCTCAGCCGTCGTTGGGTCGTCCGGATCACTAGGACGAGACCAAGGAGTCCGGGGCTACGTGGCCAGTTAGGCTCCTGAGTCGCGATGCTCGGGAGTCCCCCTTGATGCGCAAACAGCTTATGGGGAGGAAATGCGGGAATAGGAGTAGTGTTCTACGTCGGCAGGGCCTGGCCCCACGCATACCTCAACTGTCGTTTGGTCGTCCGGATCACCAGGACGAGACCAAGGAGTGAGGGGCTATGTGGCCAGTTAGGCTCCTGAGTTGCGATGTTCAGGAGTCTCCCTTGACGCTCAAACGACCTTCATACCTTTGCCCTCGCCAAGGCTCGGCTCGTGAGGGGCGCGCGATGACCATGTCCGGGGAACCTGACAGGGTGGCGTACGCTTGGGCGTGACCCGAGCGCAGCCCCCGTGCCCAGCCCACTCGCACGACTCTCCCGAGGGGAGGTGTTGCGATGAGGCTAGACACTGAGCTCAAGGGCTCCGTGAGGTTGATACGGCCATGGGGCCGCCCTCAGTTGTTTATCAACAGCGCGGAGCATAGCGCTTTCGCACTTGCACGGGCATAGCCGCTCCTCGGCAGTGTCGACGGCCAGCGCGGAGCATGGTGCTTCCACTGGTACGTGGGAGGGGACTCCCTACTGCAGAGAGCCCCCGGGGCGTGTACAGCCCCGCCCTAACATGTGGCTTGCATGGCAGGGCTAGACGAGGTGTGGTTGGGCACTCGTGAGCCAGCACGGGACTCACGAGGCCCTACCTCAAGGCGGGTTGCGCCTGGTCTTGGTTCTTGATGGCTATGGTGGTCCTGCGAGATGGTTAGGCAACCTGCGCCGAATGAATTTCCTGAGGTTATCGTACGAGAAGGCCAAGCACCAACGACCCCAGGAGGTGACGTGAACAGGGTCGGCCCTCTAGACAGAGCTCAGCCGTTGGATTTATCAACGCTGCAGGGACGGGCCCGAGCACAGACACCATGCCTAGCCTTCTTATACGAAGGATCCTGAAGAAAGAAAATCGGCGCGCAGCTCCCATGGTGGGTGACAATCAAGCAGGTGATAACCATAGATAGATTATGCATGAAAAGCAGACAAGCTAAATGCAAGAATGATACACGCCACTGGGTCAGACCCGAGTGGCTTGGGGATGATGCAGCCCGAGGGGTGCCCCAGTAGGGTAAGCTAAAGACTTAAAAGGATACATGCCGCAGGGACAAACCCACGCGGCCTGGACATGATGCAGCCCAGGGGGCGCTCCCAGCTAAATGAACTTGGGAAATATCACCTGGTTTCGTTGTCAAATGGATGTTGGGGCAGCTGAAGATGCGTGGCGAAAGGGTTGTTCCTCACGAGCCACCGGGGCCGTGAGCCTTGGGAGGCTCTAGGGTTCTGGGCGGTTCCTTGAGGACCGTCTCCATCTCCGTCAAGACTGCGTGATGCCTGGCCTCCTGAGCCGCCAGGATGCTCCGCAGGTTGCGCTGGAAGGCAGCTGCCATGCTTGGCAGGCCAAATGGCATGCGAACATAGCTATGAGGTGGGCCCTTGCAGCGTCCCGCGCGCGAAGGCCAGAAAAGCTCCTGAGATGCGGCCCTGTTGAGACCTGGAATGTCGATGCAGACGCGCAGCCCGCCATCCTCGCCTGGATGGGGAGCTACGCCAGGTGAGCGGCGGTCGTCGCGCATGGCTCTTGCATCCTGCAGCTCCTGAGTGACCTTGGTGATGAACTCCTGAGAGTCGGGCGCTCCTCGCCCGGTATCCTCCTAAGGGAAACGTGCCGCGAAGCACGCCTCCATGTGGTGCCCGAGCGCCTCCCTCGTGATGTGGGGTAGGTCTGAGGCCCTCTAGAAGAGAGCCCCCGAGCCCTGCCCGAGGAGGGTACTGGGCATGCTTTCCTATGCGAGGGAGGGAGGCGCCCCAGGCGCGGGCGCTGATCCTGACCTTGCACTGCCAGAGGTGCTGCTCCCCTGAGGCCCTGCGTAGAGTAGTTTCTTCTTCTTCTTGGGGACAGCCTCAGGAGGGTACTGTGCACCATTGTTGTCGGGATCTCCAATAGATGCAGCTTGGAAGGCGCGCTTGAGGGAGCACATCGCATCTCTTTCTTCGTAGGGGACGATGATGATCCCGCCGCTTCCTGGCATCTTCAGGACGTTGTAGCCGTGGTAGGTCACCGCCATGAACTTGGCTAGGGCCGGATACCCGAGGATGGCATTGTAAGGCAGACGGATGTGAGAAACGTCAAAGTCGATGAGCTCGGTGTGGTAGTTGTCGCGCTATCCAAAGGTGACATGGAGGCGGACCTGCCCTATCGGTGTGGTGGAGCATCGGTCACTCCTGAGAAGGGCTTGGTTGGCTGAAGCTGATCATATGGCACCTGCAGGCTGTCGAACGTCTCGACGGACAGGATGTTAAGCCATGCGCTGCCATCGATGAGGGTCTTGGTGACTTGTACGTTGCTGATGAAGGGTGAGCAGAGCATCGGGAGGGCGCCAGTGGTGGCCGCGCACTTGAGTTGGTCCGCAGAGCTGAAAGTGATGGCGCACTTGGACCACCTGAGCTGGCGTGTGGCGTCGAGCCTGGGAAGGGCTGCGTTCACTCGCGAGCAAACTGCTTGAAGATGCGCTTAGAGGCTGGGGATTGAGCTCCGCCCAAGGTTCAGGCGATAGCACGCGGTTCCTGGAAGCCCCCAGCCCCCTCATCCTTATGGTGGTCATCGTTCCTTCCCGGTGGTGGCGGCAACAGAGGAAGGCCAGCATTTCCCTGGGGACGATCCTCGCGAGGTTGGTCCCTCCATGCGCCCTCACGAGGCTGGTCCTCCCAGCGGTCCTCACGAGGCTGGTCGCGCCACTCCTGTCGAGGGCCGCGGTCGTCCGAGCGTCCTCCGCCTCGTCTTCCTCCTCGGCCGTAGCCCCGGTCGTTGCACTCGGGGCGTCGATCGAGGCGTCCATCTCGAATGGCCCTGAGCTCTTGACAGTCATTGGTGTTGTGGCTATGTACGTTGTGGAAGGCGCAGAACGGCCGGCTGCTCTTGGATGACTCTGGATGGTCTCGGCCGCGCTTCGTGTCTGGCTCCGCCGCGAGCACGGCTACTCCCTTGTGCTTTACGTCCATGGCCTCGGCTTTCTTCTCCTCTGGGTCGGTAGCTGGGAGCTCGAGGAGGGAAAGGCGCCCCTCCTTAGCTCTTGTGCATTTGGTCGCCAGGTTGAACATCTCCAAAGCCATGCATAGCTCCTCGTGGATGGCGAGCTCCTCCTTCATATTGACGTCATGGACGCCATCAGAAGACCCGGAGATGATGGCCGCATCCGTCACCTTGGGGATCTTGAGGCGAACATTGTTGAAGCACTGGATGTACTTCTGGAGGGTCTTCCCTGGCTGCTGCTTGATGCGGCGCAGGTCACTCGCGGCCGGCGGGTGGTCGCGAGTGCCCTGGTAGTTGGCGACGAAGCGGTCGCGCATCTCGTTCCAGGAGGAGATCAAGCCGGGAGGCAGGTTCAGGAGCCATGAGCGAGCGCCATCCTTGAGAGCAACGGGGAACCAGTTCGCCATGACTTTTTCATCGCTGTTGGCCGCCTCAATGCTCAGCTCGTAGAGCTGCAGGAACTCCACAGGTTCGGGGGTGCCATCATAGCAAGGAGGCAGGTCCGACTTGAACTTGCACAGCCGAGTGATGCTACGCAGCTCGGGAGTGAAGGCCCGGCTGCCTGCGGTGGCCACCGGGACCCTTTGCTGATGTGGAGCCTGCCCTTGATGCCCGCACAACGCCGCCGCAGGCGGCACACGGTCTTGTTGCAGTGGTGCCGGGAGCGCAGGCGCATTCTCCTGCGGCCGGGGAACTTCTTGGCAGCTTCCTTCTTCTCGCGCGGGCGCCCGACGCAGTGCTTCGCGCCGGGGGGCGCGCGCCTTGGTGCCAGGACGCCGTCCTGGTGGAGAGGTGGTGGTGGCGCTCCGTGAGCCACGTCGCCCGCAGCTGGCGGTGGGCGAGGCAGCGAGAGGGATGGCGCAGGGGAGCCCCCTGCGGCGCTGACGAGCTCGGCGATGCGGTCCAGCCAGTCCTTGTAGAGGTCGTCGACTGGACGGTAGCGCAGAAGCTCGCATGCCATGAGCAGCGCGGCCTGCACGGTCATGGGAGCGCGGCGAGCATGAGACGATGAGTCGGCTGGGGTTAGCGATGTAGTGGCGGTGCGGCCATCCCGCCGCACCGAGGGGTGCAACGAGGACGCTTGCTGCTCGTTTCCCGCCGGGCTGTTGGCGGCGTTGGCGGCGGGTGACAAAGAACGACGGGGAGGCCCGCCGACAGGAGCGGTCTGAGTGGCACGGGCGGCGAGGGCGGCCCGATGCTCAGCACGGGCTCGATGAGTGTCCGCCATGGATGCGACGAAGCGACAGGACGCGGGTCGGCGGAAAGAAAGCTTCGGTGCACCCCTACCCGGCGTGCCAAATGTCGGATTTTGGGTTCCAGCAAAACCCTTGAGGTTCAAACACTGGGGTGTGTAGGAAGATCTCTCCCTACATAATCACGCCCTCATCCTCACCGCGATCTCAAAGCCTAGCTCGACGAACCCGCAGAAAGAGAGACACAAGAGTTTATACTGGTTCGGGCCACCGATGTAGTGTAATACCCTACTCCAGTTTAGTGTGGTGGATTGCCTCTTGGGCTGAGGATGAACAGTTACAAGGGAAGAACAGCCTCCTGAGGAGAGGTGCTCTTGTGCATGGTGAACTTGTGTGGTTGAGGCTGATCTGGATGATTCGTGCATCAGTTCGGGTTCGGGTTGTGGTTGCCTCCTACTGTGGTGGCTAGTCCTATTTACAGAGGCCCTGGTCCTCTCCCCAAATATTGAGCAGAAATGGATCCAACAACGGCCAAATTCGAAGGGGGGCTACTAGTACAAGTTATCCTGACTAAAGGTGGTCTTCGCCTACAAAAGGCTCCGGTGGTAACACCGTCTTGGGATCCATGGTGACCTCCTCATGTCGTCCTGCTGGTCTTGGTCTCGTTGCACCGATATGGAAACCTTTGGCTGATGCATCGGGACTCCTCACCTGCGCTTGCCCCTTTAGCACCAAAGAGGAAACGAGGACACTGCGCGCTGGCACCCGCCTGGCTCCAGTCGTCATGGCTTGCGTCACAGGAACCTCGCGAGGTGTCCCTTTCCTTGATCTCTCTGCCCCTCGCAAGCCAGCCTGGTGAGGCAGCCCCCGAGGAGGTCTTGTGTCGTCCGGCTCGCGAGGCTTGGCCCCTCGTGAGGGTCTTGAGTGTTTGCTGGTGAAGATGGGCCGTACAGGGCCGCTGGTGGAGCCACGCTGTGGGCCGCAGGCAGGCAAGTCTGGGGACCCCCGTTCCTAGAACGCCAACAAGATCGTTGCGAGAGGGAGATGGAGAGAGAGAGAGAGAGAGAGATCTTCATGCAAACCCCAGTGTTCGAACCTCAAGGGTTTGTCGGAACCCAGAATCCGACATTTGGCGCGCCGGGTAGGGGTGCACCGAAGCCTTTCTTCTGTTGATCCGCGCTCCGCTGCTCCACCGGATCCATGGCAGACGCTCACCGAGCCCGTGTCGAGCACCCTGCAGCCGTCGGCGGACCCCCCCCTCCCCCGCTGTTCTCCATCATCCGCTGCCAATGCCGCCATCGGCCCGGCGGGGAATGAGCAGCAAGCTTCATCGATGTACCCTTCCGTGCAGCGGGACGGACGCACAACCACCCCGTCGCTGACTCTGGCTGGCTCGTCATCCCACGCTCGTCGCGCGCCCAAGGATGCGCAGGCTGTGTTGCTCATGGCGCGTGAGCTCTTTCGTTACCGTCCATTCGACGACCTATATGACGATTGGCTCGACCGCATCACCGAGCTCATCAGCGCCGCTGGGGGCTCTCCTACATCATCCCTTTCGCTACCTCGACCACCTCCAGCAGCGGGCGATGTCGCCCACGGAGCGCCTCCACCACCTCCGCATCAAGATGTTGCCCTTGTGATGTGGAGCATCCGTCGACTACCCGCACCGACATTCCATCACCACCACAAGCACCAAGAGGGCTAATGACAAGAGCACATGCACGCAACATCGAGAACGAGGTCACTTATTTCCTTTCCGAGTTTCGTTCCGTTTCACATGAGAATGGGATTCTACCAGAAAGAGATACACTATGCATTCTTAGGTAAATCAAAGATGATCATGGGAAGGAGAAGACGGAGGTTCGAGCATCCATGGAACAAGAGAAGGAAGAAGAGGTCGAGAAGATTGAAGGAGAGAAGCCCCTGGACACCCCGGGTGCCCGGACGGAAGGACCCCGGGTGCCCGAACTCAAAGACGTGGGGAGGGTCGAACCCCCTTGACACCCCGGGTGCCGGGCCTCTGCCTGGGCTGCGCCCCAGCCGGCCTCGGGTGCCCGGCCCCCCACTTGGGCCTCGCCCAGCCCACCCCGGGTGCCCGGCCTGCTCTGTCCCAGGCGCGCGCAGCTACCCCGAGTGCCCGGGCCTAGGACCCTGGGTGCCCGGCCTCCCTCCTCCGGTGCCCCTGACCGGTCCAGGTGCCCGGGCCGTTCCATCCCGGGTGCCCGGACCCTTCCCCCGTGGCTATGCATTTTAGGGACATTTTGGTCCTATGTACCCCTCTTTCCCCAAGTTTTGTCCCTAGCCTTTATATACTCTTTACCTAGCTCATCTGGAGGATTAGCAAAGTATTAGATAAAACATTGTGAGCTTTGCTCCTTGTATCCCCTCCTCTTGGAGATCAAGACCCCTCTTGGGAAGAATCCTTGTGGATTACAAGACCTCCCAACGGAGTAGATCGTCATCAAGACCTCACCACCTCTTGGAGTGGGAAGAACTTTACCTTGTGCTTGTTTCCTTGGATTGATCATGTAATCTTGTGGATCTCATGTATGCTACTCTAGTGGATGTGATATTTGGGTTTGTTTGAGTGATTCGTGCCTTGTGTTCTTGAGTGTTCTTCCTCTTTTCCCCCTCCAAGTGTGAAAAGATCCCCTCTAGGGTTTCACCCTACAACATCTTGGTATCATGAGCAAGGTTGATTCACATCTTGGAGTCCCATCCCCCCATTTGTTAGCTTGATTTTTTTGTTTTTCGTCCAAATTCGAAAATCCCCACAAAAATAGACCCAAAAAATTTTCTTGCAATTTGTTGGATCTTGTGAGATTTGGTTGTTTTGGTCCATGGATTTGATGTTTGGCAAGTGGATCTAGCCCCTCCCCAACAATCCCCACCGTTCCCACCACAAAATCCACCGAATTTTGCTTTTCCCCCAAATTTTCCGCCCAAATCATCGACCACCGGGTGCCCGCACCTCGAACCACTGGGCACCCACACCCCCGGGCCATTTTCCCCTGATGTCGGTGTACAAAAAGAGGGTACACTTTTTGTACCCCTATAACTGTGCATGGGCAGTCTGAGCCACGGGCACGACCACACTGAGCAAGGCAAGGGAGGTGATCCGAGGTAAGGCCGAAGCTCGAGAGAAGCAGAACGACGCCAAGACCAAGACCACAAGGAGCAAAGGGGACGAAGTGGACCCCCCGGCAAGATCCTTGCCGGGAGGCGGTTTTAGCAAACCCGGCAAGACCCTTTCCGTAGCAGCTCGCCCCACACCTACGGAGCGGATCACCCTTGATTCCACTGCCCCCATGGGGCAAGGATTCGGGAGGCATCCCCGTGGTGGCATGCAGATCTTTGTGAAGACATTCAAGATCAGATACACACTTTAGAAGATGATGATCCTTGGCGGGATCCCAGCCAAGGAGGACCACAAGGCCCCCGGCAAGAGCCTTGCCGGGGATGACAGCAGGCGCCACGGCAAGACCCTTGCCGGGGCCACGGCAAGGCCCTTGCCATGAACACCCGTAGGGCCACCATCAGGCCCACGCCAATCAGACCTCCACCACCGTTCGCATGCAGCTGCCGACCCAACCAGCTGGGCAGGGACCTGCGTGGCGGCATGCAGATCTTCGTGGAGACCCACCACTTCGCCACCTCAGCTGCCTGCCTGCCTACATGGCAGCGCAGGCACCGCTGGCCAGGGCGTGTGTCGACACAAGAGGGAGCGGCGACGGATGATACACGGCTCTCCCCCGTCCCCGATAAAGCAAGAACACCTAGGCAAGGCGCATTAAATGCGCCTTGTCATGTAATGCGAAGGATAACCTCGCATCACTGTACCCTTTCCACCTCCTGTGTGCCACTGTGGCAACCCCTTTCCCTATAAAAGGAGGCCCAAGGCGATCAGGAGGCGGATTCGGCTTTTTGGAGCTCTTGACGCCCAATAGCTAGCTCAAGAACACAGATATACAATCCACCAAAGTAGGAGTAGGGTTTTACGCATCCTTGCGGCCCGAACCTGGGTAAAGGAACCGTGTGATATCTGTTTGATCTGCTCTTCTCACGACCCCACGCCCCGCAACCGTAGTAGGGATTCTTGTGATCCCATAGGTGTCGTTCCCACCAACATCTTTGGCGCGCCAGGTAGGGGGCGCAGTTGTGAGAATCGGCTTTAGCAGTTAGTTCGACGCTTCTTCTTCGTCATGGCGCCCAAGAAGAAGACGACGGTGGCGGTTGGCCCGTCGGAAGCCAGACATCCCGTCCCGACACAGGCGAGCAGCGGACCGGTCGCAGAAAGGACCCAAGGCGCCATTAGCGAACACCAACACCGTCCCAGCAGCCGGAGTTTGGGAGGCGGTGATGTTCGTGCGCCCGGTAATTGGCCGCACGCCGCCAAATCCAAAGACGGAGCCGGGCCCTCCGCGGGTGGCGGGGGGCCTTCCAGGATCGCTGCCACCCCGCCCGAGGGAGACAAGAGGGCTTCCAAGACTCCCATGCCGGCGCCGACGGCGCGCTCCTCTCAATCGGCGCGCGACAAATGGCGTAGTCACACCGAAGACCCCGGGCGTCGCCGCGGGAAGAGCCCCGAGCGCCACTCCCGGGATGTAGAAGACCTGCCCGCTCACCGAGGCGCTGGTGAAGATGGCATGCGACCGCAGGGTCGTGATAGAGCTCCTTCTGACATGGTCAGAAGTCGAAGCGCGTCGCGATCCATGCAGGTTTCGCTGCCACCGATGCCAGCAGAAACCCTGGCGCGCGCAGTTGGTCCTCGATTTTCCTCCAACTATGGGGAAACTCGATGAATGGAGAGCCACTATCCGAAGCCTTGTTGCGGTGGCCAACAAAGACGAACCGACTCCGGCGGAGCCCCCGGGTCGATGCTCCGATGGAGTCCCGCGTACCAGTGGCAGGAAAGCCGGCGGCGCCGCGACCACGGTGCACTCGCCTCCTCCTCGCCCGGTACCGCGGATGCCAGCCCATCGCGACGTTACGGGCGACGAAATCTCCATAGCGTCGTCTGACCCGCGGACCCACTGTGACCAGCGCCAGGTCCTTCGGGATCGAGAACATGAAGACGCTCGAACCACTATCGAGCACCGGCGCAGAGCGCGCCACCAGTCAGACAGGCGAGCAGGGCCTGCTGTGAACCACCCGGCACCAGAGAGCCCTGGAGGCCTGCCTTACGAGGTAGCCTGTCCGCCTTTTATCGATGAGCTGTGGCAGTTCTAGTGGCCCACTCACCGCACCTTCAAACCTGACGTGGGCGAAAAGTAGAGCGGCAATACCCATCCGTCCGAGTTCCTCAGCATCTACACCATCGCGATGCAGGCTGTCGGAGCCCGCGACGATAAGGTGCTTGCGAATTACTTTCCGTTGGCTCTTAAACCCAACGCCATGTCATGCTTGATGCACTTGCCGGTAGACTCTATTTCCTCCTGGTCGGATTTGTGCCATGAGTTCGTGGGTGCCTTCACTGGAGGTCACCAAGCTCATGGCCAAGCAAGTGACCTGCATGTCATTCCGCAGAAGGGAGGCAAGAGTCTCCACAAGTATATACAGAGGTTCAGCCGGATACAGTACAACATCCCTGATGTTCACCCTGCCGCCATCATCTGCGTGTTCCATCAGAACGTGTGTAACCAAAAGATGCGCAAAGAGTTGGCAATGAATAAGGTGAAAGATGTGGCAGAACTCTATGTTCTTGCTGATAGATGTGCCCGAGCTGAAGAGGGAAGGAAGTACCCCGGCGAAGATGCTGGCGTGGAAACCGACTCCTCGGACAAGGATACTGCCGCCCCGGCGAAGAAAGGCCGGCGCCGCAACAGGAAGCGCAAAGGTAAAGCCATGCTTGCCATCGAGGGATCTGATGACACCGGCTCCACCAAGAAAACCAAGGCAGATGACCCCGGCAAGGAAATTGCCGGATGTGTCGCCTGCCGAGCCTTGGTGGCTGTCGAGAAGCCAGGAAACTCCGACAAGCGATACTGCAAGATCCATCGCACCAAAGGCCATGCTCTCCAGGAGTGCCGACAGGTTGAGCTCCTCGCCGAGAAGCAGAGGGCTGAATATGAGAGGCGGGACAAGGAGAAAGGCCAGGACGGTGCTGAGGGGTCCGGCAAGAAGCGTGACGGCCAGGCGGGCTGTCGCGGCAAGGATAAATAACAGGAGAGGCCCGCCCGGGGCCGTGACAGAAAGCCAGAAGACGATCACGAAGAGGATGACGAATCTGGTGACCAAGAGTTTCATAAAGCTACAGAGGCCATGTGTGTCGACGGCGGCGCCTCGCTGCATACTTCTCACCGCCAGCTTAAATAGTGGGCGCGAGAGATTACAGCGGCAGAGCCGTCAATTGATGCCCAAAGGCCGCTGAAGTGGTCCAGCACACCTATCATTTTTGACACTGAGGATCACCCTGATCGCACTACTGCGGTCGGGTGCTTGCCGTTGTTGGTTTCACCAACAATACGCAACCTCAAGGTGGCGAAGATGCTAGTCGATGGCGGGGCCGGTCTGAACTTGATCTTGCCTACCGTGATCGAGAAACTGCAGATTCCTGATGGAGACCTCAAAGAGACGGGCACGTTTCAGGGGGTCAACCCGGGAAGAAGATCACCCAAGGGAAAGGTCACGCTGCCCGTGACTTTTGGAAGCAACCTGAACTATAGGACGGAGAGGATCGTGTTTGATGTTGCCAAGATCCCCTTGCCCTACAACGGGATCCTTGGCCGCCCAACGCTGGCCAAGTTCATGGCGGCGTCACACTACGCCTACAACACCCTGAAAAAGGCGGGCCCGGTGGAGTGGACGCCAAAAGCCGAAGCAACATTGCAAGATTTGAAGAAGTACCTCTCATCTGCGCCAATACTAGTTGCGCCTAGGCCACAGGAGTCGTTGCTGCTATACCTGGCAGCAACGAACCAGGTGGTCAGCGCCGCACTAGTGGCGCACAGAGAGGTTGGCGACGGGGTAATGGCGGTGACAGAGCCCGATGCCACCACTGCAGAGACGACACAGCCAGTTGAAGTGCTGTCGAAGAAGAAAACGATGCTGCACCCGGTCTACTTTGTTAGTTCCCTCCAGCAGGGGGCTAGATCAAGGTACTCCGGCGTGCAGAAACTGCTCTTCGGCCTTCTTATGGCCTCGAGGAAGCTGCGTCATTACTTCTAGGCACACGAGATCACTGTCGTCACTCGCCTCCCTCTGCAACGGATATTGCACAATCCAGATGCAACGGGAAGGAATGTGGAATGGGCACTGGAGTTGTCCATCTTTGTCCTCAAGTTTGAAAGTACTTCGACGATTCAGAGTCGAGTCCTGGCGGAGTTCATTGCAGAATGGACCGCAACGCCTGACGAAGAAGCCCAAGAGACTTCTCTCCCCGGCAAGGAGGCAAGTTGTGATTGGATCATGTACTTTGACGGAGCTTTCTCCTTACAAGGGGCTGGGGATGGCGTACTGCTTGTCGCGCCGATCGGAGAGCACCTCAAGTACGTGATCCAGATGCACTTCCCCAGGGAGGCATCGACCAACAATACGGCAGAGTACGAAGGGCTGCTTGCCGGTCTTAGGATCGCGGCGGACCTCGGAATCAAGAAACTCATCGTTAGGGGTGACTCGCAGCTTGTCGTCAAGAAAGTCAACAAGGATTACGAGAGCCCGTTGATGAAGGCCTACGTCGATGAAGTGAGAAAGCTGGAAGAGCGTTTCGATGGTATACAGGCTGAACACGTTCCCCGAGCGGAGAACGATATCGCCGGTTACCTGTCAAAACACGCTGCCCTCAAGCTACTTGTGGAACCAGGTACCTTTGTGCTTCAGCTAACTCAGCCATCCATTGATCCATCAACAGAGCAGAGCAATAGAAGGAAACCAGGGCTCGGCAAGTACTTTCCCGCCGATCTCCCCGGAGCCGCCGGCAAGGATGTTGTCAGGGACACTGAGCCCGCCACAAGACGGCTAGATCCGGTGGAGCGTCAAGCTCTTGCCGTCGAGAAAGCCGCTCCTATGGAGGAGGAAATTCCTTTAGTCCTCGTCGTCGAGCCCCCGGCTCTAGTGTGGGCACAGCATACCGTCCGATTCCTCCAAACAGGGGAACTTCCTGAGGAACAGGAAGAAGCGGAAAAAGTAGCCCGTCGCTCTACCATGTACCAGTTCGTCGATGACGTCCTGTATAGAAAGAGGCCGAACGGTGTGAAATTGAAGTGTATCCCTCGAGAGGAAGGACTAGAGCAGTTGGCGGAGATACACGGAGACATATGTGGATCCCACATTGGGTCAAGGGCCCTTGCCGGCAAGGCATTCCGGCAAGGCTTCTTCTGGCCCACCGCCCTCCGGGATGCCACGACACTAATCACCAGGTGTGAAGCATGTCAGTTCCATTCAAAGAAGCTTCATCAGCCAACCCAAGCCCTTCAAACCATTCCTCTCTCCTAGCCCTTCTCGGTCTGGGGGCTCGACATACTGGGCCCTTTCCCCCACGCTGTCGGGGGCTTTGAGTATTTGTACGTTGCAATCGACAAGTTCACAAAGTGGCCGGAGGTGGAGGCAGTGAGGAAGGTCACAGCTCAGTCAGCCGTCATGTTCTTCAAGGGACTAGTGTGCCATTTTGGCGTACCCAACAGGGTTATCAACGACAATGGCACACAGTTCACAAGCCCCACCTTCATGCAATATACCCAAGACCTCTGCAGCAAAGTCTGTTTCGCTTCCGTTGCTCACCCACGAAGCAATGGTCAAGCTGAGAGGGCAAATGCTGAAGTACTGCGAGGCTTAAGGACCAAGACCTTTGACAGGCTGCACAAGAGTGGAAGGCGCTAGATTGATGAGTTGCCGGCGGTTCTTTGGTCGATCAGGACGACGCCAAATCGAGCCACCGGCCAGACACCTTTTGCCCTAGTATACGGGGCAGAAGCAGTTCTCCCCACTAAACTCATATACGGGTCACCTCGAGTGCTCGCTTATGATGAGCTTGAGCAAGAGCAACTGCGCCAAGATGACGCAATGCTCCTTGAGGAAGATCCATGCCCGAAGCCTTGAGGAAGGCGACCTTGTCCTTCGGCGCGCTCAATCGGCCAAGAATTCCAACAAGTTGACGCCAAAGTGGGAA
Source organism: Aegilops umbellulata (assembly GCA_032464435.1). Classification (NCBI taxonomy): domain Eukaryota; kingdom Viridiplantae; phylum Streptophyta; class Magnoliopsida; order Poales; family Poaceae; genus Aegilops; species Aegilops umbellulata. Next base: position 160,325,550 of record CP136056.1, on the reverse strand, counting down.
GGCCCTTATCGGGTAATACGAGTCACCAGGCCCGGCGCAGTCTGCCTGGAGACCGAAGATGCCGTTCCGGTGAGTAACTCCTGGAACATTGAGTATCTTTGCAAGTTTTACCCATGAGGCGCGGCTTGCCGGCCCCCCCGGCAAGCCACCTTTTGTACAAGCATTGTCGATGGTGCATGTAACCCTTTGTACAAAGCTAGGCGCAGACCCTGAGCATAAATAAATGAAGCGCTGGCGCCCTAAGTTATAGCATGCATGCTAGGTCGAGTCTCGTCCTTGGTTAGGGTTGATAGTGCTTAGCGGTGACTAACCCCTAGCTTAGAGGTCGAGTGTGCGTCTCTTTGCCATTCTTTTGTCTTCCATGGTTCGCAGGACTCAGATATCCATGGTGGATCACTTGAGGACTAAAAGGAGAAGAGGGACAGACCAGCATCTAGACCCCGGCAAGCCAGTACTGTCGGGGGCTGCAAGAGCAAGGATTTACCCACGGCAAACCAGAGTTGCCAGGGGCTACAGCTTCAGATAAGTTCTTCATCCCCTATCATGCGTTCCCTTATGGGCTGAGGTATGTGAAACATCGTTTCTCCCTAAAGCTACCGTGCTCCCCTAACTCTAGGCCCTAGGGCTCGTTCCCGGGGCCAGGTTTGGTCGTAGTCGCAGCAGCGAAAGGATGAAACGAGAAGCCTGAACCCGCCTCATCCCTGCCTCCGCCAAAGGCGTGAGAAAGGTCGAGCGAAGTGGGGAGACGACAAGGCCTGTTGCCAGGCAAGGAAATGTTTATCTTAAAGATATCAAGGATTTACTCCTTGTCATGGGTTCTACCCACAAACAAATGACCCGGCAAGCATCCCTTTTTCATAAAAACATTCCTCTCAGGTACAGTCCATAGGGAATGAAAAACATGAATGATGGGATTACAAGTTTTAAATTCAGCTAAGGCCCGAAGGCTTACAAACAAAAAATAATTAAGGTGCCCGTAATCCCTTTCTTGTCCCTCTCCCCAGGAGGCAGGTCAAGAAGGCGAAAAGGGAAAAAGGGGCGCCTAGACGAGCTACGGGTGGCAGAAGACACCAAGAGAACATCTCGGTGGCCGTCCGGAGGCTGGATGGTGATGGCGGCGCCGGAAGTAGAGCTCGAAGATGAGGCAGCAGGACGTCAGCACGCGTCGAAGGCGTCGGTGCCCGCGTACTCCGAGTTGACAACCTTGCCACCCGCCCTCTTCCTCTTCCGCAGCCTCCCAACGCCAGCCGCCCAAGGAGACAACCCCGAGAGGTTCAGGGAGCCGGCGACACGGATGATAAGGTTGCCGGTGCCGCACGAAGCGGCGCCCGACACCTAGTCGGACCCGTCATCCTGCCGCCTGCTACCCTCGTCGTCACTGCCGCTGTCCTCCTCGTCACTCCCGCTCGAGGAGGAGTCTTCGCTATCAGAAGAGCTCTCCACGCAGCACCTTGCACGGGTCCCGAAGGGCCCGAAGACCTTGACGGAGAGGAGGCCGCCCTCCATCAGCTTGAAATGGAGAGTGAGCCCCTCCGTCAAGCGGTGGATATGAGCGAACGTCTTCCATCCCTGACGAAGATACATCACGTGAGGGGCTGGGAAGTCGACGCGAACCTGCGTGCCGCTGACCCCACAGCCCCTCATGTGCAGCCGCAATGACTCCGGCGGATCCAGCTCCATCTCCCGCGCGAATGGGGTCAGGACGAAGGCGACAGCGAGGCGGCCTACGCAGCCTGACGAAGAACTCGCCAGGGTCATCCCCAACATGGCCCTCCATGGGGGGAGGAACTGCTGGCGGAAGCGAGGCCGACGCGCTGCCCCGTCCTCCTCTTCCCCGAGCGCCTCGGCCTCGCCCACGGCCTCGCCCCCTCCCCCTTCCCCTCGCAGCTGGCTCTGCCACCGCAGGTGCAGGAGAAGGAGGGACACGTCACTACTAGGAAAAGGCCTACTAATGGCGCACCGGTTTTGCCTACTAATGGCGCACCACCGGTGCGCCATTAATATCACGCCACTAGAATTTTTTACTAATGGTGCACCGCTGGTGCGCCATTAGTATATGGTATGCTAATGGTGCACCAGGCAGTGCGCCATTAGTTTTGCCCACGGTGCTCCACTAGTGTCTGCTATACTAATGGCGCACCACATGGTAGTGCGCCATTAGTAACAATTTTTTTAATTTTTTTTTCTTAATCTCAGGTCACTATTTCACCTATGAGATATCCAACACATATATATACAACAAGCATCCATATAACAATCATAGCCAACACACAAGTTCCATCATATATACATACATAGCCAACACACAAGTTCCATCATATATACATACATAGCCAACACATAGTTCCATCGTTACATATTACAAAAGTTTCACATTGTTCATCCAACACCGTTATCCATCAATTCACAAAAGTTTCACATTGATACAAAATAAAAACACAAATGGAAAAGAAGCACTCCATCCATGCAAGCTTCCATGAATTAAATCAAATCTGCAAAATGATAAACAAGAAGTTATTTTGGAGCTAACCTATAGGAAACTAAGCATATAAGCTCTAAGTTAGCATATTAGAGCCAACTTAGGTAAAATGCAGCTAACCTATAGGAAACTAAGCATATTAGAGATAACATAGGTAACTAAGTATATATATATATATATATATATATATATATATATATATATATATCATTTTGGAGATCTGACATACCTGACAAAGTTCAGTTCTCATGCATTGTTCTTCTCCTTCTCCTTCCTCAGCCTAATGCGCCAAGAGCGGCGAGGCGGTGGAGGTAGTGGGATGTAGTCTTCTACCTCAATTGGCATGGTCATGTCGCCCAGCTGTGGGACCGCCGGCGCCACCACCGGTGCGTGGTCATTGTCAGGCACCACCACCATCGCGAGGACACCTTCAGGCACGACCATCGCTAGGTCATCCTCAGCCACCTCCATCTCTTGCCCATGGTCAGCCACCACCATCTCTTGCCCATGGTCAGCCACCACCATCTCTTGCCCTTGGTCAGCCACCACCAGCGCTAGGTCATCCTCAGCCTAATGCCCATCGTCATCCTGCAGCTCCTCATCCCCACTCTGCTCCTCTTCTCCCGCACTCCAGTCTGGATCATCCTTCTTGTTGTCTATGCTGCTGCCAGAATCGCTGGTGCTTTCGCTACAGCCATAGTCGCTGCTGCTTTGGCTGTAGCCATTGTCGCTGCTGCTACTCCGATTACCTGTCCAAATGCAACAATGACCGTTAACAATTGATGTGAGACAAAGCCAAATGTAGAGGAATAAGAAGAGGCAGAACGTACCGGCATCATAATCTTCAGCGTAGCGCATGCGACACATAGTCGTGTTGAACACCTTCACGATGAGCATGGTGGCGTCGTCGTCGTACCTGAAGAGAAGGAAGTACCCCAGTCGTAGGTCGTAGGCACGGTAGAACTTCTCCCACCCACGAGACAAGTACATGTGGCCCTCCTTGATCACCAACTCCACATCCCACAGCCTGCGAAACCTGCTGCCGGCCTGTCGCAGCTTCACATTATTTGGCGGATCTTCACCCATCAGCATGTTCATAAAACTGTCAGGCAGCCTCTGCAGTTTGGGACAATGAGTGATGTAGCAAACAACGGATATCATAATGAGATGGGTGAAGGGGAGATCTCTCGTTTTATATACCTGCGTCATGGATGATACTGAAGTCCCAAGTATGATAGTGAAGAACTCGGAAGCATCCAACTCGTACTGCGGTGTCGCAGAGCGGCGGTGGCTGCTTCCCGCCATCTCTGATAAGCAGCAGAAGAGACCAATTAGTAACCTTACAACAGATCATAAAACATATGGAGTAATCAGATCGAAATTTCAAACCACACACTTACTTTCAACTATAAACAAAACTGACTTGTTGTTAATGAACAGTGGCTAAAGATATATAAAACTCCATTGCAAATGTGCCATGTCAATAAAACAACTCATGGAAGTAAACTACTAGCAGGCTCAAAAGTCAAGTAAACTGAAGATTATGACAGCTTGCAAACACAGGACCATGTCATTATCATGGCAGTCCACTATATATTTTTATGACAAAATACATCATTATCAGGGCACATTAATAGCAAGGTGAGACTAGGCACTGATGCAGCAGACTAAGTAGACTATGAAATATGCAATGTTAGAAGTAAAATGAGTCAATCATCACATCATCCTACTGTGACTACTGAAATAACACAACCATCAACCGGAAAAATCTGGTAACATGAAAACATACTTGCAACAATCAGTGCATGCTTTTAGTTTGGTCACTGAATGTAGTCTGTTTTGTTCACTAAACACAACTACCCCAAAATAAAAAAATACACTACAAGCCTATTGTTGACAATTCATCAGATCAAACAACCCCATTATTTGGTTTGGATGGCTTGGACAACGGTAAGTTGCTAAAATATGACTATAAACTGGTAATGTTGTGCCTTGGATATATTATACTAAACTGGTATTGGAATAAAGATGCTTAAAACAAAACTTTTTCCTAACTATTTGGTCTGAAAGTGTTTCCTTCTGGTAGCCACTTCACAACTGCACATTACAAACAGTGACCAATACCATATTAAATTCTCACTGTTGACAATTTGGATTCAATCACCTTCATTTGATCAAAGATGTTCAGCAACACTACAGTTGTCATAACTAAACAAGAAAAAGAACAGAAGCCTCACACTGTCCTCAAATTAGCAAGCATATTGTTAAGGCAATGTTTCAAACCAAACAACCTCAAAAAATTTGATCTGGAAAGAACAGCGGAGGCTGTTCCGAATGAATTATTATATTAAAAAAACTAGACATAGTGATTCAGAAGCAAGAAAAGCTCAGCTGATAATTTGCAGAGTGACAATATTAATGTTCTGTGTTGTGAGGACCAGCAGGAATCAAGAGGAATTTGTTCGATTAATCCACACTAATTATGCATTAGTCAATAATACTAAACTGTACAGAGAGAAGTAATTAGACTTGTAAGCCATTGCTAGCGACTACAAGCATGCAGGAGAGAAATTATAACATGCCGCCATGGCCCTAGGGTTTGCAGGGGAGGGGGTGGAGGAGAAGGGAGGAATCACCTGGGGAGGGGATGGAGGAATGGAGGAAGACGTCGGCGTTGAAGCTCCGGCAGCGGCTGGGCGTTGAAGCTCCGGCGACACGCGGCAGGCTCCTCCACTCGCCTGTCTCTACGTCCTAGCTTGGGCGGGAGGACGTCGAGGGCGCGAGCGCGGGCGGAGGGGGGACGGCGAGGGAGGCGGCGCTCGGCTCTGCGTCGCGTGGCCTGGCTGAGCTGAGGTAGAGGCGGTCGTCGTCTCCTCCTCCTCCTCCTCCTCCTGGTCGGGGCGGTGGCGGCAGGGGACGGAGGGGACAGAGGGGGCGTGGGGGCGCGGGGGCGGGGGCGGGGGTCGGGGCGGCGGCGGCAGGGGACGGAGGGGACGGAGGGGGCGTGGCGGCGCGGGGGCGGGGGTCGGGGCGGCGGCAGGGGACGGAGGGGGCGGAGGGGGCGTACGGTTAGGTCGAGTGGGGAGGAAGGGAGGAAGGGGAATAGGTGGAGTGGGGGGAAGCTTACTAATGGTGCACCCAGCAGCGGTGCGCCATTACTATTTAGAACTAGTAATGGCGCACTTCGGTCGGATGCGCCATTAGTATGTATGTAAAAATGAAAAAAAAAGTATCACTTGTGGCGCACCTTTTGTCTGGTGCGCCATTAGTGTCTTCCACACTAATGGCGTATCACCAACTGGTGTGCCATTAGTATATAGTAGTGGCGCACTACTACCCTGGTGCGCCATTAGTGTCAATCCTATCTATAGCCCTTTTCCTAGTAGTGCGTTGTCGAGCGGCGACCCTCGCCGCCACCGTTGAAGGACCAGGATTCCCTCTCTCCATGGCGGATGGAAGGGGGAGCAGAAGCTCAAGGAAGGAGGAAATGAAAGAATGCGGTACGCCATCCCCCCTCCCGCTCTTTATAAACGAACGGGGTGGGGGCTCGGCCGCCCCGCTCAGCCAATCAAGACCCGGAAGGCGCAGGGAACTAGGACCGACCCGCTGACCCAGCCCGCGGCGGCCCGGTTTCCTGCCTCCACCGCTCGCTACCCCAAGCGCATGAGAGCCGCGTGGCAGGCGTGCAGGACCGAGGCGATGGATGAGGCGACCTCTCCCCACCCCGTGATCGTGGGGAGTGGACGCCTTGAAGACCACGCCTCGGCCCCGTTCAGTAAATGGGTCGCGCCCCCATGCCTCCCTCCGCTTATGGGGAAGGCGCGAACCGCCCCTTTACTACGACGTGACGCATGCGTGCAGAGCTCAGCCCCATGCATGCCGCCCACGTCACACACGCCTCCCCACGCCACGCCACGCACGGGAAGGGTGGGAAGCACAGCGCGTGAAGAGACTTACCGCGGTAAAAACCGTCCCGCCTGCCCGCGCACCGTTTTTGGGCCTAGCCCAACGACGCGATTGCGCTTACGTGTGGCCCAGGCCCGGGGGCTCCTGTCGGTGTACAAAAAGAGGGGTACACTTTTTGTACCCCTATAACTATGCACGGGCAGTCTGAGCCACGGGCACCACCACACTGAGCAAGGCAAGGGAGGTGAGCAGAGGTAAGGCCGAAGCTTGAGAGAAGCAGAACGATGCCAAGACCAAGACTAGAAGGAGCAAAGGGGACGAAGCGGACCCCCCCCCCCGGCAAGATCCTTGCCGGGAGGCAGTTTTAGCAAACCTGGCAAGACCCTTTCCGTGGCAGCTCGCCCCACACCTACGGAGCGGGTCACCCTTGAGTCCACTGCCCCCATGGGGCAAGGATTCGGGAGGCATCCCCATGGTGGCATGCAGATCTTTGTGAAGACATTCAAGATCAGATACACACTTTAGAAGATGATGATCCTTGGTGGGATCCCAGCCAAGGAGGACCACAAGGCTCCCGGCAAGAGCTTTGCCGGGGATGACAGCAAGCGCCACAGCAAGACCCTTGATGGGGCCCCGGCAAGACCCTTGTCGGGGCCACGGCAAGGCCCTTGCCATGAACACCCGTAGGGCCACCATCAGGCCCACGCCAATCAGACCTCCACCACCGTTCGCATGCAGCTGCCGACCCAACCAGCTGGGCAGGCACCTGCGTGGTGGCATGCAGATCTTTGTGGAGACCCACCGCTGCGCCACCTCAGCTGCCTGCCTGCCTACATGGCATCGCAGGCACCACTGGCCAGGGCGCGTGTCGACACGAGAGGGAGGGGCGACGGACAAGACAGGGCTCTCCCCCGTCCCCGGTAGAGCAAGAACACCTAAGCAAGGCGCATTAAATGCGCCTTGTCATGTAATGCAAAGGATAACCTCGCATTACTGTACCCTTTCCACCTCCTGTGTGCCACTGTGGCAACCCCTTTCCCTATAAAAGGAGGCCCAAGGCGACTAGGTGGGGGATTCGGCTTTTTGGAGCTCTTGACGCCCCATAGCTAGCTCAAGAACACAGATATACAATCCACCAAAGCAGGAGTAGGGTTTTACGCATCCTTGCGGGCCGAACCTGGGTAAAGGAACCGTGTGCTATCTGTTTGATCCGCTCTTCTCACGACCCCGCGCCCAGCAACCGTAGTAGGGATTCTTGTGATCCCATAGGTGTCGTTCCCACTGACACCTGACCACCCCGGGCACCCGCACCTCCCACCCCCGGGTGCCCGCACCCCCCCCCCCCCCCCCGAGTCAGCCCAACTACAACACCAATTTGATCATAACTTTCACCTCCCAAGTCTGTTTTTTGTGTTCTTTAGCTCGTTTGGAAGCTCTTAACATCCCCCATCCACTCATATCATTACCACCACCATTAACCTCCATCCAAAAGTCATCACAAAAACACCCACCTTCCGCATTTGCCGATTTTGAGTTGCAATTTCCGTTTCCTAAGGTATTTCGGTTACTTAGGAGCGTGTGACACCGACATCACCGCCAATCATCATCACCTCGGAGTCATCTTCACCACTAACCGTAAGCAAGGACGGTAACCTCGACGACACTCACCTTTGCTTTTGCATTGATAGCCCGAGCCATTTCACGTTGCTTACCCATCAAGACTAGCAAGTTGAGAATTGTCGGGCCACGCTATTGTGCACCGTAGTGATCGACTTATCATCTTAGTGCCATAAGTCTCTCCCGTGCATATCTTACATACTTGTCTCATATCATACTTGGCTCGAGCATCAAGCATAGAAAAAAGAGAAAGAAAGAAAAGCTTTTAAGCAAAAGAGGAGAAACAAAGAGCTTGTAAGCAATAGCATTGAGCCATTTTGCATACTCATCATCTTGGTCACCGCATACATAGCATAGTTGGGATTGAAGACGGCACGTTTCTCTTATAGGTTGGTGCACATGCGTATCTTGCCCATTTGAGTAATCGAGCTAGCGTCTCTCTAGCATTTGCACAACAAGAGCATTTTCCGTGGTTGCACATTTTGAGCTCACCCCTTGGTTGTGTGGATCCCATCTATCTTCCGTGTGTGTGTTCCTAGTTATATCCTTGGGTTTGATCTATTTGCTTTACTTGAATTTTTGTGAACCTTCTCAACCTTATGATATCTTGACTAACATTTGCTTGAAATTTTTGCCACCATCCTAACCGAGCTACTCCATAAGCCTTTTACTTGTAGGTGTGAGAAACAAACCCGGTTCCAATTCCACTATTGTGGCATTACATTGAGTGATACTTGTTACATCCTCAATCCTCAGAAATAGTAACTTTGGCATTGTTCTCACATTTTCCTACTCACCCCACTTGGTTATGATGGATAGGCCAAGTTCGTCGGCGAACCCGCTATTCGAGGAGCAAGGTGTTGATCCCGACTACGTCACCAAGGGCCACTTCTTCATCGCGCAAAGAGCTCTCCATCAAGAAACTGAGGTCGTGGGTGAACGCCTTGGCCAACTCGCCGCCTACCTTCGTCAATCGGAAGCAAGGAACCGCAACTACATCGACGACAAGTTCACTACACAAATGGAAGAACTCCGCAACATGATTGTGTGGCGCCTGTCTTCGTCGTCATCGTCAACAAGACGGCGCCACTCAAGCCGCCGCTCAAGTCGGCAATCTTCGGACTACTCCTCTTACAAATCAAGTCCGCCACGAGATCGGGTCCCTGTATGTGATTCTCCCCAAGATTTCCAAGCCCCAGAAAATCCATTCGATGGCAATGGCTTGCAAGACCGAGTTCAAGCACATGAAAGGGCGCAACAACAAGCACAAGAACCAATGGAGCAAGAGCAAATGCCTCCACAAGTGCCATGGCAACAACCTCAAGATGATGACGCCATCCTTCAAGCACAAGCACTCAAAGCACATCGTGCACTCCGCGAGTCTACTAGAGCCGTGGAAGAGCGCAACCGCCAAGTGCAAGACCAAGAGGAAGCTCTTCGTCGGGGGATACAAGAAGAAGCTACGCATCGCGAAGAACAACAAGAAAGGCGCAACCAAGCAAATATTCCTCGTCCTCCGCCACGACAAGAACGACATCAAGTGGAACAAGTGCTTCAAGACCCTCCTTCACGCCAAGAGCGACATCTCGAGGAATGACCATTTGTGGACCTTCCTCCACGGCAAGAGCGACATCAAGACCGCTACCACGATGAAGAACTCCGCTACGGCAAGCTCAAGTTCACCATGCCCAAGTTCTCCGGAAGCAATGATCCTGAAGAGTACCTCTCATGGGCCTTGAAGGTGGACAAGATATTCCGTCTTCACAACTACGATGAGGAAAATAAGATCGCCATGGCCTCCCTCGAATTTCAAGACTACGTCCTCATTTGGTGGGAAGAAGTGATCGAGCGATGACATACAAGAGGCGAACCACCAATCACAAGTTGGACGGAAATGAAGGATGTCATGAGAGCTCGCTTCGTGCCTACACACTACACCCGTTATCTCTTTAAGAAGTTGCAACTCCTCAAGCAAGGCACGGAAACGGTGGAAGAATACTACCAATAAATGGAGATTTCCATGATACGAGCCAATGTCAAGGAAGACGACGAGGAAACAATGGCACGCTTCTTGAATGGCCTCAACCACCCAATCAAGCAGATTGCCGACTTCCAACCATACTCAAACCTTCTCAAGCTAGTTCATCAAGCGACCAAGGCCGAGCGACAAGTGCAAGATGACTTCAAATACGCCAAGTACTCGTCCAAGACCTACGGCTCCTACTCTCAAGCTCCCGCGACTTCGGCAACTCCTACCTCGACTAGAGCATCACCAAGTACCAGCAACAAGTCAAGTTCCAATCAAGCTACGCCTTCCTCGACTCGTTCTCTGGCAAGCACCTACATATCCAAGACTCCCTCTTCTTCGGCACCACCGAATGACCCCGTCAAGACAAGTTCATTCAAGTGCTTCACATGTGGGGGCCGCGGTCACAAGTCCTTCGAATGCACCAACAAGCGGACAATGATCTTCAATGATGATGGAAGATATGACTCGATGAGTGAAGAAGAAATGGAAGCTCTTGAGCACGTGGCCGTGCACCGGCGCGTGAACGAAGAGGAAGATGATCGAGTCTTTTGTGACAATGATTCAAGTCCCTCTCTCGTGGTCTCCAAGGTCTTGACTCTCCAACACCATCAAGATGAAGACCAACGATGCCACATCTTCCACACCAAGGCCGGCATCAATGGGCATTTTGTGAAGGTCATCATCGACGGAGGAAGTTGTCACAACTTGGCAAGTGACGAGCTATGTTCCAAGCTGCAATTGGTCAAGAAGAAGCACCCTCGTCCCTACAAGATGCAATGGCTAAGCGACTCTGGCACTATTCAAGTGGAGCATACAGTGCAAGTGTCTTTCAAGATCGGCGCCTACGAGGACACCTTGGAGTGTGACGTAGTTCCTATGTCGGTGTGCCACCTTCTCTTGGGACGACCTTGGCAATTTGACCGTGGAGTCATCCACAACGGAAGAACCAACCACTATAGCTTCAACATGACAGGCAAGGAATATGTGCTTCGACCAATGTCACCAAGCCAAGTGTCACGACCGATTTTTCTGGGCTTTAATTTCCAGAAAAGGGCCGTTGTGCTCACCAGCCCCAGGATTACTGTTAGCTGATGAGGCACCAACTTGTTACAGAAATTCCAAGCAAAAGTACAAAATATGTAGTACAAGACCATTGTGGCCTATGAGTACATAAAATGGTTTCTAGTGGTTGAGGGCGGAAGCGGTTTGTGGATCACCACGGTCTATGGGACTCCATTTCCCACGGGAACAGCTGACAAGGTTAACTCCTATCTTCGCGAGGCTGCTATCACCGTTGCTTAAGTTGCGAGGTTGTCATCACGTCGCTCCTCTCCAAGCAAGCAATCTGACCAAGACAATAGCCAGGGACAAGCCAGTGAGTACTTTGAATGTACTTGCAAACATTAAGAACACAGGTATAATATAATTGATCAACATGCACGAAAATATTCTATAATCACATCGTCAGTCATAAATAAAATCTTGATGCATGCAAGCAGGTTATTTATATGCAACCGAAATATGCAATGACAGAATAGTAATAAAATGCACTGATCGGATGTCTGAAGCGACGTCTCGAAAGGATAGTGAAAGTGAGCATGCCTCAGTCGGGCGTCTTAGCGACACCACATAAAGGGCTTATAAGTAAATGAAGTAACAAGTATGCCACAGTCGGGCGTCTGAGCGACACCACAGAAAGGGCTTATAATCATGATGAATACCCAGGAGGTGGTACCGTTCCAGGGATACTCCTTGTATCAAACAATGCAAACGGTTAGTCCATAATGATAACAATCATAACCATCATATATCACACGTCATAATCAATATTCGGGTTTTAGTGGTTTCTCCTCCGAAGACCGACACTAAGACCGACACTTGACCCATCCCAGATTGTAGTCCTTAACCATGGACACGGCTATTCGAATAGGTTTAATCTCTGCATAGGTGTACTCTTTACCCACGAATAACGGATTCCTTTAGTCCATCGGGACTAATTCCGTCTACGGTCTTTTGATTGAAAACACACCTATCCGCACACACCAGCCTAACTTACCGGTGTCTGGAAATCACCCACGACACCCGTTAAGCAAAACTCTAAGTGGGGAGGCTACAACCTCGACGTAGCATGGGATCACAAAAATTTATACCGCGCACAAATTGGGGGAGCTACCCCTTCGGCTACAACCGAAACACCCATGCCCCCGGGTCAGGTGGCATGCCTACCGGATGCCTCCGGTATCTTCCACCATGGCCTCTCTGTACGGTGTGTGCTAGGAAAGGGGTTGACAACTTATTGAACCGTACCCTACCTACAGTAGGGACCAGTGGCAGTACGAAACAAGTATGGGGGTTACCGGAACAAGGCTCGATCTATGGCCAACTCAGGAGGCTTATGAGTTTCCTGCATGACATGAGTAACAAAATTATTTCAACCAACAAATCAACACTCATTATACCTTGTCATGCCATACCGGATATAACCGTCCCGACGGAAACCGGCGACAAGCTCACGCCTACCCAAGGCAGAGGCTTTCCCGGATTCCTTACCGGCATGCATGTAAGGCACATGAGGATGATTACCAAAACATGTATGTTTATTTCCAACCGCAAGGAAATCACAAAAATGCATCCATGCAAATGTTCATATCACATGAAATAACAACACTCCGAAATAAGGTGGTGTTATAAACGTGTCAACTATCACATTGAAATATTATTCCAGGGTTCAGAATGCTTGCCTTAAAGGTCTGGAGAGGTGGGGGTGCTCTCCAAAACTTTTGAAAGTTTTCCTCTCTTCCAAAATTCCTATTTTCAAAAATATGCAAATAACACATATTTCAAAAATAGTACAAAAAAGTTGTTTGGAAAAATTTCAAATAAATCTTAAAATAAACTAGACAGAATTTGAGAGATGTAGGAAAAAGAATCAATTCATTTGGAGTTATATTTAAAGAGTTATAGCCAGTCAAACATTTGGTTAAAAACTGTTTTTAATAAAAACAGAAAAAGAAAACATTTCAAACGAGACTACGCTTTCGGTCAGAGGAGGCGTACTTGAGGTTTTACGCCTCCACTTATCCACATGGACCGGCGCTGGGTCTCTGACGGTGGGCCCGCCTGGCCCACTGGTCAGGTTTGACCAGTTGCCCGCGTCGTCTCCCTCCTCTGCACGAGAGGAGCGGGGCTCCGGCGATCGTCGCCGGGGAACGGTGGCTCCGTTCGGAAAGCTGAGACCACCAGCGGATTCAGGGGGCCGAGGTGGTCACTCTGGTGGTCGTAGGGTCGTCGGAGGCGGAGGAAATCGCCGGCGGCGAGCTCCACGGCGGAGGGAAGCTTTGGTGGTAAAGTGGTTTTGAGGCGGCGGTGGTTCCCGATCAACATCGAGTAGGCGGAAGTGTTCACGGGAGGGAGAGAGAGTTTCTTGTGAAGAGAACGGAGAGGGGGAGGCTCTGGAGGCGCCGGCAGGTCCTGGGCAGTGGCGGCGGCTGTAGTCGCCGGAGACTGGGAAGACAACCTCCCCGCGTCGATTGCGAGCTGGGGAAGCGCTATTGGGGTGGCCTGAGGCTGCCCGTGTGCGGGAACGGGCTCGGGGCTTTCCTTAAATAAGCGAGTCGAGGCGGTTCAGCGGCGGCCGCGGATGAGCTCGTTGGCGACCGTATTTCTGTAGCTGCAGGGCATCGTGGCGGCGACGAGCGCTAGTGGACATAGCTGCGGATGAGCTCGCGCTGCTCTAGGGGGCAGGTGGCGAGCGCTGGGGGCTTGGGCGGTGCTGCTCGTGGCGGAGGCGGTTGCGGCCGCGGGCGTGCCGCCAAACGGCTTGCTGGCAAAGCTGTAGAGGCGGTCAGGGTGCTTGGCACGACGCAGCGAGAGGTCAAGTGAGTGGCGCGGCTTGGCAGAGTGGTGGCAAGCCAGGGGCGCGACGCGTCGGCTCGGGCGCGGCACGTGCAAAACGCGCGCTCTTCCCGCGCCCAGAGCACGCGCGGTACGTGTTCGACGAAATGCCCATGCATGCTAGGGGTCTCGGGTGAGGTTGTCAAGCAACAGAACTAGATTAGGTTTAGTAAGGGGATCAAGGGACATGGTGGATGGGTCAGGGGCTCAAGTTCACAATGTAAATTTGAAATCATGTCAAATCTGGCTATGCACTCATGGTGTTTGTCAAAATGCCAGAGGCATTTAGGAAGTTCTTGGAGTGGCCAAAACTTCCAGAGTGGGGTCTCTATGGATGTATGAGAGGGTGGTGAAGTTAGTTTGCCAAAAGGAGAAACTTGCTAGTGCAAGTTTTGCCAAACTACAATTCTGGACAGGGAGTAAATGGCATCACTTGTTGAACCAAAAATGATCCAATGGTTGCATGCTCCTGGACTTAGAGGTTTGGCAAGGTGCACTACAAGCATGAGAAAGCTCAAGGGCCAAAGAGCAAGCAAGACTATGGTTGCTGTACAAACCATCATGTTGGACCAGAATGAAGATGATGCTGATTCACTCAAAATTTGCAAATAACATCACTGGGTTTTTTCATAAAGTTGAATCATATGCTGCTACTAACATCCCATAATTTTGGTGGAAGCTAGAAAGATGTATTTAAATGGGTTGTAGTGCAAAATTGCCCACTGGACCAGAGAAGAAAATTGGGTGTAGAGCTCAAATTATTTCAAGAATAAAAGATATTTTTGGACAAAAGTGATCTAAAAACATTACATGACATCTCCAAATTTTGGTGGGATTATTGAATAAATTTTTAAAGAGGTCGTAGTTCAAATATGGCCATATAACCTGTAAAACCCATTTTTTTCAATAAAATGAAGATCAGGCAAATTAATTTTGTAATTAGTTCTACTAATGAAAGAAAAGTTTTTCTTGAGAGGCTTAAATAAGTCCGAAAACATATTTGAAAAGTTTTCACTTTGGGGAAAAACTCCATAATAACATGGAGATAAATGGTTCAGAAATAAAAAGGGAGCCCAGAAAAAAAAGTTTTAATTCCTGGCAAAATTTTAATTAATAAAACAAGGCCAAAATTTTTGGGTGTCACACCAAGTGATCGCCGATATGCAAGCATCCACCCACCGTGGAGATTCTAGTGAGAGAGTGAACCACCAAGAAGAAAGTGAGCGCCACAAGCCAATATTGAGCGGCTCTTCGCCAAGAGAGAAAAACTTAGTCCTCCTAGCCACAAAAAGAGAGATGAGAGAAGTGTGTGAGAACGCATCAAGTGTCATCCACTTTGTCGTACTTTGCAAAGATGAGGTGGCAAAAACTAACACTCCTAATCCTCTACCTCTGGTGTTTTCTAACTTGTTGCAGGAATTCGAGGATGTCTTCCCCGACGAGCTACCTCCCGGTATTCCTCCTCTACGTGGCATTGAACATAGGATCGACCTCATCCCAGGAGTGCCTCTTCCGAACAAGGCCCCCTACCGCGTCAACCCCGAAGAAACTAAGGAGATCCAACGGCAAGTACAAGAACTCATCGACAACGGCCATGTACGTGAAAGCTTAAGCCCTTGTGTCGTTCCGGTTATACTTGTACCCAAGCAAGATGGTAGTTTTCGCATGTGCTTCGATTGTAGACCCATCAATGCTATCACCGTTAGATATAGGCATCCCATACCTCGCCTAGATGATATGCTCGATGAGCTTAGCGGTGCCACCATTTTCTCAAAATTTGATCTTAAAAGTGGCTATTACCAATCCGCATACAAGAAGGTGATGAATGGAAAACCGCTTTCAAAACCAAATTTGGCTTGTATGAGTGGTTGGTTGTTCCTATGGGTTTATCGGAAGCTCCCGGTACTTTCATGCGTCTTATGCATTTTGTGCTTCGCCCTTACATTGGACTGTTTGTTGTGGTCTACTTCGATGACATACTTGTTTTTAGCAAATCCATCAAAGATCATGTGAATCATGTTAGGGCCGTTTTGCAAACTCTTCGCAAGGAACGTCTTTATGCAAACATGAAAAAGTGCACTTTTGGAGTTGGCAAGCTTGTTTTCTTGGGTTTCGTTGTTTCTTCAAAGGGTGTCCATGTTGATGAGTCTAAAATTGAAGCAATTAAAACTTGGCCCCAACCCTCTAATTTGCAACAAGTGCATAGTTTTCTTGGCCTTGCGGGTTTCTATCGTCGCTTTGTGAAAGATTTTAGCACTTTTGCCGCACCTTTGCATGCTTTGAGTAAGAAAAATGCTCCTTTTCTTTGGGGACCTTTGCAATCTACCGCTTTTGATGAGCTTAAATCTTTGCTTACTCATGCTCTGATTCTTGCTTTGCCTAACTTTGACAAAACTTTTGAGGTCCATTGTGATGCTAGTGGTAATGGAATTGGTGGAGTTTTGATGCAAGAAAAACGAGCCATTGCATATTTTAGTGAAAAACTCTCCGGTTCAACTCAATTATCCCATCTATGACAAATAATTGTATGCTTTAGTCCATGTGTTTCATGTTTGGGAGCATTATCTTAGACCGCATGAGTTTGTCATACATACCGATCATGAGACACTTAAGTACCTTAAAGGTCAAACCAAGTTGAATAAATGGCATGCTAAATGGAGTGAATTTATTGAATCCTTCCCCTATGTGTCAAGTACATTAAGGGCAAAGAGCATGTTACTTACTCAACTTGAATTGAATGTTGTGGGATTTGATCATATAAAATATTTGTATGAGCATGATGTGACTTTTGCTATTCCGTATGCTAAGTGTGTGATGCATACTTCTTGGCAACGATACTATATCAAAGATGGTTATCTTATGAGAGCTAACAAAATATGCATTCCTGAGTCTTCTCTTCGTTTGTTACTTTTGCAAGAGGCTCATGGAGGAGGACTCATGGGACACTTTGGACGCGACAAGACTTTTGCCACGCTCTCCAAGAACTAATTTTTGGCCCAAGATGTTTCGCGATGTCGCCCGCTTCACCAACCGGTGCTCTACATGTTGCAAAGCTAAGTCACAATCTCAATCCCATGGTTTACATATGCCTTTACCTATTCCACATCAACCTTGGGAAGATATTAGCATGGATTTTGTGCTTGGATTACCTAGGACTCAAAATGGCAAGGACTCTGTATTTGTTGTTGTGGACCGATTTTCAAAAATGGCTCATTTTATCCCATGCAATAAGATAGACGATGCTTCGCATGTGGACAATCTCTTTTGTAGGGAAATCTTGAGGTTGCACGGTGTGCCAAAGACAATTGTGTTGGATCAAGACGTCAAGTTCTTAAGCTACTTTTGGAATACGCTATGCGCCAAGCTTGGAATCAAGCTACTTTTCTCCACAGTGTATCGTCGTCAAACCAATGGCCAAACAGAAGTCACCAACCGGACGCTTGCAACTCTCCTACGCGTGTTGATAAAGAAGAACATCAAGGAGTGGGAGGAGTGCCTTCCCATCACCGAGTACGCCTATAGCCGCGCAAGACACTCTACCACCAGCAAGTCCCCCTTCGAGGTTGTATACGGCTTCAACCCTTTGTCGCCATTGGACATTCTCCCTCTACCGCTTCAAGAACGAGCAAACCTGGATGCTAGCGCGAGATCCACCTACCTCAAGAAGATGCATGAAGAAACACATTCCATGATAGAGCGCCAAGTACAACGACTCGCCTCCAAGCTCAACATCAACAAGTCCCCGATGGTGTTCCAACCAGGTGATCAAGTATGGATACATCTCTGCAAGGACCGCTTCCACAAGGAACGCAAGTCCAAGCTACTCCCGAGAGCCGATGGACCATTCAAGGTGCTAGCACCTACAACGACAACACCAACAAGGTCGACATCCCACGTGACAAGTACAACGTTCGCGATGTCTTCAACGTTAAAGACTTGGCCAACTACCATGGTGATGAAGAGCACGATCCATGGACGGATCTCTCCCAAGGGGGGGAGATGATGCGGAGCATCCCTCGACAACCCGCACCGACACTCCATCACCACCGCAAGCACCAAGAGGGCCAATGACAAGAGCACATGCACGCAACATGAGAAAGAGGTCACTTCTTTCCTTTCCGAGTTTCGTTTGGTTTCACATGAGAATGGGATTCTACCTCAAAGAGATACGCTATGCATTCTTAGGTACATCGAAGATGATCGTGGGAAGGAGAAGACGGAGGTTTGAGCATCCATGGAACAAGAGAAGGAAGAAGAGGTCGAGAAGATCGAAGGAGAGAAGCCCCTGGACACACCGGGTGCATGGACGGAAGGACCCCGGGTGCCCGGACTCGAAGACGTGGGGAGGGCCAAACCCCATGGACACCCCGGGTGCCCGGTCACTGCGGCCCTGGGTGCCCGGCCTCTGCCTGGGTTGCGCCCCAGCCGGCCCCGGGTGCACGGCCCCAAGGCACCGGGTGCCTGGTCCCCCACTTGGGCCTCGCCTAGCCCACCCCGGGTGCCCGGCCTGCTCCGCCCCAGCCGCGCGCGGCTACCCCGGGTGCCCGGGCCTAGGACCCCTGGTGCCTGGTCCTCCCTCCTCCGGTGCCCCTGATTGGTCTGGGTGCGCGGCCGGTTCCACCCCGGGTGCGCGAACCCTTCCCCCGTGGCTATGCATTTTAGGGACATTTTGGTCCTTTGTACCCCTCTTTCCCCAAGTTTCGTCCCTAGCCTTTATATACTCTTTACCTAGCTCATTTTGAGGATTAGCAAAGTATTAGATAAAACATTGTGAGCTTTGATCCTTGTATCCCCTCCTCTTGGAGATCAAGACCCCTCTTGGGAAGAATCCTTGTGGATTACAAGACCTCCCAAGGGAGTAGATCATCATCAAGACCTCACCTCCTCTAGGAGTGGGAAGAACTTTACCTTGTGCTTGTTTCCTTGGATTGATCTTGTAATCTTGTGGATCTCATGTATGATACTCTAGTGGATGTGATATTTCGGTTTGTTTGATTGATTTGTGCCTTGTGTTCTTGAGTGTTCTTCCTCTTTTCCCCCTCCAAGTGTGAAAAGATCCCCTCTAGGATTTCACCCTACAACACCTTGCACCAAGACGCGCGGCCCCGCGGCGTGACCCGCCACGCCGGTCGCCCGTGCATGAAGAAGGAATCTGCCAAGAAGTCCCTCGGTCGCAAGAAAACACTCCTGCGCTCCCAGCACCACAACGCTAAGACCGCGCATTGCCTGCCGCGGCGGCGCGTGGATACCAAGACCAGGCTCTGCCTCTGTGACGGACTCCGGTGACCACAGCAGGTTGTCGTGCCTTCACTCCCGAGGTGCGCAACATCGTCTGGCCCGGCTAGTTCAAACCGGACCTGTCTCCGCGCTACGACGGCAACCCTGACCCCGCGGAGTTCCTGCATCTCTATGAGCTGAGCATCGAGGCGGCCAACGGTGATGAGAAGGTCATGGCGAATTGGTTCCCTATGGCCCTCGAAGATGGTGTGCGCTCATGGCTCCTGAACCTGCCCGCAGGATTGATCTCCTCTTGGGGCGAGATGCACGAGCATTTTGTCACCAACTTCCAGGGCACTCGCGACCGAGCAGCAACCAGGGGAAACCATGCTGAAGTACATCCAGCACTTCAACAGCGTTCTCCTCAAGATCCCCTAGGTGACGAACAAAGCCCTCATATCCGCGTTTTCCGATCATGTCCATGACGTCAAGATGAAGGAAGAGCTCGCCATCCACGAGGAGCTATGCACGGCCCTGGAGATGTTTAACATGGCGACCAAGTGCGCAAGAGATGAGGAAGGGCGCATTTCCCTCCTCGAGCTCCCAGCTGCCGACCAGGAGGACAAGAAGGCCAAGGTTAAGGACGTGAAGCGCAAGGGGGCTGCCGTGCTCGTGGCAGAGCCAGAGATGAAGTGTGGCCGCGACCACCCCGAGTCGTCCTAGGCCAATCGCTCGTTCTACGCCTTCCACAACGTTCACAGCCACAACACCAGCGACTGTCAGGAGCTCAGGGCCATCCATGATGGGCGCTTCGGTCGACGCCCCGAGCGCAACGACCGGGGCAACGACCGAGGAGGAGGAGAAAGTGGGGGACGCTAGGACGACCGCGGCCCCCACCAAGAGTGGCGCGACCGGCCTTGTGAGGACCGCTGGCAGGACCCACCTCACGAGGGCGCTAGAGAGACCAGCCCCATGAGGACCGCCCTCAGGGCAACGCCGGGCTCCCTCCGCTGCCGCCACCACCAAGGAGGAATGACGACCATCATCAGGACAAGGGGGCTGGGGGCTTCCAAGAGCGTCGCGCCATCGCCTGCATCTTGGGTGGCGCTCAAGCCTCAGCCTCTCAACGTATCTTAGGAGTGACCGACGGCTCCACCACCCCGATAGGGCAGGTCCGCCTCCCTGTCACCTTCGACCGGCATGACAACTACCACACCAAGCTCATCGACTTCAACGTCGCCCACATCCGACTGCCATACAATACCATCCTTGGGTATCTAGCCTTGGCCAAGTTTATGGCAGTGACCCACCATGGCTACAATGTCCTCAAGATGCCAGGGAGTGGCGGCATCATCACGGTCCCATGTGAATAAAGATATGCGCTATGCTCCCTCGAGCGCACCTACCAGGCAGTAGCAGTCAAAAACCCCGACAACGAAGGCACCGTGTACCCTCCTGAGGCCATCCCCAAGAAGAAGAAGCAGCTACTCCACCCAGCGCCTCTGGGAAGCGGTGTCTCCAGTGGCACCACCACAGGATCTGTGCCAATAGTCGGGGCGCCTCCCTCCCTCGCATAGGAAGGCGAGCCCGGTGCCCTCCTCAGGCTGGGCTCGGGGGCGCTCTTCTGGAGGGCCTCAGACCTAGCCAATGTCACGAGGTAGGCGCTCGGGCACCAAGTGGAGGCGTGCTTCGCTACACATTTCCCTCGAGAGGGCACAAGGCGAGGAGCGCCTAGTGCTCAGGAGTTCATCACCAAGGCAATCTATGAGCTTCAGGAAGCAAGGACCATACGCGGCGACCGCCGCCCACCACCCGGTGCAGCTCCCCATCCTGGCGAGGATGGCGGGCTGCGCGTCTGCGTCGACATTCCAGGGCTCAAGAGGGCCGCATCTCAGGGATGTTTCTGGCCTTCGCGTGTTGGACGGTGCGAGGGTCCACCTCACAGCTATGTTCGCATGCCATTCAGCGTGCCGAACGCGGCTGTCACCTTCTGGCGCCACCTGCGGAGCATCCTGGCAGTTAAGGAGGCCAGACATCACGGCGTCCTGGAGGAGACCGCGACGGTTCTCCAGGAGCCACCTGGGCCCACGGAGCCTCCTGAGGATCAGGACCCTAGCGGCTTGTGGGGAGAAACTCTTCAACATGCATCTTTAGCTACTCCAACATCTCTTCGGCTACAGTATCAGGTGACTCTTTCCAGTTCATTCAGTTGGGGGCACCCCTCGAGCAGCATTATCCCCAAGTCACACGGGTCTGTCCTTGTGACGTGTATCCTTTTGCATCTTTAGCTTACTCTGCTGGGAGTGCGCCTCGGGCTGCATCTTCCCCATGCTGCTCGGGTCCATCCTAGTGGCATGTGTCGTTCTTGCGTCTACCTAAGCTAACCAGCCTCTTTGCTTGACTTGTCATATGATTGTCACCTACTTATCCGGTACTTCGATACCCCACCCGCGACCGCCCTCGTTACCACGGGAGCCGCGCGCCATTGTCTTTCTTTAGGATTCCTCGCATGAAAAGGCTAGGCACGGTGTATGTGCTCGGGTCCGTCCCTGCATCGTCGATAAACCCAGCGACCGAGCTATGTCTGCCGGGCCGGCCCCGTAAAAGTCACTTCTTGGGGTCGTTGGTGTTCCGCCTTCTCATGTGATCACCTTAGGAAATTCGTCCGGCGCAGGTTTCCTAACCATCTCGCAGGACCACTGTAGCTATCAAGAACCAAGACTAGCCGCAACCCGCCTTGAGGTAGGGCCTTGTGAGTCCCGCGCTGGCTCACGGGTGCCCAGACACACCTCGTCTAGCCCTGATGTGCAAGCCACGTGTCAGGGCGGGGCTGTACACGCCCCGGGGGCTCCACTCAAAGGGAGCCCTCACCCACGCACCAGTGGAAGCACCATGCTCCATGCTGGCGGTCGACACGGTCGAGGAGCGGCTATGCCCGTGCAAGTGCGGAAGCGCTATGCTCCGTGCTGGTGATAAACAACTGAGGGCGGCACCACGGCCGTACCAACCTCAGGGAGCCACTCGGCTCAGTGTTCAGCCTCACCGCAACGCTTTCCCCTCGAGAGAGTCACGCGAGGGGGCTAGGCACGGGGGCTATGCTCAGGCCCCGCCTAGCGTACGCCACCCTGCCAAGTCCCTCGGATCTGGTCATCGCACACCACTCCCGAGCGGGACCTCGGCAAGGACAGGTATGAAGGTCAGTTTGAGCGTGAAGGGGGACTCCTGAGCAACGCGACTCACGAGCCTAACTGGCCACATAGCCCCTCAGTCCTTGGTCCCGTCCTGGTGATTCGGGCGGCCCAATGGCGGCTGAGGTATGCACGGGGTCGGGCCTTACCAACGTAGAACCCTAAGGCCCATTTTCGAATCTCCTTCCCGCAGGCTGTTTGCACGTCAAGGGGGACTCCTGAGCATCTCGACTCAGGAGCCTAACTGGCCACATAGCCCCTCACCCCTTGGTCTCGTCCTGGTGATCCAGATGGCCCAACGCCAGCTGAGGTATGCGCGGGGCCAGGCCCTGCCGACGTAGAACGTCAAGCAAACAGGAAGGAAATCACGAAACCTAAATAAATTATTACATAGCAAATTGTCTTCCAAACATCAAGCAGAGTTTTAACGCCTCCACGAGGCATGTCTCATGTCACAGGAAAGTTCGCAGGAAAATAAAACGAGAAGGAGCGTAGTCCTTCACCAGCAAGCCTGGTCTTCAGCCTTGGGCGTCGTTGTCAGGGAGCGCCCTCCCGTCGGCAGCGTCACCGTCGGCCACATCGTTGGCCTTGGTCGCGGGATTGGCAGTGCCATCGGTTGGAGGTGCAGGCTCGATGGCGAGGAACTTCTTCAGCAGGGCCTCCACCTGGCCCTCCACGGCTGTGGCAGCAACTGCACAGTGCTCCTCCTCCACTGGCTCGAGCAGCTCGCCGAGGTCAACGCCATGGTTGCGAAGGTGTAGATGGCTGAAGACGCGCGTCAGAGCTGAAGAAGAAAGCGCGAGGGCCTCCTCCTCCACCATGGGGCCGATCCCATCGATGACACCCTCGAGCGCCACGACAAGATAAGGAAGCAGTTGGGCGGGGCCTTCGTCGTCTGTCACCAGTGGTTCTCCAAGCCCTTCTCGTAGAGTGCCCCCAGCGCCTCACGGGATCTTTCCTCAAGGCACTTGAAGGCCGTGTGATCCTCGGCCAAAACCTTCGCCTTGGCTTCCAGCTGGGTTTTCTCTGCCTCCACCTTCCGCTCCAGCTCCTCTAGACGGCTGCGCTCTGCGGCCTACGCCCTCGTCAACTGCTCTAACTCAGCGTCGCGACCAGTGACAGTGTCCTCTCAGGCCTTCATCTTCTCCTCCTCTGCCTTATGACTGCGAGCCTCGACCACGCGCTCGTTGCACGTGGTCTCCAGCTCGACCTCCATCGACTGACAGCGCTCCTTGGCGGCTTCGGCGTCCTTCAGCGCCATCTCGCGGGCGGTTGTGGCTTGGTCGGCGGCTCGCTTGTCCTCCTCGGAAGATGCCACGGCCTGGCCCAACGCCGCCCTGACAGACGCGTTGGATTGCAGCCAACCCGAGATCAGCTCCAGGCGCCCTGGCACCAGGCGACGGTCTGTTGGGGAACGTAGTAATTTCAAAAAAATTCCTACGCACACGCAAGATCATGGTGATGCATAGCAACGAGAGGGGAGAGTGTTGTCTACGTACCCTCGTAGACCGAAGCGGAAGCGTTGACACAACGTAGAGGAAGTAATCGTACGTTCTCCTCGCGATCCAACCGATCACAACACCGTTACTCCGGCACCTCCGAGTTCTTGGCACACGTTCAGCTCGATGACGATCCCCGGGCTCCGATCCAGCAAAGCGTTGGGGAAGAGTTCCGTCATCACGACGGCGTGGTGACGATCTTGATGTGTTACCGGCGCAGGGCTTCGCCTAAGCACTGCAACGATATGACCGAGGTGGAATTTGGTGGAAGGGGGCACCGCACACGGCTAAGGAACGATCCGTAGATCAACTTGTGTCTTTGGGGTGCCCCCTGCCCCCGTATATAAAGGAGCCAAGGGGGAGGGGCTGGCCGGCCAAGCCTGGCGCGCCAGGAGAGTCCTACTCCCTCTGGGAGTAGGATTCCCCCCCCCCCCCAATCCTAGTTGGACTAGGATTCTCCAAGGGGGAGAGAGAGAGAGAGAGAGGGGCGCCCACCTCTCCTAGTCCTAATAGGACTAGGGGAAGGGGGGAGGCACGCAGCCCATGAGGGCAGCCCTCTCACCTCTCCTCCAAGGCCCATGTTGGCCCATTATGCTCCCGGGGGGTTCCGGTAACCCTCCCGGTATTCCGGTAAAATCCTGATTTCACCTGGAATGCATCCGATGTCCAAACATAGGCTTCCAATATATCATTCTTTACGTCTCGACCATTTCGAGACTCCTCGTCATGTCCGTGATCATATCCGGGACTCCGAACTCCTTCGGTACATCAAAATGCATAAACTCATAATAACTGTCATCGTAACGTTAAGCGTGGGGACCCTACGGTTCGAGAACAATGTAGACATGACCGAGACACGTCTCCGGTCAATAACCAATAGCGGGACTTGGATGCCCATATTGGCTCCTACATATTCTACGAAGATCTTTATCGGTCAGACCGCATAACAACATACGTTGTTCCCTTTGTCATCGGTATGTTACTTGCCCGAGATTCGATCGTCGGTATCCAATACCTAGTTCAATCTCATTACCGGCAAGTCTCTTTACTCGTTCCGTAATACATCATCTCGCAACTAACTCATTGGTTGCAATGCTTGCAAGGCTTTATGTGATGTGCATTACCGAGAAGGCCCTGAGATACCTCTCCGATAATCGGAGTGACAAATCCTAATCTCGAAATACGCCAACCCAATATGTACCTTCGGAGACACCTGTAGAGCACCTTTATAATCACCCAGTTACGTTGTGACGTTTGGTAGCACACAAAGTGTTCCTACGGTAAACGGGAGTTGCATAATCTCATAGTTAAAGGAACATGTATAAGTCATGGATAAAAGCAATAGCAACATACTAAACGATCGGGTGCTATGCTAATGGAATGGGTCATGTCAATCAGATCATTCAACTAATGATGTGATCTCGTTAATCAAATAACAACTCTTTGTTCATGGCTAGGAAACATAACCATCTTTGATTAATGAGCTAGTCAAGTAGAGGCATACTAGTGACACTCTGTTTGTCTATGTATTCACACATGTATTATGTTTCCAGTTAATACAATTCTAGCATGAATAATAAACATTTATCATGATATAAGGAAATAAATAATAACTTTATTATTGCCTCTAGGGCATATTTCCTTCAGTCTCCCACTTGCACTAGAGTCAATAATCTAGATTACAAAGTAATGATTCTAACACCCATGGAGTCTTGGTGTTGATCATGTTTTGTTCGTGGAAGAGGCTTAGTTAACGGGTCTGCAACATTCAGATCCGTATGTATCTTGCATATCTCTATGTCTCCCACCTGGACCAAATCCCGGATGGAGTTGAAGCGTCTTTTTGATGTGTTTGGTTCTTTTGTGAAATCTGGATTCCTTTGCCAAGGCAATTGCACCAGTATTGTCACAAAAGATTTTCATTGGACCCGATACGCTAGGTACAACACCTAGATCGGATATGAACTCCTTCATCCAGACTCCTTCATTAGCTGCTTCCGAAGCGGCCATGTACTCAGCTTCACATGTAGATCCCGCCACGATGCTTTGTTTAGAACTGCACCAACTGACAGCTCCACCGTTTAATGTAAATACGTATCCGGTTTGCGATTTAGAATCGTCCGGATCAGTGTCAAAGCTTGCATCAACGTAACCGTTTACGACGAGCTCTTTGTCACCTCCATAAATGAGAAACATATCCTTAGTCCTTCTCAAGTACTTAAGGATGTTCTTGACCGCTGTCCAGTGATCCACTCCTGGATTACTTTGGTACCTGGCTGCTAAACTTACAGCAAGGCACACATCAGGTCTGGTACACAGCATTGCATACATGATAGAGCCTATGGCTGAAGCATAGGGAACATTTTTCATTTTCTCTCTATCTTCTGCGGTGGTCGGGCATTGATTCTTACTCAACTTCACACCTTGTGCCACAGGCAAGAACCCTTTCTTTGCCTGATCCATTTTGAACTTTTTCAAAACTTTGTCAAGGTATGTGCTTTGTGAAAGTCCTATTAAGCGTCTTGATCTATCTCTATAGATCTTAATGCCCAATATGTAAGCAGCTTCACCGAGGTCTTTCATTGAAAAACTCTTATTCAAGTATCCCTTTATGCTATCCAGAAATTCTATATTATTTCCGATCAGCAATATGTCATCCACATATAATATCAGAAATGCTACAGAGCTCCCACTCACTTTCTTGTAAATACAGGCTTCTCCAAAAGTCTGTATAAAACCAAATGCTTTGATCACACTATCAAAGCGTTTATTCCAACTCCGAGAGGCTTGCACCAGTCCATAAATGGATCGCTGGAGCTTGCACACTTTGTTAGCTCCCTTTGGATCGACAAAACCTTCTGGTTGCATCATATACAACTCTTCTTCCAGAAATCCATTCAGGAATGCAGTTTTGACATCCATTTGCCAAATTTCATAATCATAAAATGCGGCAATTGCTAACATGATTCGGACAGACTTAAGCATCGCTACGGGTGAGAAAGTCTCATCGTAGTCAATCCCTTGAACTTGTCAAAAACCTTTTGCAACAAGTCGAGCTTTATAGACAGTAACATTACCATCAGCGTCAGTCTTCTTCTTAAAAATCCATTTATTCTCAATTGCTTGCCGATCATCGGGCAAGTCAACCAAAGTCCACACTTTGTTCTCATACATGGATCCCATCTCAGATTTCATGGCCTCAAGCCACTTTGCGGAATCTGGGCTCACCATCGCTTCTTCATAGTTCGTAGGTTCATCATGGTCTAGTAACATGACTTCCAAAATAGGATTACCGTACCACTCTGGTGCGGATCTTACTCTGGTTGATCTACGAATTTCAGTAGAAACTTGATCTGAAGTTTCATGATCATTATCATTAGCTTCCTCCCTATTTGATGTAGGTGTCACAGAAACAGATTTCTGTGATGTACTACTTCTTAATAAGGGAGTAGATACTGTTATCTCATCAAGTTCTACTTTCCTCCCACTCACTTCTTTTGAGAGAAACTCCTTCTCTAGAAAGTTTCCGACTTTAGCAACAAAAATTTTGCCTTCGGATCTGTGATAGAAGGTATACCCAACAGTCTCCTTTGGGTATCCTATGAAGACACATTTTTCCGATTTGGGTTCGAGCTTATCAGGTTGAAGCTTTTTCACATAAGCATCGCAGCCCCAAACTTTAAGAAACGACAACTTTGGTTTCTTGCCAAACCATAGTTCATAAGGCGTCGTCTCAACGGATTTCGATGGTGCCCTATTTAACGTGAATGCGGCTGTCTCTAGAGCATAACCCCAAAATGATAGCGGTAAATCGATAAGAGACATCATAGATCGCACCATATCCAGTAAAGTACGATTACGACGTTCGGACACACCATTACGTTGTGGTGTTCCGGGTGGCGTGAGTTGCGAAACTATTCCGCATTGTTTCAAATGTAGACCAAACTCGTAACTCAAATATTCTCCTCCACGATCAGATCGTAGAAACTTTATTTTCTTGTTACGATGATTTTCCACTTCACTCTGAAATTCTTTGAACTTTTCAAATGTTTCAGACTTGTGTTTCATTAAGTAGATATACCCATATCTGCTTAAATCATCAGTGAAGGTGAGAAAATAATGATATCCGCCACGAGCCTCAACATTCATTGGACCACATACATCAGTATGTATGATTTCCAATAAATCTGTTGCTCTCTCCACAGTACCGAAGAACGGTGTTTTAGTCATCTTGCCCATAAGGCACGGTTCGCAAGTGCCAAGTGATTCATAATCAAGTGACTCCAAAAGTCCATCAGTATGGAGTTTCTTCATGCGTTTTACACCGATATGACCTAAACGGCAGTGCCACAAATAAGTTGCACTATCATTATCAACTCTGCATCTTTTGGCTTCAACATTATGAATATGTGTATTACTACTATCGAGATTAAGTAAGAACAAACCATTCTTTAATGGTGCATGACCATAAAAGATATTACTCATATAAATAGAACAACCATTATTCCCTGATTTAAATGAATAACCGTCTCGCATCAAACAAGATCCAGATATAATGTTCATGCTCAACGCTGGAACTAAATAACAATTATTTAGATCTAATATTAATCCCGAAGGTAGATGTAGAGGTAGCGTGCCGACCGCGATCACATCGACTTTGGAACCATTTCCCACGCGCATCGTCACCTCGTCCTTAGCCAATCTTCGCTTAATCCGTAGCCCCTGTTTTGAGTTGCAAATATTAGCAACAGAACCAGTATCAAATACCCAGGTGCTACTGCGAGAATTAGTAAGGTACACATCAATAACATGTATATCATATATACCTTTGTTAACCTTGCCATCCTTCTTATCCGCCAAATACTTGGGGCAGTTCCGCTTCCAGTGACCAGTCTGCTTGCAATAGAAGCACTCAGTTTCAGGCTTAGGTCCAGACTTGGGTTTCTTCTCTTGATTAGCAACTTGCTTGCTGTTCTTTTTGAAGTTCCCCTTTTTCTTCCCTTTGCCCTTTTTCTTGAAACTAGTGGTTTTGTTAACCATCAACACTTGATGCTCCTTTTTGATTTCTACCTCCGTGGCTTTCAGCATCGTGAAGAGCTCGGGCATAGTTTTGGTCATCCCTTGCATATTATAGTTCATCACGAAGCTCTTGTAGCTTGGTGGCAGTGATTGGAGAATTCTGTCAATGACGCAATCATCCGGAAGATTAACTCCCAGTTGAATCAAGTGATTGTTATACCCAGACATTCTGAGTATATGCTCACTGACAGAACCGTTCTCCTCCATCTTACAGCTATAGAACTTATTGGAGACTTCATATCTCTCAATCCGGGCATTTGCTTGAAATATTAACTTCAACTCCTGGAACATCTCATATGCTCCATGGTGTTCAAAACGTCGTTGAAGTCCCGGTTCTAAGCCGTAAAGCATGGCACACTAAACTATAGAGTAGTCATCAGCTTTGCTTTGCCAGACGTTCACAACATCTGGCGTAGCTCTTGCACCAGGCCTGGCACCTAGCGGTGCTTCCAGGACGTAATTCTTCTGTGTAGCAATGAGGATAATCCTCAAGTTACGGACCCAGTCCGTGTAATTGCTACCATCATCTTTCAACTTTGCTTTATCAAGGAACGCATTAAAATTCAACGGAACAACAGCACGAGCCATCTATCTACACAACATAGACAAGCAAGATACTATCAGGTACTAAGTTCATGATAAATTTAAGTTCAATTAATCATATTACTTAAGAACTCCCACTTAGATAGATATCCCTCTAATCCTCTAAGTGATCACGTGATCCAAATCAACTAAACCATGTCCGATCATCACGTGAGATGGAGTAGTTTCAATGGTGAACATCACTATGTTGATCATATCTACTATATGATTCACGCTCGACCTTTCGGTCTCCGTGTTCCGAGGCCATATCTGTTATATGCTAGGCTCGTCAAGTTAAACCTGAGTATTCCGCGTGTGCAACTGTTTTGCACCCGTTGTATTTGAACGTAGAGCCTATCACACCCGATCATCACGTGGTGTCTCAGCACGAAGAACTTTCGCAAAGGTGCATACTCAGGGAGAACACTTCTTGATAATTTAGTGAGAGATCATCTTATAATGCTAGCGTCAATCCAAGCAAGATAAGATGCATAAAAGGATAAACATCACATGCAATCAATATAAGTGATATGATATGGCCATCATCATCTCGTGCTTGTGATCTCCATCTTCGAAGCACCGTCATGATCACCATCGTCACCGGCGCGACACCTTGATCTCCATCGTAGCATCGTTGTCGTCTCGCTAATCTTATGCTTCCACGACTATCACTACCGCTTAGTAATAAAGTAAAGCATTACATCGCGATTGCATTGCGTACAATAAAGCGACAACCATATGGATCCTGCCAGTTGCCGATAACTCGGTTACAAAACATGATCATCTCATACAATAAAAATTTAGCATCATGTCTTGACCATATCACATCACAACATGCCCTGCAAAAACAAGTTAGACGTCCTCTACTTTGTTGTTGCAAGTTTTACGTGGCTGCTACGGGCTTAAGCAAGAACTCATCTTACCTACGCATCAAAACCACAACGATAGTTTGTCAAATAGACTCCGTTTTAACCTTCTGAAGGACCGGGCGTAGCCACACTCGGTTCAACTAAAGTTGGAGAGACAGTCTTCCGCAAGCCATCTATGTGCAAAGCACGTCGAGGGAACCGGTCTCGCGTAAGAGTACGCGTAAGGTTGGTCCGGATCGTCTCGTCCAACAATACCTCTGAACCAAAGTATGACATGCTGGTAGGCAGTATGACTTGTATCGTCCACAACTCACTTGTGTTCTACTCGTGCAAATAACATCAAACCATAAAAACCTGGCTCGGATGCCACTGTTGGGGAACGTAGTAATTTCAAAAAAATTCCTACGCACACGCAAGATCATGGTGATGCATAGCAACGAGAGGGGAGAGTGTTGTCTACGTACCCTCGTAGACCGAAGCGGAAGCGTTGACACAACATAGAGGAAGTAGTCGTACGTTCTCCTCGCGATCCAACCGATCACAGCACCGTTACTCCGGCACCTCCGAGTTCTTGGCACACGTTCAGCTCGATGACGATCCCCGGGCTCCGATCCAGCAAAGCGTCGGGGAAGAGTTCCGTCAGCACGACGGCGTGGTGACGATCTTGATGTGTTACCGGCGCAGGGCTTCGCCTAAGCACTGCAACGATATGACCGAGGTGGAATTTGGTGGAAGGGGGCACCGCACACGGCTAAGGAACGATCCGTAGATCAACTTGTGTCTTTGGGGTGCCCCCTGCCCCCGTATATAAAGGAGCCAAGGGGGAGGGGCTGGCCGGCCAAGCCTGGCGCGCCAGGAGAGTCCTACTCCCTCTGGGAGTAGGATTCCCCCCCCCCCAATCCTAGTTGGACTAGGATTCTCCAAGGGGGAGAGAGAGAGAGGGGGGGCGCCCACCTCTCCTAGTCCTAATAGGACTAGGGGAAGGGGGGGAGGCGCGCAGCCCATGAGGGCAGCCCTCTCACCTCTCCTCCAAGGCCCATGTTGGCCCATTATGCTCCCGGGGGGTTCCGGTAACCCTCCCGGTATTCCGGTAAAATCCTGATTTCACCTGGAATGCATCCGATGTCCAAACATAGGCTTCCAATATATCATTCTTTACGTCTCGACCATTTCGAGACTCCTCGTCATGTCCGTGATCATATCCGGGACTCCGAACTCCTTCGGTACATCAAAATGCATAAACTCATAATAACTGTCATCGTAACATTAAGCGTGCGGACCCTACGGTTTGAGAACAATGTAGACATGACCGAGACACGTCTCCGGTCAATAACCAATAGCGGGACCTGGATGCCCATATTGGCTCCTATATATTCTACGAAGATCTTTATCGGTCAGACCGCATAACAACATACGTTGTTCCCTTTGTCATCGGTATGTTACTTGCCCGAGATTCGACCGTCGGTATCCAATACCTAGTTCAATCTCGTTACCGGCAAGTCTCTTTACTCGTTCCGTAATACATCATCTCGCAACTAACTCATTGGTTGCAATGCTTGCAAGGCTTTATGTGATGTGCATTACCGAGAAGGCCCTGAGATACCTCTCCGACAATCGGAGTGACAAATCCTAATCTCGAAATACGCCAACCCAATATGTACCTTCGGAGACACCTGTAGAGCACCTTTATAATCACCCAGTTACGTTGTGACGTTTGGTAGCACACAAAGTGTTCCTACGGTAAACGGGAGTTGCATAATCTCATAGTTAAAGGAACATGTATAAGTCATGGATAAAAGCAATAGCAACATACTAAACGATCGGGTGCTATGCTAATGGAATGGGTCATGTCAATCAGATCATTCAACTAATGATGTGATCTCGTTAATCAAATAACAACTCTTTGTTCATGGCTAGGAAACATAACCATCTTTGATTAATGAGCTAGTCAAGTAGAGGCATACTAGTGACACTCTGTTTGTCTATGTATTCACACATGTATTATGTTTCCAGTTAATACAATTCTAGCATGAATAATAAACATTTATCATGATATAAGGAAATAAATAATAACTTTATTATTGCCTCTAGGGCATATTTCCTTCACGGTCGGCGCCTTGAAGGTCGCCTCTAAGCCGCGTCAGCGCAGAAAGGGCCTCCTCCAGGGCGTCGGGCGAAGCGGAAGGATCGCGAGCTAGCGGTGCGACCGGAAGGGGAGGGCGCATCGTGGCCAAGACTTGCGAGCTGATGACGGCAGGAAGAGAAACAGGGAGCTTCTGAGCCTTGGCAACATCCGCGAGCGAGCTGGAGATGGGCGCCTACTGAGCCGGCTTGGCCGAGGAGGTCGCTTTCTCCTGAGGGTGGTCCATTGGGCCTCGCGAGGACGACCGAGCGGGGGAAGTAGGGGCGCCTTCACCGCCTTTCTGCACAGAAGGGGGTGCGTCCAGGCCAGGTTGCTGTGCCTTCGAGGATGCGGCCGCCCCCTATCCCTTCTTCTTCGCCGACAAAGTCAGCCTAACAGTGCAACAAGAGAACATCATGAAGCAGCAACAGAAGTGGGAGCAAGGACAAAGTCAGGTTGAGGTGCTTACTGGTCCACGGCGGCATAGTCCCGCGGCCTCTTCAGGAGCGTGGAGCCCAGGGGCCTCACAGCATGGGGCGCCGGCGCGCGAGCCCCCGGAGCAGATGAGGCCGCGGCAGCCGGCTTGGCGGCATTGCCGGGCAGCGTCAGGGCAGGAGCATCACCTCGGGAGACCAGTGTTGACCTGCTTTTGGTCGGGACCCCAGTGAGCGACTTCTTCGAGGGGGTGACCCTGGACCTCGTGGTGACCCTAGCAGGGGGCAGGACCTCCCTCACCAGGTGGTTGTCGGTGTCGTCGTCATTAGGCAGGGCGCGAAGGAGATCGGCCTTACGTGGAGGGAACGTCTCCCTGGTCCCCTCTGGGGTCGCCTCCGAGTCCTGCTCCTCCTCCTCGCCAGAGTCGTCAGAGGACACCACCACCGGAGCCGTCACCACCGGGGCCTCGGAGAACACCGGTAGCACGAGCCCGTATTCATTAAAAACGGGCATGGCGGCAGCAATCTTTGCCCCGTCAGCGCAGCGGTACAGCGGAAGATGTGAGTCCCGCAGAAATCCTTGGTCCTCCCCGGCCAGGAGTCGCAGGGTTGCGTCTAGCTCCTCGTCAGACAGAGAGTCAGGGCGCAGGCGGAGGTCGTCCCCCTCCTCCTCGATCTTCCAAAGGGGGCACGAATGCGCCTGAAGCGGGGCCAGGCGCTGCGCCAAAAACTCCTTGAATATCATGGCCCTCGTCAGCTTCTGCGCCCTCGGGTCATCGGGCTTCATGTCAGCGGCCATCTTCTCCAGCACATGCTTCTCCCGGGGGTCGGAGAGCTTCGCACTGAGCCAACTCTCGTTAAAAGAAGGCATCCTGGTCGGCAGCGACAGCCGGGGGTAGGAGCACTTGGCGTCCATAAGGACCCATTTGTTCATGAAGCCCTCTGCCTTCTTCCCCGCCTTCGAGATTGCATTGGTCCCGTTGGCTGCAACAAAATAGGCGCATCCCGAGCAGTGGTCGTCCTTGATCCGAAGGTAGAAGAAATGGCGCAACAGCGCCACGGATGGCATCACCCCCACAAACGCCTCGCAGTAGAAGGCAAAAATTGACAGGAGGAGAACGGAGTTGGGATGGAGGTGAAGAGCATGGAGGCCGTAGTGGCTGAGCACGGCGTAGAAGAAATCGGAAAAGGGAGGAACCAGCCCCGCGAACACGCTGTTCAGGAAGAAGGGGCGAAAGGTACTACCCGGAGCCTCAAGCTTAGCGGAGCCGGCCCGTAGCGCCGCTAATCTTCCCTCGTCGTCGTCGCCCAACCGTCATCCGGCGCGCGGCAACGAGCTTCTCCTCTGAGATGGTGGGCGCGCTCAAGGCTGGCTCGTACCAGGCAGGTGAGGCGCGTGAGGCCTTAGCCTTGTTGGGCACCATCAGATGTGATCTCAGGGAGAATCCCTACCAAGTTGGAGGTCTCTTGGGGAGAGAGGAGCAAGAAAGGGGATCTGGAGCAAGACGAAGGCAAGCAACGAGGGCACTGTGGCGCACGCCTGCCTTTGTCAGTCGAGCAGTTGCCGAGGGAGCGTGGCGAAGCGGTGATGCCCACATCCTATCAATTGCCATGCGTCAATCAAGGTCGCAGGCTATTGGGGCCTGCGGTGCTCCGCACTTGTCCCTTGGCTTCGCCTCGAAGCCAAGTCAGAGTGTGCCTTGTGCCCGGGGGCTACTGTCGGTGTCCTGGGAACGGGGGTACCCAGACTTGCCTCGCTGCGGCCCAGGGCGTGGCTCAGTCAGTGGCCTGGTACGGCCCATCTTCATCAACAACCACTCAAGACCCTCGCGAGGGGCCAAGCCTTGCGAGGCAGATGATGCAAGACCTCCTGAGGGGCGGCCTCCCTAGGCTGGCTCCCGAGGAGCGGAGATATCTATGCAAGGGGCACCTCGCGAGGTTCGCATGACTTGAGCCATGACGACCATGGCCAGGCGGGCACCAGCGGGTGCAGTGTACTCGTTGCCTCTTTGGTGCTAAAGGGGCAAGCACAGGCGAGGAGTCCCGAGGCATCAGGCAAAGGTTTCCATATCGGTGCAATGAGACAAAGATTAGCAGGACGGCAGGACGGAGGTCACCATGGAGCCCACAACGGTGTCCCCACCAGAGTCTTTGGCAGGCGAAGACCAACTTTTGTCAGGATAACTTGTACTAGTTGTCCCCCTTCAAATTGGCCGTTGTGGGATCCCTTCCCTCCTAATATTTGGGAAGAGGACCCGGGCCTCTATAAATAGGGCTAGCCACCATCGTAGGAGGCAACTAATCTTGGACTTGATCCATTCCGCCAGGGCCACCACACAAGCTCACCGAGCTCAAGAACACCTCTCCTCAGGAGGCTGTTCACCCCTTGTACTGTTCATCATCAGCCTACAAGGCAATCCACCACACCAAAGTGGAGTAGGTTATTACACCACAACGGTGGCCCGAACGAGTATAAACCCTCGTGTCTCTCGTTCTTTGGGTTCGTCGAGTTAAGCCTTGAGATCGTTGCGAGAGCGAGCTAGAGAGAGAGAGAGAGATCTTCGTGCGCAACCCAGTGTTCAAACCTCAAGGGTTTGCCAGAACCTAGAATCCGACAACCTTCATAGAGACTGTCAAGATATGGCAGTGGGAGTGGTTTTACATCACCGAACCTTGCGGCGCCACATGGGCAGCCACTCCTGAGTTTAGATCCGGACCCCCAATGTGTCTCGCGTCATGGACCAACAAGGGTGCAGACTGGGGGTCGAGCAACGAGGTATTGATGCTGCAAAAGCGCATCAAAAACATGATAGAAAATAACACCAGCCTCCCTAATGTGATCCAGGTGATGCTATTCCGCCGGACCCTTCCCTGCCAGCGCCGGCCTCTCCATATGTAGGAGTTCAATCCGGAAGGGCCATGCACCCTACAACGATTCTTTGGCATGACGCACGAAGAGATCTGGAAGCTGATCTTCAAGTCCCAGAAGTTGTGGCCGGAGAAGACCGACGACATCGGCCTTGACTACGCTCATCCGCCCCCCCCCCCCCCCCCCGGTAAGTATTTTAGTTCCCAAACATAACTTTAGTTCACAAATCAAAGGGTATGTTGAGCCTTCTACCCCTTATTCAGGGCTGGACGAAGAAGGCGGAGCAGATCAAGTGTCCGGCTCCGCTACCGGAAGACCCAGCCATTCCTCTGCTAACGAGGATGCTGGTCCCGGCGCCGTATCAGGCGCCGGAAAAGAAGGCCAAGAAGAAGAGCAAGGAGGCCAAAGGTGGCCTCCGTCGTAAAGTTACTTCGGACGCTATGTCTAAAGAGACCGAGGCTCCCTCCTCCCATGAGGGAGATGAAAACGAAGAGGAGGACTAGGTAGAAAGCGCTTCTCCCCTTAAGGGGAGGAAGAAGAAAAGGGCGGCCTCCATAGACCCAGAGGCAGAGGCGTCCAAGAGGGGGAAGATATCCTGCTCGGACGACTCGGATTCGGATGATGAAGCCATCCCAGAGTGGCGCCCCAGGTCGAAGCTCCTGGCCGAATCGTAAGTATCCAAGGATGCTTTACATATATCCAGTTTTTATGATTGTAGTTTTAACACATTATATTGTGTGCTTCAGTCCGGCCGGCAATCTCCCCCAACAATCATCATCGGAGGGGAACTCTCCGGAGTCAGGGATGGTGTAGAGCGAGATGCCTCCGCGAGCCTCTCCGCCAAACGCCATAGACGACACCGAAGAGTTGTCCCAAAGGGCCTCTCCGGGCCACGGAGAGGTGCAAGAGGCCACAAAGATGGCGCCAGAGGCTAATGTCTCGGTTGCCGAGAACAAGGGGGCACAACCCCCATGGAGACTGACGACGGGGGCCTGACCAGTCCGGCCCCCAGCCGAACACCATTCCGGAGACCCATGTGGCTCAGGAATCGAGCGAACAACCCCCTTCAAAGGAAGGGGGAGCGCCCACTCCAACGGCGACCTCCACCAATCCAGAGGCACGGAATACTCTGATGGACGCACTGCAACGTGCTTCCATCATGGAGGAGCACCGTACCCTGATGGGTAAGGTTGTAACGCCCGAATAATCATGCTACAGTAATCCCACGTTAACGGTGCCACGTCACCCCGGTTACTATTGCTAATCTCGCGTTGGATAAAAACTTTTCAAATTCAAAAGTTTAAATAAATGTCAGACGTCAAACTTTTCAAAAGTTAAAACAAAATTGTTCGGGAGGTGCCATATTTTGCATATGTAAATATGGTGAATAAACACATTTTTATAAAATGCCTAAATGATTTGAAATGAAATAAAATAGAAAAGAAAATAAATAAAAGAAAGAAAATACAAAACAGAAAAACAAACTAACAAAAACAAAATCAAAAGGGGAAACACCCCTCCCACTAGGCTCAGGCCCAGCAGGCCACCGGCCCAACCGGACCAACCCCCACCCCCCACTCCCCATATCCCCTCACCCCCCGAAACCCTAACACCCCTACTACTCCCACTCGCACCACTCCTCTTTCCCCCCGATCTGGATCGAGATCAGGGGCAAGGAACCGACGCGCCCGACGCCGTCCTTCGCCAACGCGCCTCGCCTGCCTGCCTCCTCCTCCTCCCCGCCGGACTACTTCCGCTCCGTCTCCGTCGACCACCCCGACACCCACTGCCCCGTTCCCTACGCCCCAATGTGAGTCCCGCCGCCGCGCTCGCCTCCGCCTCGCTCCTACCCTCCCCCTCGTCCGCCATCGCCCCGCTCGTTGCGCGCCGTCGCCGGCCACCGCAACCGCCGCCTAGGCCGCGCCTGACCAGGCTCGGGCGCCCACGCCCGTGCGCCCAACGCCCGTAAACCACCAACCGGCGCCCGTTAAGGCCCCCTGGGGCCTATAACATATGGGCCCCACCCACAGAACGTGTTTTAAAAAATAGAATTAAAAAAATTAAAATAATAATAATAATAAATTTAATTAACTAATTAATTAAGTAAATTAATTAAGTTAATTAATCATATTTAATTAATCTAATTAACCTGTTAGTTTAAATAAACAGTAATTAGTTTAACCTAAACCCTAATTAACCTAACAGTGTATGACAGGTGGGTCCCACTAGGCCCACATATCAGTTTGACCAGTCAACACCTCTGTCGACTGCTGACGTCATGCTGACGTCGTGATGACGTCATCAACCGCTGTTCTAGATAATGTTGAATTAAAATGTTTAAATTCATCCTAAAAATGATTTAAATCTTTTAAAATTAATATAAAATAAACTGTAGCTCAAATGAAAATACTTTCTACATGAAAGTTGCTCAGAACAACGAGATGATTCCGGATACACAGCCCGTTCGTCCACCACACACCCTTAGCATATCCAACACGCAACTTTCCCCCTCCGGTACAGTTGTCCGAAAACGCGAAACACCGGGAATACTTTCCCGGTTGTTTCGCTCCTTCGCCGGTATCACCTACTACCGCGATTGGGCATGCCTAGCATCACGCTTTGTCATGTCATGAAACATCATGCATTTGTTTGCATTGTATTTATTGTTTCTTCCCCCTCTTCTCTCACTAGACACCGAGACCGACGCCGCTGCTACCCAGTACGACTACGGTGTTGACGACCCCTCCTTCTTGGCTGAGCTTCCAGGCAAGCCCCCCCCCCCTAGATCACCAGATATCGCCTATTCTTTTCTATACTGCTTGTATTAGAGTAGTGTAGCATGTTACTGCTTTCTGTTAATCCTATCATGATGCATAGCCTATCCTTACTACTACTGTTGTTACCTTTACCTGCAATCCTACATGCTTAGTATAGGATGCTAGTATTCCATCAGTGGCCCTACATTCTTGTCCATCTGCCATGCTATACTATCGGGCCGTGATCGTTCGGGAGGTGGTCAAGGGTATATACTATATACTTTATACATGATACATGTGGTGACTAAAGTCAGGTCGGCTCGAGGAGTACCCGTGAGTGATTCACGGATTGGGGGCTGAAAGGACATACTTTTCCGACGGCCCTCTGCGTGGATTTTTGTGGCGGAGCGACAGGGCAGGTTGAGACCACCTAGGAGAGAGGTGGGCCTGGCCTTTGTTGGCGTCCGTGGTTATTTCATAATAACACGCTTATCGAGATCTTGGTATTTGATCTGAGTTGGGTCGTTGACCTTATATGCACTAACCGCCACGTGGGACAAGATATGGGCAACCGGCGTCGTGGTATCAGCCAAAGCTATTTTTGACGTCGGCGACTGAGCAGCGCGCGCCGCATTGGACCGTAAGCTCGCGCTTGTATTAGGGGGCTAGGTCTGCTTCCCACTGCATACGCAACGTGCAGGTGTGCAATGGGCGATGGTCCCAGACCCCTGCGCATAGGATTTAGACCGGCGTGCTGACCTCTCTATTGAGCCTAGGTGGGGCTGCGACGTGTTGATCTCCCGAGGCCAGACATGACCTAGGAAAGTGTGCCCGGCAAGAGGGATCGAGTGTGTCGGGTAATGTGGTGCACCCCTGCAGGGAAGTTGATCTATTCGAATAGCCGTGTCCACGGTAACAGGCGACCCGGAGTTGTACCTTGACCTTATGACAACTAGAACCGGATACTTAATAAAACACACCCTTTCAAGTGCGAGATACAACTCGGTGATCGCTCTCTAACAAGGCAATGAGGAGAGGATCGCCGGGTAGGTTTATGCTATGCGATGCTACTTGGTGAACTTACCATCTACTCTCTTCTACATGCTGCAAGATGGAGGTGGCCTGAAGCGCAGTCTTCGACAGGATTAGCTATCCCCCTCTTATTCTGGCATTCTGCAGTTCAGTCCACTGATATGGCCCTTTACACATATACCCATGCATATGTAGTGTAGCTACTTGCTTGCGAGTACTTTGGATGAGTACTCACGGTTTTTTTCTCCCTATTTTCCCCCTTTTCCTTCTACCTGGTTGTCGCAACCAGATGCCGGAGCCCAGGAGCCAGACGCCACCATCGACGACGACTCCTACTACACTGGAGGTGCCTACTACTACGTGCAGGCCGCCGCCGACGACCAGGAGTAGTTTAGGAGGATCCCAGGCAGGGGGCCTGCGCCTCTTTCGATCTGTATCCCAGTTTGTGCTACCCTTCTTAAGGCAAACTTGTTTAACTTATGTCTGTACTCAGATATTGTTGCTTCTGCTGACTCGTCTATGATCGAGCACTTGTATTCGAGCCCTCGAGGCCCCTGGCTTGTATTATGATGCTCGTATGACTTATTTATGTTTTAGAGTTGTGTTGTGATATCTACCCGTGAGTCCCTGATCTGGATCATACACTTTGCGTGCATGATTAGTGTACGATTGAATCGGGGGTGTCACAAGTTGGTATCAGGGCCGACTGCCTATAGGAATCCGCCTTCCACACTCCTTGGCCGAAATCGAGTCTAGACATTACAAAACTTTTACTAACATGGTTGTGTGTCTTACGGGCCCCCCGTCGCCATTGGGTGGTACTATGATCTTTTACTCCTCGACCTTTACTCTGGGACTCTAAACTCTCTTCTATTCGAGTTAAATGAATTTACTAACTATAACACTAGGATCCTGTGACCACATTCACCCCAAAGTTGGATAAGCCATAGTTATTCCTTAGAATAGTATTTTGAACAATTCCCACACTGTCATTGACTCCTTTGAAACGTCTTTGCTTTCAGATGGAACCCACGAGGCAGGTCGTGCGCCACACGACGGCCATTGGTGCCTCGGGATCACCTGTTGTTTTAGCTGAGATGATGACCTATCTGGGTTATTGCTGGGAGCCTGAGTACACCGTCTTCGAGGAGTACCAAGACTTCAGCCAGGAGCAGTACCATGCCATCGTCCACCTCTACTCTCGGGAGTATGACTCCACTACTGTGTTGCACACCGCTCATGGTGTTGGAGTGACCATCAATATGGCTGTCCACGATGCTGCTTATGCTGCTATAACACGTCTTCGTGGAGAGTATCGAGAGTTGGACAAATCCCCCTTCAGGCACATTGCTATCGCATCCGATGTTGGTGCGGAGGGATACTACACTACTGCCTACTCCACTGTCACCTGAGAGCCCTTCTACCATCAGAACTTGGTTCTACATGCTGATTGGCTGGATCGAGCTAACCGAGCTCTTCGCCACGAGTTGTACACCACCCGTCAGCACCTTTACCGTGCTCTGGCGCTGTTGCACCCCCTTGTCCGATCTGATGGTCTGCCGCGTTCTGCGATCTACCCAGCCAGGACCGTGATGCCCCAGGGTGTCGGTTGGCCAAATGTGGGAGGCTACTCTCCCGCACTTGGTCCTCTTCTTCCACTTGAGCGTCAGGTTCTGCACCAGAGTATTCGCGGACCCCAGGTTGCTGGCGTGGAGTTCCCGATACGACACTACCCGCTTTCAGGCTACACCTACCTCCACAGTACCTCTTGGGACTGATGTAGTCTTGCTTAGTAGTATTAGATGCATTCGTCGCGAGCCTGCGTGCCGCCTATGCTATCTTTAGTCCGTGTACTGAACTCTGTGTACCGAACTCTATGCATGATCCCTTTTGTAAGATATGCCGACTACTATGTAGTATCAATCGTGCTCCTTTCATTATGTACGTTTCATCATGAATGATTCTTGTCCTTGCAAATTCTCAATGCTGAACTACCCATGTTATATATTAGCAGGATGGTTAGACCAGGTGGTCATGGTCGTGGTGGCAATGCCCCACCACCACCTGAGTACATGGCTGGTATGATCCAACAGTTTGAGCCGAACAGGCAGTTCATGGAGAATATGATGGCTCAGTTTCCTCGCCCCAATATGAACCAGCAGCCAGCCCAAGTAACTCTGCAGAATTTCATGCGCCTCAACCGAACTGTGTACCATAGCTCAACTCAGCCTCTGGATGCTGATGACTGGCTCCATGACATCACCTATGAGATGGAGTCTGCTGATGTAGCCCCTGCCAGCTATGTCACCTTTGCTTCCTTCCTCCTGAAGGGACCCGCAGCTCAATGGTGGGACAACCACAGGCGTACTCTGCCAGCTGGAACAATCATCACATGGCCAGACTTCCAAGCTGCTTTCCGTGCCCGCTTCATTCCTCAGGGAGTCATGGACCGAAAGAAGCGTGAGTTCCGCAACCTCACCCAAGGCAACAAAACTGTTGAAGCTTATCAGCGGGAGTTTCTGGACTTGTCCCGCTATGCTGAAGAGGACATTACAACTGATGCACGCAGACAGGAGAAGTTCTGTGACGGCCTTCAAGCTGACATCAAGCTCGCACTTCTAGTGCATGACTTTATTGATTTCGCCACCTTGGTGAACAAGGCCATCAATGTTGAAACTGGTCTGCAAGAATACCAGAGCTCTCACAGGCGCAACCGTGACATGAGCTCATCTTCGGGCCCGCCCTCACAGAAGCGTAAGATATGGATTCCCAACAGCATGTACCAGCCAACTGCACCTGCCCCAAGGCAGACCTATGGTGCACCTCGTTTGCCTCCTCCATCTAGGCAGCCAAGGCTTCCAGCTCCACCACCCCAAGCTCATGTCCCACTCCCAATAACGGTATGTGCTACAAGTGTGGTCAACCAGGTCACCGTGCCAGGGACTGCAATTAGAATCAACTGGCACTTCTCGCAGCTGGCCGTGGAAACAACCAGTCCCGCAACAACAATGCCAAGTCTTATGGTCGTGTTCATGCCAACCACGTTGATCTCATGAAGCTCAAGACCAGCCTGCTACTGTGATGGGTACCCTTCTCGTTAATTAAGTACCTGCATCTTTTTTATTCGATTCAGGAGCATCGCATTCATTCATGTCAGAAGATTTTGCATACAAGCACGACATTAAATGTGAGGAGATGAACACTTCGGTAGTGGTAAAACCCCGTGTGGGACAATGTCAAACCTCCATGGTTGGCATCGATGTCCCCGTGGAAATCGAAGGGCTGGAATTCTATGCCTCGCCCATCATCCTGAAGTCGTCTAACATCGACCTCATTTTGGGGATGGATTGGTTGAAAGCGCATACTGCTTCTATATTTTGCGCCACTAAGACCGTCCATCTGCTACACCATTCAGATGAAATAGTTACTTACCAAGCTCATCTGGTGCAAAATGCCGAGGCACGGCTTTATGCCTTGAATGCATTGAACGCTGCACCACTCGAGGGCATTGAAAACATTCCCGTCGTTCATGATATCCTCGACGTCTTTCCTGAAGAACTTCCAGGGATTCCCCCTGCTAGAGCTGTCGAATTCATCATCGACTTGAAACCAGGCACCACTCCTATAGCCAAGCGACCCTACAAGATGCCGCCGCATGAACTCCTTGAGCTTAAGGAAGAAATTGACAAATCTCTTCGCAAAGGTTTCTGTCGGTGTACAAAAAGAGGGGTACACTTTTTGTACCCCTATAACTGTGCACGGGCAGTCTGAGCCGCGGGCACCACTGCGCTGGGCAAGGCAAGGGAGGTGAGCCAAGGTAAGGCCGAAGCACGAGAGGAGTAGAACGACGCCAAGACCAAGGCCACAAAGAGCGAAGGGGACAAAGCGCCCCCCCCGGCAAGATCCTTGCCGGGAGGCGGTTTTAGCAAACCCGGCAAGACCCTTGTCGTGGCAGCTCGCCCCACACCTACGGAGCGGGTCACCCTTGAGTCCACTGCCCCCATGGGACAAGGATTCGGGA
This sequence comes from Aegilops umbellulata, assembly GCA_032464435.1. NCBI lineage: Eukaryota > Viridiplantae > Streptophyta > Magnoliopsida > Poales > Poaceae > Aegilops > Aegilops umbellulata. The sequence goes on along the minus strand of CP136056.1, from coordinate 160,281,957 downwards.
GGTATCCATGTGGATGTATGCAGACCTTTATGAAGACATTCAAGATCAGATGCGCACTTTAGAAGATGATGATCCTTGGCGGGATCCCAGCCAAGGAGGACCACAAGGCCCCCGGCAAGAGCCTTGCCGGGGATGACAGCAGGCGCCACGGCAAGACCCTTGTCGGGGCCGCAACAAGGCCCCTGCCATGGACACCCGTGGGGCCACCATCAGGCCCACGCCAGTCGCACCTCCACCACCGTTCACATGCAGCTGCCGACCCAACCAGCTGGGCAGGCACCTGCGTGGCGGCATGCAGATCCTCGTGGAGACCCACCATCGCGCCACCTCAGCTGCATGCCTGCCTACAAGGCATCGCAGGCACCGCTGGCCAGGGCGCGTGTCGACGCGGGAGGGAGCGGCGACGGACGAGACAGGGCTCTCCCCCGTCCCCGATAAAGCAAGGACACCTAAGCAAGGCGCATTAAATGCACCTTGTCATGTAATGTGAGGGATAACCTCGCATCACTGTACCCTTTCCACCTCCTGTGTGCCACTGTGGCAACCCCTTTCCCTATAAAAGGAGGCCCCAGGCAACCAGGAAGAGGATTCGGCTTTTTGGAGCTCTCGACGCCCCATAGCTAGCTCAAGAACACAGATATACAATCCACCAAAGCAGGAGTAGGGTTTTACGCATCCTTGCGGCCCGAACCTGGGTAAAGGAACCGTGTGCTATCTGTTTGATCCGCTCTTTTCACAACCCCGCGCCCCGCAACCGTAGTAGGGATTCTTGTGATCCCATAGGTGTCATTTCCACCGACATCTTTGGCGCGCCAGGTAGGGGGCGCAGTTGTGAGAATCGGCTTTGGCAGTTTGCCCGGCACTCCTTCATCTTCGTGACCCTCGAAGAAGAAAGGAGGCCAGAAGGTCGACGCTCGAGCGATCGCAAACAGAAGCTAAGTTGCACTGAACCCTTGTTTTGTGCTACCTTTCTTATTTGAGGTTATTCCCCCCAGAGATGTTTGCTTTGTATGAAAAACCTGCACGCCAGGGAGCTCTACCACGATTGGCAACGACCTTGCCCTGTTTCGAGTCCGCTCAACAGCGCAAGCGGCAGCGTCGAGAGTGGCAGAGTAGCCTTCCGCGACCAACAACGCGCTCGATTCTGACTCGAGTCAAGCTCGACAGTTCAAGCGGCCGCGTACGGAATGGAAAGGTGGTTTGTCCAGTAGCACGCATACCCGGCAGGCCATGGGGATCCGTCCCCAAGACGCTGCTTGGGGATTTCACGCCGGCAAGCCTTCCCAATCGGCGTAGGGCATACATACAAAGGGGAATTGAACGGGGAAATAACATGCATGAAATTAAGAGTACTTCATAGTTATATTACATCACATCATAGCTGCAGTTCTAACTAAAGATAAAATGTGTCTTTGTCGGGAACCCGCAGCGGCGAAGAAGAAAGGGATGCCTAATCCCGGCGCTGGCCTTCCACCCTCTTGATTTCGTCGATGCAGTCGGTGATGGGCTTGATGCGCTCCTTGAGCACCATGGGGTCAGCATCCTCCGGCAAGCTCCTCATCGCGGCCGCGAAGTCGAGGTCGGGATTCCAGTGCGCCACCTTGGTGAGGACCTTGGTCACGACCCTCCGGCAAAGTCACCGGGCCTCGTCAACCAGCGTGGCCGTCCTGTTGGAGTGGAGATAGGCCAGGGCCCCGAGGACGCCCTCGAAGAACTGGGTCAGCTTGGCGTTGACGGTCCCGCTGTGCTCGGGGGCGTACCTCACGTTTGCAACCCCATGGTGGCCAACTGCGAGGTAACCCTACCGGCGACGACCTCCAGATGGCTAATCCACCTGTTCTCACCCGCCACGTATTCCTGGTGGGAGGCGGCCTCGGTCGCCCGCAGCTGCTTCTCCTCCTCCAGGCCCCTGGTCAAGGTCTCCTCCCGAGCCCTGCTCTCCGACAACATCTTCTCGAGATCCTCCAGCTTCAGCTTGAGGTCTCTGATGGAGTTCTGCGAGTCGGAGAGCTCCCTAGTCCTACTGACGACCGCTCCTTGCGCCTCTACCAATGCACAGTTGAGCGTGCTCTTCTCGCCGGACAGCTTCAGGGCCTGCTCCTTCAGCTCGTCCCGCTCCGCTTCCAGCTCCTTCACCTTGTCGGAATGGGCCAGAGCCTGGGCATCGAGTGCCTCTTTGTGCCTCTGCTCCAGCTCGTGAGTCCGTCACACGACAAGGGCCTCGAGCTCCTCATCCTTGCCGCGGAGCATTGCGGCAAGCTTCGCCTCACGCGCGGAGAGGTCCTCCTCCTGGGAGTCCAAGGTGGCTTGATGTTGGTTCCGAGCGGCTTCGGCCGCGGCAGCCAAGTTTGCCGCCTTCTCCTGGGCCTTCTCGATGTCGGCCATCTTCATGGCGAGCTCCACATCGCGCTCGGCCAATTTCTCTTGGAAGGCCCTTTGCTCCTCGCGAGTCTGGTGAAACCAGGCCTGCGTCTCAGCAACACGCGCCTTGAAGTCCACCTCCGCGCTGTCCACCGCTGCCGCCCTAGGCTTGGCTTTGTCCAGACGGGCGTGGTAGAGCACTTGGAGATTCAGGAAATTGGCCCCCATGGCGCGGAAGAGCTGCTCTTCTGGAGAACCATCGCCGCCAACAACCGGCGCGTCGACAACCTCGAGCCCGGTGGCGGCAAACACCTCGCCGTCAAAAACTTCCCCTTTGGCGGGCGCTCGGCTTGACAACCCTGGGAGGTGGACGAACAGATCATCGCCCACCTTCAGGTACCTGCCGGTGCCCGAGGTTGAGGAGGAGGGAGGCTGGTCACCCACCACCTCTTCCTTGGCGGGGGCCTTGCCAACCTCACCGGCAGGTCCACCGCTGGCACCCTCGGCAGAAGCCTCGCCGGTCGCCCCGGCGGCCCTCGCAGCAGCGTCCTCGGCGGCACCCTTGGCGGCTTCGTTGGCGGCGGCCTCGTCAGCATCTTTGGCGGCCTCTTCGGCAGCGATCTTGCTGGCCTCCGCCACGGCCTCCACAGCAATGTCGCGGATGACAGTGTCCACGTCCTCCATATCTGTTGGAGGAGGGCCTGGACAGCAACAGAAGCGATGAAGCCAAGAAAAGAATAAGGGAAAAACAGAGACGAAGGACGGGCGACTCACCAGTGCCAGGCTGTGGAGCAGAAGTCTCCTCTCCGCCAGCGTTTCGCGCCGTGGCAGAGCCACCAGCGCCCAAGTTCCCCTCTTCCTCCATAGGTGTGGACTTCATGTCTGACGCCCTTGCTGGGGACACCCCCCGCGGCGGCGTAGTCGATGGGGGTGGTGTGTTGGGAGTGGCCCTCTGTGGCTCCTCCTGCTGCTGCTCCCCTCCTGTGAACCCAGCAAGGTCAGCATCATAGCGTCGAGCGCCTACCATATGTTGAGTAAGAGGAGGGTGACGAACTTACGCTGGGGGCTGCGCCGGGGGCTGCTGTCCGGGCTGCTCAACACCACCAGTGGTGTCTGTGAAGCCCCAGCCGGGGGCTGGCTGCTCGCCGAGGTCCTCACCCTCTTCACCCCCTGGGCCAACGTCTCTGCCTCCCTGCAAGAGCAAGAATGGATCAAGACAGGCGACCCAATGTGGGGAAATGGAAATGACAGTAAGGAACGGAGTACTTACTCGTCATCCGCCTCCTCCTCCTCCGCCAGTTTCCTTTTCCTCTCCGCGCTGAGAGGCCCGAGATCAAAAGGGAGCTCCACGTCTTCGTCCGAGTCGATGTCTGCCGAGGAAGGCGGAGGTGGCGGCGGGGTTTGTATGCGCCCAGACGAGGAAGGGGCTGCCGCATTCTTCTTCTCAGCGGCCTTCGTCAGCTTCTTCGCTGCCGAGGCCCTCGTGTGACGCCCGGGCCCCTCCGGGGACAATTGAGGACGCGTGGCCCTGCCGGGCCGGACCGGCTCGCCAGAGCCAGACCGCCGCAGGACTCGCCCTCTTCTCCTGGTCGGCGTCGAGCCCGCCACCACGCCCTCCTCCGACGACGACTCGTCGGCCGCTTCCTCGACAAGCGGAACTCTGGTGTCGGCGCTGCCGGCCTCCCCGGCGGCCGCCGTCCACAGGGTGAGCTGCTCCTCCTCCGCAGCCACCCCGGCCATGTCCTCCATGCCCCCGACGCTGCCGGCCTCCATGGCGAGCTATACCTCCCTCGCCCTGGTGGCGATGTAGTCTAGCTCGGCCTGAGTGGTGTCCATGATGAGCCGCCGCTCGGCGTCAGCATTGACGTACACCTCAATCAAAGTGTCAAAAAAATGCTGCACATCTGCGTCCGCCGGCTCCCTCCAGCTCGGAACGGGACCGTGCGCATTGCAGTCCGGCATCATGGCGATGATCTCGGAATGGCGTAAATTATTGCACAGCGGGACCACCCCCGCTGGCAACCTGAAGAATGGCCCATTGACAGCCTTGCCGGCCTTTACGGCAGCCCTTGCGGCCTTGCTGGTCAGCTCGACCTCGCCGTCGCGATCCACATCCAGCTGGAAGAGCCGCTGGCAGAAGTGGGAATGCGCCAGCACCGTGAATTTGTTGTTGAGGCCAGGGCGGAGCCGCATGATGTCAGCCGGATTCGTGAAAAGCAAGGCCGACCTTCCCTTGTTGTGCAACGGGGCGATCCGGCGGCGAATGAACTCCGCCTCGATCATCTCTAGGGTGAGCCCAGCCCGGGTCAACCGAAGAATCTTGGTGGTGGCAACAGTAAGCCTCCCATCGGCAGCGACGACATCACCCCAATTGCTGCCACGGACTGGCGGCACTCGGCGGATCTTGCAAAATGCTGGCGGGTCTTCGTCCTCGATCCAGCACCACCGGTCACACCGCTCGTCCCACCTCTCCTTCACGGTGTCGTCCGGGTACGCCCCTTTGGACCTTGGGATCCAGGTGACGCAACCAGATATGGCACCCCCGGCTGGATTCGAGGATAAAAATAATGGCGGAAGAGCGTCGTGTTGGGTTGCACCCCGGCAAAGCCCTCGCAGAGATGCCAAAGAAAGACATGCACGCCACCGCATTCGAAGTAAAATCCAGGAGGCGAAAACCGAAGGTGTGCATAATGCCGCAGAAGAAATCAGAGAAAGGGGGCATAACCCGCAAGAAAAGTAGTCGACAAAGAAGGGGTACCGATTTGGGGCAGGATCGGCGCAAGCGGCAGGAATGACGTGCGTCGCCGGGTGTCCCGAGTTCTCTCCCCCCGTCTTCACTCCCCACAGGGGCTTAAAGGCGGCCCGGAGCTCATGAACGTCGACCGTCGAGGGGAAGAAGAAGGCGGACTACATCCGGTCCCCCAACAGCGCGCTCTCCGATGGCTCCATGGTCCCGGAGCCCATGGCCACCCCCTTGCCCTTGGCGGATTTGGGCACCATGGCGACCAAGAAGTCTAGAGGGTTGAGGAAGGGGGGTGGCGGAGCAGCGACAGCGGGCGACGATGAAAGCTTGCGAGGAAGGGAAGAAAGGGAACAGCGGCTATGAGATTAGAAAAGGCACGGAGGAAGAGGGGGAAGTGAGCAGCGCGCCCACGGTTATTCCTTCTTATGGGGGAAACGCGGGCCGCCTCCTTTCACATTAACTGTGATGTGACGCATGCCCGCGGGAAGCTACCCCGCGCATGCCGCCCACGTCACACACGCCTCCCCACGCCGCGCCACGCGCGAGAAGCGTGGGAGGCGCAGCGCGCGAAGGAACTTACCGCGGTAAAAATCGCCCCGCCTGCCCGCGCACCGTTTTTGGTCCTAGCCCAACGATGCGATTGCGCTTACGTGTGGCCCGGGCCCGGGGGCTCCTGTCGGTGTGCAAAAAGATGGGTACACGTTTTGTAACCCTATAACTGTGCACGGGCAGTCTGAGCCACGGGCACCACCACACTGAGCAAGGCAAGAGAGGTGAGCCTAGGTAAGGCCGAAGTTCGAGAGAAGCAGAACGACGCCAAGACCAAGACCACAAGGAGCAAAGGGGACGAAGCGGACCCCCTGGCAAGATACTTGCCAGGAGGCGGTTTTAGCAAACCCAGCAAGACCCTTGCCGTGGCAGCTCGCCCCACACCTATAGAGCGGGTCACCCTTGAGTCCACTACCCCCATGGGGCAAGGATTCGGGAGGCATCCCCGTGGTGGCATGCAGATCTTTGTGAAGACATTCAAGATCAGATACACACTTTAGAAGATAATGATCCTTGGCGGGATCCCAGCCAAGGAGGACCACAAGGCCCCCGGCAAGAGCCTTGCCGGGGATGACAGCAGGCGCCACGGCAAGACCCTTGCCGGGGCCACATCAAGGCCCTTGCCATGAACACCTGTAGGGCCACCATCAGGCCCACGCCAATCAGACCTCCACCGCCGTTCGCATGCAGCTGCCGACCCAACCAGCCGGGCAGGCACCTGCGTGGCGGCATGCGGATCTTCGTGAAGACCCACCACTACGCCACCCCAGCTGCCTGCCTGCCTACATGGCACCGCAGGCACCGCTGGCCAGGGCGCGTGTCGACGCTGGAGGGAGCGGCGACGGACGAGATAGGGCTCTCCCCCGTCCCCGATAAAGCAAGGACACCTAAGCAAGGCGCATTAAATGCACCTTGTCATGTAATGCGAGGGATAACCTCGCATCACTGTACCCTTTCCACCTCCTGTGTGCCACTGTGGCAACCCCTTTCCCTATAAAAGGAGGCCCTAGGCAACCAGGAAGAGGATTCGCCTTTTTGGAGCTCTCGACGCCCCATAGCTAGCTCAAGAACACAGATATACACTCCACCAAAGCGGGAGTAGGGTTTTACGCATCCTTGCGGCCCGAACCTTGGTAAAGGAACCGTGTGCTATCTGTTTGATCCGCTCTTTTCACAACCCCGCGCCCCGCAACCATAGTAGGGATTCTTGTGATCCCATAGGTGTCGTTTCCACCGACAGTTTCATTCGCCCAAGTTGCTCTCCTTGGGGAGCACCTTCTCTCTTCGTCAAGAAGAAGGACGGGACAAACCGATTGGTCCAAGACTACCGTCCTATAAACCAAGTTATCATTGAGAATAAATATCCTCTTCCTCGGATCAATGATCTGTATGATCAACTGGCTGGTTCATCAGTGTTCTCCAAACTCGACTTGAGGTTGGGCTACCACCAGATCCGTGTTCGTGAATAAGATATCCCAAAGACCTCCTTCGTGACTCGATATGGATTATACGAGTGCACCGTCATGTATTTCGGCTTAACCAATGCTCCGGCCACCTTCTCTCATCTGATGAACTATATATTCATGGATTACCTCGACAAGTTCGCTGTGGTATATCTGGACGATATCCTAGTATTTTCCAAGAACGAGGAAGAGCATGCAGAACATCTTCGCCTTGTGCTAGAAAAGCTACGAGAGCATCAGCTATATGCCAAGTTCTCCAAATGTGAATTCTGGCTACCCAAAGTAACCTATCTTGGGCATGTCATCTCTAAGGATGGTATTGCCGTCAACCCTGAACGAGTCCAGGCTATTCTTAATTGGACTCCTCCGAAGAACGTTAAGCAAGTCAGAAGTTTTCTCGGTCTCGCCAGCTATTGTCGTCGATTCGTCGAGAACTTCTCCAACATCGCCAGGCCTCTGACTAACCTGTTGCATAAGGGTGTCAAGTTCCAATGGACAGACAAATGTCAGGAAAGTTTCCAGGCACTCAAAGACAAGTTGAATTCTGCCCCAGTGCTAGCTCCACCTGATACTAAGAAGGACTTTGTCATTTACTGCGACGCTTCCTGTCAAGGATTAGGCTGTGTCCTAATGCAAGACCGCAAAGTGATTGCGTATGCCTCCCGTCAATTGCACCCTCACGAAGAGAACTACCCAGTTCATGACCTCGAGTGTGCTGCTGTCATTCATGCACTGAAGCAGTGGCGACATTACCTTCTCGGTAATCGTTGCGAGATCTTCACTGACCACCAAAGTCTGAAGTATCTGTTTACTCAGCCGGACCTGAACCTCCGTCAGCAGAGATGGATGGAGATTGTTGCAGACTTTGACTTGGGTATTTTCTATACACCAGGCAAGGCTAATGTAATGGCTGATGCCTTGTGTCGGATTTCGGGTTCCGGCAGACCCTTGAGGTTCGAACTCTAGGGTGCGCGCGGAGACTTCGCCCTCTACCTCTCCGTCTCGCAAAGATCTAAACTATAGAAAGAACAGCACAAGAGACACGAGGATTATACTAGTTTGGGCCACCATTATGGTGTAACACCCTACTCTAGTTTGTGGTGGGTGGATTGCCTCTTGGGCTGATGAAGGTGAATAGTACAAGGAAGAACAGCCTCGCGAGGGTCTGCTCTTAGCAAGGACGATGAACTGCTAGGAGGAGTTCAGCTGCCCTTCTCTCTCTCTCTCTCTCTCTCTCTCTTTGTTGCTTGATGATCCGATCATCCCGTCCCCTTATCCTGGGGGTGGCTAGTCCTATTTATAGGCAAAGGCCCTGGGCCTCTTCCCAAATATTGAGCAGGAAGGGCGCCAACAATTGGCCATTTTGAAGGGGAACATCTGGTACACTTATCCTGACTAAAGTTGGTCCTCGCCTGCGACGGCTCGGGAGGTGCTCCTGAGGATGCATTGGGGGATTTGTCTAAATGAGTATGCATCGCTCATGTCTTTTTTACCCTTTGTTTCAGGCAGGCCCTGAGGCAGCCCGTGGGAGGACGCGATGTCTTGGGTGCCTTCTAGTTGAATCCGTAGGGTGTGAGAGTGTCGCTGGCGGGGAGCTTCATAGGCGTTGGCCTTCTTCACAGGCTCAGGGCCTTTTTATGAGCGCAACAGCTTCACAGGCAGTCGCCTTCTTCTCAGGCTCTGGGCCTTTTCCCAAATGCGATAGCTTCACAGGCAGTCGCCTTCCTCACAGGCTCCGGGCCTTTTCCTAAACGCGATAGCTTCACAGGCATTTGCCTCCTTCACAGGCTCCGGGCCTTTTCCTAAACGCGATAGCTTCACAGGAATTTGCCTTCTTCACAGGCTCCGGGCCTTTTCCTAAACGCGATAGCTTCACAGGCAGTCGCCTTCCTCACAGGCTCCGGGCCTTTTCCTAAACGTGATAGCTTCACAGGCATTTGCCGTCTTCACAGGCTCCGGGCCTTTTCCTAAACGCGATAGCTTCACAGGCATTTGCCTTCTTCACAGGCTCCGGGCCTTTTCCTAAACACGATAGCTTCACAGGCATTTGCCTTCTTCACAGGCTTCGGGCCTTTTCCTAAACGCGATAGCTTCACAGGCATTTGCCTTCTTCACAGGCTCCGGGCCTTTTCCTTAAAAGGACAACCTCCGCAGGCACCGAAAAAATCCTCCCGAGGGGGGCGACAGCGGCAGTTTGGGTTGCGCACGAGCTAGGCCCGGCCCGACTCACGAGGGGCTCGCGAGGGAGGCAGCTGTGGTGAAGCGGTAACCAGAACGCGAGAAATGGCTCGAACGAGACTAAGCACCCCTTCCCCGAACACACGCAAATCTCAAATTCGAATCCAACTCAAATCCAATGGGGAAAAGTTACAATCAAGGGAAAAGGCAATGAAAGCAAACAAAAGGCCGCGTCCGGCACCTAATCTAGTCTTGGACGTCTTCTCACCAGTGCGGAGCTAAGTGCTGTCCACTAGGCGTGGGAGGGAGCCCCAGGGCCCGAGCCCGGCACCCCTGAGACTCCGGGGCGTGTACAGCCCCACTCATTATTACGTGAGAGTGTCACGGTGCGGCGAGCTTCACAGGCACTGGGCCTTCTTCACAGGTACCGGCCTTGCTTCGTATCGCCAGACGAGGGGCCCGCCTTGCGCCACACTCTAGTGCCACCAACGACGACCAGAAACCAGGACGCCGCCGGTGGGATAGAGCGGTCGCCAGCGGTTCCCCCGACGAGCACGGGTCCTCCGCCAGGGGCAGGCCCTTAGGCTCCTCCCCAGCGGAGGGCCTACCTCCTGAGTACGCCTTGCTCCGAACGCCGCGGTGGTGACGTTGGATCTCTGCCCCCTGCAGCCCCTTGCGCTCTCCTCCCGAGGGGTAGGAGACTGCGGGAACGGGGCAGCTGCTTGCCGTGGCGACCTGCACCTCCTGCGATCCATGGTTAGCGTACGCCTGCTCCTGAGGAATTAGTGGTACCCGATAATCGCCGCCTCCAGTGTGGCTGGTGGAACCATCTCGGGGATCCTGGAAGGGCTCAACTTCTGGTGTCTCGTCTCCCCAGCTCGGGCTGAGGAGCGAGCCTTCTTCGCCCTCGTGAGCGTGCCCTTGGTCCATCATGTGGGGCACGTATTCTTCTGGCACCGCCACTCTGAAGGCTATGTCGTAGTGCTCCGTGTGCCATGCAGCTCTGCTTGACGTGCCCACTGTGGGGTGGTAGCGCGGCTGCCCGCTTGCGCCGTGGGCTGCGCCGAGTCCCTCTCCTTCACGCGCCGGGGGTGGGGGTAGCGCCACCGCCAGTTCGGTGCCGACGGCTTCACCGGTGTTGGAGTAGCCTTGGGGCCCGCGGGCACGCGCGGGGCCCCCGCGCGTGCCGCCCTGGGCTTGAGACGGGAGCTGGATGCAAAAGGGGTGAGCCCCCGAAGCGGCAAAGCCCAGGAGCTCAAAACCCGCTCTAGCAGCACGTCGCGGCCACCTTCCAGCAGCCTACACTGCAGCAGCTCTCGGGCCACCATGAGCGTGGCCCTCGAGTTCGCCTGCTCTCGACGGGTGTAAGGTGTCGTGGTCACGGCGTGATTGGAGGCCCTTGCTGCCAACCGCGCTTGCCGTGGTGTGAGAGTTGTTGAAGCCTGTCCGCGCCGCCCGCGGCCCGCAGCGCCCTGCGGACCACGAGCTGCCTGGGGCGCGGGTTCGCCCAAGGCGAGCGGCTCTGCGCGGGCGGGCCACGCTGCCCATGGATCTTGGTCGCCCGCCTGGTCGTCGGGAATGGTGATGACGATGCGACGAGACGCGAAGTGGTAGAAGGGTGGATTCCGGCGCACCCCTACCTGGCGCACCAAATGTCAGATTTCGGGTTCCGGCAGACCCTTGAGGTTTGAACTCTGGGGTGCGCGCGGAGACTTCGCCCTCTACCTCTCCGTCTCGCAAAGATCTAAACTATAGAAGGAACAGCACAAGAGACACGAGGTTTATACTAGTTCGGGCCACCATTGTGGTGTAACACCCTACTCTAGTTTGTGGTGGGTGGATTGCCTCTTGGGCTGATGAAGGTGAACAGTACAAGGAAGAATAGCCTCGCGAGGGTCTGCTATTAGCAAGGACGATGAACTGCTAGGAGGAGTTCAGCCGCCCTTCTCTCTCTCTCTCTCTCTCTCTCTCTCTCTCTCTCTCTCTCTGTCTGTCTCTCTCTCTCTCTGTCTCTCTGTCTCTCTCTCTCTTTGTTGCCTGATGATCCGATCATCTCGTCCCCTTACCCTGGGGGTGGCTAGTCCTATTTATAGGCAAAGGCCCTGGGCCTCTTCCCAAATATTGAGAGGGAAGGGCGCCAACAATTGGCCATTTTGAAGGGGAACATCTGGTACACTTATCCTGACTAAAGTTGGTCCTCGCCTGCCAAAGGCTCTGTGGTGACGCCGCTCTGGGCTCCACGATGACCTCCTTCCCGCCGTTGGACTGGTCTTGGTCTCGTTGCACCGAAATGGATGCCTTTGCTTGATCCTTCTCGCCTGCGCTTGCCCCCTTTGCACCAAAGAGGAAAGGGAGACACTGCGCGGGCTGGCGCCCGCCTGGCACCCTTGGTCGTCATGGATTGCGTCATGGGCACCTCGTGAGATGCCCCGCCTTGATCTCTCCGCCTCCTCATGAGCCAACCTGGTGAGGCCGCGCCTGAGGAAGCTCCGTGCCGTCCGCCTCGCGAGGCTTGGCCCCTCGCGAGGGTCTCGGGTCTTGTGTTGATGAAGATGGGCCATGCTGGGGGCCCTTTAAGCCACGCCGCAGGCCGCAGGCAGGCAAGTCTGGGGACCCCCGTTCCCAGAACGCCGACACCTTGAGCCGCAAGTCTTACTACAACCACCTCCAGGTTCACAAAGTTCAGCCCTCGCTTGTTGAAGAATTCAGAAAGCTGAACCTCCATATTGTTCCTCCGGGAGCACTCGCTCCCCCTCCCGAAGATTTCCCCAAACTGAACCTCCATGTTGTTCCCAAAGGTTCTCTCAATACCCTAGTTGCGAAACCAGATCTTGTGGACACCATCAAATGGATACAGAAATGTGACGATGAAGTGGAGAGGATTAAACGTTATCTCGCAGAAGGAAAGCCCTCATTCTTCACTGTTGCTGATGATGGCACTTTATTCTTCAAAGGTCGCCTAGTGGTTCCGAGTAAGAAGGAAAACCTGGATATGACTCAGAAAGTTATGAAAGAAGCTCATGATACGCCTCTGTCTATCCATCCTGGTAGTACAAAGATGTACCAAGACATCGGTCAGAGATTTTGGTGGTCTAATATGAAGCAAGACATTGCTTGTTATGTTGCTGAGTGTGACGTTTGCCATCGTATCAAAGCATAACATCAAAGGCCTGCTGGAACTTTGAAACCTATCTCTATTCCCGAATGGAAATGGGACCATGTCGAGATGGACTTCGTCACTGGATTTCCCAAATCACAGAAAGGTAATGATGCTATTCTTGTCGGTATTAACCGGCTTTCTAAAGTTGCACATTTTTTGGCGGTCAAAGAAACGATCATTGCTAGTCAACTTGCAACTCCGTACATGTCCAGAATTGTTTCACTTCACGGTATTCCACTGGTTATCAGTTTGGACCACGGCAGCTTATTCACTTCAAGATTTTGGGCAAGTTTCCAAGAAGCTATGGGGACTCACTTACCTTTCACTACTGCATTTCACCCTCAGTCGCAAGGGCAAGTTTAACGTGTCAACCAAGTTCTCGAAGACATGCTTCGAGCTTATGTTATTTCCTTCAGCAAGAAATGGGAGGAATCTCTCCCGAATGCCGAGTTCTCTTATAATAATAGCTATCAAGCTAGTCTGAAGATGGCCCCCTACAAAGTGTTATATGGACGAAAGTGCCGAACCCCTCTGAACTGGTCAGAAACTGGGGAACGTCCACTCTTTGGTCCAGATATTATCCAACATGCCGAAGAACAAGTCTCCATTATTCGCAAGAATCTCAAGACTGCTCACTCGCGTCAGAAGAGTCAGTATGACCGTAAACATAAATACATGGTCTATCAACCTGGCGAAAAGGCTTATCTTCGAGTTACACCAATGAAGGTTCTCACCGCTTCGGGATCAAGGGCAAGCTAGCTCCTCGCTATATTGGGCCATTCACTATTCTGGAAAGGCGTGGAAAAGTGGCATATCAACTGGAGCTTCCGCCGAACCTTTCTCAGGTTCACGATGTGTTCCACATGTCATAGCTCCGTCGTTGCTTCAAGGACCCAATCCGAGCAGTGGATCATGAAGTGCTCGAATTGCGGCAGGACCTCTCCTATAAAGAGCATCTGGTCCGCATTCTCGACCAAGCTGAACGCCGCACACGTCAGAAGGCGATCAAGTTCCTCAAAGTCCAGTGGTCGCACCATTCTGAAGATGAAGCCACTTTGGAACGCGAGGACCGCGTGCGTGATGAATACCCCGCACTGTTTTCCTCTACCTCCTAAATCTCGGGATGAGATTTCTTGTAGTGGAGGAGTTTTGTAACGCCCGGATAATCATGCTACAGTAATCCCATGTTAACGGTGCCACGTCACCCCAGTTACTGTTGCTAATCTCGCATTGGATCAAAAACTTTTCAAATTCAAAAGTTTAAATAAATGTCAAATGTAACTTTTCAAAAGTTAAAACAAAATTGTTCGGGAGGTGCCATATTTTGCATATGTAAATATGGTGTAGTAAACACATTTTTATAAAATGCCTAAATGATTTAAAATGAAATAAAACAGAAAAGAAAATAAATAAATAAATAAATAAAAGAAAATACAAAAGAGAAAAACAAACTAACAAAAACAAAATCAAAAGGGGAAAGACCCCTCCCACTGGGCTCAGGCCCAGCAGGCCACCGGCCCAACCGTACCACCCCCCCCCCACTCCCCATATCCCCTCACCCCCCGAAACCCTAACCCCCCCCACTACTCCCACTCGCACCACTCCTCTTTCCCCCCGATCTGGATCGAGATCGGGGGCAAGGAACCGACGCGCCCGACGCCGTCCTTCGCCGACGCGCCTCGCCTGCCTGCCTCCTCCTCCCCGCCGGACTGCTTCCGCTCCGTCCCCGTCGTCTCCGTCGACCACCCCGACACCCACGGCCCCGTTCCCTATGCCCCAATGTGAGCCCCGCCGCCGCGCTCGCCTCCGCCTCGCTCCTCCCCTCCCCCTCGTCCGCCATCGCCCCGCTCGCTGTGCACCGTCGCCGGCCAGGCAGCGCCTGACCAGGCTCGGGCGCCCACGCCCGTGCGGCCAACGCCCGTAAACCACCACCCGGCGCCCGTTAAGGCCCCCTGGGGCCTATGACATATGGGCCCCGCCCACAGAACGTGCTTAAAAAATAGAATTAAAATAATAAAAATAATAAAAATAAATTTAATTAATCAATTAATTAACTAGCTAAATTCATTAAGTTAATTAATTATATTTAATTAATCTAATTAACCTGTTAGTTTAAATAAACAGTCATTAGTTTAACCTAAACCCTAATTAACCTAACAGTGTATGACAGGTGGGTCCCACTGGGCCCACACGTCAGTTTGACCAGTCGACACCTCTATTGACTGCTGATGCCATGCTGACGTCATTATGATGTCAGCAACCGCTGTTCTGGATAATGTTGAATTAAAATGTTTAAATTAATCCTAAAAATGATTTAGATCTTTTAAAATTAATATAAAATAAACCGTAGCTCAGATGAAAATACTTTCAACATGAAAGTTGGTCAGAACGACGAGACGATTCCGGATACGCAGCCTGTTCGTCCACCACACACCCCTAGCATATCAAACATGCAACTTTCCCCCTCCGGTACAGTTGTGCGAAAACGCGAAACACCGGGAATACTTTCCTGGTTGTTTCCCCCCTTCGCCGGTATCACCTACTAGCGTGATTGGGCACGCCTAGCATCACGCTTTGTCATGTCATGCAACGTCATGCATTTGTTTGCATTGTATTTATTGTTTCTTCCCACTCTTCTCTCGCTAGACACCGAGACCGACGCCGCTGCTACCAAGTACGACTACGGTGTTGACGACCCCTCCTTCTCGGCTGAGCTTCCAGGCAAGCCCCCCCCCCTCTTGATCACCAGATATCGCCTATTCTTCTCTATACTACTTGCATTAGAGTAGTGTAGCATGTTACTGCTTTCCGTTAATCATATCCTGATGCATAGCCTGTCCTTGCTACTATTGTTGTTACCTTTACCTGCAATCCTACATGCTTAGTATAGGATGCTAGTAATCCATCAGTGGCCCTACATTCTTGTCCGTATGCCATGCTATACTATTGGGCCGTGATCACTCGGGAGGTGGTCGCGGGTATATACTATATACTTTATACATGACATGTGGTGACTAAAGTCGGGTCGGCTCGAGGAGTACCCGCAAGTGATTCACGGATTGCGGGCTGAAAGGACATACTTTCCCGACGGCCCTCTGTGTGGATCTTTGTGGCAGAGCGACAGGGCAGGTTGAGACCACCTAGGACAGAGGTGGGCCTGGCCTTGGTCGGCGTTCGCGGTTATTTCATAATAACACGCTTATCGAGATCTTGGTATTTGATCTGAGTTGGGTCGCTGACCTTATAAGCACTAACCGCCATGTGGGACAAGACAGGGGCAACCGGCGTCGTGGTATCAGCCGAAGCTCCTTTTGACGTCAGCGACTGAGCGGCGTGCACAGCATTGGACCGTAAGCTTGCGCTTGTATTAAGGGGGCTAGGTCTACTTCCGGCCGCGTACGCAACGTGCAGGTGTGCAATGGGCGATGGGCCCAGACCCCTGCGCGCATAGGATTTAGACCGGCGTGCTGACCTCTCTGTTGAGCCTAGGTGGGGCTGCGACGTGTTGATCTCCCGAGGCCAGACATGACCCACTAAAGTGTGCCCGGCAAGAGGGAGTGTGTCGGGTAATGTGGTGCACCCTTGCAGGGAAGTTGATCTATTCGAATAGCCGTGTCCACGGTAACAGGTGACCCGGAGTTGTACCTTGACCTTATGACAACTAGAACCGGATACTTAATAAAACACACCCTTTCAAGTGCCAGATACAACCCGGTGATCGCTCTCTAATAGGACAACAAGGAGAGGATCGCCGGCTAGGTTTATGCTATGCGATGCTACTTGGTGAACTTAGCATCTACTCTCTTCTACATGCTTCAAGATGGAGGTGGCCTGAAGCGTAGTCTTCGACAGGATTAGCTATACCCCTCTTATTCTGGCATTCTGCAGTTCAGTCCACCGATATGGCCCTTTACACATATACCCATGCATATGTAGTGTAGCTCCTTGCTTGCGAGTACTTTGGATGAGTACTCACGGTTGCTTTTCTCCCTCTTTTCCCCCTTTCCCTTCTACCTGGTTGTCGCAACTAGATGCCGGAGCCCAGGAGCCAGACGCCACAGTCGACGACGACTCCTACTACACTGGAGGTGCCTACTACTACGTGCAGGCCGCCGCCGACGACCAGGAGTAGTTTAGGAGGATCCCAGGCAGGAGGCCTGTGCCTCTTTCGATCTGTATCCTAGTTTGTGCTAGCCTTCTTAAGGCAAACTTGTTTACTTACGTCTGTACTCAGATATTGTTGCTTCCGCTGACTCGTCTATGATCGAGCACTTGTATTCGAGCCCTCGAGGTCCCTGGATTGTATTATGATGCTTGTATGACTTATTTATGTTTTAGAGTTGTGTTGTGATATCTACCCGTGTGTCCCTGATCTTGATCGTACAAGTTTGTGTGCATGATTAGTGTATGATTGAATCGAGGGCGTCACAATGGTGGTTGAGAAGGTTCAGTCTGCCAAGAGCGGGCTAAATGAAGCCTTCACCAGCCTATTAACGGGCTTTAAGGTATGCAATGTAATATTCTTAGCCGCTTTTTATATGCAAAAAATATGCCTGTGTATAGATAGTAGCCCCTGAGACTCTGTTCGGCTTTTGAAAAAAGGCCGAAAAGAGGATCAAGTAATATTTTCAGGAGATAACGTACTTGGCTATTTTGATAAACAGGCATCACTGTTAGCAGCGACCGTCCAGGCCGCTGAAGTTTCTGAACTCAAGCGGAAGCTGGAGCTGGCTGATGAGGATATCGTCTACATTAACAAGCAGTTCGATGAGGCACAAGGTATCTTTGAAAAATTATTTCCACACCTGAAGATATATGCCAATGCATAGTTTTAAGCTCGTATGTTGCCCTGATCGTGATTACAGGTAGTGCGGCCGAGGTCGAGACCCTGAAGAGCGCCCTCGCCCAAGCCAAGGAGCAGGCAAGGGTGAGCAAAGCGGCCACTAAAAAGCGACTGTGGATTCAAAGGCCGAGCAGGTCGCCCGCCGCCAGTATGAGGAGCGGGTGAGCGAAGTGGAGCAAGAGCTCAAGGATGCCGCCGGCAAGTGCGAGGCCTTGGAGGAGAAGAATACCGCCCAAGAGGCCGATCTCGCCAAGGCTCTCCAAGAGGCCAAGGAGGCGCGGACCGAGTCCCGGGCGGCCCGCGAGGAGATCAAGCAGGCCGAACAGATAGTGGCTGGTAAGCCCTTTCTTTTGCAGAGTAAATTCGGCAGTCAGAAATATGCCTTGCTCACTCGACTATGGAGTTCTCCAGATGCATTTGCGGATCTTACGAAGAGCGTTGCCGACGCCGCACAATATTTCTGGGCCAAAGAGGGGAACACAACGGAGAAGCTCTTCTGGTCACAGTACCTGGCGCCGGAGCGTCCAGCATTGTTGAACAACCAGATGATGCAACTGGCCGAGCTGCATAGGATGTCTGGGTTGGCCATGAAGGACCTCATAGTCCGACTATGGCCAGCCGGACCCATTTTTAGCAGCTACTTCGGCCTGGTCAAGCGGCTCGGTGACGCCTTGCCCCGAGTTGAAGCTGTGAAGCGCTTGGCGTGCATAGAGGGTGCGCGGATGGCCTTTGCCCATGTCAAGATGCACTAGGCGAAGATGAAGGCCGTCGTCGTGGCAGTCGAGGGCCCACCCGAAGGCAAGGACCACCGCAAGCCGGAGCGGTATTTTGAAGACGTCCTAGAGGGTGCCCATTATAGAGGGTCAATGCTCGAAGGATATCATGTTTGAGTGAATGTATCCGGGCTGCCCAGTCATTGTTTTCTGAACCAAGGCTTTGTAATATATTTATGCTTTTTATCAGAAATTACTTTCCTCCTATGAACCCGTTTATTAATTTTAATAGTTTGCCATTTGTCGGCTTCAACCCCCACATAGATGCTATGGGGGTGTTCGGATTAACGCATGATCACTCTTGACCCAACGTCTTGGTCCATAAAAGAGGTGTTTGCATAGTGAATCAGGCAATCAGACTATGCGTCTTTAGCACTCTCACTTAGCCATAGGAGTTTGACGGTGGGAATAAGTACTAGCCCCTGGTGCGGATGCGGTCATCCAAACTGCGATGCCTTAAGCACATGACTGGACGGAGGCCGGTCCTTTGTATAATACGAACGAAATTGTGAGAGATTTATAATAAGTCGCTAAATTGCTGACCAGCTCTCACCGTATCATGACAGTCAGTTTTTGGCTTTTTCTACTGAGGCGTTTGACCGGACGAGCCAGAAATGCAATCGCAATAGTTCTCCCTTTACTACCTTAGCCGAACAAGCGGGACGTAAGGTAGTAACCACAGGAGTCGGGCAACCCAACAATTGACAAAAGACATGATTCGGAGGCGATGCATATAATGCAGTATTCGGGATGCCGAAGTATACTCTGAGAGTGTTCGGACTTTTTGTTTTGAAAGTATATGTGGCCAAATAGAGCCCTTGGCACTTTAAATCATGCTGAGGTGTATATGTCAATCTAACGTGAAGGGGGAATACAAATTATGAAATAAACCAATACAGAATAAGGTTGGGCAAAGTTGTTTCCATCATAGTCTGATTGATACATCAAAACGTGCTCTTATAGAGAATGCCATAAGCATCAAGGCTATTTAACATGCCAAGAATTTGTAAACACGGGAAAGCTATACAGGTCCTAAAAAAGAAAAGGTGGTCTTGAAGATCCTTTGGACACCTTGTTGCATATCTGTGCCGCTTTTTGCCTTGGTGTAGGATCCTTCGAGAGGATCGACGATCGTGTATATAGGAGGGGCCTGGTAAAGGGCCCTTGTACCACCAAAAAGTTATTTAGGTTTTAAAGAATGTGAAATATGAGAGAAAATAGAAAAAGGCAGGGGTAAAAGAAGAAGAAGATTAAGGTCTCAAAGGGTCGAGTCGCATTATGGACCTCATCCATAGTGTGCCTCAGTCGTTGCCCAAGGTATTTTGAGTGCGTAGTTATGCACACGCAGTACATATGTCGCCATTAGATGAGGCGGTTGATGGAGGCGAAACTGCTAGTCCAGCTCCAGAATGATTGAGCTCTCATTCTGCAGGGTAGACCAGACTCGTTTGATAGTGTCCGGGGACTTGATGGCCGGTGAGGTGTTCGGCTTGATAGGGCCGCTCTATACCTCGGCTGCGTTGGTCACGGTGTGCACCTCGGTACGGAGGGAGCGCTCCATGTTTCCATTAACTGTGATAACACCGTAGGGTCCAGGCATTTTGAACTTTAAGTAAGCATAATGCGGGACCGCATTGAAGCGAGCGAAGGTGGTTCGTCCGAGCAGTGCGTGATAATGTTGTAGAAGGGGACAATATCGAAGATCAAGTCTTTGCTTTGGAAGTTGTCCAGCGAACCGAAGACTACTTCCAGTGTTATTGAGCCCGTGCAGCGGGCTTCTACACCGGGTATTACTCCTTTAAAGGTGGTGTTAGTTAGCTTGATTCTTGATGGGTTAATACCCATTTTGCGGACCGTGTCTTGATAAATTAAGTTAAGACTGTTGCCGCCGTCCATGAGGACTCGGGTGAGATGGAATCTGTCACTGATTGGATCAAGGACCAAAGCTGCCGAACCTTCGTGATGGATACTGGTTGGGTGGTCCTTTTGATCGAAGGTGATCGGTCAAGTTGACCATGGGTTGAATTTAGGGGCGATAGGCTCTACGGCGTAGACGTCCCTTAGTGTGCGCTTGCGTTCCCTCTTGGGGATATGCGTGGCATATATCATGTTCACTATTTTCACCTCAGGGGGGAATTCTTTTTGTCTCCCTATATTCGGTGGGCGAGGCTCTTCATCGTCCTCGCTTGGCGGCCCTTTCCACTTATGTTTGGTGTTTAACTTACCAGTCTGTTTAAAGACCCAACAATTTCTGTTGGAATGATTGGCATGCTTGTCAGGGGTGCCATGAATCTGGCAAGGTCGATCAAGTATTTTTTTCCAAACTGGAGGGACCATCTTTGTTCCCTTTGAATGGCTTCTTCCACTGACCGGATTTAGAGCCACTGAATCTGGCGTTCACCGCCATGTCTTCGGTATCATCATTGTTGCTTCGACGCTTGTGTTTATTGCGTTGTGGCCTACCGTTGCCGTCTTTGGCTTCGAAGGTACCAGGGTCGCTGGTACTGTTGCTTCTACGAGCTAACCAGTTGTCTTATCCCGCGCAAAAGTGGGTCATGAGTGCGGTAAGGGCTGCCATGGACTTCGGTTTTTCTTGGCCGAGGTGTCGGGCGAGCCATTCGTCATGGGCGCTATGTTTAAAGGCCGCGTGGGCTTCGGCATCCGGACAGTTGACGATTTGGTTCTTTTTAATTAAGAACCTAGTCCAGAGTTTGCGGGATGACTCTCCGGGTTGCTCTATATGACTGAGGTCATCGGCATCCGGAGGCCGGACGTAGGTGCCTTGGAAGTTGTCTCAAAAGGCATCCTCCAAATCTTCCCAACTACCAATGGAGTTCTCTGGGAGGCTGTTTAACCAGTGTCGTGCTGGTCCTTTCAGCTTTAAGGGGAGGTATTTGATGGCGTGGAGATCGTCACCGCGAGCCATATGAATATGGAGAAGGAAATCCTCAATCCGTACCACGGGATCTGCCGTGCTGTCGTATGATTCAATGTTTACGGTTTTAAACCCTTCTAGAAACTGGTGTTGCATTACCACATCGGTAAAGCATAAGGGGTGTGCGGCGCCTCTATCGGGCAACATCACGATGGAGTTCGGATGACTTTCGTGTTCGGTTTTCAGCCCGGGTGAGGTTGTGCCTATTGCGCCAGGCTTGATGGCCATCCTCTCACATTGGGGCACTCCCCCTTGATCCATAGATTGATCTAGCTTGGATTGCTCTATTGTCCAGGTCATGTCATAGGTCGTAGGTGTATCCTGGAACCGCTGCCTCTTTGCCTCTGCGGCGAGGTGGTGCGGGTTGGTGTTCAGCATAGGTAGCCGCTTTATCTCGCCCACGTGGTGGTCGGTCTAGTTCATCAGCACGGTCATATCTCGATGGTATTGGCTCAAGGGCCTCGTTGCGAATTGTGGTAGTAGCCAACGCTTAGGATAACTCTTTGTCAGGCGCTCGAGGCCGTATTCTACGGCAGCTAGGACTTGGGTCCATCTGTCGTTGAGGGTATCCTGTTCGGCTTGGAGATGTTGCTGCTTCTTCTTTAGGCTTCACGCAGTTGCGATTAGCTGACGCTTAAAGCGCTCTTGCTCGAGGGGTTCCTCGGGCATGATGAAATCTTCGTTACTGAGGCTGACATCATCCTCGGAGATCAGTAGATAGTTGCTATCTTCCGAATCCTCATTCTCGTTCTACACGTCGGGGTTAACTTGCCCCTCCTCCCGTTCGTCCTGTTCGGACTCAGGCTCAGCGGGGTCTTCGGCATTGTCCGGAGTGTTATAATCTCCAGTGCCGGTATTACTTTCCTTTCCGCGACGTGATTTTGAGCGGCATCACTGACGTCGACGTTTCGATGGTGCATCCGCAGGTTTATCCTCGATCGGATCTTTCCTGCCTTCAACTTCGTCCTCTTTGGGTGTATCCACCATATACACATCATATGTGGAGGTAGCCGTCCAACGCCCGGTGAATGGCGAGTCTTGGCTTTGTGTGTCTCCGGCATCGTCATCCATGCCGTCTATGTCTTTGTAGGCGTAATCCAGCATCTCGGTTAAGTCTTCGACAGTGGCGATGAAGTGGGTGGGACGTAAAATTCCCCGCTCTCAGCCACTAATCTAGGCAGGGCGTAGTTCGGAGGTGATTCCTCTGTAATGGTGAGGGATCACATTAAGTCCAGAGCCTCGCTTAAGAGCGAGGATTGGACGGGGAAACGAGAGTCCGCAGAGCTAGGAAGGGAAAAGCCTCCTGGTCGTGCTTACTTGGCGTAGACCTGAGAGTTCGGGGATAGCGTCTGGGGGCGGATCCGGCTCTCCAATGATAGGGGGAACCCAGTTTGACTCCGGGCTTGCCGATGACACAGTCGCCTCTGGGTCTCCGGTAGTGAGCTTCATAATAGCAGAGAGTCTGGTGGGATCCAAACTCCCATCTTCGGACCCCGCAGTTTGCTCTGGATCTAAGGCCAGAGCGGTGGTCGAGGCCGCGAACCCTTCGAAGATCAAGTCTCCTCGGATATCAGCGACATAATTTAGGCTCCCAAAACTGATATGATGACCAGGGGCGTAGCTGTCAATCTATTCGAGGTGGCCAATTGAATTGGCCACCGAACACAAAAAGTTGATCGGGGAGGAAAGTTTCCCCAGAAACAGCATCGTTGTTGATGATCGAACGAGCCATCGATCCAGCCGTCGATGACATAGTGGAACTCTCAATGAAAGCACCAATGTCGGTGTCAAAACCAGCCGATCTCGGGTAGGGGGTCCCGAACTGTGCGTCTGAGGATCAAAGGTAACAGGAGACAAAGGGGACACGATGTTTACCCAGGTTCGGGCCCTCTTAATGTAGGTAATACCCTACTTCCTTCTTGATTGACTTTGATGAGTATAGGGGTTATAAGAGTTGATCTACCTCGAGATTGTAATGTCTAAACCCTAGTTGTCTAGCCTATGTCAATTCTGATGATCTCTACGGGCTAAACCCTCCGGTTTATATAGACACCGGAGGGGCCTAGGGTTGTACAGAGTCGGTTTATATAGGAAGGAAACTACACATCCGAACGCCAATCTTGCCATCCACGCAAAGGAGAGTCCTATCCGAACACGGGGAAATCTTCTGCCTTGTATCTTCACGGACCATCAGTCCAGCCCATGTCACATAGCCCGGACACTCGAGGACCCCTTAATCCAGGAATCCCTTAGAGGTCGGCTTATGGACTAGTATCTGGTAGAACAGCTCAACAAGGAAGTTGAGGGAATTTCCCTTACTTGAAGGACAAGATAAGTAGGAAATAGACTAAGACACGGGTCATAGTATGGCCCAGATTCTGGTGTGACCTCAGGGCCTCGACCTACATATAAAGGGAGCCCCTAAGGCAGAAAGATGTAAGTTACAAGCTCTCTAGAACTAGGTTAGCCAAGTTGCATACTTGTAATCGAGATCTCAAGCAATGATTAATCAAGCAGGAAGTAGGCTATTACCTCCACCGTGGGGGGCCGAACCCAGGTAAACTTGTGTCTCTTGATTCTGATCAACCGCATTCAAGCTACTACCTATCTGCGATGGCTTCATGACTAAGTCCCTTTTCTAGGACATCTTCCATGACAAAACCACGACGCACCCCCTAGGCCCTGCATCATCTAACTATGTTTTTTTATTATGCATGTTTGTTATTGTACACAATCGTACTGAACATGTAGAGAAAAAGAGAAGAGCATTGTGTGGAAATGTAATGTCATGGAAATGTCGCTTCATGGTTGGCGCAGTGGCAGCCCCCCCCCCCTAAGCCAGATTGTATTCCAAAGGAAGATAGCTATTTAGAGGGAGCATAACACTCCTATTTACCCCATAAGGTGTCTGCTCTTAACCTGGCATGTTGATGTTGGTCATATCATGCATACGGCGCCTTGCATTATTGCTTACTTTATACATCATATATGTCATCAACTTAGTTTAGACATGCTTTGTGTGAATGCCGCCTGTTTGGTTTCTAGATCATATATGTGAATTATGCAATGCCATCTTGTTTAGCCAGACATCATATATGTGAGTCATGCAATGCCATGTTGTTTAGCCATTCATCGTATATGTGAATTGTATCATGCCACAATTTTTTCCATTATGTATTCCGTTTGTGGACAATGTTTGTACATTCATCTACTCTTCCAGTGCATCGACCATTTGAGTAGGTGATGGAAAAATCTGGAGTGAAAACAAGGTCTTCAGAGCAGTTAGTACTACCTGTCAAAGAAGATATCTTTTTAATTACAGATTGCGCCTCAGAGGAG
Organism: Aegilops umbellulata; assembly: GCA_032464435.1. Classification (NCBI taxonomy): domain Eukaryota; kingdom Viridiplantae; phylum Streptophyta; class Magnoliopsida; order Poales; family Poaceae; genus Aegilops; species Aegilops umbellulata. Next base: position 160,257,613 of record CP136056.1, on the reverse strand, counting down.
GATTCGGAGACAGATGACTAGGCCTATCCCCCCCCCCCCGAGGTGTATGCTCTAAGTTGTCAAGGTTATATTGCTCATATCATGCATATGGTGTCTTGCACTGCTGATACGTCTCCAACGTATCTATAATTTTTTATTATTCCATGCTATTATATTATCCATCTAGGATGTTTTATATGCATCTATATGCTATTTTGTATGATTTTTGGGACTAACCTATTAACCTAGAGCCTAGTGCCAGTTTTTGTTTTTTCCTTGTTTTTGAGTTTTACAGAAAAGGAATACCAAACGGAGTCCAATTGACCTGCCAATTTTTGTGGATTTTTTATGGACCAAAAGAAGCCCCCGGAGTAAAAGAGTTCAGCCAGAAGAGCCCCGAGCCATCCACGAGGGTGGAGGGTGTGCCCTACCCCCCTGGGCGCGTCCCCCTATCTCGTGGACGACTCGGAGACCCCCCCCTGACGTGAGACCGACGCCAAAAATTCCTATAAATACAGAAACCCCTGAAAAGAAACATAGATCGGGAGTTCCGCCGCCGCAAGCCTCTGTAGCCACCAAAAACCAATCAGGGCCCTGTTCCGACACCCTACAGGAGGGGGAATCATCACCGGAGGCCATCTTCATCATCCCGACGCTTTCCATGACGAGGAGGGAGTAGTTCACCCTCGGGGCTGAGGGTATGTACCAGTAGCTATGTGTTTGATATCTCGTGTTCTTGACTTGGCACGATCTTGATGTACCGTGAGCTTTGTTATTAGTTGGATCTTATGATGTTTCTCCCCCTCTACTCTCTTGTAATGGATTGAGTTTTCCCTTTGAAGTTATCTTATCGGATTGAGTCTTTAAGGATTTGAGAACACTTGATGTATGTCTTGCATGTGCTTATCTGTGGTGACAATGGGATATTCACGTGATCTACTTGATGTACGTTTTGGGGATCAACTTGCGGGTTCAGCGACCTTGTGACCTTATGCATAGGGGCTGGCACACGTTTTCGTCTTGACTCTCCAGTAGAAACTTTGGGGCACTCTTTGAAGTTATTTGTGTTGGTTGAATAGATGAATCTGAGATTGTGTGATGCATATCGTATAATCATACCCGCAGATACTTGTGGTGACATTGGAGTATCTAGGTGACATTAGGGTTTTGGTTGATTTGTGTCTTAAGGTGTTATTCTAGTACGAACACTATGATAGATCGAACGGAAAGAATAGCTTCGTGTTATTTTACTATGGACTCTTGAATAGATCGATCAGAAAGGATAACTTTGAGGTGGTTTCGTACCCTACAATAATCTCTTCGTTTGTTCTCCGCTATTACTTACTTTGGAGTGACTCTTTGTTGCATGTTGAGGGATAGTTATATGATCCAGTTATGTTATTATTGTTGAGAGAACTTGCACTAGTGAAAGTATGAACCCTAGGCCTTGTTTCAATGCATTGCAATACCGTTTTCCCTCACTTTTATCATTAGTTACCTTGCTGTTTTTATATTTTCAGATTACAAAAACCTATATCTACCATCTATATTCCACTTGTATCACCATCTCTTCGCCAAACTAGTGCGCCTGTACAATTTACCATTGTATTGGGTGTGTTGGGGACACAAGAGACTCTTTGTTATTTGGTTGCAGGGTTGTTTGAGAGAGACCATCTTCGTCCTACGCCTCCCATGGATTGATAAACCTTAGGTCATCCACTTGAGGGAAATTTGCTACTGTCCTACAAACCTCTGCATTTGGAGGCCCAACAACGTCTACAAGAAGAAGGTTGTGTAGTAGACATCAAGCTCTTTTCTGACGCTATTGCCGGGGAGTTTAGTGCTTGAAGGTATATCTTTAGATCTTTCAATTGAATATCTTAGTTTCTTGTTTTATCACTAGTCTAGTCTATAAAAGAATACTACAAAGAAATGGAATTGAGGGTGCCTCATATGCTTCATCTTTTTAATATCTTTCATGAAAATGATGGAAAGGAAAATTGTGCTCAAGTGTTAGAAGAAGAATGCATTAAAATGTTTGGCACTAAATATTTGAATGATGAGCATGATTGCAATGTTGTTAGTATGAATTCCTTGAATATCCATGATGCTAATGATATGCAAAGCCATAGGCTTGGGGATGCTATGTTTGACGAAGATGATGTTTTTGTCCCCCAAGTTTTGATGAGCAAATTTATTATGATGATAGCATGCCTCCTATTTATGATGATTATATTGATGAAAGTGGGTTTGGAAGAGTGTCAAATTTAGGAAGTCATGATCCCACTATTTTGGAGGGTGTTGAATCTTATTGTGATAATTCTAAAAGTGGATTTGGAGAGGTCATGACTTTATTTAGTGATGAATCCACTATTTCGGAAGAGGTTCCAATTGATTTTGAGAACAAATTTGCTATCTATGATGATTATGGTGATGACATGTATGCTATAAGGAATAATGATAACCATGAAACTTGTCAGCATGATTTTAATGTCAATTGGATTATGCCTCACATGATAGTTATTTTGTTGAGTTTGCTCCCACTACTATTCATGAGAAGAAATTTGCTTATGTGGAGAGTAATAAAAATTCTATGCTTGTAGATCATGAAAAGAATTCTTTATGTGATGGTTATATTGTTGAATTCATTCATGATACTACTGAAAATTATTATAAGGGGTTAATATATGCTTGTAGGAATTGCAATAATATCAAGTTTCCTCTCTATGTGCTTAAAATCTTGAAGTTATGCTTGTTTTGCTTTCCTATGCTGGTTGATTCTTGTTCCCATAAATTGTTTCCTCACAAAATCCCTATGCATAGGAAGTGGGTTAGACTTAAATGTGCTAGTCATATTCTTCATGATGCTCTCTTTATGTTTCAATTCTTATCTTTTATGTGAGCGTCATTGAAATCATCATGCCTAGCTAAGGGCGTTAAACGTTAGCGCTTGTTGGGAGGCAACCCAATTTTATTTTTGTTCTTTGCCTTTTGGTCCTGTTTAGTAATAAAAATATATCTAGCCTCTGGTTCGATGTGGTTTTATGTTTTAAATAGTGTTTGTGCCAAGTAGAACCTTTGGGAAGACTTGGGTGAAGTCTTTGCGATCTTGCTGTAAAAAACAGAAACTTTTGCGCTCATGAGATTAGCTGCCATTTTTTACTGGAGAGTGCTTTTAGGTTGATTCATTTTTAATATGATTAATAGAAAAATTCCTCGCGTCCACCAATTTATTTCAGAATTTTTGGAGTTCCAGAAGTATTCGAACAAAACAGATTACTACAGACTGTCCTGTTTTTGACAGATTCTGTTTTCTCTGTGTTGTTTGCTTATTTTGATGAATCTATTAGTAGTATCGGAGGGTATGGACCATAGAGAAGTTTGAATACAGTAGATATTACACCAATATGAATGTATAATGAGTTCACAATAGTACCTAAGTGGTGGTTTTATTTTCTTATACTAACGGAGCTTACGATTTTTCTGTTGAGTTTTGTGTTGTGAAGTTTTCAAGTTTTGGGTAAAGATTTGATGGACTATGGAATAAGGAGTGGAAAGAGCCTAAGATCGGGGATGCCCAAGGCACCCCAAGTTAATATTCAAGGACAACCAAGAGCCTAAGCTTGGGGATGCCCCGGATGGCATCCCCTCTTTCGTCTTCGTTCATCGGTAACTTTACTTGGAGCTATATTTTTATTCACCACATGATATGTGTTTTGCTTGGAGCGTAATTTTGTTTTATTTTGTTTCTCTTTCTGTTTGAATAAAATACCAAGATCTGAAATTCTTAAATGTTAGAGAGCCTTCACATAGTTGCATAATTATTCAACTACTCATTGATCTTCACTTATATCTTTTGGAGTAGTTTGTCGTTTGCTCTAGTGCTTCACTTATATCTTTTAGAGCACGACAGTAGTTTTATTTTGAAGAAATAGATGAACTCTCATGCTTCACTTTTATTATTTTGAGAGTCTTTAGAACAGCATGGTAATTTTCTTTGGTTATGAATTTAGTCCTAATATGATAGGCATCCAAGAGGGATATAATAAAAGCTTTCATATAAAGTGCATTGAATACTATGAGAAGTTTGATTCTTTATGATTGTTTTGAGATATGAAGATGGTGATATTAGAGTCATGCTAGTGAGTAGTTGTGAATTTGAGAAATACTTGTGTTAAGGTTTGTGAGTCCCGTAGCATGCATGTATGGTGAACCGTTATGTAACGAAGTCGGAGCATGATTTATTTTTTGATTGTCTTCCTTATGAGTGACAGTAGGGGACAAGTGATGGTCTTTTCCTACAGATCTATCCCCCTAGGAGCATGCGCGTAGTACTTTGTTTCGATAACTAATAGATTTTTGCAATAAGTATGTGAGTTCTTTATGACTAATGTTGAGTCATGGATTATACGCACTCTCACCCTTCCACCATTGCTAGCCTCTCTTGTGTCGCGCAACTTTCGCTGGTACCATAAACCCACCATATACCTTCCTCGAAACAGCCACCATACCTACCTATTATGGCATTTCCATAGCCATTCCGAGATATATTGCCATGCAAGTTTCCAACGTTCCATCTATTATGACACGCTTCATCATTGTCATATTGCCTTGCATGATCATGTAGTTGACATCGTATTTGTGGCAACGCCACCATTCATAATTTTTCATACATGTCAATCTTGATTCATTGCACATCTCGGTATACCGCCGGAGGCACGCATATAGAGTCATATTTTGTTCTAAGTATCGAGTTGTAATCCTTGAGTTGTAAATAAATAGAAGTGTGATGATCATCATTATTAGAGCATTGTCCCGTGTGAGGAAATAAAAAAAGAGGCCAAAGAAGCCAATGAAAAAAAGGGGAGGCCAAAGAAGCCAAACAAAAAAAGAGAGAGAAAGAGAGAAGGGGCAATGCTACTATCCTTTTTCCACACTTGTACTTCAAAGTAGCACCATGATCTTCACGAAAGAGAGTCTCCTATGATGTCACTTTCATATACTAGTGGGAATTTTCGTTATAGAACTCGGCTTGTATATTCCAATAATGGGCTTCCTCAAAATGCCCTAGGTCTTCGTGAGCTAGCAAGTTGGATGCACACCCACTTAGTTTCCTTTGTTGAGCTTTCATACATTTATAGCTCTAGTGCATCTGTTACATGGCAATCCCTACTCACTCACATTGATATGTATTGATGGGCATCTCCATAGCCCATTAATACGCCTAGATGATGTGAGACCATCTTCCTCCTTTTTGTCTTCTCCACAACCACCACTCTATTCCACCTATAGTGTTATGTCCATGGCTCACGCTCATGTATTGCGTGAAAGTTGAAAAAGTTTGAGAATACTAAAGTATGAAACAATTGCTTGGCTTGTCATCGGGGTTGTGCATGATCTGAATATTTCGTGTGATGAAGATGGAGCATAGCCAGACTATATGATTTTGTAGGGATGAACTTTCTTTGGCCATGTTATTTTGAGAAGACATGATTACTTTGTTAGTATGCTTGAAGTATTATTATTTTTATGTCAATATTAAACTTTTGTCTTGAATCTTTTGGATCTGAATATTCTTGCCACAATAAATAAGATTACATTGATAAATATGTTAGGTAGCATTCCACATCAAAAATTCTGTTTTTATCATTTACCTACTCTAGGACGAGCATGAATTAAGCTTGGGATGCTTGATACGTCTGCAACGTATCTATAATTTTTGATTGTTCCATGCTATTATATTATCCATCTAGGATGTTTTATATGCATCTGTATGCTATTTTATATGATTTTTGGGACTAACCTATTAACCTAGAGCCCAGTGCCAGTTTCTGTTTTTTCCTTGTTTTTGAGTTTTACAGAAAAGGAATACCAAACGGAGTCCAATTGACCTACAAATTTTTGTGGATTTTTTATGGACCAAAAGAAGCCCCCGGAGTAAAAGAGTTGGGCCAGAAGAGTCCCGAGCCATCCACGAGGGTGGAGGACACGCCCTACCCCCCTAGGCGTGTCCCCCTATCTCGTGGACAACTCGGAGACCCCCCTGACGTGAGACCGATGCCAAAAATTCCTATAAATACAGAAACCCCCGAAAAGAAACCTAGATCAGGAGTTCCGCCGCCGCAAGCCTCTATAGCCACCAGAAACCAATTGGGGCCCTATTCTGGCACCCTGCCAGAGGGGGGAATCATCACTGGAGGCCATCTTCATCATCCCAGTGCTCTCCATGACGAGAAGCGAGTAGTTCACCCTCAGGGCTGAGGGTATGTACCAGTAGCTATGTGTTTGATCTCTCTCTCATGTTCTTGACTTGGCACGATCTTGATGTACCGCGAGCTTTGTTATTATAGTTGGATCTTATGATGTTTCTCCCCCTCTACTCTCTTGTAATGGATTGAGTCTTCCCTTTGAAGTTATCTTATCGGATTGAGTCTTTAAGGATTTGAGAACACTTGATGCATGTCTTGCATGTGCTTCTCTATGGTGACAATGGGATATTAATGTGATCTACTTGATGTATGGTTTGGTGATCAACTTGCGGGTTCAGTGACCTTGTGAACTTATTCATAAGGGTTGGCACACGTTTTCGTCTTGACTCTCCGGTAGAAACTTTGGGGCTCTCTTTGAAGTTATTTGTGTTGGTTGAATAGATGAATCTTAGATTGTGTGATGCATATCGTATAATCATACCTGCAGATACTTGTGGTGACATTGGAGTATCTAGGTGACATTAGGGTTTTGGTTGATTTGTATCTTAAGGTGTTATTCTAGTACAAACTCTAGGATAGATCGAACGGAAAGAATAGCTTCATGTTATTTTACTACGGACTCTTGAATAGATCGATCAGAAAGGGTAACTTTGAGGTGGTTTCGTACCCTACAATAATCTCTTCGTTTGTTCTCCGCTATTACTGACTTTGGAGTGACTCTTTGTTGCATGTTGAGGGATAATTATATGATCCAATTATGTTATTATTGTTGAGAGAACTTGCACTAGTGAAAGTATGAACCCTAGGCCTTGTTTCAACACGTTGCAATACCGTTTTCGCTCACTTTTATCATTAGTTACCTTGCTGTTTTTATATTTTCAGATTACAAAAACCTATATCTACCATCCATATTGCACTTGTATCACCATCTCTTCGCCGAACTAGTGCACCTATACAGTTTACCATTGTATTGGGTGTGTTGGGGACACAAGAGACTCTTTGTTATTTGGTTGAAGGGTTGTTTGAGAGAGACCATCTTCATCCTACGCCTCTCACGGATTGATAAACCTTAGGTCATCCACTTGAGGGAAATTTGCTACTGTCCTACAAACCTCTGCACTTGGAGGCCCAACAACGTCTACAAGAAGAAGGTTGTGTAGTACACATCAACTGATATGCCATCTGGTTAGATTAGACATGCTTAGTGTGAGTGCCACTTGTTTAGTTTCTATATCGTATATGTGAATTACGCAATGCCATCTTTTTTAACCAGGCATCATATATGTGAATTATGCAATACCATCTTGTGTAGCAAGACATCATATATGTGAATTATGTCATGCCATCGTTTTTCTTCATTACGTATTCCATCTATCGATAATTTATGTATGTTGAACTAATCTTCCTTTGCATCAGCCATTTGAGTAGGTTATGGAAAAATTTGGAGTGAAAACAAGGTCTTCATAGCAGACAATGCTATCCATTGAACTAGATATCTCGCTGGTTACAAGTACCTTCTCAGAGGACGATTCAGAGGTAGATGACCAGTCATATATCCCACCTGAGGTGTATGATCTAATTTGCGATGGTTATATTTCTCATATCATGCATATGGTGTCTTGCATTACTTAGTTTAGACATCATATACACAATATTAAATGCCATCTGCTTAGTTTAGAGATCATATATGCGAGTGCCAGCTGCTTAGTATATCAATCATATATGTGCATTATATCATGCCATCCTATATACTTAGACAACATGCATGTGAATTATTTCATGCCAACCTATTTTATAAAGACATCATATAGTTATGTCATGTCATCCTGTTTAGATAATCATCATATGTTGAATTATGCCATTCTATCCTATTTAGTTATCCATCATATATCTGAAACTGTGTCATGCTATGTTATTTAGTTAGCCATCATATATGTGAAATTGTGTCATGCTATCCTGTTTGGTTAGACAACATATATGTGAATTACTACATCTGTCTATCATACAATGTTTGTATGTTCAATTTATTTTCTTGTTTATCAGCCAAATGAATTGGAGGGGTCGATGGCAGTATCTAAGGGAGTCAAAACACAATCTTCACAAAAGACAGTGCTACCCGCCGATGCAGATAGAACCATGGTGTACTTGCCCAAGAACCAGCCCCACCACACATAACCGACACTCTTGCAGATTATACTCCTACCCTGTTCACAAAGAACCAACTACATCCCATCTAACCCCAACCCCAGCTGATGGTAACCCACTTCCAATTGAGACAGCACCTTCTCCACCACAGAGCACCCACACACGAGCAGTTAGTAAGTTAACTGTTGTGCCCAAAGTACGAGGACCACCCCATCGAACCCAAACTCCAAGCTTAAAGCATAAGAGAAATTATCCTCAGGTCAGATTATGTAGCTATGGTGCATACTCCTTTGCTCTTGCATCACTATATTTAATTATACCAACTAATTTCGAATTTGAAGGATCCAATGGAAACTCCAATGGTGCAACAGATATTTTGAAACCTATTTATTTAACTCGATTGTTGTTGTAAATTATTGCTCTATCTTGATTTCAGTTTTAATTGTATAAACGGTTATGTTCTCATGTCATGCACATTACAAGTGTTGTTAGTGTTGTGTATTTTCCACACTTATACTGTCTATGCTGCTTTGTCTTAAACATATATGATTTGTATTGTGTCTCTATCTTGATTTGGCAACATAAACGAGGATGATATAGACATTACAGTGACCATATTACATAGATATACGATTGTTTCATGTTGTTATTATGTACTACCTTGCAATATAAGACAAAGTTAGTATAATCTTGTCAACATTAGTACTGAACTGGTTTACTAAAATGAGTATCATATACTACATGTTAAACCTGTGATGTTTATGCTTGTTCCTCTTTTAGAATGCCGGTAGAATATTGGAGAAGAGGACCCCATTATGCAATGGTAAGGCAAGTAATGCAGATAAGGTTCATGTTGGGATCTACCGTAGGGTGCGTCAACTGCAAATAAAAAAATACATACACGCAGAACAACCAACAACATGCTACGAGAGATGGATCATAGTTCGTTACCACTAGATGTGCAGTGCCGTGCAGCGGAAGAGGAGTTGGGGCAGCGCATCCACGTGGATCGTCTCCTCCTTGTCCGGTCTCCCTCGAACAACCGGTCATCGGATCCCACGTACAAGTTCGCCAGAGCGGCGGAGGTGCACCGCCTTTAATGGTATCAGCGCGTGCAAGATGAACACCGTGCGGCGGACTGCTAGGTCCGATCACACAGTAAGTGGCGAGTGGAGGTGGCTATTTGCAACACATGCAAACCTAGTGACAACGCCAAAGTGATCAACCAATTGAGTGTTCCGCACCCCCACTATATATAGGCATCCATCGCAGGCTCCACACTTGGTCCTCGCACGGATCCTAAAGCCCAAAGTGTGTTCGGCCTGGATCCAAGTCTAAGTAGGATCACATCCGACTCATGGAATCGTGCCCAACCTCACAGGTTCCTTCCCTTAAGTGTGTGACCCCTTATGTTCTCGTTCACTTGGTCGCGAGTCAGATTATATCTGGCTCGTCTAGTCGGTAGCGGCCTCTAGCAAAGTGTGCCGACTCCAAGTGTGTGATGAAGCTTGAAAGTGCTAGTTATCGACTAGAGGGGGGTGAATAGGTGATTTTTATGAAAGTCTTCAAAACATGAGGTCTTTGAAGAGAAACAAGCAATTAAACCTATATGATATATATCGGAAGATAAACTACACTAGACAGGCTATAGTCAAATAAGCAATATAGTGATAGCACGAAGACTAATAGCAGCTAGGTAGTTCGGATCGGAATGGAAGACAGTATGAAGCAAAACAGGTAATAGTCTTCGCATAGTGAAGTCAAACAAATCAGGCAAGCAAGCAATGACTTCACGAAGACAAACTGAAATGTAAAGAAGGTAACGGATAGAACTAGTAGCTTGGTGAAGACAAGGATTTGGTAGACCAGTTCTAGTTGCTGAGACAACTATACGTCTGGTTAGGGAGGCTGAGATTGAACTCAGAAGACCGTGTATTCACCTTATTCCCCTTGATATAAGGACACCCAGTCCTCGCCCAATCACTCTAGTAAGTCTTCAAGGTAGACTTCCAAACCTTCACAGACTTCATTCATCAACGATCCACAATGACTCTTGGATCCTTAGAACGTGACGCCTAACCGGCTAGAGGATGCATAGTCCTCAAGTGTAACAAGTCTTTAGGTCATGCGGACAAAAAGACTTCAGTGATGCCTAACACTCTTTGGCTCTGGGTGTTTTGGGCTTCGTCCTCGCAAGGATCTCTCTCTCAAAGGCTTATGAGGTGGGTTGCTCTCAAACGACAAAAGTCGTACACTAACTCTGAGCAGCTACCAATTTATGGTGTAGGGGGTGGGCTATTTATAGCCAGGAGGCAACCCGACATGATATGTCCAAAATGACCCTGGGTCACTAAGGAACCGACACGTGTCCAATGGTAGGATTTCAAACCCAAGCGGTAGCTTGGATTGGGCTACAAGCAAATCTGACTCATCCAACTCTGGATAAGATTTGTTCTCATTGTCTTCGCTCGAAGACATAGGATTTTGGTTGAGCATCACATCAGTCATCTGACTTTGTTCACTTGGAGGCCACTTAACAGTACGTGGTTCCTATGACTCAATAAAGAAGAAAAGGAAATTACGAAAGAAACTATGTCTTCGCACTCCATAGTCTTCAAGTGAATGTCTTCACGGGTCATTATCTTCAACGTGGATGTCTTCACGAACCACCATTGTCTTCAATGTCTTCATACATTTTTTAGGGGTCATCTCTGGTAGGTAAACCGAATCAATGATGGTCTACTACCTGTGTTATCCTGTAATTCTAACACATTAGCCCCTCAACCATGTTTGTCGTCTGTACTCCAAAACCAACTAGGGGTGTCACTAGATGCACTTACAATCTCCCACTTTTTGGTGATTCATGACAAACTGGTTGAAGTTTTCAATGGGAATAAAAGTATGTGAAAGTTAAAGTACATGGGCATTGTCTTCATAGCTTGGAAAAGGCTCCCCCTGAAGATGTGCATATAAATATTTTGCCTTTGAATGCAAATGCACATGGCGGGTTTTACTTTGTGGAGATCCTCTTCAACACATGAAGAAAATTCATCATGCATGCATAAGAGTAATGGAGATAATGAAACGCATAATGAGAAATGGGCGTGTGCAGAATGACTATCAACCCATCGCATCATAAGGTAGCAGCAAAAGTGGCAGACGACCATCAAGTTTAAGTGTTACAACCCAAAAGCCAAATAGTTCAAGAACGAGAGTTGTAAAACTTAGGCAAGAATAAGCACCCGACCCATATGGACCCGCTTGAAGACTATCAACTCATATGCTTCTCCCCCGTTTGTCAGTAAGGACCAAAAAGGTTTGAAGACATAGAGTTTCTACTCATTTCCAGTCGGTGAAGATGTTGGGGCAGCAGGGTCGACGTTGGAGTAGGGTGGTGCAGAGGGGCCTGAGGCAGAATCGTGATGCATTGAAGCCATCGCGGGTGAGGTGGCGTGGTCCTCTTCATCTATGACTCAAGCAACCACAATGGGAGCTGAAGAGGAATACTCAGAATCTTCAAGTGAGGGAGTTGGACGCCAACTTGCAGATTATGGAGGCCTGGAGTCAAACTTGAAACATTTAGTGAAGCCATCTTCTCAAAGAACGTCTTCAGCACAGAGCATTGTGAGGCTCTTCTAGGACCGCCGACAGGCTTCATGAGCAACAAAACAATTCTTGGTTGCAAGGTTGTGAATACGATTGACATTAATGAGCAGATTCTGCATCTAGAGCTTCAGCCAGTAATGATGCCTATCCTGCTTCTGGTGAAGGGATACAAGAAGCTCTCTGTCATTCAGGACACGAGCATGCTTTTGAGGCCTTTGTGCTACCGTGCTGGCTATTGCATTAGTGTTGGCACGATGAGGCAGACGAAGCTGACCGGCAAGGGGACCAGCAGGAGCAGGAGGATTTGGCACATGAACACATTCAATTGGCTGAGTGAAGCTTTGAAATACGACATTGTCTTCGCGTATTGGCTCCATGGTAGGCACATGATAAATAGCTTCATGAGACATGTCCACTTCAGGCAAGAATACAACATGGTTGCATGTTGAAGCTTGATAGTTGATGGTTGAGTGAAGCTTTATCAGCCGCATGACCCATGGAGCATTAAACTTGAGGCCAAATAGATCAATGCCAGAAGCTGCCAACTGTCTAATGAAGAAATCTTGAGAGTTGAACCTGATGCCATTGATGATGTAGAAGACCAATGTCTTCATGGTGCCTTCAAGCTTGGTATCAGGAGAATATCCCTTTATAGGCCACAGAGTATTTCCTCGGAATGTGATAAATGGTGTGGGGCAGGTACTCGAGGTCCTTGACATAGAACTCCTTGGGATATTCAGCATCAATGGGCAATGGCTTCATCATGCTGAGCATTTGACTCATATTGGGCTCAGGCTTGTGAAATATACATTGCAGTTCTTATTCATAACGCTGACAACCTGGCTCATACAGATCACCGAGAGTGGGCATGGAAGTTAGCTCGATGATATCCTGAGCTTTGGCTTCATGATGGACATCTCCTGTCATCCACTCAAGGACCCATGTCTTCGGATCCCTGTTGTAGCCTGATATGTGTAGAGTGGCATAGAATTGCAGAAGAAGCTCTTCATTCCAATGCTCCTTGTCAGTCACAAATGGGAGCAGCCCAACTTCACGGAAGCAGTCTAGGGCTTCTTCAAAGCATGGCAGCCCAGCAATGGCATCACAGTCAAGACGTTTGTGGGAAAAAATCATGTCTTGATTGTATAGAATGCATGAATAGTAGCTCCTTTGCTGGTGGCTACAGAACCTGTCAGATGCAATCTTTGGCTTCCTGAAGGGGTTCTTGGCCGAGTCGAAGAAACTGTTGTACTCTCTGAAGCTAAACACATTGAAGGAGCCTTGTGTAGTGACAGCACTTGGAAGCCTTGGCAGCCTGGGCTTTGGCTTCTGCATTTGAGGCCTTTGCTCCACGTGATAGTCATATTGGGGACCAGGAGCAGTGTGTGGTATCAAGATAGGCCACCGGATAGTAACGACCTCACGACGATTGTACGCACATTCCATGGTGTGAGGCACAGGGGGAGGAATGGCCACATCCGAGGTGGATGGTTGCGCATTGTCTTCCGTGGCAGTAATGACTTCGGGCTGCACATTAGCTTCAACCATGACAACGTCATTGGATTCAGTAGTTGTGGTGGTGGCAGCCGCATTTGCCTCAATTTCAGTGGCTTCATGGACTAGAGGATCTTGCACAATCACTTCTTCTTCTTGAACGACGGGATCAATGGTAGGGGGAATAACTTCACGGTCTTCTTCATTTTCTTCATCGGCTGATGCAGCCGGGATATCTACAGCCGCTTTGGCTTCAGATTCTTGAGCAGTCGCTGAAGGGATGGCTTCAGGAAACACTTGACGTGATATTAAGCTTTTTGTTTTTGCACATCCTCTTCAGGAATACTAGACATGGAGACTAAGAGCCTAGAGCCTCTGTGAAACCTTGGGAAAGAGGGCGACGCCTGTGGTGAAGGAGTGGTCTTCTCCATGTCTTCTAGTGTTTCTTGGGGGTTCTCAAGCACCGGAGTGGTGACATGAGTGGGTGGAGTGCGAGGAATGACTTCATGCAACGGGGAGTTGGGGTGTTGCTCTTCCCAGAATACATCTTGTGTGACTAGCGTCATGGGACCGCTAATGCTTATCAGTTCACTGCTCGTAGGAGCCGGCGACGATACCGGGTTGGGCGGGATCTGAGAAAGGACTTCATCATCTTCTACATTGTCATCATGACCAATGTCTTCAACTGCGGTGGAGTCAGCAGCTGGAATATCTTCAGACTCATGAGCCTCTGTGGAAGCAGGCTCATGCACAACTAGACACACTCACCATTGGTGGAAGCAGGCAGTGCAACAAAGATGGGCTCAACGAGCAATGGTTCTTGGGGTGCAGCACGTTCTTTGCTTGAAGACTTTTGTCTTCAGCTTCTTTTGGGAGGGAGCAGCATTAGAGGTATCATGGTGCTTCCCCTTCTTGACTTTGGCCTCAGCCAGCTTAGTCTTCTTTTGCTCAGAAGCTACAGAAGGGACATTTGGCTTCGAGCCAGTCATACTGGCAGGGAATACAATGCTTGGTCTTTCCTGCCTTGGGGCTTCGGGTTCAGCTTTAGCAGGCTTCTTCTTCTTCTTGGCAGCCAGCTTGGGGTCAATGCCTAGACGCCCAAGAGCCTTTCTCTTTACAGCCTCATTGTGAGCCTGGACGCATTTCTCAGCATAATATTTCATGCGCTCATGAGAGCCTTTGGCTTCCTCATGTTTCTTGTTGAACTGAGCCCTGAGGTTAATCATCATTTGCTTGAAGTTTTGAACATCGACAACACTGAGCTTTGCCATATGCTTCTTGAACTGGGCCTTCTCATAGTCAATTGTGTTCTTCAGCTCAACAGTTTTTCTGAGCTATAGCAAGCTCCTTGGCTATGCTACCTTGAAATGTGACACTTATGTCAATTGGCAGTTGCAGGTCATCAATGGTGAAGTAGGATCTTCAAACCATTCATCAATGAAATTGTTGAGAATATCTGCATCAAAGGGAGGCAAATCCTTGAATATTTTTGCCTCCTGCTTCCTCTTGATGAGCATTTCTAGAGCATCAGCAGCAAGATCTTCATCGCTTGAAAGATCTATAACATTCTCTTCATTTTGCAAATGTCGGAGCAACAGACCCTGGGTCTATAGCCCAGACTGTGCACACGCATAGGAACTACTCCCTCCGTTCCTATATATAAGGTGTATTTGTTTTTAGATAAAATTCCAGAATGTAAGGTGCATTTTTTCTAATTCCTCATAATTCCCTTGTTAGCCCTCCAGAAATAAAGAAAGTATCTCTCTCCTGATTATCCATATCTCTCCTTGTAGTAAAAGAAGGAAACTATCTCTCTGTCGATTGCATGTATCTCTTACTTTCCTATAGTAACTGATTTACTTGCCACTAACCAATAAATTGGCCAAGGGTAACTTCGTCCTAACATGTCTATAATTATGTGCCTTGGTCACCGTGTCGAAAATAATACACCTTACATAAAAGAACGGAGGGAATAGATTGAAGCACCAACCCAAGTCAGAGTACAAAGGACTAAGAGATTCGAAGGACCAACATGCAGATCAAGAGGACCAGAGTTGATGAGGACATCAATACCATTGTTACATCCACAGCCCCTGCTGCTATACATACTGGACCAATTACTAGAGCTCGCGCACGCCAATTAAATTACCAGGTACTTTCGTTTCTTGGTAATGATTCTAATGTTCATGAGAATATGATACTGCCTAAATTGGATACATTTGTTTTGCTTACAAGTGAAGGGCCTAGCTTGGAGAAGGATGAACATTGGAGCAAGAACACGCATGGAGTTGATGGCATGCGCAAGGGGATCAAGAACGGAGTTACAAGTGATGATTTCAGGACTTTAAAGCCACCATAAGGAGTGAATGAAGCCTTGGACGAAATATACAAGATGCCACTTCATAATATTCGTCCATAGGCTATTCTAGGTGCTGCGTCACCTTATTTTTGGGCCAGGCCCATGTAATTTCGAAATACTTAAGTATAGGCTATTTTTAGAGTCCGTATGTGTGGGGAAACAAGAGTTAGGGTTGGTTTCGGACCCCACCATCAGGGGCCACGAAATTCCCTCCTCTTCCTCCATATATACAGCCCTTAGGGCGTCGTTTAGACTTTGGGTTTTGTTTAGATCAAAAGTTCGCCATAGCTGCAACTTCGCGTACTTCGTTTGTGTTCAACGACCAGACCAAGGCGTCACAGAACCCCACCTTCGTTAATAAAGCTTTCCTCTTTTATTCGCAATATCCAGATTGCAATCTTAGTTTCTTACTTGTTCTTCGTTTGCTCGCAGGAAACAGGCCCTCGTGGTCAGGTTGATCGTGCTCCGGCGTGGTCAATAACCCTCGGAAGTGGGTTTAGCGATTGCTAAGGCGCGACGTCTCGCACGTTCGTAGTCGGATCGTCAAGGTCGACTCCCACAGAAACGATAGCGACCATCTCATCGAAACATCGGGACACCTTTGCCTCTATCAAGTGGTATCAGATTTTCAGGTTGCTCGGTGAGATTTTACAGTTTTTCGTAGTTTAGATCGAGTCTGTTCTTCATACCTATAGTCCACGAAAAAGCCAAAAAAAAATTAGGGTTAGTTCATCATATCCGAACCAATCTGAGCCTTTGCATAATCTTTTCTGTATTTGCTTTGTTGAATTTGCGGTTGCATCGTCGTGTCAAGTTGCTGGTCTTAGCGTCTAGTCTTTTAGAGTTTCGAGTTCTGGTCATATTAGTCACGCCGCCGCCGCACCATCATCATTGTCCCTGCCATATACCACCACCGCTTATCCGCCACCGCTCCGAGTCCATATACCACCACCGCTCCGAGTCCATATACCACCACCGATCCGTATCCATATATCACCGTCACTTCGAGTCCATCTCATATTAGGTTTGCTTTCGAGATCCATCTGTTGCCAGATTCGTGTTTCCTTGGTTGAGTAGGTTTAGGATTCCATCAATCTTTTGCCGTCCGTAGAAGAGGTTGGTTTCCAAAAAAAAAAAAAAAAAAAAATTTCCAAAAACGCACTTGACCAAAAATTTTCTGGCTATCCTATTTTTAGGTGTTTCTTAGCCTTTTGAGACAGTCGCCGTTATTGAAAGTTTTTTTTTGAGCCGTTTCCAGTTTTTGGGTCCGGGCAGTCGGAAAAAAAAAAATCGCAAAAAAAAAAAAATTCGTGTCTATCCTGTCAGTTTGACCTGGGAAGAGTTTTGAGACACTCGCCATTATTGTGATTTTTCGCAAAAAAAAAAAAAAAAGAAAAGAAGCAAAAAAAAAAAAAGAGTGCCAAAAAAAAAAACAGGGCGAAAAAAAAAATCCAGAGTGTGCTTTTCCCTGTGTTTACGTGCAGCGCCGTGATTTTGTTGGTGTTCTAGGCTCGCGTCTCTAGCACGGTCTAGCCTAGGACCAGCACAGTACCGTCGTTGAGCGTTTATTCAACTTTGCATCTCTGAATTGATTATTGCTGACCCTTTTTGCTACCATACTATAAGCCTTCCCAGCTCCACATACATCTACGTCGTGCGTTTGACTCTCCCTGGCAATCGCTCTATCCAAGCTTTTGAGAGTTTTGACTACAACGGCTGCCGATCACCGCCTGCTGCTGGGTAAGAACTGGTAAGAATTTGAGATTTGCTTGACGGATTTGTGACACCACCACCACCTCTTGTTAGTACTCTGTAGGATCATATTCTTGTGTGTTTCTATTGCTGCTAACCATGCCAGGATCACAAGCCGACGAGACTGATTGGGAGAACTTGACGAACAAGGAGCTTCATGATAAGTTTCAGCAAATGATGAGTGGACAGGTGCAAGATGTGCTAAACAGATTTGAAGAGGCCATGGAGAAGATAGATGGCATGGAGAAGACGTTCGAAACAAAGCTCGATAACAGATTTAATGAACTGCTTGCGCGTCTTTCACCACCGGCTGCACCTGCCGCACCTCTGCAACAACAGCAACAACAACGAATACCTCCAGGTCGGGAAGCAGCCCTTCGCCGAGCGATCCGTGTCCCTCTTCAGCCTGGCCAAACTGCTGGTGCTGCTGTTGATACTTCTGTGGCTCCTGCTGCTGATGCGGAGGAGGATGATTATGTGGGAGATTATGAGGATGAGGTTGATGACAATCAGAACTACGTGCAACCACCAGCACCACAACCACCAGGTCGTCCACATGCAAATAATGGTAATGTTAGGGCTCCCCCTCAGGTACGAGATCATGACCATCTCCCTAAACTGAAATTGAATATTCCACCATTTGAGGGTAGATATGTTCCTGATATATATCTTACTTGGGAGTTAGAAACTGAACAACGATTTACATGTTTACAATATCCTGAGGAGAGACGTGTTCCTGCTGCTGTTTGTGCTTTCACTAGCTTTGCATGTGTTTGGTGGTCTGAATATTGTAGATTATATCCTGTTCCAGCTACTTGGGCTGCTTTGAAAACTGCTATGCGTACTCGTTGGGTTCCACCATATTATCAACGTGAATTACTTCAAAAATTGCAGCGCTTAAGACAAGGAAAAAATTCGGTAGAAGAATATTATCAGGAATTACAAACTGGCTTGATTAGATGTGGTATTGTTGAGGCGAATGAAGCTATGCTTGCACGTTTTCTGGGTGGATTAAATAGAGAGATTCAGACCATTCTAGACTATAAGGATTATAATAATATCACTCGTTTATTCCATCTTGCTTGTAAAGCTGAACGTGAAGTGCAGGATCGACAGGCATTGGCGCGGACTAACTTTTCTGCAGGTCGACCTTCAACATGGACACCACGTGCATCATCTATTTCCACACGTTCTGCTACACCGGCACCTCCGTCAGCTGCCACCTCCAACCGTGATACAAGAAAGCAGGCACAACCACCACTATCTGCCAAGAGCACACCTGCCGGGCCTGCACAGAGCTCTGCTTCTTCCATGGCGTCTACAGGGCACACAAGTGATATTATTTGTCGTCGTTGTAAGGGAAGAGGACATTTTGCGCGCGAATGCACATCTCAGCGTGTGATGATTGCTACTGAGGATGGTGGGTATGAGTCCGCTAGTGACTATGATGAGGAGACTTTGGCTCTTCTTACACATGAAGAACACGGTGGCGATGATTCTGATCATGAGACGCAATACATGGCTGCTGAAGATGCTGACAGGTATGAATGTTTAGTTGCTCAACGTGTTTTGAGTGTGCAGGTCACGCAAGCTGAGCAAAATCAGAGGCATAATTTGTTCCATACAAAGGGAGTTGTGAAGGAACGTTCTGTTCGCGTCATCATAGATGGAGGGAGCTGCAACAACTTGGCTAGCATGGAGATGGTGGAGAAGCTATCCCTCACCACAAGACCACATCCACATCCTTATTACATCCAATGGTTCAACAACAGCGGTAAGGTGAAGGTAACACGTACTGTTCGTGTGCATTTTAGTATCTCTACATATGCTGATTATGTTGATTGTGATGTGGTACCCATGCAAGCATGTTCCTTATTACTTGGTAGACCATGGCAATTTGATAAAAATTCTGTACACCATGGTAGAAACAATCAGTATACTCTCGTTCATAAGGACAAACATATTACTTTGCTTCCTATGACTCCTGATTCCATTTTGAAAGATGATATTAATCGAGCTAATAAAGCAAAACAGGAGCAAAATAAGAGTGAAAATCAGATTGTGGCAAAAGAATTTCAGCAACAAATGAAGCCTAATAATAAACCATCTAGTGTTGCTTCTGAAATTAAATTGAAAAGTGCATGTTTATTTGCCACCAAATCTGATATTGATGATCTAGATGTTAGCAAATCTGTTTGCTATGCTTTTGTGTGCAAAGAGGTATTATTTTCATTTGAGGACGTGCCTTTCTCTTTGCCTCCTGCTGTTACTAACATTTTGCAGGAGTTCGCTGACGTCTTTCCACAAGACGTGCCACCGGGATTACCACCTATTCGAGGGATTGAGCATCAGATTGACTTAATTCCCGGTGCATCATTACCCAACCGCGCACCATACCGTACCAATCCAGAGGAGACGAAGGAGATTATGCGTCAAGTACAAGAGCTACTCGGCAAAGGTTATATACGCGAATCCCTTAGTCCTTGTGCTGTTCCTATTATTCTAGTGCCGAAAAAGGATGGTACTTCGCGTATGTGTGTTGATTGTAGAGGCATTAATAATATTACTATTCGTTATCGTCATCCTATTCCTAGGCTAGATGATATGCTTGATGAATTGAGTGGCTCTACAATATTCTCCAAAGTTGATTTGCGTAGTGGATACCATCAAATTCGTATGAAATTGGGAGATGAATGGAAAACAGCTTTTAAAACTAAGTTTGGTTTATATGAGTGGTTAGTCATGCCTTTTGGGTTAACTAATGCACCTAGTACTTTCATGCGACTAATGAACGAAGTTTTACGTACTTTCATTGGACGATTTGTGGTAGTCTATTTTGATGATATACTGATTTATAGCAAATCTTTGGAAGAACATTTGGAACATTTACGTGCTGTTTTAATGCTCTACGTGATGCACGTTTGTTCGGTAACCTTGGGAAGTGCACCTTTTGCACCGACCGAGTATCTTTTCTTGGCTATGTTGTTACTCCACAGGGAATTGAAGTTGATAAAGCCAAGATTGAAGCTATTGAGAGTTGGCCGCAGCCCAAAACGGTCACACAAGTGAGGAGTTTTCTTGGCCTTGCTGGTTTCTATAGGCGGTTTGTGAGAGATTTCAGCACCATTGCTGCACCTCTCAACGAGCTTACAAAGAAGGATGTGCCTTTTGTTTGGGGTACCGCACAGGAAGAAGCCTTCACAGTATTGAAAGATAAGTTGACACATGCTCCTTTACTTCAACTTCCTGATTTTAATAAGACTTTTGAGCTTGAATGTGATGCTAGTGGAATTGGATTAGGAGGTGTGTTATTACAAGATGGCAAACCTGTTGCATACTTTTCTGAAAAATTGAGTGGGCCTAGTCTGAACTATTCTACTTATGATAAAGAATTATATGCTCTTGTTCGGACTTTAGAAACATGGCAACATTATTTATGGCCCAAAGAATTTGTTATACATTCTGATCATGAATCTTTGAAACACATTAAAAGTCAAGCTAAACTGAACCGTAGACATGCTAAATGGGTTGAATTCATTGAGACTTTCCCTTATGTCATTAAACACAAGAAGGGTAAAGAAAATGTTATTGCTGATGCATTGTCTCGTCGTTATACTATGCTTTCACAACTTGACTTTAAAATATTTGGTTTGGAGACCATCAAAGATCAATATGTGCATGATGCTGAATTTAAAGATGTGTTGCAGAATTGTAAAGAAGGAAGAACATGGAACAAGTTCGTCGTTAACGATGGATTTGTGTTTCGTGCTAACAAGCTATGCATTCCAGCTAGCTCCGTTCGTCTTTTGTTGTTGCAGGAGGCGCATGGAGGAGGACTAATGGGACACTTTGGCGTGAAGAAGACAGAGGATATACTTGCTACACATTTCTTTTGGCCAAAGATGAGACGGGATGTTGAGCGTTTTGTTGCTCGCTGCACTACATGTCAAAAAGCTAAGTCACGACTCAATCCTCATGGTTTATATATGCCTTTGCCTGTACCTAGTGTTCCTTGGGAGGATATATCTATGGACTTTGTTTTAGGTTTACCTCGAACAAAGAAGGGGAGGGATAGCATATTTGTTGTCGTGGATAGATTCTCGAAAATGGCACACTTTATACCATGTCATAAAAGCGATGATGCTGTTAATGTTGCTGATTTGTTCTTTCGTGAAATTATTCGCTTGCATGGTGTGCCAAATACTATTGTTTCAGATCGTGATACTAAATTTCTTAGCCACTTTTGGAGATGTTTATGGGCTAAGTTGGGGACTAAACTGCTTTTTAGTACTACTTGTCACCCCCAAACTGATGGACAAACTGAAGTAGTCAATAGAACATTGTCTACTATGCTTAGGGCTGTTTTGAAGAATAATAAGAAAATGTGGGAAGAATGCTTGCCTCATATTGAATTTGCTTATAATCGTTCATTGCATTCTACTACTAAGATGTGCCCTTTTGAAATTGTGTATGGTTTCCTACCTCGTGCACCTATTGATTTGTTGCCTCTTCCATCTTCGGAGAAGGTTAATTTTGATGCTAAAGAACGTGCTGAATTGATTTTAAAAATGCATGAGTTAACTAAGGAAAACATTGAGCGTATGAATGCTAAATATAAACTTGCTGGAGATAAGGGTAGAAAACATGTTGTCTTTGCACCTGGTGATCTTGTTTGGTTACATTTGCGTAAGGATAGGTTTCCTAATTTGCGCAAATCAAAGCTAATGCCACGTGCTGATGGTCCATTTAAGGTGTTAGAGAAAATAAATGATAATGCATATAAACTTGAGCTGCCTGCAGATTTTGGGGTTAGTCCCACTTTTAACATTGCAGATTTGAAGCCTTATTTGGGTGAGGAAGATGAGCTTCCGTCGAGGACGACTTCATTTCAAGAAGGGGAGGATGATGAGGACATCAATACCATTGTTACATCCACAGCCCCTGCTGCTATACATACTGGACCAATTACTAGAGCTCGCGCACGCCAATTAAATTACCAGGTACTTTCGTTTCTTGGTAATGATTCTAATGTTCATGAGAATATGATACTGCCTAAATTGGATACATTTGTTTTGCTTACAAGTGAAGGGCCTAGCTTGGAGAAGGATGAACATTGGAGCAAGAACACGCATGGAGTTGATGGCATGCGCAAGGGGATCAAGAACGGAGTTACAAGTGATGATTTCAGGACTTTAAAGCCACCATAAGGAGTGAATGAAGCCTTGGACGAAATATACAAGATGCCACTTCATAATATTCGTCCATAGGCTATTCTAGGTGCTGCGTCACCTTATTTTTGGGCCAGGCCCATGTAATTTCGAAATACTTAAGTATAGGCTATTTTTAGAGTCCGTATGTGTGGGGAAACAAGAGTTAGGGTTGGTTTCGGACCCCACCATCAGGGGCCACGAAATTCCCTCCTCTTCCTCCATATATACAGCCCTTAGGGCGTCGTTTAGACTTTGGGTTTTGTTTAGATCAAAAGTTCGCCATAGCTGCAACTTCGCGTACTTCGTTTGTGTTCAACGACCAGACCAAGGCGTCACAGAACCCCACCTTCGTTAATAAAGCTTTCCTCTTTTATTCGCAATATCCAGATTGCAATCTTAGTTTCTTACTTGTTCTTCGTTTGCTCGCAGGAAACAGGCCCTCGTGGTCAGGTTGATCGTGCTCCGGCGTGGTCAATAACCCTCGGAAGTGGGTTTAGCGATTGCTAAGGCGCGACGTCTCGCACGTTCGTAGTCGGATCGTCAAGGTCGACTCCCACAGAAACGATAGCGACCATCTCATCGAAACATCGGGACACCTTTGCCTCTATCAAGAGTCAAGCCAGAAGAGCAGGACACCAAAAGGAGAAAAGCCTCCCTTGCTAGGCAGGCGAGCTCGACAAGGGTAGGATCACCCCCGGAAGCGGACGACCAAGACATCCCGGCAGGGCCTGCCGGGACTCATGAAGACAAAACCACCTCATCTACTACTCCGTCACGACCCACATCATCAGTTAGTGCGGTGTCAAGCCGCAAAGTCACTAAGTGGCAGCCATTCGCCACATGGCAGCCTCTTTCTACATGAAATACCTACAGATGACACTCGTCCTGCAGTGTGTCAAGCGAGAAGGCGTGGAGCTAGCAAGATAGCCCGGCAAGGCTTGCCAGGCAACCAACAACGTGACATTGAGCGGTGCATTTAATGCACCCTGTTAGCCTGCAGAGTTAGGTATGATAGCATTGTTTGCTATCTTATCAGTGCATAATTACTACTTTGCCATTTTGGTAACCGCTTGACCTATAAAAGGAGGCCCATGGCAACCGTAGAAGGGGTTAGAAGATTGGATAACTCACACCCCCATACGTGCGTAGCCACTACCGCTATAAGGCAACCCCTGCCGGGCAAGTGTACTACGCTCCGCCATCACCTTTCTGCCATCAATCCACCAAAGCAGGATTAGGGTTTTATGCCTCACGGCGGCCCGGTCGGTGCGATGGCCCCAACGTTGATGAACCCGCGCTCGATATTGGTGGGTGCCTACCTTTCGAGGTTGGTTGCCCCGCCTTTACTTGTGAGCTACGGCAAGTCCGTTGGTCGTCCGTTCTCATGTTCAAGCCAGAGATACCCAGAAGTACAATGGGAGGCTGAACCCGGTAGAGTTCCTAAGCATCTACACCTTCGTTGTTCAGGCTACCGGGGGAAGAGATGAGAAGGTGTTTGCCAACTACTTCCCTTTGGCTCTCAAGTCCAATGTGAGGTCTTGGCTGATGCACCTGCCGGAGAACTCCATTTGGTCATGGGAAGACATGTGCCATGAGTTCATTGGTGCCTTCGACGGCGGTCATCAAGAGCCCGGCAGGCCCAGTGACTTGCAACTTCTCCAACAGAAGGAAGGAGAAACCCTCTGTAAGTATTTACAGAGATTCAACAAAGTTCATAGAAACATCCCAAATATCCATCCAGCAGCTATGATAGATGCCTTCCAGTCCAATGTGCGCAACCGCCGAATTCATTCCAAGAAGAACGTGCAGTTGCCCAAGACTGTGAAGGAGCTCTACACCTTGGTGGATAAGTGTGCTCGGATGGAGGAGGGGAGGAAGTTGCCCGGAGAGGATGATTG
This sequence comes from Aegilops umbellulata, assembly GCA_032464435.1. NCBI lineage: Eukaryota > Viridiplantae > Streptophyta > Magnoliopsida > Poales > Poaceae > Aegilops > Aegilops umbellulata. The sequence goes on along the minus strand of CP136056.1, from coordinate 160,232,961 downwards.
CACCAATGTTGATTCAGAGGATCATGATGAATCAACCAGTCAGAAGAAGAGCAAGAAGCGCAGTAAGAAGCGAAAGGATAAGGCAGTAATGACTGTTGAAGGTTCCGGTACGCCTAGTACCAGCAAGAAGACCAAAGCTGAGGCCCCTGGCAAGGAAGCTTCCATGTGCGCTGACTGCTGGGAAGCCGCGACTGCCGAGAAGGCAGGGAAAAGTGATGGGCGTACTGCAAGATTCATCGGACCAAAGGCCACGCCCTTCAGGAGTGTTATCAGGTTGAGCAGCTTGCCAAGAGACAGAGACCAGAGTATGACAAGCGTGACAAGGAAAATGTTCAGAGTGTTGCTAGTGGTAAGGGCCGAGGCGGTGAAGTAAATCGCCCCGGCAAACCCTTTCGGAACCAAGGAAAGTCCGCCAGAGGTCGAGAGAAGGAAGCATCTGATGATGAGGGTGATAGAGGGGATGAAGAGGAAACTAGTGAGGAGTTTCAGAAGGCCACTAACGCCCTGTGCATTGACGGGGGCGCATCTTTGCACTCCTCTCACCGCCAGCTCAAGCGGTGGGCACAAGAAGTCAATGTCGTGGAACCAGCGCCAGAGGCCCGGAAACCACTCAAGTGGCCGCGCACCCATCATCTTTGACGAGGAGGATCATCCTAGCCGTACCACTGCGGTAGGATGTTTGCCATTGTTGGTCTCTCCAAAAATAAGCAACCTCAAGGTCACAAAGATGTTGGTGGACGGTGAGGCCGGGTTGAATCTGATCTCCCCGGCAGTTATTAGCAAGCTTCAGATAGCAGAGGAAGAGCTAGAGGTTACCGGCACGTTTCAAGGAGTTAACCCCGACATGAGTCATCCTAAGGGAAAGATCATGTTTCCGGTGATGTTTGGGGGAGAGCTGAACTACCAGACTGAGAAGATTGTGTTTGACGTGGTTGACCTCCCCCTGCCGTACAATGGGATTCTTGGATGCCCAGCCCTGGCTAAATTCATGGTGGCATCCCACTATACCTACAACACCTTGAAGATGCCTGGGCCACTGGGAGTCATTGCCATCCCATCAGATGAGAAGGATGCCATCATTTGTGTAGACAAGATGTACCGGGACGCAGTCGCAGCAGAGGCAGTGGCAGCAGTAGTTCCCGCCAAGGAAAGCAAGGAAAAGAAGAAGGGTTGTAGGGACTCCGGCAAAGAGTCCGAAAAGCATGCCGCCACAGAGTGCACGGCACCCATTGACGACGTGCCGGAGTGTTCCAACAGCAAGAGATCCAAGGTCACTGCACCCCAAGTGAAGAAGGCCTCGGCAAGGCTGGCTGGCGTTGATGGTACTTTTACTATCAGTGACACCCTCGATGACAAATAGGAAAGCGCACCCGTTGCCTTCCCGCGGGCGAATATCGATGTTTTTCCCTGGCAACCATCTGATATCCCCAATGTTCCCACGGAGGTAATCGATCACCACCTTGTTGTCTGCCCACACACCCGACCTGTCAAGCAGTAAGTCCGGAAGCAGGCCTTGGAGAGGCAGGAGTTCATTGCGGAAGAGATCAAGAAACTTGAGGCAGCTGGTTTGGTCAGAGGAGTGCTACACCCCACGTGGTTGGCAAATCCAGTGGTAGTCCGGAAGGCTAACGGCAAGTGGAGGCTTTGCATAGATTTCACATATCTCAACAAAGCTTGCCCGAAAGACCCGTTTCCCTTGCCGCGTATCGATCAGATTGTGGATTCCACTTCAGGATGTGATTTGTTCTCCTTTCTGGATGCATATTCTAGGTATCACCAAATCTTCATGTCCAAGGAAGATGAAGAGAAGACGTCGTTCATCACTCCATGTGGTACGTACTGTTTTGTCCGCATGCCATTCGGATTAAAGAGTGTCGGGTCCACTTTTGCAAGGGCAGTCCAGATTGGTTTTGAGCCATAGCTGCACAGAAACATAGAAGCTTATATAGATGATATTGTGGTCAAGACCAAGGATAGAGCCACCCTCATTCAGGATTTGGAGGAGATGTTTGCTAATCTGCGCAAGATCAATTTGAAGCTCAACCCGGAGAAGTGTGTGTTTGGTGTTCCCTCCGGCAAGTTGCTTGGGTTCTTTGTGTCCCATTGCGGGATCGAAGCCAACCCAGACAAGATCAAAGCTATCGAGTAGATCCAACCACCAACGACAGTTAACAATGTGAGCCATTTGACAGGATGTGTTGCCGCGCTAAGCAGATTCATCTCCAAGTCTGTCGAGCGCGCCCTGCAGTTCTTCAAAATTTTGAAGAAGGCAGGGCCCATGAAGTGGACCCCGGAAGCAGATGCAGCTTCGCAAGAGTTGAAGGCCTACTTGTCCTCTGTGCCTACCCTGGTTGCTCCGAAACCCTAGGAGTCGTTGCTGCTGTACTTAGCGGCAACCAACCAAGTGGTCAGTGCAGCCTTGGATGAGGCAGAGAGTGAGCAAGGATCGGCAGAGTCAGAAAAGGATCAGGACAGCAATGAGCACGGCAGCGAGAGCAACCCCAAGGACGCGGCAAGGAAGAAAGTGGTGCAGCCCAGTGTACTTTGTCAGCCCCTTGTTGTAGGGGGCTAGATCGAGGTACTCTGGCGTGCAAAAGTTGATCTTTGGCCTCATCATGGCCTCAAGGAAACTGCGCCACTACTTCCAAGCCCATGAGATCACGGTTGTCACTCGCTTCCCATTGCAAAGGATAATCTGAAACCCTGAGGCTACCGGCAGAATAGTGGAGTGGGCTTTGGAGTTATCCAGCTTTGGTTTGAAGTTTGAGAGCACATCAACTATCTAGAACAGGGCATTGGCAGAGTTTATTGCAGAATGGACGCCAACCCCTGATGAGGAAGTACCAGAGGCAGCTATCCCCGGCAAGGAATCACCCCAAGAATGGATTATGTATTTTGATGGTGCTTTTTCCCTACAAGGTGCAGGGGATGGCGTGATTCTTGTTGCCCCCTTAGGGGATCACTTGAAGTACATCGTCCAGATGCATTTTTTCAGGGAAGAAGCAACCAACAATACAAAAAAGTATGAAGGGCCCCTTGCCGGGCTCAGGATTGCAGCAGAATTGGGAAAAGAAACTGATCATTCGAGGAGATTCACAGCTTGTGGTGAGACAAGTCAACAAGGATTACCAAAATCCATTGATGGAGGCATACGTCGAGGAAGTAAGGAGATTGGAGGAGCGCTTTGACGGATTGCAAACAGAGCACATACCCCATGCGGAAAATAGCATAGCTGATCATATGTCAAAGTGTGATGCGCAGAAGCTTCCTGCGGAACCAGGGACTTTTGTTCTCCATCTCACTCAGCCCTTCGTATCCCCAGCAACAATGGCCCGGAAAATGCGAAAGTTGGACTCCGGTAAGCCTCTCCCAGTAGAGCCGCCCGCTCCTGGTAGAGACCCTGCCGGAAACAACTCCTTGCAGCCTGCCGAACCACACCCTCCAGTCGGGCCCATGGACCCCGCGAATGAGGCATGTGCTCCCGTAGCAGAGGAGGTGCCGCTAGTCCTTGTTGCCGAGCCCCAGGCTCCAACTTGGGCAAGGCACATTGTCCACTTCCTCCAAACCGGAGAGCTTCCCGGCGACCAAGATGAAGCTGAAAGAGTAGCCCGGAGGGCCAGTATGTATCAGTTTGTTGATGACACTCTGTACAGAAGAAGGCCCAACGGTGTGAAATTGAAGTGCGTCTGCCGGGAAGAAGGAAAGGAACTGCTGGCTGAGATACACAAAGGCATGTGCGGCTCCCACATTGGATCAAGGGCATTAGTTGGGAAACCATTCCGGCAAGGATTCTATTAGCCCACAACCCTCCAAGATGCGGTCGAGCTAGTCACGGAGTGTGAAGCCTGCTAGTTCCATTCCAAGAAAACCCACTTGCCTGCCCAAGCTCTTCAAACAATCCCTCTATCATGGCCATTTTCAGTCTGGGGGCTCGATATCCTCGGCCCTTCCCCTGAGCAATTGGGGGCTTTGAATTCTTGGTCGTTGCTATCGCAAGTTTACAAAGTGGTCGTAAGTGATTGCCATGAGAAAGGTGTCTGCTCAGTCAGCTATCAAGTTCTTGAAAGAGCTGGTGTGTCATTTTCAAGTTCCAGCAAGGATCATTACCGACAACGGCACCCAGTTCACGAGCCACGCCTTCGTGCAATATGTTCATGCCCTTGGATGCAAGATCTCATTTGCCTCTGTGGCACACCCCTGGAGAAATGGACAAGTTGAGAGGGTGAACGCTAAAGTGTTGCGGGGCCTCAAGACAAGAACCTTTGATATGCTGCAGAAGCATGGCAGGCGGTGGATCGAGGAGTTGTTGGTAGTTCTTTGGTACCTCAGAACGACACCAAACTGAGCTACCAGGCAGACACCCTTCTCCCTGGTCTACGAGGCAGAAGCAGTTATCCCCACGGAACTCATTTATGGTTCGTCTTGGGTGCTTGCCTACGATGAAGTAGTGCAAGATCAGAACCGGCGTGACGACGATGTGCTACTCGAGGAGAACCCTCTTCGGGCTGCTACGTGTGATGCATGCTATCAGCAAGCCCTGCATCGCTATCATAGTCGCAGGGTTCACGCCCGGTGTTTTGAGGAAGGTGACCTTGTCCTTAGGCGCGTTCAGTCCGCCAAGGGTACAAACAAGTTGTCACCAAAGTGGGAAGGCCCTTACCGGGTAGTACGAGTCACCAGACCTGGCGCAGTCCGTCTGGAGACTGGAGATGGGATTCAATTGCAAAACTCATGGAATATTGAGCATCTCCGCAAGTTCTACCCATAAGGCAGGGCTGTCGGGCCCTGCCCGGCAGCCACCCTTTTGTACAGGCCTTGCCTCAGCTGCATGTAACCCCTTGTACAAAGCCAGGGCGATGACCATGTGCAAGAGAAAATAAATAAGCGTTGTGGGGGGCCCGACCAAGTTTCATGCATGCATAAGCATTCATAGATCACTGCATAAGCATTTCATGAGAATTTGCATATGCATATAGATAGGATCGCATCTTGCATCATTCTCATCTGCATGAAGCTGCAGGTTCCTGCCGTGAACTTGGCTTCGACAAGAAGTTGAGAAGATTGCTCGGCACTGCGATCCCCGGCAAGCCAAATAGATAAGTTCTACCTCCTATCCATTAGTGTCCTGTAAGCTATAACTTGTGCATAAGAAAACCTCGCCACTCTTTTGAAACTTAGGTGCTCCCATCCTTGACTCGAACGTTGCTTCGGTCAGGATGGTCATAGTGGCTTTGATAAAAAGAAGTTGGCGGGGGGCTGGTCCCTTTGTCTTTTTCCCGGTAGATGCAACTCTCCGGCAGACAAAAAGGGTGCCGGCAGGATATCCTACCGGGGAAAACTCGTTTATTTACACTAAGGAGGCATTTCACCTCTGCATGGACATATACATGCACGGGTTCCCGGCAAGGTTCATCTTTTTCATTAATATGCAGATACAAGTGCAAGCATTACAGAACGCAAACATGGACTCGAGAGATTACATTATTTGAATTAAAATTTGGCAAGTGCCTACAGGTTTAAGATTGAAAAAAGATAAGTGCTCCGTAAACTCCTCTCACTGTCCCTCTTATCCCAGGTAGTGTGGTGGGCAGAGAAGAGGATGGGTGACACGCCGGCACAACGCCACCCCGATCCCTGTCAGGAGCTGACGAGCACAGCTTGACAAGATCGGGAGTGGTCAGGCTGCGAAGGAGGTAGACGTGTGGAGCACCTCGGCGAGCCCCTGGTCACCGCTTCCAGGGATAAACGGGGAGCTCCAGCATAGGCATCGGCAGAGGGGGATGCCGGGACCTAGCTAGAAGACCCCTGAGGGAAGCGGAAACACCAGGGAGGCAAGCCTTTCCCCGGAAGTCGGGGAAACGGTGATGACGGCGCTGGGGAAAGGGGGGAAGAGCCAGACAGACGGGCAGTAGGTCGCTAGTACGAGACGAACGCGTCGATGCAGTCGTGCTCCTACTGGACGGCCTGCCTCCCGCCTTCTCCTTCTCCCTGGCTTCGTCTTCATCGACACTGTTCCAGGGGAAGGCCAGGACCCCAGCCTGATGCCTCCCCCAAAGAGATGGCTAGCTGCTGAGACGACCCGGAGGCTTGAGGCGCGCCGCTCCCCACCTTGGCGGGCAGGAAAGCGCGCCACTCGTCGACATCAGCCCCAAGACTTTCGGGAGGGGCAGTGCTAGGATTACCAATGATCTCCAGCCCCGCCTCTCGGTCGAGCCTCGAAAGAACCAAGAGATTCGCCACAGCAAGGACCAGGCTCACTCCCCGGGCGCCAGCACCAGCATTTGGCAACACTAGCCTCAACCAAGAGCCCGGGGGCTGGCCCCAGGCTCTTCTCTTTAGCATAGCCAACAAGAAGCACAAAACGAAGGAGGAAGAGCGCAAGGATGAATGACTCCGCCCCTCCTTTTATAGGAGGGACGGGGAGGGGAGCAACTCCCTCAACGGGCGGCCACCGTCCTCCTCTGCCAATTCAAGACAACCAGGCCCTCGCCTTGATGCTCTCATGTGCCACGGGCCTCCGTTACCTACCCCGCGCAATGCATGTCACATATGTGGCTGAGGATAAGGGCGTGGTGGGAAGAGTGAATTGGCAGTTTCTACCCCGTGCGTTAAAGTCATTCACAGGCCATTACCAGGGTGGCCCCACCTCTATTGGCTTTACACGGCATGCGGGGAAACCGGTAACTAGCCTGGAATCAAGATCAATTAAGAAGCAAGGAAGACCTCAAGAGACCAGCCTTTTCAGCACCCCAGCCTGTGCACTTATTAGGCCCTACCCCGACGACTCTCGGTAGCCCATTCGGGGCAGGCCCGGGGGCTTCTATCGGTGCAACAAACCATGGGTCTGTTGCCCAAACTATGCATAGGCACGGGAACTAGATTGAAGCACTGCTACCTCTTGAGCACTGTGTTGGATTTCCCCGAAGAGGAGAGGATAATGCAGCAAAGTAGCGTAAGTATTTCCCTTAGTTTTTGAGAACCAAGGTATCAATCCAGTAGGAGGCTACGCGCGAGTCCCTCGTACCTACACAAAAACAATAGCTCAACGCAACCAACGCGATTAGGGGTTGTCAAGCCCTTCACGGTCACTTACGAGAGTGAGATCTGATAGAGATGATAGATAATATTTTTGGTATTTTTGGTATAGATATGCAAGGTAAAATAAAAGGCAAAGTAAAAAAGCAAAGGAATAATAAAGTGATGGAAGATTGATATGATGAGAATAGACCCGGGGGCCATAGGTTTCACTAGTGGCTTCTCTCAAGAGCATAAGTATTTCTACGGTGGGTGAACAAATTACTGTTGAGCAATTGACAGAATTGAGCATAGTTATGAGAATATCTAGGTATGATCATGTATATAGGCATCACGTCCGAGACAAGTAGACCGACTCCTGCCTGCATCTACTACTATTACTCCACTCATCGACTGCTATCCAGCATGCATCTAGAGTATTAAGTTAATGAAAATAGAGTAACGCCTTAAGAAAGATGACATGATGTAGAGGAATAAATTCATGCAATATGATAAATACCCCATCTTGTTATCCTCGATGGCAACAATAAATATGTGCCTTACTGCCCCTACTGTCACTAGGAAAGGACACCGCAAGATTGAACCCAAAGCTAAGCACTTCTCCCATTGCAAGAAAAACAAATCTAGAAGGCCAAACCAAATTGATAATTCAAAGAGACTTGCAAAGATAACCAATCATACATAAAAGAATTCAGAGAAGATTCAAGTATTGTTCGTAGATAATCTTGATCATAAACCCACAATTCATCGTTCTCAACAAACACACCGCAAAAAGAAGATTACATCGAATAGATCTCCACGAGAGAGGGGGAGAACATTGTATTGAGATCCAAAAAGAGGGAAGAAGCCATCTAGATACTAACTATGGACCCGAAGGTCTTAGGTAAATGATGTCTACTACACAACCTTCTTCTTGTAGACGTTGTTGGGCCTGCAAGTGCACAGGTTTGTAGGACAGTAGCAAATTTCCCTCAAGTGGATGACCTAAGATTTATCAATCCGTAGGAGGCGTGAGGATGAAGATGGTCTCTCTCAAGCAACCTTGCAACCAAATAACAAAGAGTCTCTTGTGTCCCCAACACACCCAATACAATGGTAAATTGTATAGGTGCACTAGTTCGGTGAAGAGATGGTGATACAAGTGCAATATGGATAGAAGATATAGGCTTTTGTAAACTGAAAATATAAAAAAAGCAAGGTAACAAGTGGTAAAAGTGAGTGTAAACGGTATTGCAATGATAGGAAACAAGGCCTAGGGTTCATACTTTCGCTAGTGCAAGTTCTCTCGACAATAATAACATACATAGAACATATGACAAGCCCTCAACATGCAACAAAGAGTCACTCCAAAGCCACTAATAGCGGAGAACAAACGTAGAGATTATGGTCGGGTACGAAACCACCACAAAGTTATTCTTTCAAATCAATCTGTTGGGCTATTCCTATAAGTGTCACAAACAACCCTGGAGTTTTTACTAGAATAACACCTTAAGATACAAATCAACCAAAACCCTAATGTCACCTAGATACTCCATTGTCACCTCAAGTATCCGTGGGCATGATTATACGATATGCATCACACAATCTCAGATTTATCCAACCAACATAAAAGTACTTCAAAGAGCACCCCAAAGTTTCTACCGGAGAATCAAGAACGTGTGCCAACCCCTATGCATAGGTTCCCAATGTCAAGAAACCCGCAAGTTGATCACCAAGACATACATCAAGTGTTCTCATAAAGACTCAATCCGATAAGATTACTTCAAAAGGGGAAACTCAATTCATAACAAAGGAGTAGAGGGGGAGAAACATCGTAAGATCCAACTACAATAGCAAAACTCGGGATACATCAAGATCGTGCCATAGAGGAACACGAGAGAGAGAGAGAGAGAGAGAGATCAAACACATAGCTACTGGTACATACCCTCAGCCCCGAGGGTGAACTACTCCCTCCTCGTCATGGAGAGCGCCGGGATGATGAAGATGGCCATCGGAGATGGATCCCCCCTCCGGAAGGGTACCGGAAAGGGGTCCCGATTGGTTTTTGGTGGTTCTGGAGGCTTGCGGCGGCGGAACTCCCGATCTATCTTCTGTTCTGGAAGTTTTAGGGTACGACGGTATATATGGGTGAAGGGGGAACGTCGGTGGAGCTACGGGGGGGCCCACGAGGCAGGGGGACGCGCCCAGGGGGGAGGGCGCGCCCTCCACCCTCGTGACCGCCTCGTGGCTCTTCTGACGTGGGGTCCAAGTCCATTAGGTGGGTTTCCTTCCAAAAATAACTTCTCCAGTTGATTCCGTTCCGTTTTGACTCCGTCTGATATTCCTTTTCCTCGAAATACTGAAATAGGCATAAAACAGCAAATCTGGGCTGGGCCTCCGGTTAATAGGTTAGTCCCAAAAATAATATAAAAGTGGATAATAAAGCCCAATATTGCCTAAAACAGTAGATAAAGTAGCATGGAGCAATCAAAAATTATACATACGTTGGAGACGTATCAAGCATCCCCAAGCTTAATTCCTACTCGTCCTCGAGTAGGTAAATGATAAAAAGATAAATTTTTGATGCGGAGTGATACTTTGGCATAATTTCAATGTAAATCTTCTTAATCATGGTATGAATATTCAGATCCGAAAGATTCAAGATAAAAGTTCATATTGGCATAAAAATGATAATACTTCAAGCATACTAATCAAACAATTATGTCATCTCAAAATATCATGGCCAAAGGAAGTTCATCCCTACAAAATCAGATAGTTAGGCTGTGCTTTATTTTTGTCACACAAAGATGTTCCCAACTTCTGTACCCCCGATGACAAGCCAAGCAATTGTTTCATACTCAAATAATCTCAAACTTTTTCAACATTCACGCAATACATGAGCGCGAGCCATGGACATAGCACTATGGGTGGTATAGATTATGATGATGGGGATTGTGTGGAGAAGACAAAAAAGGAGAAAGTCTCACATCAACGAGGCTAATCAATGAGCTATGGATATGCCCATCAATTGATGTTAATGCAAGGAGTAGGGATTGCCATGCAACGGATGCACTAGAGCTAAGAATGCTCAACAAAAGAAAACTAGTGGGTGTGCACAAGACAACTTATGAGACTCACTATATGAAAATCATGGTGCTACTTTGAAGCACAATATATAAGACTCACTACATGAAGAACAAGGTGCTACTTTGAAGCACAAGTGTGGAAAAAGAGATAGTAGCATTGCCCTTTTTATTTTCTCTCTCTTTTTTTTCTTGGGCCTTTCTTTTTTTTGGCCTTTCTCTTGTTCTTTTTGATTGGGCAATGCTCTAATAATGATGATCATCACACTTCTATTGATTACAACATAATGATTACAACTCGATACTAGAACAAGATATGACTCTATATGAATGCCTCCGGCGGTGTACCGGGATGGTGCAATGAATCAAGAGTGACATGTATGAAAAATAATGCATGGTGGCTTTGCCACAAATACGATGTCAACTACAAGATCATGCAATGGAAATATGACAAAAGTAAAGCATGTCATGATGATGATGATGATGATGATGATGGTGGTGGTGGTGGAAGTTGCATGGCAATATATCTCGGAATGGCTATGGAAATGCCATGATAGGTAGGTATGGTGGCTGTTCTGAGGAAGATATAGGGAGGTTTATGTGTGAAAGAGCGTTCATATGACGGGGTTTGGATGCACCGGCGAAGTTTGCGCCAACTCTCAATGTGAGAAAGGGCAATGCACGGTACCGAAGAGGCTAGAAAATGACGGAAAGGTAAAAGTGCGTATAATCCATGGACTCAACATTAGTCAAAAGAACTCATATACTTATTGCAAAAATTTAGAAGTCATCAAAAATCAAGTACTACGCGCATGCTCCTAGGGGGATAGATTGGTAGGAAAAGACCATCGCTCGTCCCCGACCGCCACTCATAAGGATGCACAAGCCAGGTACACTTCATGCTTCAAATTTGTTACACAAACTTTAACCATATGTGCATGCTACGGGACTTGCTAACTTCAACACAAGTATTTCTCAAATTCACAACTACACAACTAGCACGACTATGATATTATCACCTCCATATCTCAAAACAATTATCAAGCATCAAACTTATCTTAGTATTCAACCCACTAAAAAGAAAGTTTCACATATCTTGAATACCAAGTATATTAACATTAAGCAAATTACCATGCTATTAAGGACTCTCAAAATAATATAAGTGAAGCATGAGAGATCAAGTTTATTTAAAATAAAACCACCATTGTGCTCTAAAAGATATAAGTGAAGCACTAGAGCAAATGACAAACTACTCCAACAAGATATAAGTGAAGATCAATGAGTAGCTAAATAATTATTATGCAACTATGTGAAGACTCTCTCTCATTTAAAAATTTCAGATCTTGGTATTTTATTCAAACAGAAAGCAAAGCTAAAGAAAATAAAATGACGCTCCAAGCAAAACACATATCATGTGGTGAATAAAAATATAGCTCCAAGTAAAGTTACCGATGAACAAAGACGAAAGAGGGGATGCCATCCGGGGCATCCCCAAGCTTAGGCTCTTGGTTGTCCTTGAATATTACCTTGGGGTGCCTTGGGAATCCCCAAGCTTAGGCTCTTTCCACTCCTTATTCCATAGTCCATCGAAGCCTTACCCAAAACTTGAAAACTTCACAACACAAAACTTAACAGAAAACTCGTGAGCTCCGTTAGCGAAAGAAAACAAAACACCACTTCAAGGTACTGTAATGAACTCATTCTTTATTTATATTGGTGTTAAACCTACTGTATTCCAACTTCTCTATGGTTTATAAACTATTTTACTAGCCATAGATTCATCAAAATACGCAAACAACACAATGAAAACAGAATCTGTCAAAAACAGAACAGTCTGTAGTAATCTGTAACTAACGCAAACTTCTGGAACTCCAAAAATTCTAAAATAAATTGTTGGACCTGAGGAATTTGTCTAGTAATCATATGCAAAAATAATCAATTAAATATCACTCTGCAGTAAAAAGTTCTAGCTAATCTCGTGAGCGCTAAAGTTTCTGTTTTTTACAGCATGACCATAAAGACTTCACCCAAGTCTTCCCAAAGGTTCTACTTGGCACAACCACTAATTACAACATAAAACCACATCTAAACAGAGGCTAGATGGATTATCTATTCCTAAACAGAACCAAAAAGAAATAACCTAAAATAAAATTGGGTTGCCTCCCAACAAGCGCTATCGTTTAACGCCCCTAGCTAGGCATGATGATTTCAATGATGCTCACATAAAAGATAAGAATTGAAACATAAAGAGAGCATCATGAAGAATATGACTAGCACATTTAAGTCTAACCCACTTCCTATGCATAGGGATTTTGTGAACAAACAACTTATGGGAACAATATCAACTTGCATAGGAAGGTAAAACAGGCATAACTTCAAAAATTTAAGCACATCGAGAGGAAACTTGATATTATTGCAATTCCTACAAGCATATGTTCCTACCTCATAATAATTTTCAGTAGCATAATGAATGAATTCAACAATATAACCAGCACCTAAAGCATTCTTTTCATGATCTACTTGCATAGAAATTTTATTACTCTCCACATAAGCAAAATTCTTCTCATTCGGAATAGTAGTGGGAGGAAACTCAACAAAATAACTATCATATGATTGAGAATTAAGATCAAGATGACAAGTTTCATGGTTATCATTATTCTTTAAAGCATACGTGTCATCACAATAATCATCATAGATAGGAGGCATGCTTTCATCATAGTAAATTTGCTCATCCAAGCTTGGGGGACAAAAAATATCATCTTCATCAAACATAGCTTCCCCAAGCTTGTGGCTTTGCATATCATTAGCATCATGGATATTCAAGGAATTCATACTAACAACATTGCAATCATGCTCATCATATAAAGATTTAGTGCCAAACATTCTAATGCATTCTTCTTCTAACACTTTGGCACAATTTTCTTTTCCATCATACTCACGAAAGATATTAAAAAGATGAAGCGTATGAGACAAACTCAATTCCATTTTTTTGTAGTTTTCTTTTACAAACTAAACTAGTGCTAAAACAAGAAACAAAAAGATTCGATTGCAAGATCTAAAAATATACCTTCACTTACCTAGCCTCCCCGGCAACGGCGCCAGAAAAGAGCTTGATGTCTACTACACAACCTTCATCTTGTAGACGTTGTTGGGCCTGCAAGTGCACAGGTTTGTAGGACAGTAGCAAATTTCCCTCAAGTGGATGACCTAAGGTTGATCAATCCGTAGGAGGCGTGAGGATGAAGATGGTCTCTCTCAAGCAACCCTGCAACCAAATAACAAAGAGTCTCTTGTGTCCCCAATACATCCAATACAATGGTAAATTGTATAGGTGCACTAGTTTGGTGAAGAGATGGTGATACAAGTGCAATATGGATAGAAGATATAGGTTTTTGTAAACTGAAAATATAAAAACAGCAAGGTAACAAGTGGTAAAAGTGAGCGTAAACGGTATTTCAATGATAGGAAACAAGGCCTAGGGTTCATACTTTCGCTAGTGCAAGTTCTCTCAACAATAATAACATAGATAGAACATATGACAAGCCCTCAACATGCAACAAAGAGTCACTCCAAAGCCACTAATAGCGGAGAACAAACGTAGAGATTATGGTCGGGTATGAAACCACCACAAAGTTATTCTTTCAAATCAATCCGTTGGGCTATTCCTATAAGTGTCACAAACAACCCTGGAGTTTTTACTAGAATAACACCTTAAGATACAAATCAACCAAAACCCTAATGTCACCTAGATACTCCATTGTCACCTCAAGTATCCGTGGGCATGATTATACGATATGCATCACACAATCTCAGATTTATCCAACCAACATAAAAGTACTTCAAAGAGCGCCCCAAAGTTTCTACCGGAGAATCAAGAACGTGTGCCAACCCCTATGCATAGGTTCCCAATGTCACGAAACCCGCAAGTTGTTCACCAAGACATACATCAAGTGTTCTCATAAAGACTCAATCCGATAAGATTACTTCAAAAGGGGAAACTCAATTCATCACAAAGGAGTAGAGGGGGAGAAACATCATAAGATCCAACTACAATAGCAAAACTCGGGATACATAAAGATCGCCATAGAGGAACACGAGAGAGAACACGAGAGAGAGAGAGAGATCAAACACATAGCTACTGGTACATACCCTCAGCCCCGAGCGTGAACTACTCCCTCCTCGTCATGGAGAGCGCCGGGATGATGAAGATGGCCACCTGTGATGGATCCCCCCTCCGGCAGAGTACCGAAAAGGGGTCCCGATTGGTTTTTGGTGGTTCTGGAGGCTTGCGGTGGCGGAACTCCCGATCTATCTTCTGTTCTGGAAGTTTTAGGGTACGACGGTATATATGGGTGAAGGGGGAACGTCGGTGGAGCTACGGGGGCCCCACGAGGCAGGGGGTGCGCCCAGGGGGGAGGGCGCGCCCTCCACCCTCGCGACCGCCTCATGGCTCTTCTAACATGGGGTCCAAGTCCATCAGGTGTGTTTCCTTCCAAAAATAACTTCTCCAGTTGATTTCGTTCCGTTTTGACTCCGTCTGATATTCCTTTTCCTCGAAATACTGAAATAGGCATAAAACAGCAAATCTGGGTTGGGCCTCCAGTTAATAGGTTAGTCCCAAAAATAATATAAAAGTGGATAATAAAGCCCAATATTGCTTAAAACAGTAGATAAAGTAGCATAGAGCAATCAAAAATTATAGATACGTTGGAGACGTATCAGTAAACTACTCACACTTCATCGGAGGGGCTATGGTGATGATGTAGAAGCCCTCCGTGATTGATTCCCCTTCCAGCGGAGCTCCGGAACAGGCCCCAAGATGGGATCTCGTGGGTACAGAAGGTTGCGGCGGTGGAATTAGGTTTTTGGCTCCGTATCTGATCGTTTGGGGGTACGTAGGTATATATAGGACGAAGGAGTACGTCAGTGGAGCTTCAATGGGCCCATGAGGCAGGGGCGCGCCCTAGGGGGGACGCCCTCCACCCTCGTGACCGCCTCATGGCTTTCTTGACGGAGGGTCCAAGTCTCCTCGATCATATCCGATGAGAAAATCATGTTCCCGAAGGTTTCATTCCGTTTGGACTCCGTTTGATATTCCGTTTCTTCAAAACACTAAAATAGGCAAAAAAACAGCAATTCTGGGTTGGGCCTCCGGTTAATAGGTTAGTCCCAAAAATAATATAAAAGTGGAAAATAAAGCCCAATATAGTCCAAAACAATAGATAATATAGCATGGAGCAATCAAAAATTATAGATACGTTGGAGACGTATCAGGCATCCCCAAGCTTAATTCCTTCTCGTCCTCGAGTAGGTAAATGATAAAAAGAGAATTTTTTATGCGGAGTGCTACTTGACATAATTACAATGTAAATCTTCTCAATTGTGGTATGAATATTCATATCTGAAAGATTCAAGACAAAGCTCATATTGACATTGTCGGGGAAGTCTGCCTCCGCGAGCACCTATGGGGACGGAGCCCCTTCTCGGTTCGGCGGGGGGCGGAGGCCGCGCAAAGAGCAGATCGAGGCGAGGCACACGAGCGGTTTTACCCAGCTTCAGAGCTCTCCAGAGAGATAATACTCCTACTGCTGCTTTGTGGTTTGTATTGAGTTCTTGCTCGGGAGCGCTGAGTGCTACAGTACACACAGGCGGCTAACGAGGCCGAGCGTGAATGTTCTGCTCCCCTCCTTCTACGTTGTGCATGGGCCTCCTTTTATATGATCAAGGGGTCTCCAACAGGTGGCAACATAGGCAAGGGCAAAAATGGAAAGGTGCTGCGGTAGGTACAGCTACCTACATAGTGTATCATACCTAACTCTGACGGCAGGGGACAAGGGCATTAAATGCCTATCTACGTCGCCCAAACAGTGCAGAAAAGGGACCGTCAGGGACGCCACCGCTCGCCACGATGGCGATCTTGTCAGTGTCGCTTGCCACAGTGCACCCCTGGCTGCACAGCCTCCCGCCACGTACGCCTGGAAGGGTCTTAGAGCGACACGTTGGTGGGTGAGCTGGAGCGCAGGTACAGAGTGGTTGCTTGCCGCGGTTGTTGTCTTGTCGCGTCTGGGAGCTTGTCGCTCGCCGGGTCTTGCCGGGACGCGTGGCGCGTCGTGGCAAGTTCCTTGAGATGCCTTGGTTGGCCTCCCCGGCAAGCTCCTCTTGTCGGGGTCTTGTGTCTTGAGTGGCCTTCCCGGCAAGCTCTTCTTGCCGGGGCCTTGTCTCCTTGGCTTAAATACTTTGTTCTTGAATGGTTCCAAAGGAACCACGGGGGTCCTTGGCGGTCACCCGGCAAGCCTTGCCGCGGGGCGCTGCGACTACCCATGCACAAGTTCGGGATACTAGGGTACCCCTACTCTAGTACACCGACAGGAGCCCCCGGGCCTGGGCCATACACGGTGCCGAGCGCTGTTGGGCCAGGCCCAAAACAGGGCACGGGCATGCGCGGCCTGGGTCACGCCGCATCTTACTCCGCATCCACCACGCCATCCCCGAACGGCACGCGTCAATTGCGGCGTCGTGGGAGAGGTCGTGGGTGGTTTCTTTATTCGGAAAGGCGAAACGTCCGCCCCCTCCCAGCAGGGAAAACAGGGGCAGTTCGTGCCTTCCCCGTAAACGGAGGGAGGCGTGGAGGCGTGGTCTTCGAGGCGTCCACTCCCCACGATCACAGGGTGGGGAGAGGTCGCCTCATCCGTCGCCCCGGTTCTGTACGCCTGCCACGCGGCCTCCATGCGCTTGGGGTGGCGAACGGTGGAGGCGGGAAACCGGGCTGTCACGGGTCGAGGCAGCGGGTCGGGCCCAGTTCCCTGCTCCTTCCGTGTCTTGATTGGCTGAGCGGGGCGGCCGAGCCCCCACCCCGTTCCTTTGTAAGGAGCGGGAGGGGGGACGGAAACCCGTATTCTTTCATCTCCTCTTTCCTTCAGCTTCTGCTCCCCTCTCTCTCATTCGCCATGGAGAAAGGGAACCCTGGTCCTTCAACGGTGGTGACGAGGGTCGCCACTAGACAACGCGTCCCTCCTTCCCCTGCACCCATGGTGGCAGAGCCAGTCGCAAGGGGAAGAGGGAGGTGGCGAGGCCGCGGGCGAGGTCGAGGGCGAGGCCGAGGCGTTCGGGGAAGAGGTGGACGGGGCAGCTCGCCGGCCTCGCCTCCGGCAGCAGTTCCTCTTCCCGTGGCGGACCATATTGGGGACGACCCTTGCGAGTTCTTCGTCAGGCTGCGTCGGCCGCTTCGTCGTCGCCCTCGTCTCCCGACTCCATTTGCGAGCGAGATGGAGTTGGATCCGCCCGAGACACTGAGGTTGCACATGAGGGGCTGTGGAATCAGCGGTACGCGAGTCCGCGTTGATTTCCTGGCCCCTAATGTGATGTATCTTGGTCGAGGGTGGAAGACGTTCGCCCGTATCCACAGCTTGACGGAGGGGCTCACTCTCCATTTTAAGCTGATGTAGGGCGGTCTCCTCTCCGTCAAGGTCTTCGGGTGCTTCGGGACTCGGGCAAGGTGCTGCGTGGAGAGTTCCTTCGATAGTGAAGACTCCTCCTCGAGCGAGAGTGACGAGGAGGAAAGCGGTAGCGACGATGAGGGTACAGGGACGCAGGATGACGGGTCCGACTAGGTGTCGGGCGCCGCTCCGTGTGGCACCCGTGACCCCATCATCCATGTCGCCTGCTCCTCGAGCTTCTCGGGGTCGTCTCCTTGGGCGGCTGGCGTAGGGAGGCTGTGGAAGAGGAAGAGGGAAGGCGGCAAGGCCGTCAACTCGGAGTACGTGGGCACGACGCCCTCGACAGCGTGCTGACGTCCTGCCGCCTCGTCTTCGAGCCCTGCCTCCGGCGCCGCCATCACCATCCAGCCTTTGGACGACCACCGAGATGTTCTCTTGGTGTCTTCTGCCACCCGTAGCTCGCCTAGGCGCCCCTTTTGCCCTTTTCGCCTCCTTGACCTGCCTCCTGAAGAGAGGGACAAGAAAGGGATTACGGGCACCTTATCTCTTTTTAATTTGTAAGCCCTCGGGCCTTAGCTGCATTTAAAGCTTGTAATCCCATCATTCATGTTTTTCATTCTCTATGAACTGTACCTGAGTGGAATGCTTTTTTATGAAAAGGGGATGCTTGCCGGGTCACTTGTCTTGTGGGTGGAACCCACGTCAAGGAGCGAATCCTTTGTATCTTTAAGATAGACACTTCTTTTCCCGGCAGCAGGCCCTTCCTTCTTCCCACGTCGCTTGACCTTTCTCACGCTTTTGGCGGAGGCAGGGATGAGGGGGGTTCAGGCTCCTCGTTTCGTTCCTTTGCTGCCGCGACTACGACCAAACCTGGCCCCAGGAACGAGCCCTAGGGCCTAGAGGTAGGGGAGCACGGTAGCTTTTAGGAAGAAACGAGGTTTCGCATACCTCAGTCCATAAGAGAATGCATGAAAAGGGATGAAAAACTTATCTGAGATTGCAGCCCCCGGCAACTCTGGTTTGCCGTGGGTGAGTCTTTGTACTTGCAGCCCCCGGCAACACTGGCTTGCCGGGGTCCAGATGTTGGTCCGTCCTCCTTCTCTTTTTCGTCCTCAAGTGGTCCGGCCAGGATATGCGAGCCCTGCAAACCAATTGAAACGAAAGAAAGGCAGAGGGACGCACACCCGACCTCTAAGCTAGGGGTTAGCCGCTACTAAGCACTATCAACCCTAACCAAGGACAAGACTCGACCCAGCATGCATGCTATAACTTAGGGCGCCAGCGCTTCATCTACGCTCAGGGTCTGCACCTGGCTTTGTATAAAGGATTACATGCAACAGCGGCAAGACTTGTACAAAAGGGTGGTTGCCGGAACAGGGTCCGGCAACCGCGCCTTATGGGTAAAACTTACGAAGATGCTCGATGTTCCAGGAGTTGCTCACCGGAATGCCATCTTCGGTCTCAAGGCAGACAGCGCCAGGCCTAGTGACTCGTTTCACCCGATAAGGGCCTTCCCACTTCGGCGTCAACTTGTTGGAATTCTTGGCGGAATGAACGCGCCGAAGAACAAGGTCGCCTTCCTCGAGACTTCTGGCGTTAACTTTGCGGCTATGGTAGCGGCGCAAAGCTTGCTGGTATCGAGCAGCTCGTACAGCAGCCTGAAGACGGTCTTCCTCAAGGAGCAGCGCGTCATCTTGTCGCAGCTGCTCTTGCTCAAGCTCATCATAAGCGAGCACTCGAGGTTACTCGTATACGAGTTCCGTGGGGATAACTGCCTCTGCTCCATAGACTAGAGCGAAAGGTGTCTGGCCAGTGGCTCGATTTGGCATCGTCCTGATCGACCAAAGAACCACCGGCAGCTCCTCAATCCAGTTTCTTTCGCACCCGTGCAGCCTGTCGAAAGTCCTGGTCTTGACCCACGCAGCACTTCAGCATTTGCCCTCTCCGCTTGACCGTTGCTCCTGGGGTGAGCAACAGAAGCAAAGCAGACCTTGGAGCCAAGATCTTGGATGTACTGCATGAAGGTGCGACTCGTGAATTGTGTACCGTTGTCGATGATGATCCTGTTAGGGATCCCGAAGCGGCAAACAACCGACCTGAAGAACTTGACTGCTGACTGTGTTGTCACCTTCCTCACTGCTTCCACTTCCGGCCACTTTGTGAACTTGTCGATTGCGACGTACAAGTACTCAAAGCCCCCGACTGCTCGGGGGAAGGGGCCGAGGATGTCGAGCCCCCAGACCGAAAATGGCCAGGATAAAGGGATCGTCTGGAGAGCTTGAGCTAGCTGGTGTATCTGCTTGGAATGGAACTGGCACGCTTCACACTTGGTTACTTGTGCAGTTGCATCCTGGAGGGCTGTCGGCCAAAAGAAACCTTGCCGGAAAGCTTTGCCGGCAAGTGCTCTTGCGCCAATGTGGTGACCACAGATGCCTCCATGTATCTCTGCTAACAGCTTCTGTCCATCTTCCCGGCGAATACACTTCAATTTCACACCATTGAGTCTTCTTCTGTACAGTGCGTTGTCGACGAACTGGTACATACTTGACTGCCGGGCTACTCTTTCCGCTTCTTCTTGCTCTTCGGGAAGTTCTCCTGTCTGAAGGAAACGGACGATCTGCTGTGCGCATGCTGGAGCCTGTGGCTCGACAACAAGGACTAAAGGCATATATGCTGCTGTGGGAACATCCGCTTCTACGGCAAGAACCTGCGGTTCAGCCGGAGCTTGACGTTCCCCGGCAAGCTTGCCGGAACAAAACTTGTCGGGAGCGTCTGCTTCAACGGAACAAACCCTGGGGTTCGCCGGAGCAGACAGCTCCTCAGCACTCTTGGCGTTGATCTTGGGGACCTTCTTGGCGGCGGCTTCGGGAAGCTCTGCCGGAAAATAGTCACCAGAAATCAACTTCCTCTTCTTGCTCTGTCCAGTTGATGGCGTCACAGACGGTTGAGTCAGCTTGAGCACAAAGATCCCTGGTTCCACACGTAACTTAAGTGTTGCGCACTTTGACAGGCCATCGGCAATGTCATTCTGAGCTCTTGGAACATGTTCCATCTGTAGGCCGACAAAGTGCTCTTCTAGCTTCCTCACTGCATCAACGTAAGCTTCCATCAACGGACTCTGATAATTCTTGTTCACTTGGCGGACGACAAGCTGCGAGTCACCCCTGACAATGAGCTGCTTGATCCCAAGGTCTGCCGCGATCCTGAGACCGGCAAGCAAACCTTCATACTCTGCAGTATTGTTTGTCGCTTGCTCCTTGGGAAAGTGCATCTGGACTACGTACTTGAGGTGCTCTCCGGTGGGTGCGACAAGCAACACGCCAGCACCGGCGCCTTGCAGCAAGAAAGCACCATCAAAGTACATCAGCCACTCTTTGCTTGCTTCCTTGACGGGGATGCTCATTTCTGGAATTTCTTCGTCGGGCATTGGCGTCCACTCTGCTATGAATTCTGCCAATGCTCTGCTTTGGATAGTTGAAGTGCTCTCAAACTTGAGGCCAAAGCTTGACAGTTCCAGTGCCCACTCAACAATCTTGCCTGTTGCTTCTGGATTCTGCAGTATCCTCTTCAGCGGAAAGCGAGTGACAACTGTTATCTCATGTGCTTGGAAGTAATGGCGCAGCTTTCTCGAGGCCATGAGAAGGCCGAAAAGCAATTTCTGCACACCAGAGTACCTTGACCTAGCCCCCTGCAGAAGGGAACTGACAAAGTAGACTGGGCGCTGCACCATTTTCTTCTGTATCTCCTCGGGCGCCTGCGCAGATCCATCTTTGCCGGGACCAGAGCTTGTCGGGGAAGCCCCCTGCTTGTCGCTGGATGCGCTTGCCGTGGTTGCTGGCTCATCATCTGCCTCCCTCTCCGCTACTAACGCAGCACTAACAACTTGATTGGTTGCCGCCAGATATAGCAGCAACTTCTCTTGTGGCTTAGGTGCGACAAGTATTGGAGTGGAGGACAGGTATCTCTTCAAGTCCTGCAGCGCAGCCTCCGCTTCCGGAGTCCATTTCATTGGACCTGCCTTTTTCAAAATTTTGAAAAACGGCAGGGCGCGCTTAGCAGACTTAGAGATAAACCTGCTGAGAGCCGCCACGCAGCCGGCAAGTCTTACTACATCCTTGACGCGCTTCGGTGCTTCAATCTGCTCAATGGCCTTGATCTTGTCGGGATTGGCTTCAATTCCCCGCTGAGACACGAAGAACCCGAGAAGCTTGCCGGAAGGGACTCCAAACACGCACTTCTCGGGGTTGAGCTTGAGGCTGATCTTGCGCAGATTTGCAAAGGTCTCTTCTAAATCTTGAATCAGAGTTGACTTGTCCCTGCTCTTGACCACTATATCATCCATGTAGGCCTCCACATTTCTGTGTATTTGCGGTTCAAAAGCAGTATGGACTACCCTTGCAAATGTTGAACCAGCATTCTTCAAACCGAAAGGCATCCGTATGAAACAGTATGTGCCACATGGAGTGATGAATGCGGTTTTCTCCTCATCCTCTTCTGCCATGAAGATCTGATGATATCCTGAGTATGCGTCAAGAAATGAAAGCAAGTCACATCCGGTCGTGGAGTGAACAATCTGGTCGATGCGCAGCAAGGGAAATGGGTCTTTGGGACAAGCTTTATTGACATCGGTAAAGTCGATGCAAAGCCTCCATTTCCCATTTGCCTTGCGCACGACTATAGGATTGGCCAACCACGTAGGATGGAGCACTCCTCTGACGAGGCCTACTGCTTCCAACTTCTTGATCTCTTCTGCGATGAATTCCTGGCGCTCCACTGCTTGCTTCCTGACTTTCTGCTTGACGGGCCTCGCGTGAGGACAGACGGCAAGGTGGTGCTCAATTACTTTCCTAGGAACACCGGGGATGTCAGACGGTTGCCACGCAAACACATCGACGTTCGCCCGCAGGAAAGCAATGAGCGTGCTTTCCTATTTAGGGTCGAGAGTGGCACTGATGGTAAAAGTACCACCAGTGCCGTCCTCCTTGGTGGACACCTTCTTGGTCGCTAGCGGAGCTGCCATTGCCTTCTTACACTTGCCGGTGGAGCTCGATGGTGCGTCCTCGACGGTAGCGCAGCACTCCGAAGAGGTGCGCTTGCCGGAGTGGGAATCAGAAATCTTGCCGGACTTGGTCTTCTTCTTCCCCCGGGAGCTTCAGCGGCAAGTGTCTCGCGGTCCGTTGCGGCTGCTGCTTCCCGGTAGATCTTGTCGGCACAGATAAGAGCATCTTTCTTGTCGCCAGGGACAGAGATGACACTTATCGGGCCCGGCATCTTCAGCATGTTGTACGCGTAGTGAGAGGCCGCCATGAACTTGGCGAGCGCTGGACGGACGAGAATCCCATTGTAGGGCAATGGAAAATCGGCAACGTCAAAAGTGATCCTCTCAGTCCTGAAGTTCAAATCACTGTCAAATGTCACCGGCAGCGTGATCTTCCCCTTCGGCTTGCTCCTTCCCGGGTTGATTCCTTGGAATGTGCCGGTCTCTTCGATCTCGCTGTCAGGGACTTGGAGTTTCCGGAGCACAGCGGAGGAGATCAGGTTCAAGCCGGCCCCGCCGTCAACTAGCATCTTAGTGACCTTGAGGTTGCGGATAGTTGGTGAGACCAACATAGGCAAACACCCGACCACAGTTGTGCGATCAGGGTGGTCCTCAATATTAAAGATGATAGGCGTGCTGGACCATTTCAGAAGCTTGCGCGACTCAACAGGTGGCCCTTGGTGCGGTGGATCTTGCAGTACTGTTTGTTGGTGCCGTCCTGCTTGTCGGCGGACGCCACAGCCTGGCAGTTGGTGCATGCAGCAACCTCCTTGTCGGAGCTACCATCTTTGGCTTTCTTGGCGCCACCGTCGCTGCCGGACTGCTCAACAACTAGCACGTCTTTGCCTTTCCTCTTCCTGTTGTTCCGCCGCCGGTTTTTGTTTGCCGGGGCAGCATCATCGCTGTCAGATCCTCCTGTTCCTGCATTCTCTCCGGGGAGTTTCCTCCCTTCCTCAGCACGTGCACATCTGTCGGCCAGGGCATACAGCTCACTGACGTCTCTGATCTTGCACATCGCCATCTCCTCCCGCATCCTGAGGTTACGCACGTTCTGATGGAATGCGCTGATGACCGCGGCAGGGTGGACATCTGGGATGTTGCGTTGCACTTGGCTGAATCTCTGGATGTACTTGCGCAGGGGCTCTCCTTCTTTCTGGGAAAGCAGATGAAGATCGCTCTCCTGGCCATGAGGTTTGTGGCCACCTGTAAAGGCGCCGACAAACTGATGGCATAGGTCTGCCCAGGAAGATATGGAGTTGTCCGGCAAGTGCATGAGCCAGGATCTGACGTTGGGCTTGAGCACCAGCGGGAAGTAGTTGGCAAGGATCTTGTCGTCCCGCCCCCCAGCAGCTTGCACCGCGATGGTGTAGACGCTGAGGAACTCCGACGGATGCAACTTGCCGTCGTACTTCTCGGGTACGTCTGGCTTGAAATTCTTCGTGCTGGGCCACTGGACTTGCCGCAGCTCACGGGTAAACGCAGGGCAACCTACTGCGTACGGCAGGTCGCCTGGTTCCCCTGGCGCATGCATGTCGACAGTGGGTCCAGCGCGCCGTTCTGACTGACGTCGCGTTTCTCTTCGGCGCTCGATGCGAGTACAAGCGTCTTCTTGCTGTCGTTCATGAAGAACTTGGCGTTGATCGCGACGAGCTCACGGATCTGATGAAGCGGTGGAGTCGCTGTCGCGGTGGACCCGGCGAGTCGGCGATCTTGGCCTTCGGGGCGGAGAGTGCACGGTGGTTGCACCCCCACCGGTCTTGTCGCCATCGGGCCGCGCCTGGCTGACTTGCCGCGGCTGCGACGCAGTCGGCTGCCGTGGAGTGTCGCCGTTGGCAAAGCCGATGAGACTCTGAATGGTGGCCCTCCAGTCGTCGATCTTGTCTGGCGTTGGAGGGAAGTCTAGGAGTAGTTGAGCTCGTGCCAAAGCTTCTGCTGGAGTGGCGGGTAGCGGTGGCGAACGGTGCGAGGAGCGGGATATGCTCGGACTTCTAACTGCATTAGAAGGATCAATATCCCGTCCAGGCGACCGTGCCTCGCTCGCGCCAGCACGTTGGCGCGCGTGCTGGCCTGGAGCGTCCCGAGATCCGCCAGCTCAATTTGGGTCCAGCGAGCGTATGGTACTGTGGGTACCACGACGCTGCTGGTCCTGCGCCTCCTGAGATGGGCGCGGTGCATCTACGGACGCTCGGTCGTCGTGGGAGCCGGCTACACCGCCGATGGGCAGCGCAGCCTTGTCCTTAGACCTGGCGCCACCGTGGGCTCCCTCGTCGACGCCCGTTCTTCCGCCGGCGTCTTCCCCACCAGCCGTTCGCTCCGGCGGCGGTGGGTTCGACGCGGACGGAGCAGCCGCCTCCGAAGCCTTCTTCTTCGGCGGCATGTCCATGAAGTCGATGAAGATCTAGCTCGCGTGAACGCCGGATCAGGTTCACACAACCTCGACGCCCCCTACCTGGCGCGCCAAAGATGTCGGGGAAGTCTGCCTCCGCGAGCACCTATGGGGACGGAGCCCCTTCTCGGTTCTGCGGGGGGGCGGAGGCCGCGCGAAGAGCAGATCGAGGCGAGGCACACGAGCGGTTTTACCAAGCTTCGGAGCTCTCCGGAGAGATAATACTCCTACTGCTGCTTTGTGGTTTGTATTGAGTTCTTGCTCGGGAGCGCTGAGTGCTATAGTACACACAGGCGGCTAACGAGGCCGAGCGTGAATGTTCTGCTCCCCTCCTTCTACGTTGTGCATGGGCCTCCTTTTATATGATCAAGGGGTCTCCAACAGGTGGCAACGTAGGCAAGGGCAAAAATGGAAAGGTGTTGCGGTAGGTACAGCTACCTACACAGTGTATCATACCTAACTCTGATGGCAGGGGACAAGGGCATTAAATGCCTATCTACGTCGCCGAAACAGTGCAGAAAAGGGACCGTCAGGGACGCCACCGCTCGCCACGATGGCGATCTTGTCAGTGCCGCTTGCCACAGTGCACCCCTGGCTGCACAGCCTCCCGCCACGTACGCCTGGAAGGGTCTGAGAGCGACACCTTGGTGGGTGAGCTGGAGCGCAGGTACAGAGTGGTTGCTTGCCGCGGTTGTTGTCTTGTCGCGTCTGGGAGCTTGTCGCTCACCGGGTCTTGCCGGGACGCGTGGCGCGTCGCGGCAAGTTCCTTGAGATGCCTTGGTTGGCCTCCCTGGCAAGCTCCTCTTGCCGGGGTCTTGTGTCTTGAGTGGCCTTCCCGGCAAGCTCCTCTTGCCGGGGCCTTGTCTCCTTGGCTTAAATACTTTGTTCTTGAATGGTTCCAAAGGAACCACGGGGGTCCTTGGCGGTCACCCGGCAAGCCTTGCCGCGGGGCGTTGCGACTGCCCGTGCACAAGTTCGGGATACTAGGGTACCCCTACTCTAGTACACCGACAGACATAAAAATAATAATACTTCGATCATACTAACAAAGCAATTATGTCTTCTCAAAATAACATGGCCAAAGAAAGTTATCCCTACAAAATCATATAGTCTGGCTATGCTCTATCTTTTTTTGACAGAAAGACTGTAAGGGAACCCCCTACAGTATAATTGGTGCAACAACCCCAAATTGCAAGTGCCATGCCTTGAACCTGGGTGGGTGGGAAGGCATCAGCCCCTTCCCACCACTAGGCTATGCTCTATCTTCACCACACAAAGTATTTAAATCATGCACAACCCCGATGACAAGCCAAGCAATTGTTTCATACTTTTGACATTTTCAAAACTTTTTCGATCTTCACGCAATACATGAGTGTGAGACATGGATATAGCACTATATGTGGAATAGAATGGTGGTTGTGGAGAAGACAAAAAGAGGGGAAGATCGTCTCACATCAACTAGGCGTATCAACGGGCTATGGAGATGCCCATCAATAGATATCAATGTGAGTGAGTAGGGATTGCCATGCAACGGATGCACTATAGGTATAAGTATATGAAAGCTCAACAAAAGAAACTAAGTGGGTGTGCATCCAACTCACTTGATCATATACAAGCCAAGTTCTATGTTGAAAAATTCCCACTAGTATATGAAAGTGACAAAATGAGAGACTCTCTATCATGAAGATCATGGTGCTACTTTGAAGCACAAGTGTGGTAAAAGGATAGTAACATTGTCCCTTCTCTCTTTTTCTCTCATATTTTTTTTATTTGGGCCTTTTCTCTTTTTTTATGGCCTCTTTTTTTCGTCCGGAGTCTCATCCCTACTTGTGGGGGAATCATAGTCTCCATCATCCTTTCCTCACTTGGGACAATGCTCTAAAAATGATGATCATCACACTTTTATTTTTGTTCTTACGACTCAACAATTACAACTCGATACTTAGAACAAAATATGACTCTATATGAATGCCTCCGGCGGTGTACCGGGATATGCAACGAATCAAGAGTGACATGTATGAAAGAATTATGAATGGTGGCTTTGCCACAAATACGATGTCAACTACATGATCATGCTAGCAATATGACAATGATGGAGTGTGTCATAATAAACGGAATGGTGGAAAGTTGCATGGCAATATATCTCGGAATGGCTATGGAAATGCCATGATAGGTAGGTATGGTGGCAGTTTTGAGGAAGGTATATGGTGGGTGTATGATACCGGCAAAAAGTGCGCGGTATTAGAGAGGCTAGCAATTGTGGAAGGATGGGAAAAAGTGTGTATAATCCATGGACTCAACATTAGTCATAAAGAACTCATATACTTATTGCAAAAATCTAGAAGTTATCAAAGAAAAGTATTACGCGCATGCTCCTAGGGGGATATATTGGTAGGAAAATACCATCGCTCGTCCCCGACCGCCACTCATAAGGAAGACAATCAATAAATAAATCATGCTCCGACTTCATCACATAACGGTTCACCATACGTGCATGCTACAGGAATCACAAACTTTAACACAAGTATTTCTCAAATTCACAACTACTCAACTAGCATGACTCTAATATCACCATCTTCATATCTCAAAACAATTATCAAGCATCAAACTTTTGTTAGTATTCAACGCACCCAAAAGAAAGTTTTACAAATCTTGAATACCAAGTATATTATTATTATTAGGAAAATTACCATGCTATTTAATACTCTCAAAATAATCTAAGTGAAGCATGAGAGATCAATAGTTTCTTTAAAACAAATCCACCATCGTGCTCTAAAAGATATAAGTGAGGCACTAGAGCAAAACTATAAAGCTCAAAAGATATAAGTGAAGCACATAGAGTGTTCTATCAAATTCCAATTCATGTATGGCTCTCTCAAAAGGTGTGTACAGCAAGGATGATTGTGGTAAACTAAAAAGTAAAGAATCAAATCATACAAGACGCTCCAAGCAAAACACATATCATGTGGTGAATAAAAATATAGCTCCAAGTAAAATTACCGATGGAAGTAGACGAAAGAGTTGACTCCTTCCGGGGCATCCCCAAGCTTTGACTTTTTGGTGTCCTTGGATTATATTGGGGGTGCCATGGGCATCCCCAATCTTAGGATCTTTCCACTCCTTGTTCCATAATTCATCAAAAGATTTCACTCAAAACTTGAAAACTTCACAACACAAAACTCAACAGAAATCTCGTGAGCTCCGTTAGCGAAAGAAAACAAAAGACCACTTCAAGGTACTGTAATAAACTCATTATTTATTTATATTGGTGTTAAACATACTGTATTCCAACTTAACTATGGTTTATAAACTATTTTACTAGCCATAGATCCATCAAAATAAGCAAACAACACACGAAAAAAGAATCTGTCAAAAACAGAACAGTCTGTAGTAATCTGTAACTAACGCAAACTTCTGGAACTCCAAAAAATCAGCCAAAATAGGAAAACCTAGGCAATTTGTTTATTGATCAGCAGCAATTGGAATCAGTATTTTATCACGTTCTGGTGATTTTTAACAATTGTTTTCGTGAACAGAAAGTTTCTGGAAATTATAGCAAGATCAAATAACTATCATCCAAGAAGATCCTATAGGTTTAACTTGGCACAAACACTAATTAAAACATAAAACCACATCTAAACAGAAGGTATATGGATTATTTATTCCTAAATAGAATCAAAAACAAAAAAAACTAAAAATAAAATTCGGTTGCCTCCCAACAAGCGCTATCGTTTAACGCCCCTAGCTAGGCATAAAAGCAAGGATAGATCTAGGTATTGCCATCTTTGGTAGGCAATCCATAAGTGGCTCTCATGATAGATTCATATGGTAGTTTTATTTTCTTCCTAGGGAAGTGTTCCATGCCTTTCTTTAATGGAAATTGGAATCTAATATTCCCTTCCTTTATATCAATAATTGCACCAATCATTCTAAGGAAAGGTCTACCAAGAATAATAGGACAAGAAGGATTGCAATCTATATCAAGTTGCTTAAAATTCATAATATCGTTTCTAAGAGAGATGATCTTAGCGGGAGGAAAATACTTAGAGATAAAAGCATCTTTGCACTTGTTCCAAGAATCAATACTATTTTTAGGCAAAGACGAAAACCAAGCTTTAGCACGATCTCTAAGAGAAAAAGGAAATAGCTTCAATTTAACAATATCATTATCAACATCTTTATTCTTTTGCATATCACATAAATCAACGAAGCTATTTAGATGAGTAGCGGCATCCTCACTAGGAAGGCCGGCGAATTGATCTTTCATAACAAGATTCAACAAAGCAGTATTGATTTCACAAGATTCAGTATTGGCAAGAGGAGCAATCGGAGTGCTAAGGAAATCATTATTGTTGGTATTGGTATAGTCACACAATTTGGCATTATCTTGAGCCATCGTGACAAACAAGCAATCCAACACACGAGCAAACAAAGAGCAAACGAGAAAAAGGCAAACGGAAAAGAGAGGGTGAATAAAACGGCAAGGGTGAAGTGGGGGAGAGGAAAACGAGAGGCAAATGGAAAATAATGTAGTGCGAGAGATAGGGATTGTGATGGGTACTTGGTATGTATTTCCTTGACTTTTGCGTAGACTCCCCGACAATGGCGCCAGAAATTCTTCTTGCTACCTCTTGAGCACTGCGTTGGATTTCCCCGAAGAGGAGAGGATGATGCAGCAAAGTAGCGTAAGAATTTCCCTCGATTTTTGAGAACCAAGGTATCAATCCAGTAGGAGGCTACGCGCGAGTCCCTCGTACCTACACAAAAACAATAGCTCAACGCAACCAACGCGATTAGGGGTTGACAAGCCCTTCACGGTCACTTATGAGAGTGAGATCTGATAGATATGATAGATAATATTTTTGGTATTTTTGGTATAGAGATGCAAGGTAAAATAAAAGGCAAAGTAAAAAAAGCAAAGGAATAATAAAGTGATGGAAGATTGATATGATGAGAATAGACCCAGGGGCCATAGGTTTCACTAGTGGCTTCTCTCAAGAGCATAAGTATTTCTACGATGGGTGAACAAATTACTGTTGAGCAATTGACAGAATTGAGCATAGTTATGAAAATATCTAGGTATGATAATGTATATAGGCATCACGTCCAAGACAAGTAGACCGACTCCTGCCTGCATCTACTACTATTACTCCACTCATCGACCGCTATTCAGCATTGTCGGATTTTGGGTTCCGGCAGACCCTTGAGGTTCGAACACTGGGGTGCGCGCGGAGATTTCACCTTCTACCTACCAGTACCCCACCGCCTCGCTAAGATCTAAGCTATGGAAAGAACAGCACAAGAGACACAGGGTTTATACTGGTTCGGGCCACCGTTGTGGTGTAATACCCTACTCCAGTTTTTGGTGTAGTGGATTACCTCTTGGGCTGATGATGATGAGAAATACAAGGAAGAACAGCCTCGCGAGGGTCTGTTCTTGGCTGGGGCGATGAACTACTAGGAGGAGTTCAGTCACCCTTCTCTCTCTCTCTCTGATTGCTTTCTCCTCTAGTTCTAATTCTGATTCTCCATCCTCCTACCCTGGGGGTGGCTAGTCCTATTTATTGGCAAAGGCCCTGGGTCTCTCCCCAAATATTGAGCGGGAAGGGCACCAACAATTGGCCATTTTGAAGGGGAACATCTGGTACACTTATCCTGACTAAAGTTGGTCCTCGCCTGCCAAAGGCTCGGGTGGTGACGCTGGCTTGGGCTCCACAATGACTTCTTCCCTACCATTTGGCTGGTCTTGGTCTCGTTGCACCGAAACGGGTGCCTTTGCTTGATGCTCTCGCCTGCGCTTGCTCCCTTTGCACCAAAGAGGAAAGAAGGACACTGCGCGGGCTGGCGCCCGCCTGGCGCCCTTGGTCGTCTTGGCTTGCGTCACGGGCACCTCATGAGGTACCCCGCCTTGATCTCTTCGCCTCCTCGCGAGCCAGCCTGATGAGGCCGTGCCTGAGGAAGCTCCGTGTCATCCGCCCCGCGAGGCTTGGCCCCTCGCGAGGGTCTTGGGTCTGTGTTGATGAAGATGGGCCGTGCTGGGCCCCCCTTTGAGCCACGCCGCAGACCGCAGGCAGGCAAGTCTGGGGACCCCCGTTCCCAGAACGCCGACAGTAGCCCCCGGGCCCAAGGCGCGCCCGGACTTGGCCGTGCAGTGAGGCGAAAGGGCAAGGGCGAAGCGCCGCGGGCCCTAACAGCCTGTAGCCTTGGGCGCCGCGTGGCGGTAGATTGGACGTGGCATCTGCCCAGGCTTTGCTTTTTTGCTTTCTCCGGTTGCTGCTCAGATCCCCTTTCTTGCGCCTCTCCTTCCTTCCTCCAAAACTTCCAGATCTACTTCGACCGCGTGACCTTGGAAGCCATGGCACCTCGTCAGTCCCCGGCCGGAGCTTGGTACTCATCTGCCCTGGACCCGCCGAACATGTCGGAGGCGAGCCTCGCCCGGTTGCGCCTGATGGCGGTGGTGCAGGGCATCGACGGGGCGAAGGCGTTCAAGGCCGGCTCCGCCAAGCTACTTCCCTTCCTAGTTCGCGCTCTTGAAGATGTCGCCCTTGGCCTTGGCCCCACGGCCGAGGCCGAGGCGCGTGTCCTGTCTTCTGCAGCACTGACGCAGGTCTTCACCCACATCTACCTTCGCGATCCCAGCGTTGACCTCAACAGCCTGCTGGAGCCAGCAAGCGGCGAGCGTGCCGCTGTCGCTGCCGAGGCCGTGAAGGGTCGCGCGGAGGCTCTGCTGGGGAAGTTCCGGGCCTTCAGCACCAAGCCGAAGCGAGGCGCTGCCGACCCTGCTGCTCCATGAGGCGAACCCACTCCGCGCTGCTCCATCGCCGTCAAGTGATTCCGTTGTGGCTCCTGTCCTGCCTTTAATTCCTGCACATGTACGATGCCTCGGGGAGGCGTTTAAACTTGCGTCTGGCATTGAGATAACAGTGTGGACTGTAATATTTGCTTTTGGATTCCTTGAAATTTACGCTTTTCCTTCCTACTTGCTTATGTTCTACGCCGGCAGAGCCCAGCCCCGCGCGTACCTCACTCAGCATTAGTCCCGACCGGAAACCAGGACGGGACCAAGGAGTCAGGGGCTACGTGACAAGTTAGGCTCCTGAGTCGTGATGCTCAGGAGTCCCCCTTGGCGCACGAACAGCAAGTAGGGACGTGATCCTTGAAATTTACGCTTTTCCTTCCTACTCGCTTATGTTCTACGCCGGCAGAGCCCGGCCCCGCGGGTACCTCACCCAGCATTAGCCTTTCAGAACTAAGGAGTGAGGGGCTACGAGACCAGTTAGGCTCCTGAGTCGCGATTGTAGGATCGGAAGTATGTCTAGAGGGGGGTGATTAGACTACTTGACCAAATAAAAACTTAACCTTTTCCCAATTTTAGTTCTTGGCAGATTTTAGCAACTTTAGGACAGGTCAAGCAATCATCACACAATTCAAGCAAGCATGCAAAGAGTATATAGCAGCGGAAAGTGAAGCATGCAACTTGCAAGAATGTAAGGGGAAGGGTTTGGAGAATTCAAACGCAATTGGAGACACGGATTTTTTTCTCGTGGTTCAGATAGGTGGTGCTATCCTACATCCACGTTGATGGAGACTTCAACCCACGAAGGGTAATGGTTGCGTGAGTCCACGGAGGGCTCCACCCACGAAGGGTCCACGAAGAAGCAACCTTGTCTATCCCACCATGGCCATCGCCCACGAAGGACTTGCCTCACTAGCGGTAGATCTTCACGAAGTAGGCGATCTCCTTGCCCTTACAAACTCCTTGGTTCAACTCCACAATCTTGTCGGAGGCTCCCAAGTGACACCTAGCCAATCTAGGAGACACCACTCTCCAAGAAGTAACAAATGGTGTGTTGATGATGAACTCCTTGCTCTTGTGCTTCAAATGATAGTCTCCCCAACACTCAACTCTCTCTCACAGGATTTGGATTTGGTGGAAAGAAGATTTGAGTGGAAAGCAACTTGGGGAAGGCTAGAGATCAAGATTCATATGATAGGAATGGAATATCTTGGCCTCAACACAAGGGTAGGTGGTTCTCTCTCAGAACATATGAGTTGGAAGTGTAGATGTGTTCTGATGGCTCTCTCCACGAATGAAAAGGAGGTGGAGGGGTATATATAGCCTCCACACAAAATCCAACCGTTACACACAATTTACCAATCTCGGTGGGACCGAATCAACAAACTCGGCCGGACCGAAATAGTAAACCTAGTGACCGTTAGAGATTTTCGGTGGGACTGACATGCAACTCGGTTGGACCGATATGGTTAGGGTTAGGGCATAACGTAATCTCAGTGAGACCGATTACACAAACTCGGTGAGACCGATTTGGTAATTAGCTGACCAGAGAGTTGGTCAGGTAAACTCGGTGGGACCGATTTGCTCTTTCGGTGAGACCGAAAAGTTACAAAAGGGAAACAAAGAGTTTACATTGCAATCTCGGTGGGACCGATTTGCTCTTTCGGTGAGACCGAAAAGTTACAAAAGGGAAACAGAGAGATTGCAATCCCATCTCGTTGAGACCGAGATCCCTATCGGTAGAACCGATTTGCTAGGGTTTGGCAGTGGCTTATGACAAGTGAAACTCGGTGGCGCCGGATAGAAAGAATCGGTAGGACCGAGTTTGGCTTGGCGTTTAGGTTATTTGTGGATATGGGAAAGTAGCTAAGGATTTTGGAGCATATCATTAAGCACATGAAGCAAAAGGCTCATTAAGCAACACCTCATCCCTCCTTGATAGTATTGGCTTTTCCTATGGACTCAATGTGATCTTGGATCACTAAAGTGTAAAATGAAGAGTCTTGAGCTTTTGATCTTGAGCCAATCCTTTGTCCTTAGCATTTTGAGGGTTCCACTTTCACCATCCATGCCATGCCAATCATTGAGCTTTCCTGAAATAATTGTCTTGAAATAGCATTAGCTCAATGAGCTATATGTTGTTATGAATTACCAAAACCACCTAGGGATAGTTGCACTTTCAGTCTCCCCCTTTTTGGTAATTGATGACAACATATAGATCAAAGCTTCGACAAATGATAATAAGAATGAATTATATCGTCGCTTTGAGAAGTATGTGATAAGTAAGAGCTCCCCCTAAATTTGTGCATATTTAAGATTTGCTTTGGACTGCAAATGCACAAAGAGTTAGAATTATGGGTTACTCTTCCATGTCACATACATCTTGGTGGAGCGCTCAAAATGATAATAATGAAATACATGCACTCATCACCAAGGAAAAGTGAATGACCACATAAGATAGATAAGATATATCAAGCATGCATAAGTGTAGCTTATGATCAAACACATGATCATCAATGTCTCACAAGCATATCAAAGTATCTTGACCAAAAGCAAACAATGTTTGAAAACCCACCAAATAAAGCAAGAGAGAAAAACAACACTCTCTCTCTCGAAGCCTATGATCTATACATTTTTCTCCCCCTTTGGCAACAAGTTACCAAAAAGTTCCTAGAAAATGCATAGTGCTAGATCGACACTCAGGCTTGATCTTCTGGTGGTGGTGGAGTCCGGATCACTCCAAGGACGAAGGCTTCCGTAGACGTGGTTGGAGTTGGAGCTGAAGTGGATGCTGGAGTTGGTTGGGCTGGTGCTGTGGCTGGAGCTGAGGTGGTGGCTCTTGTGTCAGGAACTGGCACTGCACTGGACCTCTGAGCTCGTGGCACTCTGGCAAATGCATCAGTGGTAGTCTTCCCTTTCCTCTCCTGCATCTCATCTTGGAGTTGCTCCATTGCAGTCTGAATCTCTATCACCTTGATATCCAAGTCATAGAACTTTTGTTCTATGATTCTCTCTAAGCTCGCCTGGTTCTGAGTTAGGGTGGCCAGACCTTTCTCAATCCTCAGGGTGGATGCAATCAGGTAACTGAGCTGCTCTTGCTTGTTTTTCAAGAAGTACTCAGATGCCTCCTCTTGAGTTGGCATCTTGGCAGCTTTCTCCTTCCTTGCCTTCTCCTTCTTAGCTTGTGCTTGAACTGATGATGGTTCATTTTCATTCATCACAACTTGGTTGTCCTCGAAATCTGGATGAATAGGCAAATGTTCCTTGTCCAACAAGTATGTGTATGTGCCCATTCTTGAGTTAATCAACATCTGGATCTGAGGGGCATAACCACAGCTCCTCTTCTGATCTGCTGCAGTCCTCTTGATAGTCTCTACTATGAGGCTCATGACCTTAAACTTCCGAGGCACATCAAATATATGTAGCAGGTTAATGGCATGACCTCTGATCATCCTGTGATCTCCAGACTTGGGTAGAAGTGTGTTGTGGAGTAGAACTGCATGATCAGCTCCTCATTCCACTTTGTGAGCTTCTGCCCAACAAAGTCAGCTACTCCACATGCCTTGAAGCTGTCTTGCACTCCAGGGTAGTGCTCTTCATTGTCCTTGATATATTCCCAGTCGACCCATCTCATATCACACACAACAGGCCTCTTGTCCAACAAGACTGTCTCATAGAAGTCCTGCTGTTCCTTAGTGTGGAACCTGTAGTCAACAGCTGTCCTCCTCCTGGTAGCATATGGATCCTCTGCTCTCCACTTCCTTAGCCCAGAGTCTCTTCTGATCTTCATATCCTCAGCCACAGGATGGGCATCATTGTGGTCTGGGATCTTGGGCTTCAACTTTCTCAGCACTTGGCCTTCCTCTTCTTCTATAGTGTCAAGCACTGGGGCCTTGTTCTTCTCAGAAGCTGGGATGCTCCTTGTATTTCTCTTTGGTTTTGGATTTGGAGCTGGCTTGGCCTTGGATGCAGCCTTGGGGGCTTCCTTGGGCTTAGATGCAGTTGCCCCTGATCTTATAGCATCACCCATCAGCTTGGGTGCCTTGGGTGCTGGAGCAGCAACCTCTTCTTCTTCCTCTTATTCATCAGAAGAATCTCTCCTCATAGAAGGCTTGCCAACAACTCTGGCAGTGGTTGTTCTAGCTCTCTTCTTTTTCTTGTCATGGTCAATTTCTTCCTCTCCAGATTCCATAGTGAATTTTATAGTTTCCTCAGGAACAGCCTTCCTAGGCTTGGAGGTAGGAACTCTCCTAGCAGGTGCTTTCTTGTGCATTCCTGGCTTGATGGCTGCAGCTGAGCGATACTCCTTCTTGAGCACAACTCTCTTGGAAGTTGCTTCCTCCTCTGCCACATAGTCCTCATCCTCTGACTCTGAGGTTCTCTTTTTCCTTTGTCTTGTGGCAGCTTTTGGCAGGTTGCTGGGGGTGCTCCTGCTGCCTTCATCTGAAGAACTGGAGGGACTAGTGCCCTCACTCATCTGCACTGGCTGCTCTGACAAGTTTTGGCTGTCACTCTAGTCTGACATGATGAACAAGCTGACTGCTGACCCTGTGAATAGTTTATAGATGAGGTAGAGTGGATGAGCATCACAAAATGTAGAGATTTTTGCAAAAGAATGATTCAAAAACTTAGTTTTAGTTTCCCACAAAAAGCATTTCGGATCTACCGATTTTTAAACTCGGTGATACCGAAGCAGCTTTTGGAACCTAAACTAGTGAACTCGGTCAGACCGAGTCACAGTTTGGTGGCACCGAGACTGCTAGGATTTCACAAAGTTCCAAAATCGGTCACACCGATTAGCAATACTCGGTCAGACCGAGTCTTACTTGTGCAATGGCATAAGCCAAATCGGTGGGGCCGAGTTTTTCAACTCGGTGGGTCCGAGATGGTTTCGGCGGAAACCTGACCCTAAAATTTTCGAATCAGACCTATTATACAAGTTCATTGACTGGATAGGAGTTTATCAAACGTGGCAAGAATCATTATGATCACAATGTGCTAGGAATCGGATTGGGGAATAGCACAAAGATCGAGTCCATACCCTAGTTCGGCGGAGACTCGCTACGGCGGCAACAGCGGGGTTGATTGCCGTTGACGGCGATGGAGACCAGCGACTGGAGGCGGCTGGCGGCGAGGAGACGATCCGGAGACCACTTTTGGCAGAGCGAGCTATCGCGCGGGCGAAGGGGTTTGGAGAAATTTCCAAATTTTTGCCCGTGTCTATATATAGCCCGACCCTGTCGGTGTGACCGAGTGGAACAACTCGGTGGCACCGAGATGCAAAACTGTGTACAGTTATTGCAACTCGGTGTGACCGAATGGTTCAAATCGGTTGCACCGAGATCGAAAACATAGATCAACTTAATGATCTTGGTAAGACCGAAAGTGAGGTATCGGTCAGACCGAGAATCACAAAGAGGTTTTAGAAGTTTAAGTCTATGACGAATCGGGGACTCCGAGTGCTCCTCACACAGAGTGGTTCGAATCTGACTTGATCAATTTTGTGATGTAGTATGAATAGAGTTTGAGATGAGAAAAGCATAGATAGCTAAAGAAGGTTCTTATGCATTCTTGTCCATCCACTTGGCAAAAGAAAAATAAAGCCAAACAATCAAAACAACAAGTGGATGTCCTCGAATGAGTAAAATATGCAACCAACATGCTCACACAATAAAATGGTAATTGAAATATGTGACAAAGCATGCACAACCAATTCTAGCATCTATCAAGCAATTGGCGATGACTAGGTCATCTATATATGAGTATATTGACTTAGGAGTCAAATGAGAACATTTGATCATAGGTCATACTCATCATTTAAGCTCAAGTGGGGTTACCACTTCTACATAAAGCATTGTTGTGTTCACATCATTAGAGTTGCTTTAACTCAAGTCTTAGAGTAAAGCTCCCCCTAGATGTGATATCCCCCCTAAGAGGGATGAACTAACCTTGGGTTTTGTTGATGATGACTTCATGTAGATGTTGAAGATGTGGATGCTCAATTTTGATGTAGATCACTTGGAGCTATCCTTTTGAGTGAATTGCACTTTCAATACCTACATGGGTTAGTCCCACAAGGAATAAACAAGGATATCCATAGACATAGAGTGATGCACACACAAGATGATGTCTATGAAAACTTTTAGGTTACCTTGTCCCTTGTCTTACCAACAAGAGGGTTTGTGTCTCCTTGAACTAGTGCAAGATGTGGAAGTTGATTGCACTTGTTCTTGCCAAAATGATAAGAGTGAAGTATGTTGGCGGAGTCACCCTCAAGAACTCTCTAGTTCTTCTTCTTTTGGATCCACACCATCTTGATGGGAATTCTTGGAGTTGTAGTCGTACTTGATGAAGTGGAACTTGAAGTAGTCTTGGGAATCCACTTGACTAAGGTCTTAGGAGCTTCTTCAAATGCATCAATTTCCTCTTGAAGCTTGTCCTTGCCTTTTTGCTTGTAGTCTTGTGGTGGAAGATCATCTTGAGTTTGTGTCCCCTTGAAAGAAGTAGGATCATACTTCTCTTGTTGAGGAACAAACTTTGTCTTGGGGTATTGATCTTCTTCCCACTCAACTCCATTGGCATTGAACTTTCGTTCAAAACCAACACCTTGATTCTTCCGGTGCCTTCCTTGCTTGCGTACAATCTCCTCGAATTGCTTACTTTCGGCAAGGCTTTTGTACACTCCTTTCTCTATGATTCCCTTCAATAAGCTATTTTCTTGCTCAAGTGTAACTTGGCTAAGAGGATCATTACTGGAATCAAGAGAACTACTAGAAGCAACAATATTGGATTTAACATGATCATTGTTACTACTAGAGGAAGAATCTTTCTTGTTCTTGTTATTAGACTTGACTTGAGGCATGTAAGTGGATAAGAGTAAACGCTTGGCGATGTAAGAAGAACTTTTCTTTCGGAGATCATCATTGATTGCCTTTAAGAACTCATGCTCTTGCTCAAGATTGAGCTTTTCAAAGCGTAAATTCTCATGAGCTCTTAAAAGTTCTCGATGATCTTCGAAGATAGTTTCATGAGCTAACTTAAGAGTGTTTAGTTCTTTAGTTAGAGACTCAATTTTCTCCTTATCATTGTCATTCGTTTTATCTTGATTAACATGATTAATTGACGTTTCATCACAGTATTCATCACTAGAGTTGTCAACAAGTAAATCATCATCACCTAACAAGTCATCTTCATCACTATTGAAATCAACATACTCAGGGTGAGTTACCTTAGGACCTTTGGCCATGAAGCATCTTCAATTCCTTCATTTGGTGAGTCAAATATGTCGTAGGAGTTGGTTGACACAAGTGCTAGACCGGCAACACCTTCATCTTGAGTATATTCGGAATCCGAGTGATAACTTCTCTCGGAGTGGTTGTCGGAGTCGGAGCCGGATACCCATTCACCAACATGAGCTTGATGTCTTCGTTTTGTGTAGCTCCTTGATGATTTTTCCTTTCTTTCCGAATCCTTGCTTCTCCGTGAGTATCTTCGTTCATAACGATCATCTCTACTCCTTCTCTCTCTTGATGGTGATTCTTCTCTTTTGCCTCTTCTGTTTGGAGAATCTTCTCTTCTTTTGTAGGGAGCCGTACACTCATTGGAATAGTGTCCGGGTCTTCCACAATTGTAGCAGTTTCACTCTCGACTAGAAGATCTTTTATCATTGTAGGACCTTGACTTGGAGCTTCTATCTTTGCTTCTACTCTTGCAGAACTTGTTGAAGTTCTTCACCATTAAGCTCAATTCTTCGTTGAAGTTTTGTTTCTCACTTGATGATGTGGGGGTTTCACATGAGGCTTTGTAGGCACCACTTGATTTGTTGTGAAGTTCCTCTTTATCCTTGAGTGACATCTCATGAGCAACAATTCTGCCAATGACCTCCGTTGGCTTGAGATCTTTGTAATTGGGCATCATTTGGATCAATGTGCACACGGTATCATATTTTCCATCCAAGGCTCTTAGGATCTTCTTGATGATGAATCTGTCGGTCATCTCTTCACTCCCTAAGCCTGCAATCTCGTTTGTGATGAGAGCAAGCCTAGAGTACATTTCAGCGACACCTTCACCATCCTTCATTTTAAACTTGTCAAGTTGACTTTGAAGCACATCCAATTTTGATTCCTTGACAGAGTCGGTACCTTCGTGCATAACAATCAAGGTATCCCAAATTTCCTTTGCATTCTCAAGACGGCTGATTTTGTTGAATTCTTCGGGGCACAATCCGTTGAAGAGAATATCACAAGCTTGAGCACTGTATTGTAGCATCTTCAACTCATCCGCGGTAGCTTCACGGTTTGGTTCTTTCCCATCGAAGAAGTCACCTTGCAAACCAACACACACAATAGCCCAAACGGCGGGGTTATGTCCAAGAATATGCATTTTCATTTTATGCTTCCAACTAGCAAAATTAGTACCATCAAAGTAAGGACCTCTACGGTGATAATTTCCCTCGCTAGACGCCATACTCTCCTAGGTTGTGAAACCAAGGCTATGACCACCAAAAGCTATGGAAATCAAAGCAAATGGAGATCAAAGCTCTGATACCACTTGTAGGATCGGAAGTATGTCTAGAGGGGGGGTGATTAGACTACTTGACCAAATAAAAACTTAACCTTTTCCCAATTTTAGTTCTTGGCAGATTTTAGCAACTTTAGGACAAATCAAGCAATCATCACACAATTCAAGCAAGCATGCAAAGAGTATATAGCAGCGGAAAGTAAAGCATGCAACTTGCAAGAATGAAAAGGGAAGGGTTTGGAGAATTCAAACACAATTGGAGACACGGATGTTTTTTCCGTGGTTCGGAAAGGTGGTGCTATCCTACATCCACGTTGATGGAGACTTCAACCCACGAAGGGTAACGGTTGCGCGAGTCCACGGAGGGCTCCACCCACGAAGGGTCCACGAAGAAGCAACCTTGTCTATCCCACCATGGCCATCGCCCACGAAGGACTTGCCTCACTAGCGGTAGATCTTCACGAAGTAGGCAATCTCCTTGCCCTTACAAACTCCTTGGTTCAACTCCACAATCTTGTCGGAGGCTCCCAAGTGACACCTAGCCAATCTAGGAGACACCACTCTCCAAGAAGTAACAAATGGTGTGTTGATGATGAACTCCTTGCTCTTGTGCTTCAAATGATAGTCTCCCCAACACTCAACTCTCTCACACAGGATTTGGATTTGGTGGAAAGAAGATTTGAGTGGAAAGCAACTTGGGGAAGGCTAGAGATCAAGATTCATATGATAGGAATGGAATATCTTGGCCTCAACACAAGGGTAGGTGGTTCTCTCTCAGAACATATGAGTTGGAAGTGTAGATGTGTCCTGATGGCTCTCTCCACGAATGAAAAGGAGGTGGAGGGGTATATATAGCCTCCACACAAAATCCAACCGTTACACACAATTTACCAATCTCGGTGGGACCAAATCAACAAACTCGGTCGGACCGAAATAGTAAACCTAGTGACCGTTAGAGATTTTCGGTGGGACTGACATGCAACTCGGTAGGACCGATATGGTTAGGGTTACGGCATAACGTAATCTCGATGAGACCGATTACACAAACTCGGTGAGACCGATTTGGTAATTAGCTAACCAGAGAGTTGGTCAGGTAAACTCGGTGGGACCGATTTGCTCTTTCGGTGAGACCGAAAAGTTACAAAAGGGAAACAGAGAGTTTACATTGCAATCTCGGTGGGACCGATTTGCTCTTTTGGTGAGACCGAAAAGTTACAAAAGGGAAACAAAGAGATTGCAATCCCATCTCGGTGAGACCAAGATCCCTATCGGTAGAACCGATTTGCTAGGGTTTGGCAGTGGCTTATGACAAGTGAAACTCGGTGGCGCCGGATAGAAAGAATCGGTAGGACCGAGTTTGGCTTGGAGTTTAGGTCATTTGTGGATATGGGAAAGTAGTTGAGGATTTCGGAGCATATCATTAAGCACATGAAGCAAAAGGCTCATTAAGCAACACCTCATCCCTCCTTGATAGTATTGGCTTTTCCTATGGACTCAATGTGATCTTGGATCACTAAAATGTAAAATGAAGAGTCTTGAGCTTTTGAGCTTGAGCCAATCCTTTGTCCTTAGCATTTTGAGGGTTCCACTTTCACCATCCATGCCATGCCAATCATTGAGCTTTCCTGAAATAATTGTCTTGAAATAGCATTATCTCAATGAGCTATATGTTGTTATGAATTACCAAAACCACCTAGGGATAGTTGCACTTTCAGCGATGCTCAGGAGTCCCCCTTGGCGCACGAACAGCAAGTAGGGAGGTGAGATGTGGGTGGATCTACCATTCTATGTCTGCAGAGCCCGGCCCCGCGCA
Organism: Aegilops umbellulata; assembly: GCA_032464435.1. NCBI lineage: Eukaryota > Viridiplantae > Streptophyta > Magnoliopsida > Poales > Poaceae > Aegilops > Aegilops umbellulata. The sequence goes on along the minus strand of CP136056.1, from coordinate 160,190,875 downwards.
TACCTCACCCAACGTTAGCCTTTCGGAACTAAGGAGTGAGGGGCTACATGACCAGTTAGGCTCCTGAGTCGTGATGCTCAGGAGTCCCCCTTGACACTCAAATGGCCTTCATACCTTGGCTCCGCTCGGGGAGAGACGCGCGACGAACCAGGCCCGGGGTGGCCTGGCTGGGTGGCGTGCGTCTGGGCGTGACCCAGGCGCATCCCCCGTGCCCAGCCCCCTCGCGCGGCACTCCCGAGGGGAGGCATTATGATGAGGCTAGACACTGAGCTCTGGTCTCCCTGAGGTTGATGCGACCCGGGGGCCACGCTCAGTTGTTTATCACCAGCGCGGAGCATAGCGCTTCCGTATGTGTACGAGCATAGCCGCTCCTCGGCAGTGCCGTCAGCCAGCGCGGAGCATGGTGCTTCCACTGGTACATGGGAGGGGGCTCCCCTCCGGGAGGAGCCCCCAGGGCATGTACAGCCCCGCCCTGACACGTGGCTGGCACGGTAGGGCTTGGCGAGGTGTATCTGGGCACCCGTGAGCCAGCGCGGGACTCACGGGGCCCTACCTCTAGGCGGGTTGCGCCTGGCACTGGGCCTTATCTTGTGATGTGTTCCTGCAAATTTGGTTAGATGCCGGCACTCTACGTCCTCGGGTCCCGGCCCTCGAGCTGGTCTCAGCCATCGCTGGTATGCCAGGTCGCGATGCCGTGGACAAGGCCAGAGGGTGAGGGATGGAGAGCCAGTAAGAGCCCTGAGTCGCGATGCTCAGGTACCCCCCCCCCCCTTTAACGTGCAAGTGGTCGGCATGGAGAAGAAGAGGTGCCGTGGACCGGCATCAAATAATCAAGCATGGTGGGTCGAACGCATAGCTGGAAATAAACGCAAAAGGGATACATGCCGCTGGGTCTGGCCCGAGCGGCTTGGGGATGATGCAGTCGAGGGGCGCCCCCAACAAAGTAAGCTAACAACATGAAATAAAAGGGATACATGCCGCAGGGACGGACCCACGCGGCCTGGGAATAATGCAGCCCTGGGGGGCGCTCCCAGCTGGAAATGAAACTTGAAAGATGTCACCTGATGATGTTGAGGACGAACGAGTGTTGGTGTAGCAGACTCGGTGGGTTGCGGAAGCCGATCCTCACGAGCCCCCAGGCCCAGGGGCCTCGGGAGGCTCCGGAGGCGCTGGTGGCTCCTCGCGGACCATCTCCATCTCCGCCAAGGCTGCGGAACGCCTGGCCTCTTGAGCCTCTGTGATGCCCCTCATGAGGCGCTGGTACGTGGCAGCCGCGTTCGGCAAGCCGTAAGGCATGCGAATGTAGCTGTGGGGTGGGCCTTCGTAGCGCCCCACTCGCGAGGGCCAGAGGCACTCCAGAGAGGCGACTCGATTGAGCCCTGGTATGTCGATGTAGACGCGCAGCCCACCATCCTCGCCTGGATGGGGAGCCACAGCTGGTAGGCGGCGGCCGCCTCTTATGACTCTTGACTCCTGCAGCTCCTGAATGGCCTTGCTGATGAACTCCTGAGGGTCTGGCCCTCCTTGCCTTACTCCTTCTTCAGGGAAACGTGCTTCAAAACACGCCTCCATGTGGTGCCCAAGCGCCTCCCTCGTGACCTTAGCCAGGTCAGTGGCCCTCCAGGGGAGATCCCCCGAGCCCTGGCTGAGGAGGGCACAGGGCGCGCTTTCCTATGAGATGGAAGGAGGATCCCCCTATGCAGGCGCGGGCCCTGAGGGGCCTGCCTCCTGAGGGGCCGGGCCAGACGATGTCTTCTTCTTCTTGGGGGTGGTCTCGGGAAGCCTCCTGCTTCCGCGATCCGAGTCTTCCAGTGATGCGGCCTGAAAGGCTCGTTCCAGGGAACACACCGCGTCCTTATCTTCACAGGGCACCGTGATGACTCCGCCACTTCCTGGCATCTTGAGGACTTTGTAGCCGTGGTGAGTTACGGCCATGAACTTGGCCAGCGCTGGGTATCCAAGGATGGCGTTGTACGGCAGACGAATGTGAGCGACGTCGAAGTCGATGAGCTCGGTGCGGCAGTTGTCGCGTGTCCCGAAGGTGACAGGAAGGCGGACCTGCCCAATCGGGACCGTGGAGCCGTCGGTGACTCCGGAGAAAGGCTTGGTTGGCTGGAGCTGGTTGTAGGGCACTTGGAGATTGTTGAAAGTTTCCACGGACAGGACGTTGAGCCCTACCCCGCCATCGATGAGGGTCCTGGTGACCAGCACGTTGCTGATGATTGGGGAACAAAGCATTGGGAGGACTCCGGCCGTGGCCGCACACTTGAGTTGATCCGCTGAGCTGAACGTGATGGTGCACGCGGATCACCTGAGGGGGCGCGTGGCTTCGAGCTTGAGGAGGACTGCATTTACTTCGCGGGCGAACTGCTTGAAGTCGCTGAGAGGCTGGGGCTTGAGACCCGCCCAGGATGCAGGCGATCGCGCGCGGCTCCTGGAAGCCCCCACCCCCTCGTCCTGATGGCGGTCCTCGTTTCTCCTTAGCTGCAGCGGCGGCGGAGGGAGGCCTGCGTTGCCTTGCGGGCGATCCTCGCGAGGCTGATCCCTCCAGTCTCCCTCGCGAGGCGGGTCTTGCCAGCGGTCCTCACGAGGTCGATCGTGCCACCCTTGGCGCGGGGCGTGGTCTTCCCAGCGTCCTGCGTTCCTTCCTCCTCCTCGACCGTAGCCCCGGTCACCGCGGTCGGGACGACGGCCGATCCTTCCTACTCGCACGGCTCGGAGCTCTTGACATTCGTTGGTGTGGTGGGTGTGGAGGTCGTGGTACACACAGTACCGACTGCCCTTGGAAGACTCAGGCTCATCTCTGCCCCGCTTGGTGTCTGGTTCTGCCGCGAGCACAGAAGCCCCCTTGTGCTTCACATCCTTGGCCTTGAGCTTCTTCTCTTCCGGGTCTGCGGCAGGCAGCTCGAGGAGGGAGAGACGCCCTTCCTCAGCCCTGGCGCACTTGGTCGCCAAGTTGAACAGCTCCACGGAAGTGCACGGGTCTTCATGCATCGCCAGCTCCTCCTTCATCTTGACGTCGCGCACGCCGTTGGAGAAGGCCGAGATGATGGCCTCCTCGGTCACCTTGGGAATCTTGAGGCGTGCGTTGTTGAAGCGCTAGATGTACTTCTGCAGGGTCTCCCCGGGTTGTTGCTTGATGCGGCGCATGTCGCTCACGGCGGGTGGCCGGTCGCGAGTACCTTGGAAGTTGGCGATGAAGCGGGTACGCATCTCGTCCCAGGAGGAGATCGTGCCTGGAGCCAGGTTCAGGAGCCAGGTGTGGGCCCCGTCCTTGAGCGCCATGGGAAACCAGTTCGCCATGACCTTCTCGTCTCCGTTGGCAGCTTCGATGCCCAGTTCATAGAGCTGGAGGAACTCCGCAGGGTCGGCCGTGCCGTCGTAACGAGGAGGCAGGTCTGGCTTGAACTTGCCGGGCCATGCGACGCTGCGCAGCTCGGTGGTGAAGGCATGGCAGCCTGCTGTGGCCACAGGAGGCCTTGGGTGACGGAGAGTTGGTCCTGCGGGTCCCCATGCGCTGTAGCTGGGAGCAGGGAGCACCCGGGCAGCTTCTCACGGACGAGGGACTTCTTGGCAGCTCTGCTCTTGCCGCGCTGGCACCTGATGGAGGGGGTCCCGCCTAGGGGCCACACGCCTTGAAGCCAGGGCGCCTTCTTGAGGAGGAGGCGGCTGGGGCGCCCCCGGAGCTTCGTCGCCCGCGCGGGGCGGGGTGTGGTGCAGCGGAAAGGACGGAGCGGGAGAGCCCCCTGCGGCGCGGACGAGCTCGATGACGCGGTCGAGCCATTCTTCGTAGACGTCGTCGACGGGACGGTAGCGCAGGAGCTCGTTTGTCGCGATGAGCGCAGCTCGAGCCTCCATGGGTGCGCGGAGCGCGCGGGACGAAGAACCAGCAGGGGTGAGCGAGGGAGTAGCGGTGCGGCCGTCTTGCCACACTGACGGATGCTGAGACGACGCTTGCTGCTCGTTCCCTGTCGGGCCGGTGGCGGCGTTGACGGCAGGTGACGGGGAACGGCGAGGACGCTCGCCGACGGGAGCTGTCTGGGCGACGCGGGAAGCAAGAGCGGCTCGGCGCTCGGCGCGGGCCCGACGAGCGTCAGACATGGGCGCGATGGTCGGAGGAGAACGGGGCGGTGGAAGACGAATTCCGGCGCACCCCTACCTGGCGCGCCAAATGTCAGATTTCGGGTTCCGGCAGACCCTTGAGGTTCGAACACTAGGGTGCGCGCGGAGATTTCGCCTTCTACCTACCAGTACCCCACCGCCTCGCTAAGATCTAAGCTATGGAAAGAACAGCACAAGAGACACAGGGTTTATACTGGTTCGGGCCACCGCTGTGGTATAATACCCTACTCCAGTTTTTGGTGTGGTGGATTGCCTCTTGGGCTGATGATGATGAGCAATACAAGGAAGAACAGCCTCGCGAGGGTCTGTTCTTGGCTGGGGCGATGAACTGCTAGGAGGAGTTCAGTCACCCTTCTCTCTCTCTCTCTCTCTCTCTGTGATTGCTTTCTCCTCTAGTTCTAATTCTGATTCTCCGTCCTCCTACCCTGGGGGTGGCTAGTCCTATTTATAGGCAAAGGCCCTGGGCCTCTCCCCAAATATTGAGCGGGAAGGGCGCCAACAATTGGCCATTTTGAAGGGGAACATCTGGTACACTTATCCTGACTAAAGTTGGTCCTCGCCTGCCAAAGGCTCTGGTGGTGACGCTGGCTTGGGCTCCACAATGACTTCTTCCCTGCCGTTGGGCTGGTCTTGGTCTCGTTGCACCGAAACGGGTGCCTTTGCTTGATGCTCTCGCCTGCGCTTGCTCCCTTTGCACCAAAGAGGAAAGAAGGACACTGCGCGGGCTGGCGCCCGCCTGGCGCCCTTGGCCGTCATGGCTTGTTTCACGAGCACCTCGTGAGGTACCCCGCCTTGATCTCTCCGCCTCCTCGCGAGCCAGCCTGATGAGGCCGCGCCTGAGGAAGCTCCGTGTCGTCCGCCCCGCGAGGCTTGGCCCCTCGCGAGGGTCTTGGGTTTGTGTTGATGAAGATGGGTCATGCTGGGCCCCCCTTTGAGCCACGCCGGAGGCCGCAGGCAGGCAAGTCTGGGGACCCCCGTTCCCAGAACACCGACAAGCATGCATCTAGAGTATTAAGTTAATGAAAACAAAGTAACGCCTTAAGCAAGATGACATGATGTAGAGGAATAAATTCATGCAATATGATAAATACCCCATCTTGTTATCCTCGATGGCAACAATACAATAGGTGCCTTGCTGCCCCTACTGTCACTGGGAAAGGACACCGCAAGATTGAACCCAAAGCTAAGAACTTCTCCCATTGCAAGAAAAACCAATCTAGAAGGCCAAACCAAACTGATAATTCAAAGAGACTTGCAAAGATAACCAATCATACATAAAAGAATTCAGAGAAGATTCAAGTATTGTTCGTAGATAATCTTGATCATAAACCCACAATTCATCGTTCTCAACAAACACACCGCAAAAAGAAGGGGGAGAACATTGTATTGAGATCCAAAAAGAGGGAAGAAGCCATCTAGCTACTAACTATGGACCCGAAGGTCTGAGGTAAACTACTCACACTTCATCGGAGGGGCTATGGTGATGATGTAGAGGCCCTCCATGATCGATTCCCCTTCCGGCGGAGCTCCGGAACAAGCCCCAAGATGGGATCTCGTGGGTACAGAAGGTTGGGGCAGTGGAATTAGGTTTTTGGCTCCGTATCTGATCGTTTGGGGGTACGTAGGTATATATAGGAGGAAGGAGTACGTCGGTGGAGCTTCAAGGGGCCCACGAGGCAAGGGGCGCGCCCTCCACCCTCGTGACTACCTCGTGGCTTTCTTGACGGAGGGTCCAAGTCTCCTGGATCATATCCGATGAGAAAATCGCGTTCCCGATGGTTTCATTCCGTTTGGACTCCATTTGATATTCCGTTTCTTCGAAACACTGAAATAGGCAGAAAACGGCAATTCTGGGCTGGGCCTCCGGTTAATAGGTTAGTCCCAAAAATAATATAAAAGTGGAAAATGAAGCCCAATATAGTCCAAAACAGTAGATAATATAGCATGGAGCAATCAAAAATTATAGATACGTTGGAGACGTATCAAACACCAACCCAAGTCAGAGTACAAAGGACTAAGAGATTCGAAGGACAAACATGCAGATCAAGAGGACCAGAGTCAAGCCAGAAGAGCAGGACACCATAGAAAAGCCTCCCTTGCCGGGCAGGCGAGCTCGACAAGGGAACGATCACCCCCGGAAGCGGACGACCAAGACGTCCAGGCAGGGCCTGCGGGGACTCACGGAGACAAAACCACCTCATCAACTACTCTGCCATGACCCACATCGTCAATCAGTGTTGTGTCAAGCCGCATAGTGACTAAGTGGCAGCCATTTGCCACATGGCAGCCTCTTTCTACAGGAAATACCGACAGATGACACCCGTCCTGCAACGTGTCAAGCGAGCAGGCGTGGAGCTGGCAAGATATCCCGGCATGGCTTGCCGGGGCAACCAATGACATGACGTTGAGCAGTGCATTTAATGCACCCTGTCAGCCTGCAGAGTTAGGTATGATAGCACTATTTGCTATCTTATCGGTGCATAATGACTACTTCCATTATGGTAACCCCTTGACCTATAAAATGAGGCCCATGGCAACCGTAGAAGGGGTTAGAAGATTGGATAACTCACACCCCCATACGCGCGTAGCCACTACCGCCCTGAGGCAACCCATGCCAGGCAAGTGTACTAGGCTCCGCCATCACCTTTCCACCATCAATACACCAAAGCAGAAGTAGGGTTTTACGCCTCACGGCGGCACGAACCTGGGTAAAATTGCATATGTGATCTTTGTCGTGCTGCCCCACGCTCGTCTGCTCTTTGTGCAACGCGACGTCCCCAGCTGAACCAGCAAGGGGCCCTCGCCCTCTGGTCCCATAGGTGGTCGTGGTTTCCCGCGACAGCAGAATGCTAGCAGGAGTGAGGTCATGTCCAGAAATCTTCTTGGGCTTCTTGGATTTCCTGGAGACATGGGATTAATTCTCAGACTACACACTGGATTCAGGAGGTGCAAATTGCAATGGCTTCACTCTTGAAGCTTTTGGAGCAGTAGAAGGCTTTGAAGCTTTAGACTTATTATTTGGCTTCGGGGGTCAGGAACTTCAACAAGTTCCTCTTCACCAGCAGCCTCTTTGACAGTGGCCCTTTGGGCAGCAATGTGGGAGAGAAGCCCATCGAAGCTATTGAAGGGGCCAATGATATTCTGATTGGCTTCACGGCACCATCGGAGACTGGAGGCGTCGGCATTCTCAGGTTGTGGTCCTCTGACCATGCAAGGATAGAAGCCCTTTGCAGCAGCTTCAACCTTCATCTTGGGGTGTAGTTTCTTATACACAATATCGGCCCATGGTGGCCTCACTACATTCTTCTTTGCATACTCATTTGTGACGAAGTTGTACAAAAACCATTACTCTGCACAATATCTTCGAATCCATTGGACTCGAGTCTTGCGATAGGTTTCCTCTGGGTCAGACTTGTATTGCTCATAGATATCTGGTGGCAGGTCTAAAGCAGTGTTGTCTCGGTGCTGCCTCCCACCCTTCTTTGCAGATTTTTCACCAGCCATTGGATTCAGAATGAAAGGCTTCACAACTATGTTTGGTTTCAATCTGCTGGTTAAACAAGAGCAGGCTTCTAGAGATTCAATGTGATGTTGTAAGAACTCTGCAAATGAATGCAGACTATGAGAACCAAGGGATTCTCCCACGGACATGTACGTGTGACAGCATTAGAGATGCGAGGGAAGGGGAAGAGGTCATATGCATTCTCAGAACATTTTGAAGATAAATCAATTGGAAGACATTGGCCTCATAGTGCGAAGACATTCACTTATCGATGTGAGTTAGTTCCAGATTTGTACGAATCCATGAATAAGTACAAGTGAGGAATCTAAATAGTTGTGATGCATAAGTGAACACACTTGCAAGTTATGAGATGCAGAAACAGAAGGATATAGATTTGGAAGTGTACAAACAACTTTTGGAAGATGTGGACAGTTTCAACAGATCAAATAAGCAGTAAAAAGCAAATTTTATTTACCGCACGACGAACTGCTAGATGAGGTGGAAGGAAACCGAGCAGTCCAATCTCCCATGCCCTAACTTGGCGGCGGAAGACACCTACAGCGGCGGTGGAGAAGACGATGTCCGCAGCCGGCATGAAGACGGCGTCGGAAAGGTTGCGGCAGCAAAGCGCTTCGTCTCCAGCGTCGACTGAGGCTAGCGGTGGCGCTAGGGTTTAAGCGAGACAGCGAGGGGGAGAAGAGATAATGATCGCGATGGGAGAAGTATTTATAAGGAGGAGGGCGGCACAGTGCAATTACGCAGGTGCCCCTGGCGGTTCACATCTGAAGGAGACGTGGCAGACATGCAACTTATTGAAGGTTGAGCCACGACCCAACGCGTGTCTGGTTTGTTGGGTGGTTGCTCCGGCTTCTCTGGTATTCATGCAAAAAGGATAAGAACATTAAAACCAGTTTCAAATGTGTGTCTCTTTATCTTCAGCTCACAAGGACACAGTGAAGACATTTGACACGTGTCAACAGAATGCATATGAAGAGACAGAGAGAATTTGAGGGATAAGCACAGAAGGGGTTAGGGTCCGATCACATTCACTTACTGCAGAAGATGACAACTTGAAGACATAGCTATAAGTGAATGTTGTAGTTGGATGCCGGTGCGTTGTCACGGAACAACATAGATATGCTAGAGACATTAGTGATTTTTTATCAACACATATGCCATGCATCCAGTTTAGTCCAAATGGACATCTTCTTAACTGCCAGGCCGTTAAAGGACAAAGTTAAGTGTCTTTGCTACTACCATCTCAACCTAATTGTATATTAGGACAAAAATGTGAAAATGTACTAAAAATTAAGATCTACATTGTAGGTTGAAAAACTTCAAACAGAACCACAAATAAGTGCTGAAAAGGAAGCAAACATTAAGATCCATAATTTGATCATACAATTTACATGATAAATGAAATCCTTGTTATACTATTTATAATGTGCTATGAGAGAAAACAAATATGTATAAGAGACAAGGCAACTCCATCTAGCTTTTACAGTATCCCGAGCTCGTCAAGAGTGCATGCGAGACATCTCTTCCTCTCGCATCAACTACATCCCGTACAAACTCCAATCCTCACGGTACAATCTTTTGATGCCAAGACACCATATTTGGAGCTCCAAGGTTGGGAAGATGTTGCTTTGGTCACCTTTGCCTCCTTTGTCCCAGATGGTAGCCCACAACCAGGAGAATAAAAATTCACAAGAGGCCATATAATGGTTAGGCCGCATAATATCAGATTCAGAATTCAATCATATTTTCATTCCTCTCATTGCATAGAGAGGCAAATAAGATGCGAGTATCACTTGAGAATACATCTGAGAAACAAAAGCATCAACATATACAATAGATAACTTGTAAACGGTCAACTATGGGACACAACAGAACACCAAATGTAGAAATGAGGAAAGAGAATCATGGCCAAATCCTACAAACAGGATAAGAAAATATTTGAATGAAGAAGGACCTTTCACTTTGTCAAATGGTAATGTTTATTACGTTGCATCAGAACCTAAAAAGCTAGACCACAACTAAGGTTTTTAGACAGGCAGCCGCATATTTTAAAGATCAAGTGATTGCCATTTCCAACAACACGAACAGAGAATAAGTGAAACTTTCATGGAAATATTGTACTTCTACTTAAGTTCTCTGCAACATTACCAAGCTTCAGCATGTTTGTCTTGATTTATAAAACATTTCCTCCCTGCCTTCTTGGCCATGCCATTCATGAACAATAAAAACATAGAAGCACCTCCCAGCACATTAGAATGTGAATCCTCGATTTCAGAAAAGAAAAACAAGAAATAGCTGGTATAAGAGTTTGTCTTTTTAATCCAATGACAAAGGAGAAGTACTGCATTAGAGCACAGTTTGTTCAGTACGAACAATAAGTAACATAAATCTAGAGTTGTTGCATTGAAATAGAACAATATCAGAAAAAACATGTCATGTGTCGAGAGCTATTTCTGTGTTTATATGAAAGATTTAGCATCGATTGACATATATTCCCTCTGCACATGTGTATGAATAAATAACATTTTAATTAGACCAAATAAATGTACAAAAACATGTCAGAAGCTCCATTTTTTGTATTGCTCTAATCCTGGTGGTACAAAGAATAGATTGACATTGAGAACATTAAAATAGATATACCTGAACAAAATTGTAGCAAATGCATATCCACCATATAACAAAACTTGAAGTGCTTAGACCAGACATACAGATGTGGGAGCTGAGCGATGGTCTAGACGCAACAATGCCAAAGGGTGTGGAGCAACTTGGATGACAACCTAGTCCCGCTCCTCCCACACCTGCAAGCATTCATACTCAGATGCTAATAATCAAGGAAAAATTACAACTAAATACCATGAGGCGAACAATTCATCAAGCATAAACACATATTGGGAGCTAGAAGCACACCAAATTTTGCAAACACGCCCACGGATATATAGCCACATATTCCAAATCAGTGAAAACCACAATAACTTGTAGCAAATCAATATGGTGAAGCGGCCAGAAAAGGTCAACACAGGTTTTTAAACTGCAGAATCAACTTTCAAAATTCAGAGTAACCATGGGATCATGAACAAAAAACACATCAAATTTCATTGCTTATGGGTGACGAACTGATGATACATTCTAGTTCACCCGTGCCATGGCACGGCGAGGCTGACAAAGATGAGGGTTGAACGGGACGGCGTACAAACAAACCTGAAAAATTATTTACAAACAAGATTGTAGGATAATGTAGATGCCCAAATCAAACTGAAACTACCCTTAGGAATATTTGTCGATCAACGTAGATGTAATGCACAAGATTGTAAGTTGCAAAGTTGTTCTGTTTTCTGAGCTAATTGCTATCAACCATTGATCGATGAATCAATCATCTTTGGATGCTCCAGAGCAGCTACAAGTCAGACAACCAGAAGTTCAGGAAACATGTATTTTGGCGCCTTCCTGATGCTGCAGATAAATTCTACGTTGTTGAGGTCTACACTTTTCTAAACAGGGTACACATACCTGTTCTTCTCCTGAAAAATAGCAGCCATGTGGAATAGTTCAAGCACAGAAGTAGTCTTCTTGGTGGGAACATGTGCCTGTTATTATTCACGAAAAAATGTTATTAGGAGGGAACATACAACAGATGAAAACATAGAAAGAGATCTAGTGGCAGATGCTTGTATACATCATATCCAATGCTTTTACGTAAGACAGATCCCTTACATTAATTGATCAATGGTGATCATCGTAATTCACACTAATTAATGGTCAAAATAAAAGTCTCACTTGCACTACTGAAAAACATGCCAGTGAAATACATAGTTGATAACTTGTTACTCGTCCATCTCTTCCTTGCTGCATCTGCTTTGCTCAGCTAAGTATATAAGACCACAATTAGCAAGACTACACTGTTGATGACCTTTCTGCTTCGACCACTCGAGCGCACAACACATCACTTGAGCGCATCATCCATTCCAGGGACGAGCCATTGAGACGACTTGAGCTTGAGCATGCCATGCTTCCGCCCTTACTTTGAGGAGCTCCAAAGGCGGCTTGCTCACATCTGAGGGATCGATGTAGGGATCGTTGAACTGCACGGTGCCAACTATCCGCTCCACCTCTGGACTAAGTCATTATAGCTGATTCGCGACAAATTGCCTAAAAGTAATAGTATGTTCTAAGCTTATTCACTTCACCAATGGTGACCGAACTACATCATCACATATCCAACCAACAGTATGTTCTAAGTTTATGACATATGTCTGATGAGTCAAATATGCAAGGTTGTCTTCACTGCCAATTGCCTAAAAATGACAGGTACTCCACCAGTCTTGATTCTGAAGGTTCAAGATTGGTAAGTTCTTTAATAAAAGTTTGGGGCTCCTTCCATACATTAAGTGCATACCCAAAGAGCAGAACCGTGACATAATAAAGCATGTATGTAGAAATAGTAACAAAAAGTAGTCATATAATTAAGCTCATGATGCTATACATCACTGTGGACTTCAACTAGTTCACCAGTCGCAAGACAAGGATGATCAATGTTCGCAGCAGTGTCGTCGTCACTACAATAGAAGCCCATCTGCAGGCTGAAGACCACCCAGTACCCATGGGGAAAGAAGCAATTTACCTACGGGGTCATGCATGTGGTCAAAACTGAATCTCTAAGGGGAGTTTGCTACAGCGAAGCTTAACAATTGAGGAATGGAGGATTGACCTCGCCGGACACGAGCTAGCGAGGTGGATCAACCAGCCGATGATGGCTCTCATGCCCAACAATCTGAAATTCAAGAAACAATTAGGGCCCATGGAACTGAACAACTGGTTGCCGGTGTACAGAGGCGGCGAGACAACAACCAACACAAGCGTGGCACGAGGGGCATCCTGAGTGCAGGGCCGGCGGCTATGGCCACCGCAACCACAAGGCTGACGAGGAGGAGAGCGGCGACGTCCACATGACTTCGGTGTCACGTCCTAGGGGTGGTAGTAGTTCGCCGGCGGCGAGGAAGGGTAGGGGAGGATCTCAGAGATGAGAAGCTAGGAGAAGGCAGCGAGAGGAGGAAGAGGAGCCTGTGGCTCAGGATATTTCATTTCAAATCATCGATGCCTATCCACAGTGACACGCCTCGCTTATATACCCGCGAGCGACACCCGCACACACACGGCCCACGGCCCACACCATTACAAGGCTCCCGGCCCGTCACGCTTACGTTCGAATTCAACGCTCCCGCGATGACTTTACGCTTTCGCCGCGCCTCCTTTGCGTCTCCCCTGTCTTGCCTGCACCTTTGCCACTTCCAGAGTACTGACAATACCTCCCCCTGAAGAACCAGCTTGTCCCCAAGCTGGTGCCGCTGGATAGCGATCTTTGAGCACCTGATAGTCTTCCCAAGTGGCCGAAGACGCGGGAATTGTGGTCCACTTGACCAAGATCTGAAGATGTGAAGCGTTCCCTTTTTTGACCAGGCGGCGATCCAGGATTTCTTCTGGTTGCACACCAGGTAGCGACAAATCGAGCGGCACCGGTAGTGTAGTGAACACCGGAGTATGATCCGGTACATGAGTTTTAAGCTGGGACACATGGAAAACTGGGTGAACCATACTGCCTCGTGGCAACTCTAGTCTGTATGCCGCGTTTCCAATTTTCTCCAGAATTTTGAAAGGTCCGAAGTATTTGAGAGCCAGTTTTGGACATGGACGATTGACCACGGACGACTGAGCATAGGGTTGCAGGCGCAGATACACTGTTTCTCCCACCACAAACTGGCGATCAAACCTTTTTCTGTCAGCAAATTGCTTATACTTGCACTGAGCTCTTGCTAGGTGGTGTTTGAGCAACGCTGTGTGCTTAGTTTGAGAAGCTAACCAAGTCTGAACATCCGGACTCAAAGAAACCGACTGACCTACTAACTGTCCCACATTCGGGTCCTGTCCATATAATGCTTTGTAGGGAGTGCAGCCCAAGGAGGAATGATATGTAGAATTGTACCAAAATTCTGCCTGAGGAAGCCAGGCCACCCATTTAGCTGGAGAAGCATGAACTGCACAGCGTAAGTACATTTCTAAGCACTGGTTCACACGCTCTGTTTGACCATCCGTTTGTGGGTGATATGCTGTGCTCATCTGAAGTTCAGTGCCCCAGACTCGAAACAATTCTTTCCAGAATGCACTTGTAAATATCTTATCTCTATCAGAAACTATGGACAAGGGCAGTCCATGAAGTCTGACAATGTTATTGAGGAAGACCTTAGCTACTGAGGCTGCTGTAAACGGATGTTTCAGAGGCAGAAAGTGACTTACTTTTGTGAAACGATCCACCACCACTAGGATAGCACTAAACCCCTCTAATTTAGGTAATCCTTCAATGAAGTCCATACTAATGGCTTGCCAGGGTCGATCTGGTAAAGGAAGAGGTTGTAGCAACCCAGGTGTTTTGCACAGCTCATGTTTAGCTTGTTGACAAGTATTGCACTGCTTCACAAAGTTTTCCACATCTATTTTCATACCGGACCAGCTAAACAATTGCTTCACTCTGTGATAGGTAGGAAGTATACCAGAGTGGCCTCCCACTGGTGATGAGTGAAAAGCCTGGATGAGCTTTGTTTGCAGACCTGCATTTGCTCCAATCCAAAATTTGTCCTCATGTTTAATTAGCCCCTCTTGCAAGTAAAACCCAGGACAAGCCTTGTTATCCACTGCTAGCTTTTGTAACATCAGTTGTGCAGCAGGGTCCACTGTATAGGAGTTTAACACTTCTTGTATCCAGACAGGCTTGCTTGTAGACACTGATTGAAGAGGAAATAAGTGAGCTACCCTGGAAAGAGCATCTGCTGCAGTATTTTCCACTCCTTTCTTGTACTGAATAGTAAACTGCAGTCCTACCAGCTTTGTCATGGCTTTTCTTTGCAAGTCTGAAGTGAGTAGTTGATCACCTAGGTGAAAGAGACTCTAGTGCTCTGGTTTGATTACAAAAGGTGCCCTGGCCAGGTAAGATCTCCACCTGTGTATTGCCATCATGATTGCAAAAAATTCCTTCTCATAAATGCACAGTCTCTGACTAGCCACTCCCAGTGCCTTGCTATAATAAGCAATAGGATGCCCCTCCTGAGAAAGGACAGCTCCCACTCCAGTATTGCAAGCATCTGTCTCCACAGTGAAAGTTTTTGCAAAGTTTGGTAAAGCCAGGACAGGAGTAGTGGCCATGGCCTGTTTCAACTACTGAAAAGCTGCTTGAGCTGTGTCAGACCACTGAAAAGCTTGTTTCTTCAAGAAAACAGTGAGAGGTCTATCCAACAGACCATAGTTCCTCACAAACTTCCTATAGTAACCTGTTAGCCCCAGAAATCCTCTCAATTCAGTCACATTGGTTGGTACAGGCCAGTGAACCATAGCTTCAGTTTTGGCAGGATCAGTAGCCACACCTTTGTCAGAAATAATGTGACCCAAATATTCCATGGATTGCTGAGCAAAAACACATTTACTCTGTTTCACATATAACTGATTTTGTGCCAGAATTTCAAACACAGACCTCAAGTGTTGAATATGATCTTCCAGAGTGAAACTGAACACTAGAATGTCATCCATGAATACTAACACAAACTTTCTGTTGGGCCCTGCCATAAACACATTCATATTGCACTGGAATGTGCCTGGAGCAGTAGCCAGTACAAAAGGAACCACTCTGAACTGGAACTGGCCATGGTGTGTTTTAAATGTTGTCTTATGCTCATCTTCTTCTTTCATTCGAATCTGATGATATCCATCTCTTAAATCCAATTTGGAGAACCACTTAGCACCTCCTAATTCATCCAGCAACTCATCAATCACTGGGAGAGGGAACTTGCTTTTGATAGTGATATCATTCAACTTTCTGTAATCCACACAGAACCTCCAAGTGCCATCTTTCTTCTTTACTAGGAGAACAGGAGAAGCAAAAGGGCTAATGCTTGGTGTGATCAAACCAGCTTTTAGCATTTCAGACACTTGCCTTTCTATTTCATCTTTCTGTAGTGGAGAATATCTGTATGGCCTGCAATTTACTGGAACAGCTCCAGGAATGAGATGAATTTCATGATCCAGTGGTCTATGAGGAGGCAGTGTCTGAGGATCTTTGAATACAGTGTGGTGTTGTTGCAATAATTCTTGTACAACAGGAGGAACTGGAGTTTCAGGTGCCATCACAATTCTGTTCAATACAGCCGTTGCCCAAACTTCATTGCCTTTTTCCCATTTTAACAGTTGCTCAGCTGTTACTTCTGGAATTTCTGCTGGTTTTGCAGGTAGCACACCCTGTAACTTGACCTCTTGTCCTGGATATTTGAACTGAATCCATTTTTCTGCCCAGTGACATTGCATCACCCCCCATTGTTCAAGCCAGTCCATGCCCAAAATGATGTCATGTCCCCCAAGAGGAAGCACATGCATTGCATTTGTGAAGTTATGTCCTTGAATCCACCAGGTTAACTGAGAAACCTTTTCAGAACATTGCACTAGTTCTCCATTAGCCACCTTCACTTTCATAGGTCTATCTAGTTGCTCTACTTTAACATTTATCCTGCTGAGCAGTGCCTGATCCACAAAAGTGTGGGTGCTCCCTGAGTCCACTAATATGAGCACCACTTGATTACCCACTAATGCTCTTAATTGTATGGTTTTTGGGTGAGATGCACCTGACAAAGCAGTAACTGAAATCGTAGCACAATCTGCTGAAGACTGCTCAACTAGAGCATCCAAAAGAGCATCAGAAATTATTTCATTCTGCACCACTGTTTCTGCTGTTTTCAGTTGAGGCCCAGTCGCCGGCAACTGACTGCATACATGCCCCGGAGTGAACTTCTCTCCACATTTATAACACAGGCCATTAGCTCGTCGATATTCCTTCAGCTGTTTGGCCTTCCACAGATCACCAGTGGCCAATGCCGGTCGAGTGTCAGGTTTTGTGAAAGCAAACTTTTGGTATGAACCTCTGACTGTCTTCTGCTGCAGTAACAGTCCTTCCTGAACAGAAGCATACATTGCTGCCATATGTACACTTGTTGGTATCTGAAACTCCACAGCTGATCGTAACTCTGACTTGAGCCCCATAATGAAACGAGTTACCAGGAAAGTATCACTGATCGACGGCTCATACAACTTGATGGTGTAGACCAATTGAAGGAATTTTTGCTTGTATTCCTCCACTGTTTCCCCTTGTTTGAGTGACATGAGGTCCTTCATCTTCTGCCTGTATACATTCACATCGAACTCCTGTATAACTGCTGCACAAAACTGCGGCCAAGTGTGATATACACTGTTCTGTTTAAAAGCCTGATACCAACTTGCAGTGTTATCAGTCAGATACAGAGACGCAGAGGTGACCTTGAAATTTTCAGGTATGCTGTACAACTTGAAAAACGCCTCACACTTATCTAACCAGATCCTGACATCATTCCCATCAAAACGGGGAAAATCCATTTTGGGCAACCATGGCCTCTTGCCTGAATTTTCCTCCTGAACTGGCTGTACTGACTGCACAACTGGCTGGGACAGAGCAGTATTGGGCGGTACCTGGACAGGACGAGGCAGCTCCTGAACAACCAACGGTGGCCCTGGGCCCAGGATGCCGTCCGACACCTCCGACGCTGTCGGCGACGAGGTCTCCGGTACCTCTGGTGGTTTCCCTTTCTGAGCGACATGGAACTGGCTCTGCTGAACCTGCCCCAGGGTGTCGCAGGACAAATCCACCTTCACTTGGACTTGGTCGAGCCGCGCCGTTTGCTCCGTAAGCTTGGCGTCGAGCGCAGCCAACTGCGCGCAGATCCCATCGACCATCTCCAGCTTGCGTTGCGCCGCCCTGATCTCGGCGAACTCCTTCAGCATGCGCTCCTGGAACGCCTCCATCTCATCCACGAGGAAACGCGACTGTGGGTTAGGCTTGAATGTCATCGTTGTGGCCAATTAATTCCGAATCAACCCACCTCAGGTCGGGATTTACACAGATCAAGCCCATGGGCGATCCGCTACCGTCGCCTCGGATTTGCTGGGTACGATTTGAAAAAATTTCAGCGCACGGCGGAGCGACGAGGTGGCTCTGATACCAGATTGTCACGTCCTAGGGGTGGTAGTAGTTCGCCGGCGGCGAGGAAGGGTGGGGGAGGATCTCAGAGACGAGCAGAGAGAGATGAGAAGCTAGGAGAAGGCAGCGAGAGGAGGAAGAGGAGCCTGTGGCTCAGGATATTTCATTTCAAATCATCGATGTCTATCCACAGTGACACGCCTCGCTTATATACCCGCGAGCGACACCCGCACACACATGGCCCACGGCCCACACCATTACAAGGCTCCCGGCCCGTCACACTTACATTCGAATTCAACGCTCCCGCGATGACTTTACGCTTTCGCCGCGCCTCCTTTGCGTCTCCCCTGTCTTGCCTACACCTTTGCCACTTCCAGAGTACTGACATTCGGCCACCGCGACCACGAGGCTGACGAGGAGGGGAGCGGCAGCGGCGGATCTAGATTTGGGCCAGCGAGGTGGTGGAGAACTTTTTTCGAGAAAGAGGGGAGGGGAGAGATGGAATCGGTGCCGAGGGTTGCGGGGGAGATGGGGGATGTGTGGGAGGTGAGTTCATTGGCGGGTGATTCATGGGGAGTGGTTTTTTTATTTTTGAACGGAAACGAGGAAGCGGTGGGGTCGGCTCAGATTTCTTTTATCGATTGTGGGTCTTCTGGTTATTGAACCGCTTGGTTCTCTTATTTATTTTCCTTTGGTTTTCGGAGGGATTGTAGGATTGAAAAAAAATTGGTGGGAGGAGGTGGGTGGTAGGAGGAGAGGGGTGGATGGAGGTTGAACAATCACGATGTTCGATCCTCCTTTAATAATAGAGATATTGGTGAAGACCAACTCAACATTGCGAATATAAACTCTGAAATCAAACCAATGTTGAAGAAAAACCAAAGATGAAGATAATTCAATCATGACACCAAATGAAAATCGTCAAGAAAATGTGGTGGTGGCGTTCCCACCTTATAGGAAATATTAGACCCAGACACGGCGCACAATTATCGTGGCACTCTGAAGTCAAATTCCACCTTAATGTATTCACACTCAGAGGGTAAGTCTTCATGAATTGAAGATATATGTTACTTCGTGTGTTGCGCACCTAAGTCATCAATATGCATAAGCGTTAGGATGTGTGTCCATTCATAGGACATTCGAGGATTCTAAGATATTTAGCTCACACCGCAGCTTGCAAAACCTTTTCTCATCAAAGGGCTTCGTGAAGATATCTGCCAATTGCTCTTTAGTGTTGACGTGAATGATATCAATGTCTTCCTTCATGACACGATCTCTGAGAAAGTGATGACGGATATGAATATGCTTTGTCTTCGAGTGTTGAACTAGATTGTTAGCAATCTTGATGGTGCTTTCATTGTCGCAGCAGAGTGGCACATGCTTCATGTTGATGCCATAATCTTTGAGAGTTTGCTTCATCTAGAGAAGCTGAGCACAGCAAGATCCAGCAGCAATGTATTCAGATTCAGCAGTGAAGAGTGATACACAGTTTTGCTTCTTTGAAGACCAATAGACAAGAGATCGTCCAAGAAAGTGACATGTGCCTGATGTGGACTTGTGATCAACCTTGTCACCAACATAATCAGCATCTAAGAATCCAACTAGATCAAACTCTGAGCCCTTTGGATACCATAATCCTAGCTATGGGGTGTGAGCCAAATATCGAAGAATTTGCTTCATAGTGAGGTGATGCGATTCCTTTGGTGCCGCTTGGAATCGGGCACACATGCAAACGCTAAGCATTATATCTGGCCTAGATGCACATAAGTATAATAAAGAACCAATCATGAAGCGGTATACCTTTTGATCGAACTCTTTACCATTGTCGTCGGGGCCCAATTGGCCTTTGGTTGGCATTGGCGTCGTGTACCCTTTGTTGTCTTGCATTTCAAACTTTTTCAGGCAGTCTTTGAGGTATTTCTCTTGTGATATGAAGATATCATTTCTCTGTTAACAAATTTGAAGAACAAGAAAGAATTTCAGCTCTCCCATCAAGGACATCTAATATTGCTCTTGCATCATATGCCCAAACTCATCATTGTACCTTTTATCAGTGCAGCCAAAGATAATGTCATCCACATAGATTTGCCATACAAATAGTTCACCATCATATGTCTTCGTGAAGAGAGTGGGTGAGGGAGTCCTGGATTAGGGGGTGTTCGGATAGCCGAACTATATCTTCAGCCGGACTCCAGGACTATGAAGATACAAGATTGAAGACTTCGTCCCGTGTCCGGAAGGTTCTTTCCTTGGCGTGGAAGGCAAGCTAGGCATGCGGATATTCAAGATCTCCTACCAATGTAACCGACTCTGTGTAACCCTAACCCTATCCGGTGCCTATATAAACCGGAGGGTTGTAGTCCGTAGGACGAACACATAATAACCATCATCATACCATAGGCTAGCTTCTAGGGTTTAGCCTCCTTGATCTCGTGGTAGATCTACTCTTGTACTACCCATATCATCAATATTAATCTAGCAGGAGTAGGGTTTTACCTCCATCGAGAGGGCCCGAACCTGGGTAAAATAAAGTGTCCCTTGTCTCCTGTTACCATCTGACCTTCACGCACAGATCGGGACCCCCTACCCGAGATCCGCCGGTTTTGACACCGACATTGGTGCTTTCATTGAGAGTTCCTCTGTGTCGTCGCCTTTAGGCCCGATGGCTCCTTTGATCATCAACAACGATGAGGTCCAGGGTGAGACTTTTCTCCCTGGACAGATCTTCCTCTTCGGCGGCTTCGCTCTGCGGGCCAACTCGCTTGGCCATCTGGAGCAGATCGAAAGCCACGCCCCTGGCCATCAAGTCAGGTGGGGAAGCTTAAACTACACGGCAAATACCCTCGGAGACCTGATCTTCGACGGATTCAAGCCACAGCCAAGCGCGCCGCACTATCTCGAGGGGCATGATATAGTTCTGCCTCCGAACAGTGTCCTGGAGGCCGCATACGCTCCGGCCCCGATCCTCAATCCGGAGCCCGCTGCGTTCTTTGAGGATGAACGGTTGAACGTCACCTCGGGGGCTGCGATCTTAAAAGCCATTGAGCCAAACGCAAGCCCCGCACTCCGCATGGCACATGACTCCAAGGAGCCGGACTCTTCTCCGAACTCCGAACCTCCTGCGCCCCTGCCAATCGAATCAGATTGGGCGCCGGTAATGGAGTTCACCGTCGCGGACATCTTTTAGTATTCGCCTTTTGGTGACATTCTGAAATCTCTCAAGTATCTCTCTTTTTCAGGAGAGCCCAGGCCGGACTATGGCCTGCGAGGTTGGGATTCGGACGACGAAGAAATTCAAAGCCCACCCACCACCCACTTAATAGCCACTGTCGACGATTTAACCGACATGCTCGACTTCGGCTCCGAAGACTTTGACGGTATGGACGACAAAGACGGAGACGAACGGGAACCAGCGCCCATAGGGCACTGGACCTCCACCCCACTTAATGACGTATTCATGGTGGATACACCTGAAAAAACTCACAATGAGGAAGAAGGGGGAGAAAAGAAGGGTAACCCTCCGAAAAGCACTCAAAGCGGCGACGTAAACGCCGAGCGAAGCCCCGCCTCGATCAAGACCCAGCCATAGAGCAGGACGAGCCAGCAGATGACGAACGCATCCCAGAACAGCCGTCCGAACAGGGTAACACGGGCAGAGAGGACGAACAGTCCTCCCCCGGTCATAACAGAACTCCGGACGATACCACGCCGGATAAAATCATGGAGCAGAAGAATCTCCAAGAAAGGCTCGTCGCCACAGCACGAAGCCTGAAGAAGCAGAAGCAAAAGCTAAAGACGGCGGAAGATGCACTCAAAACAAGATGGAGCAAAGTAATCAAGACCGCAGACAAATACGGCGGCAGCCGCCGCACCAAAAGCTATCCGAAGAGAAAGCTACTGCCCGAATTCGACCAGGAGGCCCTAGAGCCCCCAAGCTCGAAAAACAAAAAGGCTACACGGTCGAATAAACGACCACTCGGCCACTACAATACGGCAAACGGCGCCGCACTCAATGCGGCATGCGACAGAATCAAAGACTCGCATCATGGCCCAGCCAGGTCCATTTACGGGCCAAGAACGCAAGCTCTCGCAAGCAATGCAAAAAATCCACCATCAGAATCCGGCACACCCAAATATAGGGGTGCCGCACACCCTCTATGCTTCACCGATGAGGTCCTGGAATATGAATTCCCAGAGGGATTTAAACCCGTTAACATAGAGGCGTACGATGGAACAACAGACCCGGGAGTCTGGATCGAGGATTATATCCTCCACATACATATGGCTAGAGGAGATGATCTCCACGCCATAAAATATTTACCCCTTAAGCTTAAAGGGCCAGCCCGGCACTGGCTTAAAAGCCTTCCCGAAAACACAATTGGAAGTTGGGAAGAGCTCGAGGACACTTTTCGAGCAAATTTTCAAGGGACCTACGTCCGTCCCCCGGACGCAGACGACCTCGGTCACATAACTCAGCAATCCGGAGAATCAGCTCGGCAGTTCTGGAACAGATTCCTCACTAAAAAGAATCAAATAGTGGATTGTCCGGACGCCGAAGCCCTAGCGGCTTTCAGGCACAATGTCCGAGACGAATGGCTCGCCAGACACCTCGGCCAGGAAAAGCCAAGAACAATGGCCGCACTCACAAGCCTCATGACCCGCTTTTGCACAGGAGAGGACAGCTGGTTGGCACGATGCAGCCCCAGCGACCCAAGTACATCAGAAATCAGGGATGGAAACGGGAAACCACGGCGAAACAAGGACCTTCGCCGAATCAAAAGAAAAAGTCTGAAGAGCACGACAGTCAATGCCGGATTCAAAGGCTCACGGCAAAATCAGACAAAATTACCCCCTCAGGATAATAGGGAAGATCCGTCCAGTCTAAAGAGAATCATGGACAGGATATGTCAGATACACAGTACTCCTAGAAAGCCTGCTAATCATACCCACAGAGACTGTTGGGTTTTCAAACAATCCGGAAGGCTTAACGCCGAACACAAGGGGCTCGACACACCAAGTGAGGAAGAGGACGAACCCCAAAAGCAGAACACCAGGAAGCAAAAGAACTTCCCGCAAGAAGTCAAAACAGTGAACTCACTTCACATAACAAGGCATGAGGCACCCAGAAAGGTCCGCACATTCAAGCCTATCCCTCAGGAGTCTGGCCACTGGTCACTAAAGCCAATCATTTTTTATCAGCTAGACTATTCTCGCAATATCAAACACGTAGGCCGGACTGCCCTAATACTTAATCCAATAATAGACGGATTCCAGTTTACCAACGTCCTTATGGACGGTGGCAGTGGACTAAATCTGATATATCAGGATACAATTCACCGCATGGGCATAAACCCAGCACAAATCCGTCACAGTAAAACCTCCTTTCAAGGAGTAGCACCAGGTCCGGACACCCACTGTATGGGTTTTCTCCGGCTTGTGGTCATATTTGGCTCTGCCAATAACTTTCGTCGCGAAAAGCTTATCTTCCACATAGTCCCGTTTTCAAGTCGCTATCAAGCACTAATGGGACGCGGAGCTTTCGCTCGCTTTAACGCAATACCGCATTATGCATCCCTCACGCTAAAGATGCCCGGTCCTCGAGGCATCATCTCTTTAAAGGGAGCATGCTAAACTACATCTCCTCCAAACGGAGGATTGTGCGGCCGCTTAAACGGCCGCCCAACAAAATGGCCTCGCCAGCCAAAAGACTTTTTCGATGTAAGTCACAAAAGGCCGCGGACTCAATGAGTTCGGCACAAGCCCATTTTCGTTATAGGCTTGGTACGCCTCACCAGGGGCTGTACGCAGAGACAATAAAACTCGACCGTATCTATTTCTCACTTCACATTTTATTTATTATTCTTTTTGATCCGCATGACCCATTTTACAATTTAGTTCTTCCCTTTTACAGATGAACGTCGTACGGCGCCCGTCCAGGACACGGCACAACGGAGACACAGACGCAGACGTGCAGTAGGGACCCGCCCCAAAGGATTCTTCTTAGATTAAGACCCTGCGTAAACCTTTTTTACTGTCTCTTGCTGCTATACATCCCCTGGTTTACCTCACTATAACCATGGAGGAGACTAGCGTTTTGGCGTGTGGCCACGCCAGAATTCTTGCTCGTACCTGGACACAAGGGGATTTTTTCTTTTTCCAGGGTGTTGTTTCACACGCACCCACAAAGACCGAACACCTTAGGGAGTGTTCGGCGTCGCGAGTTTTGGCACTATATGCATCAACTCCGAGTCATGATTTTGGTCACATGTTGGGTTGCCCGGCTCCTGAGTTCGGCCACCTTACGTTCCGTTCTGTCGGCTAAGGTTGCACCAGGAGAACTACTGCGATTGTGCCCCGGTTCGGCCGGGTGAGCACCTCAGTAGAGAAAGCCGAAAACCGACTGTCATGATGTAGCGCGAGACTGGTCGCCACTCGATGACCTATAGGAATTTATCGAATTCCTCCGTTTTGACGAAGGGCCGCTTCCCGGTCAGGCACATATGCGTCCCGAATTCGGGTAAACGCAGTCGCCATTAAAGGGCTACCTAAAGAGTCCCACTGTCAAGCTCCTATGGCTAAGTGAAAGTGTTAAAGCATTATAGTCCGGTTGCCTAGCCCGCGGCGCTATCACCTCCTTTGTAGGACCAAGACGTTGGGTTAAGTGTGAAAATGCGTTCTCCGCGCGCACCCCCGCACTATGTGCGTGGGGGCTGAAGCCAACGACTGCAATCTTTCAGAATTTATATATTAAAACGGCCGCACAGGAGGTGTTATTAATACTTGAAGGCACAAGTCTAAATTATGCCATTACAATTTATAAAAATATTGATCTACGATTACATATGCTGTCATAAAATAGCATCTTTCGAACACTGCGTCTCTATTATACGAGCGCCCGCGAGGACTTCCTCAAAATAGTGCTCGGAAGGAATTCGGCTTTTATCCGAATCACGGGACGCAACAACGGTGGGCTCCATATCTGCCCAGTATGTCTTGACACGAGCAAGAGCCAGCCGCGCGCCCTCTGTGCAAGCGGACCTCTTTAGAGCTTCAATCCGAGGCACCACGTCAAGAAATTGCTGCACCAAACTGAAATAGCTTCTCGGCTTCGATCTCCCCGGACACAGGCGGTCCATGGCATACTTCATGGCGAGTCCGGACAACCTATTCAGCTCGGCCCATTGGGCCAGGCGATCATCCACTGATAGTGGACGCTCTGGATTAGTGAACTGCGACCAGAAGAGCTTTTCCACTTCATGATCTTTCCTATCTTGAAAGTACCTGGTCGCATCAGCGGCACTAGCCGACAAATCCAGATAGGTGTCCTCCACGCTCCACGCTCGGTCCAACGGGGCAAACTTCGGATCACAGAATTTTCTCCGCAGCAGGAAGGGCTTTCCATCCGCAATTAGTCCGGCTTGACGCAGCTCTTCCCTTGACGCTCTCATAACAAAGCGGGCGTCCTTGGCGTCGGCGACGGCCTTCTCTAAATCCGTCTGCCGGGCTCGACCTCCCTCTTCAAGAAGTTTGCAACGGTCAGTAGCACTTTTCAACTTCACGGCTATATCAGCCATCTCCTCCTTGCTTCGGCAATGGGAAGCCTGTTCGGCTTTTAGCTCTTCACGGGCTCTTCCGGCAGCCGCATTGCTCTTTCTGGCTTGTTCCTTTGCTTTGGCGAGCTCGGCCCTAAGTCCTTCTACGGCCGCCGCACCATCTGCATCAAACATACACAAGGTAAGATATTGACATAAAGCTCCTCTTACTAACAATCGCCAAATAAACTCAATACCTTGAGCATCATCAAGTCGCTTGTTAACAAGCACGATGTCGGCTTCTGCCTCATCGAGTTGTCGTTTCATTTCGTCAAAATCTCGAGTCCGGCTCGACTCCGGACAACCTACCACCTACATACAAAGGTGCCACTTAAAGGACCTGGGATTAAGATCCTCTGCGCGCCGCTAATCTTTGCGGCACACAGAGTCTCAGGGGCTACTATCTATACAGGGTGCATGTTATTATGCGCAATTAACACTAATGTTCGTTATTCAAAACGTACCTCATGGCCCGCCAGTAAACTCTTGACGGCCTCGTTCAGTCCGCTTTCCGCGGATGAAATCTTTTCAATCACTGTGTGCATCAACGCACGATGCTCCTCGGAAACAGAGGCTCGGCCCAGCAGAACCTTCAGCTCCTCCGACCGAACACTAGATGGTGCCGGACTCGTCCCATGGCCTTCTTCGGAGGCCGGACACGGAGAACCCCAGGGGGCCGCATGATCACCTTCTGCCTCTGGCAGATTCGGAGAAATCCTCTGCGACGACACTTCGGCGTCGCCCGCCTTGCTAGGCGATGAAGGAGGAGGCGTTCCGCTCTCCATCATCTCCGGAAGAAGATCCCCCGATGACGAGCTCTGCCGAGAAGGGTCAAGGTCCGAACTACAAGGTAAGGTTTCGGTTAAAACTTCTTAGATATAAATTAAGGATTTCTCTTAAAAGAATGACTCTCTTTCTACTTACGGCTCGTTGGAGGGCTGCTCCTTTTGAGGATTTAGTTCGGCCGAGGGGCTCCCCGGCGTCGGGTCCTCTGACGCGGATTCTTTCCCCCGTTTTGGAGCTACGGCTCCCGGGTCGTCGGAGGCGGCCCTTTTCTTCCCCTTTGAAGAGGAATTGTCGATTCCCCCCTTTGGGATGGCCCCTTTTAAAGAGGCCACGGTTTCCTTGTCCGCCCCTTCATTTCCCTCCAGAGGTGCCACCTCCAACATCCTGACTAGCACAGGATCTAGCCTGGTCTCGGGAAGGGGAGCCGGACACCGGACCAGCTTTGCCTTCGCTATCCACTCCTGCGTAAAAAGGAGAAGTACTGTTAAAAAATAAGTCAATTGTATGGATAGAAGGTCCGGGCGCAAGGTCACCTACTTCTATATCCGGGCGGTTGCGGCTTAAACCAGCATCCTCGGTCAAATCCGGACTCACTCCTTGTGGTCCGAAGAACAGTCTATACATCTCCGTAGGCGTCATGCCCATGAAATTTCGGAGAACTCGCGACCCCTCTGGGTTGAACTCCCACAAGCGGAGGGGGCGACGTTGGCCAGGCAGTGTCCGGCGAATCAGCATAACTTGTGTCACCTTGACCAGGTTGAGGTCTCCTTTTAGGAGATCCTTTATGCGGCCCTGCAACAGAGGAACGTCTTTGGGCAAGCCCCGATCTAACCCTGTGTTGATCCACGATGTTAAACATGGTGGAGGGCCCGAACGAAAGGCAGGAGGCGCTACCCAAGTGGTGCCCCGAGGAGAGGTGATGTAGAACCACTCCTGTTGCCATAAGCTGAGCTCCTCTTGAAAAGTGCCCTCGGGCCATGGAGCATCGGTATTCCTTTTTATAACAGCACCTCTGCACTCTACGTGACGCCCCTCGATTATCTTCGGTTCTACCTTGAAGGTCTTGAGCCATAATCCGAAGTGAGGAGTGATATGGAGAAACGCTTCACACACAACAATGAAGGAGGAGATATGGAGGATGGACTCCGGAGCTAGGTCATGGAATTCCAGCCCATAATAAAACATCAGCCCCTTACGAAAGGATCCGTTGGGAAGCCTAATCCCCGAAGGAAGTGGGAGATGAATACTACGCTCTCACCAGGCTGAGGGCTTGGGATCGCTTGTCCTTGAGCAGGCAACCTGTGCGGGATCTCGCTGGTCAGGAACCTAGCCTCCCTCAACCTTGATACGTCCTCCTCCGTGACAGAGGAGGGCATCCATTGGCCTTGAAGGCCGGAGCCGGACATTGTCGATGGTCCGGTGCGCCTAGGATCTAAAAGCCTGGGGTGTTGGAACTCGAGGCTATGGGCGAGCTTGTTTTGAGAACACAAGAGGGGAGCAAGGTCTCGGTCTCTTTATAAGAGGCAGAATATCAAGAGCCCTCCCCGTAACCGTCTTGGACTAGCCTTTAATCAAGGCAGGACGTGCTTAACGGGCACGGTTGGGATACCCACGTCCGTATTGATGAGAATCCCGTTAAAAGGGGCACACGATCTCTGCTTCGACAAGACGTGCCAAGGAAACCGCCTCGTTGAACGTGCTGTGGTGGAACAACAAAAAATAATCCATACAGAAGGCTTGGTCGCAGTGTTATGATGCACTGCGGAATACGTCAGCAGATTTGATTTGTGTTTGTATTATTCTCTATATGGCAATGCGTGGAAACTTGTTTTGCAGAGCCGGACACTATTTTTTGGTGTTTATTATCTTCTTGAAGAATTTGGAGGAGGAACCCGCCTTGCAATGCCGAAGACAATTTGCGCGCCGGACTCGTCGTCATTGAAGCCTGGTTCAGGGGCTACTGAGGGAGTCCTGGATTAGGGGGTGTTCGGATAGCCGAACTATATCTTCAGCCAGACTCCAGGACTATGAAGATACAAGATTGAAGACTTCGTCCCGTGTCCGGAAGGTTCTTTCCTTGGCGTGGAAGGCAAGCTAGGCGTGCAGATATTCAAGATCTCCTACCAATGTAACCGACTCTGTGTAACCCTAACCCTATCCGGTGCCTATATAAACCGGAGGGTTGTAGTCCGTAGGACGAACACATAATAACCATCATCATACCCATAGGCTAGCTTCTAGGGTTTAGCCTCCTTGATCTCGTGGTAGATCTACTCTTGTACTACCCATATCATCAATATTAATCTAGCAGGAGTAGGGTTTTACCTCCATCGAGAGGGCCCGAACCTGGGTAAAATAAAGTGTCCCTTGTCTCCTGTTACCATCCGACCTTGACGCACAGATCGGGACCCCCTACCCGAGATCCGCTGGTTTTGACACCGACAGTGGGATCTAGAGAACCAGGTTTGAATCCTTTGCTCTTTAGGAAGTCTTTGAGTGTGTCATACCAAGTGCAAGGTGCTTGTTTGAGGCCATACAGTGCCTTGTTGAGCTTGTATACCATATCAAGATGCTTTGGGTCTTCAAACCAGGTGATTGAGCAACATACACTTCTTCTTCAATTTTGCCGTTGAGGAAGGCACTCTTCAGATCCATTTGGTACAGAAGAATGTTGTTGTGGTTAGCATAGGCTAGCAGTATATGAATGGCTTCAAGCCTAGCCATAGGAGCAAAGGTTTCATCGAAGTCAATTCCTTCCACTTGTGTGTAACCTTGTGCAATGAGACGAGCCTTGTTTCTGACAACTTGACCATGCTCATCTTGCTTGTAGCGATAGATCCAATTGGCTCAATAATATTGTGCTTCCGAGGATCAGGACGTTTAACTAGCTCCCAGATATTATTTAGCTCAAACTGTTGAAGCTCTTCTTGCATAGCTTGAATCCATTCAGGTTCCATGAAGGCTTCATCCTCTTTCTTGGGTTCAGATATAGAGACAAATGCAAAGTGTCCATAGAAGTTTGCTACCTGTGTTGCTCTTGAACGAGTACCAGGTGCATTTATACTTTCGATGATCTTCTCAATCTAGACTTCATTTGCACCCCGAGGATGAACTGGGCGAAGATTTTGCCCATGCTGATTGTAGTCTTCATCTTCAGCATTGGCTTCAGGCTGAGCATTGTCTTCATGTTGATTAGGTGCGGGAATGATGATTCCCGCTTCAGCCTGTTCCTTGGTAGGTATGATTTCTCTAGTACCCATTGGCTTGATAGATTCACTTGGTGTAGCTTCATCTAGCACATTTGGCAGGTGCTCTCTTTGCGAGCCATTAGTCTCATCGAACCACACATCTATAGTTTCAACCACTTTATAGTGAAAGTGGTTGAAGACTCTGTAGGTGTGCGAATCCTTTCCGTAACCAAGCATAAAACCTCCATGTGCTTTCGGTGCAAATTTTGAAGTGTGATGCGGATCCTTGATCATAGCACCAAAGACCTTGAAATAGCTAACGTTTGGCTTCTTACTAGTCAGGAGTTCATAGGATTTCTTCTTGAAGAACTTATGAAGATAAACTATGTTGATGATGTGGCAAGCAGTACTAATGGCTTCAGGCCAGAACTTTCTTGGAGTCTTGTATTCATCAAGCATCGTGCGTGCCATCTCAATGAGGGTTCTGTTCTTGTGCTCCACGATGTTGTTCTGCTAGGTGTCTATGGAGCAGAGAACTTATGTGTGATGCCCAATGTATCAAGATAAGTGTCGAGGACGGTGTTCTTGAATTCTGTGCCATTGTCACTCCTAATGTGCTTGATCTTGATGCAATAATTGGTCATGGCATGATTGGTGAAGCGTCTGAAGACATCCTGCACTTCAGTCTTGTAGAGAATTATGTGCACCCAGGTGTATCTTGAATAATCATCAACAATAATGAATCCATAGAGATGTGCAGTGGTAGTAAGGGTAGAGTAATGAGTAGGGCCAAATAAGTCCATGTGTAGCATATTGAAGGGGCGTGATGTAGTCATGATTGTCTTCAAGGGATGCTTCACAAGCACAACATAGATGATCTTTCTTGAACTTGACACCCTCGATGCCAATGATATGCTTCTACTTCACGAGAGTGTGTAATTTCCTCATTCCCGCATGTCCTAGCCTTCGATGCCAGAGCCAACACTCTGAAACTTTTGGTAGAAGACATACGTCAAGTTGTGGTCCTGCGGAGAAATCTACCATATACAGATCGTCTCTTCGATACCCTTCGAACACTAGAGATTTTGTCAGTTTCCATAAGCACAAGGCAACGATATTTTCCAAATATCGCAATCATGTTCAGATCACAAAGCATTGAGACAAACATTAAGTTGAATCCAAGGGATTCAACAAGCATCACTTTATCCATGTGTTGATCCTTTGAGATTGCAACTCTACCTAGGCCCAATACCTTGCTTTTACCAGTGCAAGTGAACATGATGTGACTTTTAGTAGATGGACGTAGGGTTGAATCCATGAGAAGACTTCGATCACCAGTCATTTGGTTAGTGCATCCACTGTCCATTATCCATTCAGTAGCTTTCAGAGTCATACCCTATAGTGCAGTTAGCGGGATAGGCTTCACCAAGTATTAATTGTACTACTCAGGCTTCCAGTAAGAACCATCAACATTTGTTTTCCTCTCGAAACCAACACCCTCTTTCCTATGGTTTCAATTCAGAATCCGTTTCCTGAGGACATCACATAGTGTCTGATGCCCTTTGAGGCTTTTGTACATGCCTGTTTCAAGCAATGTCTTCAACCTAGCATTCTCATCAGCAATAGTAGTGGTATCCTTAGTAGAGGGGTTAGTTACCACATCAACATTTGAAGATATTTCAACATCAGAGGCAGTGGAACATTCAGCAATAGAGATAGCATTATGATAACCCACAAGTATAGGGGATCGCAACCGTTTTTGAGGGTAGAGTATTCAACCCAAATTTATTGATTCAACACAAGGGGAGCCAAAGAATATTCTCAAGTATTAGTAGCTGAGTTGTCAATTCAACCACACCTGAAAGACTTAATATCTGCAGCAAAATATTTAGTAGCAAAGTAGGATGAAAGTAGCGGTAACGGTGGAAAAAGTAACAATAGCAGTTTTGTAGCAATCATAACAGTGGCAATGGAAAAGTAACTTAGCAAAGATCAATACGAAATGAGCTCGTAGGCAATGGATCGATGATGGATAATTATGTCGGATGGCATTCATCATGCAACAGCTATAACATAGGGTGACCCAGAACTAGCTCCAATTTATCAATATAATGTAGGCATGCATTCCGAATATAGTCATACATGCTTATGAAAAAGAACTTGCATGACATCTTTTGTCCTACCCTCCCATGGCAGCGAGGGATATTAAGGCCTCCTTTTAATAGAGTACCAGACCAAAGCATTAGCACTTAGTGAATACATGAACTCCTCAAACTACAGTCATCACCGTGAAGTGTCCCGATGATTGTCACTCCGGGGTTGCCGGATCATAACACGTAGTAGGTGACTATAACTTGCAATATAGGATCAAGAAAACAAATATATTCATGAAAACATAATAGGTTCAGATCTGAAACCATGGCACTCGGGCCCTATTGACAAGCATTAAGCATAACAAAGTCATAGCAACATCAATCTTAGAACATAGTGGATGCTAGGGATCAAACCCTAACAAAACTAACTCGATTACATGGTAAATCTCATCCAACCCATCACTGTCCAGCAAGCCTACGATGGGATTACTCACGCACGGCGGTGAGCATCATGAAATTGGTGATGGAGGATGGTTGATGATGACGATGGCGACGATTTCCCCTCTCCGGAGCCCAAAACGGACTTCAGATCTGCCCTCCCAAGGAAGAACAAGAGGTGGCGACGGCTTCGTATCGTAAAATGCAACGAATCCTTCTCTCTGATTTTTTTCTCCCCGAACTTGAATATATGGAGTTGGAGTTGAGGTCGGTGGAGGTTTGTGGGACCCACAAGACCAGAGGGCGTGCCCCAGGGGGTGGGCGCGCCCTCCACCCTTGTGGACAGGGTGTGGGTCCCCTCTGGTTGATTCTACTGCCAATATTTTTTATTTATTCCAAAAATAATCTCCGTGAAATTTCAGGACATTCCGAGAACTTTTATTTCTGCACAAAAATAACACCATGGCAATTCTGCTGAAAACAACGTTAGTCCGGGTTAGTTCCATTCAAATCATACAAATTAGAGTCCAAAACAAGGGTAAAAGAGTTTGGAAAAGTAGATACGATGAAGACGTATCAACTCCCCCAAGTTTAACCCATTGCTTGTCCTCAAACAATTCAGTTGACAAACTGAAAGTGATAAGGAAAAACTTTTAGAAACACTGTCTGATCTTGTTGTTGAAAATATGTAAAGCCATCATTCAAGTTTTCAGCAAAGATCTTGAACTAACCATATTCATAATAACATTTAGGTCTCACATTTACTCATATCAATGTCATAATCAACTAGCGAGCAATAATAATAAATCTCGGATGACAACACATTTTCAAAACAAATCACGATATGATATAACAAGATGGTATCTCGCTAGCCCTTTCTGAAACCGCAAAACATAAATGCAGAGCACCCTTGAAGATCAAGGACTGACTTGACATTGTAATTTATGGTAAAAGAGATCTGGTCATAGTCATACTCAATATAAATTAATAACAATGCATACAAATGACAGTGGTGCTCTCTAACTGGTGCTTTTTATAAGAGAATGATGAGTCAGCAATAAAAGTGAATAGATAGGCCCTTCGCAGAGGGAAGAAGGAATTTGCAAAGGTGCCAGAGCTTGGGTTTTTTGAAAACAGAGATAAATAATATTTTGAGCGGCATGCTTTCATTGTCAACATAACAACCAAGAGATCTCGGTACCTTCCATACTATATACTCCCTCCGTTCCTTGATATAAGGTGTATAGATTTTTGAGAAACAATCCGAAATATAATTTCTATTGCGTTGCACCACTCGTTTGGATAATTTTTGTTAGGGATTTGATTACATATACTTATATCAGGAAAGCTCCTCTATTTTCTCATGTCAATTAGTAAGCTGTAATCCCGCCCAAAATTTGTGAAATTTTCCCTACACATACTTTCTTTAATTTCCGTGCCAAAAACTGTATTTAGGAATGGGGGGAGTACATTATAGGCGGTTCCCAAACAGAATGGTAAAGTTTATACTCTCCCACCACCAACAAGCACACTCCACGGCTGGTCCGGAACAACGGGTACCGTCCAACTAACAACAGTCCTGGGGGAGTTTTGTTTGCAATTATATTTTGATTTGATTTGAGCATGGGACTGGGCATCCTGGTTATCAGCCATTTTCTCATGAATGATGAGCGGAGTCCACTCATCATGAGAATAACCCACCTAGCATGGAAGATACTGATAGCCCCTAGTCGCCACATGAGCGATTCGGGCATACAAAACAGATTATCATTTGAAGGTTTAGAGTTTGGCACATGCAAATTTACTTGGAACGACAGGTAAATACCGCATATAGGTAGGTATGGTGGACTCATATGGAGCAACTTTGGGTTTATGAAAATGGATGCACAAGCAGTATTCCCACTTAGTACAAGTGAAGGTTAGAAAAAGACTGGGGAGTGACCAACTAGAGAGCGATAACGGTCATAAACATGCATTGAGATTAACCAATATTGAGTGCAAGCACGAGTAGGATATAAATCACCATGAACATAAAAATCGTGGAGGCTATGTTGATTTTGTTTCAACTACATGCGCGAACATGTGCCAAGTCAAGCCACTCGAATCATTCAAAGGAGGATGCCGTCCTATCATACTACATCACAACCATTTTAAAAGCATGTTGGCACACAAGGTAAACCATTATAAGCTCCTAACTAATTAAGCATGGCATGAGTAACTATAAACTCTAATTGTCATTGCAAACATGTTTCATTCATAATAGGCTGAATCAGGAACGATGAACTAATCATACTTACAAAAACAAGATAGGTCGAGTTCATACCAGTTTTTTCTCATCTCAATCATTTCATCATATGTCGTCATTATTGCCTTTCACTTGCAGGGCCAGACGGTGTGGATAATAATAATAATGCACGTGCATTGGACTAAGCTGGAATCTGCAAACATTTATTCAAAGGAGAAGACAAGGTAATATGGGCTCTTTGTTAGATCGACAATAATGCATATGAGAGCCACTCAACATTTTCATCGTGGTCTTCTCCTCTCGACCCCCAAAGAAAAGAAAAGAATTTCAAAAAAACACACTGAAATGTTTTTGGAGTTTTTGTTTTTCTTAAGAAAGTAAAACAAGCGAGAAAAACTATTTACACGGGAAAGCTCCCAACAAGCAAAAGAAGAACGGGAAATCTTTCTGGGTTTTCTTTAATAATATTACTAAGCAACATGGAAAATAAATTAAGATATAACTATTTTTTTGGTTTTTCTCAAAGTTTTTCAAACACACAAGAATAAAACGAGAAAAAGAAATAAACAAACATGGATATACAATGAAAAAGTATGAACATCGACAACTGAAATGAGTATGTGAACATGAATATAATGTCGGTGAGAAATACGTACTCTCCCAAGCTTAGGCTTTTGGTCTAAGTTGGTCTAGGACCACCACTGGCCCGGATGATATCCGAAATCATAGTTGGGGTCGTATTATGCTGCGGCAGCTACCGCTTGGCGAGCTGCTTCCTGGAGGCGAGCGGCCTCCGCTGTTCTCTCATACTCGTTCGTCTCCTCTCTAGTTCTAAAATATCTTCCATTTACCTGAAAGTTAAAGAAGGCAAGAGCAGGAAGGGTAACATAGACGACACGCCGTCTGTCAAAAATTAGTTGATACTGGAGGGATTGCTCGTTCCTCACAAGAAACTGGTAGCGTATCATAGCATTATAATCTAGAAAAGCAGGTGGCAACTCAATATCATTCCCTCTTATGGATACACCAAGATAATTAGCTAAACTAGTTGCATAGATCCCACTAAATAAATCTCCATCTTTAGCATTAAGATGTAACCTTCTCACAATAATGGCCCCCAAGTTATATCGCTTATCACCTGACACCGCACAATAAATCTCCATCTTTAGCATTAAGATGTAACCTTCTCACAATAATGCATACCATCTTGGGCTTCCACGAATCTTGGGTGCAGACTCACCAGATGGTCTCCTAATCATCTCTCCTCTAAGCTCCCCAATAGCAAAAAGCACCTGCTTGAAGTACCTAGAGATAATCTCCACTGATCTCCTGAACGTGTTGTGAATGACCCTGAACCTCTGGTTATGGCCAACAATATGGAGGAACATGGCCACTTGCTTTTCGACACTGGTGTTGATGCTATCTTGTAGCAGCCCCCTGCTCCCGAAGATTTCGACAAGCCTGGCAAACGGTGCTCTTTCCATTCGAAGCATCCACAGAGCCTCGATGTCATTGCCATTGTAGATGTAGTTCAGATTTTGGGTCCTCTCCTGTTCCCGAACAAACAATGGACCATAGTGGATCAAAGGTCTCCCAGCACGACGAACAGCTCTCTGGTGCATGAACATGACCCATGCCTGAATCACACTAATCAGTGCTACTGCCTGGATTATCAGCCTCATCCGTGCGTCCATAACCTAGCCGACATCGACGGTTCGTTCAGTGGGAAATCGATCCTACACCTAGCCTAACGACCTAACCACCGAGCTAACAAAGGGGGGAGGGGGTGCTGCTTACCGGCATCGAAGACGAGGACGACGTAGGGGGAGCCATGGCACAGACTAAGGTCGACCAGACAGTGGCCAACAGCAAGGGGAGCACCAGATCCGCCGCAAACGCCGCCGCCTCTTCCGCCGCCGCCGCCTCTAGCGCAAATCTGAAATCGCAGCCGCCGCTGATGGTGAGGCAGTAGGAAAGAAAGGGGGTAGTGGCTATCGGTGAGCGAGTGAAAGGGGGTGAGGCTAGATTTGGCGCCGGGACGGCGTGCCAGATTTCAATCTCCAGCCATCCCCCTCGCCCTCACGTCCCACCCGTCCGTGCGACCTCACGCCGCACTTAGGCTGACTTGCGAGAAACTGCCGATCCGAACGTTTCGAGCGAGGTGGGCTCTGAGCTGCTTTGAGAAGCGTGCGACGCAGGCCCAACAACGAATCTAGACAATCAAATAAGCCTCTTTCTTTCCGCACGGGCCTGATTGGGCTTGATGCGGGCAACTAAACACGTCCTAAATGAATTAAGGGGCTTATGTCCGAAACAACGGCGATCACGGCATTATACTAGCCTAGAGGAGCTGCCTGCCTGAGAGACGACTTTGATCTTAGATGCGTGCTCACCGAATCCATCCATATCGCATTATATATGTACATCTTTGTGTAAACAAAACGGAGAGTTGACCTTGAGTGCAGCTTGCATCTGGGATTGGAATGGATACAAAGCCAGCCTCGATGAGAAAAGTCAAAGTCAAGCCTATGTTAGCACACGGAGTGCATCCCAGAAGACGAGAAGAGAAATGGAAGAGAGGGGAAGCATCGGAAGGGACCGAGGGCAGCAGCAGGACGGGAACGGGAGGGCCGTGGCCATCGCCGACGGCGACGTGATAGAGATGGAGGCAGCGGCAGCGTCGACGGTCGCTTCTTCTGGGCAACAAGGCGATGATGCGGCCGGCGGCGTCCACGTCCAGGTAGTGTTCGCTCCTCATCGCTCCCCTATGCGGTTTCTCTGACGGATAATTAGTGATTTTCTTTAGTTATTATCTGATGGATAATTTCTTTGGATTTGTAATGTTTTGCTGGCAGAGGCGCGCTAATTAGTGATCAATTAGTTCTCTGACGGATAGTTTCTGCTCATCTTTGTGTAGTCTCATTTGACGATAGGCAGAAGGCCCTCGGTTCTGCGAATTTGAGTCGTTAGTTTTTTTTATATCGAAAAGGCTTTCGCCCCGTTTTATATATAAAGCAACGATCAACCACATGGAAACTCTGCGGAATGTTTCAGGTGGAATTGAATTTAGACGTTAGTGATGCAGTACACACAATAAACTAAACTTTGCGTTCACTTGTACTATTGAGCAGGGGCCTAGGTGGAAGAGATTTCTAGCATACGTTGGACCAGGATTTCTCATCTCCATGGCTTACCTGGATCCTAGCAACTGTAAGCCCAACCAGCCTTGTCTCCTTCCATCGTCTCTCCATTGGACTTTAAAATGTTCTCATGTTTATGCCAACTTATCTTGCTAAAAAGATGATGAACAGATGTAATTCATCACCACTAAACAATATGAAAACACTACTGTATATTTTCTTTCCAGTGTTTGTTAATTGCATTCTGACAGTTTAAACTTTGCAAAACCAACAGTGCAAACTGATTTGCAGGCTGGATACAGTCACAGATATGAGGTATAAATAAATTATCCAAAATGTTCACCCGTCGTGCTGGAATAACTGGGCCTGAACATTGTAATTTCTTTCAGTTATTATGGGTACTCTTATTCGGGTTCATCTTCGTGTTGATTATACAGTCGTTGGCAGCGAAGCTTGGCATCGTTACAGGTGAGATAATCAATGTGCTCTTGATGCAAAATTATACTGTTTTGTATTTAGTATGAAGCTTAGCATATATCTTCACATAATCTACTTTAGGAAGGCACCTCGCGGAGCTGTGTATGAGTGAATACCCCAAGCCTGTCAGGTACGGCCTATGGTTTTTCGCCGAGCTAGGTGTGATTGCTGCCACTATACCCGGAGGTATTGAATTTAGTGTTCCTAGTTTTTCCTTCTGCTTTTTAACTTGTAAAATTATATTTACTTACTGCCCCCTCATTTTCAGTTTATTAAGCTCATCGGTTTATGTTGACTTATAGGAGTAATTGTTAGGTGATAGTTCGAAAGCGATATCCCCCCTTTTGCAATAAATCCACATGGTAGGTACTCACGTGAAAGGGATAGGTAAACTATAGCATAAGGGCAACTCTAACCGACCCTAATGAAGGAGGATCCGGCCAGTAAACCCTTATTGGAGTATTTTTACTTCACTAAGTTTTGGCCGGACCTAACCGATCCCCTATATATATAATGGAGTAAATTTTTGCTTTTTCTAAACTTATGCAATTCTAGTATACGTTGCAACTACATATTAGCACACATATAGAAACTGGATGTTCAACCAAATCACGAATATAGTTTACAAACCAAATGCAAAGTTTCCAAACTGAATTATTCAAATTTAAACACGTCGAATTGTCCAAATGTACTCCCTCCGTCCCAAAATTCTTGTCTTAGATTTGTCTAAATACGGATGTATAACATGTGACAGAACAACTAGGAAGCGCTATGACATTGCCAGAGATGTTCAATAAGATCATCTTGGAGCTGAGCATGAACTTGTCGATTCTCGATCTTGCGATGCTCTTCAAGGAATGTCAGGATCCTATTTGGATCATACTCTGGCTCAATAGGAGTCCCGTTGGGGTTGTACCGAAAGTTCTCAGGCATCTCCCTCTCGTCTTCAATGATCATGTTATGCAATATGATGCAACAAGTCATGATCTACCATAGAACCTTGAAGCTCCAGTACTTGGCAGGGCCACGAACAATTGCAAAGCGCTTCTGGAGCACACCTAAGGCTCTCTCCACATCTTTCCTAGCAGCCTCTTGACATTGGGTAAAGTGAATATTTGTGTTACCTTTTGGACGCGGAATTGTTTTGACTACTTGTGGTGGCGGTTGCCGGCGGCAGGGGTGATCGGCGGCCCTTCCAAGGTGGTGGCGCTGCAGCTGGTGCTTGTTCTTCTCCGGTGGGGTGGCGGGGCACCGGCTGGACCTGGCCAGGGCGTGGAGACGCAGGTGGTGCGGTGGTCGTTGACCCTGTTGGGGAACGTAATAATTTAAAAAAAAAATCCTACGCACACGCAAGATCATGGTGATGCATAGCAACGAGAGGGGAGAGTGTGTCCATGTACCCTCGTAGACCGAAAACGGAAGCGTTAGCACAACGCGGTTGATGCAGTCGTACGTCTTCACAATCCGACCGATCAAGTACCGAACGTACGACACCAGTTTCTGTGATGAACTACTTTCCAATAAGGGAGCAGGTACTTTTACCTCATCAAGTTCTACTTTCCTTTCACTCACTTCTTTCGAGAAAAACTCCTATAGAAAGGATCCATTTTTGGCAACGAATGTCTTGCCTTCGAATCTGTGATAGAAGGTGTATCCAACAGTTTCCTTTGGGTATCCTATGAAGACACATTTCTCCGATTTGGGTTTGAGCTTATCAAGTTGAAGCTTTTTCACATAAGCATCGCAGCCCCAAACTTTAAGAAACGACAACTTTGGTTTCTTGCCAAACCACAGTTCATAAGGCGTCGTCTCAACGGATTTTGGTGGTGCCCTATTTAACGTGAATGCGGCTGTCTCTAAAGCATAACCCCAAAATGATAACGGTAAATCAATAAGAGACATCATAGATCGCACCATATCTAGTAGAGTACGATTACAATGTTCGGACACACCATTACGCTGTGGTGTTCCGGGTGGCGTGAGTTGCGAAACTATTCCGCGTTGTTTGAAATATAGACCAAACTCGTAACTCAAATATTCTCCTCCACAATCAGATCGTAGAAACTTTATTTTCTTGTTACGATGATTTTCAACTTCACTCTGAAATTCTTTGAACTTTTCAAATGTTTCAGACTTATGTTTCATTAAGTAGATATACCCATATCTGCTTAAATCATCTGTGAAGGTGAGAAAATAACGATACCCGCCGCGAGCCTCAACATTCATTGGACCACATACATCAGTATGTATGATTTCCAACAAATCAGTTGCTCGCTCCATAGTTCCGGAGAACGGCGTTTTAATCATCTTGCCCATGAGACATGGTTCGCAAGTACCAAGTGATTCATAATCAAGTGATTCCAAAAGTCCATCAGTATGGAGTTTCTTCATGCGCTTTACACCAATATGACCCAAACGGCAGTGCCACAAATAAGTTGCACTATCATTATCAACTCTGCATCTTTTGGCTTCAACATTATGAATATGTGTATCACTACTATCGAGATTCAACAAAAATAGACCACTCTTCAAGGGTGCATGATCATAAAAGATATTACTCATATAAATAGAACAACCATTATTCTTAGATTTAAATGAATAACCGTCTCGCATCAAACAAGATCCAGATATAATGTTCATGCTCAACGCTGGCACCAAATAACAATTATTTAGGTCTAAAACTAATCCCGAAGGTAGATGTAAAGGTAGCATGCCGACGGCGATCACATCGACTTTGGAACCATTTCCCACGCGCATCGTCACCTCGTCCTTAGCCAGTCTTCGCTTAATCCGTAGTCCCTGTTTCGAGTTGCAAATATTAGCAACAGAATCAGTATCAAATACCCAGGTGCTACTGCGAGCTCTGGTAAGGTACACATCAATAACATGTATATCACATATACCTTTGTTCACCTTGCCATCCTTCTTATCCTCCAAATACTTGGGGCAGTTCCGCTTCCAGTGACCAGTTTGCTTGCAGTAGAAGCACTCAGTTTCAGGCTTAGGTCCAGACTTGGGTTTCTTCCCTTGAGCAGCAACTTGTTTGCTGTTCTTCTTGAAGTTCCCCTTCTTCTTCCCTTTACCCTTTTTCTTAAAACTGATGGTCTTATTGACCATCAACACTTGATGCTCCTTCTTGATTTCTACCTCCGCAGCCTTTAGCATTGCGAAGAGCTCGGGAATCGTCTTATCCATCCCTTGCATGTTAGGCCTTGTACAATGGGAGGTGCTTAGGGAAATAAACCAAGATTTCCATAAGCATCGGTGCTTATTTCTACAGGGTAGACGCTTAACTAAACGTCTCTCCTATAGAAATAGGCACCGATGCTTCAGAAAAACTCGGTTTATTTTTCTAAGCACCTCCCTAAACATCTCCCATTGTACAAGGCCTTATAGTTCATCACGAAGCTCTTGTAGCTTGGTGGCAGTGATTGAAAAATTCTGTCGATGACGCTATCATCCGGAAGATTAACTCCCAGTTGAATCAAGTGATTGTTATATCCAGACATTTTGAGTATATGCTCACTGACAGAACTATTCTCCTCCATCTTGCAGCTGTAGAACTTATTAGAGACTTCATATCTCTAAATCCGGGCATTTGCTTGAAATATTAACTTCAACTCCTGGAACATCTCATATGCTCCATGACGTTCAAAACGTCGTTGAAGTCCCGGTTCTAAGCCGTAAAGCATGGCACATTGAACTATTGAGTAGTCATCAGCTTTGCTCTGCCAGACGTTCATAACATCTGGTGTTGCTCCTACAGCAGGTTTGGCACCTAGCGGTGCTTCCAGGACGTAATTCTTCTGTGCAGCAATGAGGATAATCCTCAAGTTACGGACCCAGTCCGTGTAATTGCTACCATCATCTTTCAACTTTGCTTTCTCAAGGAACGCATTAAAATTCAACGGAACAACAGCACGAGCCATCTATCTAACATAGACATGCAAAATACTATCAGGTACTAAGTTCATGATAAATATAAGTTCAATTAATCATATTACTTTAGTACTCTCACTTAGATAGACATCTCTCTAATCATCTGTAACGCCCTCGATGCGGCTATATCTCCCACGTGTCGAAGCACGACTTAGAGGCATAACCGCATTGAAAGCAATGTCGCAAGTGAGGTAATCTTCACACAACCCATGTAATACAGAAGGGAAAGAGATACATAGTTGGCTTACAATCGTCACTTCACACAATACATGAATAGAGCATTACATCAACCAGATACAATCAAGGTCTGACTACGGAACCAAAATAAAAGAAGACTACCCCAAATGCTACACAGATCCCTGATCGACCCCAACTGGGCTCCACTACTGATCAGTTGAAACGAAACAACACAACGAACAAGATCTTCATCGAGCTCCTCCTTGAGCTCGGGTGCGTCACCTGCACGGTTTCATCGGCACCTGCAAACTGGTTTTGGAAGTATCTGTGAGTCACGGGGACTCAGCAATCTCACACCCGCGAGATCAAGACTATTTAAGCTTATAGGTAGGGTAAAAGGTATGAGGTGGAGCTGCAGCAAGCGACTAGCATATATGGTGTCTAACATACGCAAATGAGAGCGAGAAGAGAAGGTAAAAGCACGGTCGAACAACTATGATCAAGAAGTGATCCTGAAACTATTTATGTCAAGCATAACTCCAACACCGTGTTCACTTCCCGGACTCCGCCGAGAAGAGACCATCACGGTTACACACGCGGTTGATGTGTTTTAATTAAGGTCAACTTCGGGTTTTCTATAACCGGACATTAACAAATTTCTATCTGCCTCATAACCGTGGGCACGGCTTTCGAAAGATAATACCCTGCAGGGGTGTCCCAACTTAGCCCATTATAAGCTCTCACGGTTAACGAAGGATATTCCTTCTACCGGGAAGACCCGATCAGTCTCGGAATCCCGGACTACAAGACATTTCGACAGTAATAAAACAAGACCAGCAAAGCCGCCCGATGTGCCGACAAATCCCGATAGGAGTCGCATGTATCTCGTTCTCAGGGCATACCGGATGAGCAAGACGTCGGGTTGGCATAGACCCTGGTTGCCCAAGGGGCGCCGGACATCGCTCGGTTTGGACCAGCAATCGAAGGAGAACTGGCCCGGGGGTTTAAAATAAAGATGACCCTTGAGTCTGCAGAACCCAAGGGAAAAAGGCTTAGGTGGCAAATGGTAAAACCAAGGTTGGGCCTTGCTGGAGGAGTTTTATTCAAAGCGAACTGTCAAGGGGGTCCCATAAATCACCCAACCGTGTAAGGAACGCAAAATCCGGAAACATAACACCGGTATGACGGAAACTAGGGCGGCAAGAGTGGAACAAAACACCAGGCATAAGGCCGAGCCTTCCACCCTTTACCAAGTATATAGATGCATTAATTAAATAAGAGATATTGTGATATCCCAACAAGTAAACATGTTCCAACAAGGAACAACATCTCCATGTTCCAACAAGGAACAAACTTCATCTTCACCTGCAACTAACAACGCTATAAAAGGGGCTGAGCAAAGCGGTAACATAGCCAAACAACGGTTTGCTAGGAAAGGATGGTTAGGGCTTGACATGGCAATATGGGAGGCATGATAAGCAAGTGCTAGGCATCGTAGCATAGGCATAGCAAAAGAGCGAGCAATCTAGCAAGCAAAGATAGAAGTGATTTCGAGGGTATGGTCATCTTGCCTGAGATCCCGCAAGGAAGAAGAACGAGTCCATGAAGAAGACAAACGGATGTAGTCGAACGAATCCTCACAACTCCGGAACGAAACCGAAGCTAACGAGAGAAGCAACCCGGAAACAAACAAACAACATAGTAAACAACCATCACATAAACATGGCATGATGCACAATCAAGTATGATGCATGTCCGGTTTAATGATGCATGGCATGGCAAATGCAACAAACAAAACTACGAGTTAAGTGGAGCTCAATATGCAACGAGTTGCATATTGACGAAACACCACATTCGATTATTTGGTTCTCTCTTGTTTATGTACCCAACAATGTTAAATGTTGTTAAACATGGCAAGAGGTGAAACATAATAAAACTACCTATTTAGGCAATTTAAATGAGGCCGGAGATAACAAACAACAAATCCGGAATATCCTCATATGCATATTTTGAATTTGGTACTGTTCTGTCCTAAAGCATATTTTAATGTTGTTAAACAGTAAAATACAATGCAACATGTTAATCTATGCATTTTTCTACCCCATTTACATATAAAATTTATTAAATTCCGGGTTACGGTTATTTAGTTATGAAATAAATCATTTTAACATGGCATTTAAGCAAATTAATGCAAACATCAATTTAAACATTTTTAACATAGATGAAAGTGGCATATTAGTAAACTACACAAAATTTCTGAGCATTTACATATTTAAGACATTTTAATCCGATGCACG
This sequence comes from Aegilops umbellulata, assembly GCA_032464435.1. Taxonomy (NCBI): domain Eukaryota; kingdom Viridiplantae; phylum Streptophyta; class Magnoliopsida; order Poales; family Poaceae; genus Aegilops; species Aegilops umbellulata. Next base: position 160,146,819 of record CP136056.1, on the reverse strand, counting down.
GTTTGTGAATTATTGATGCATGAACATGGAGGGGTTTTTCTGCAAATCTGTAATACTCTGAAAAATGGACAAAATCGCAGAGCCTAAAAAAAATAGACTCTGGGCCGAATCTGGCTGGCCCCGCAGTGGAAGGATGGGCGCTGGATCTGGCTCACCATGGGCCAAGCCCAGATCTGTGGAGGAGGCGGCTTGGCAGGGCACGCTGGGCCTTGGGGCGCTGGAGGGGAGGCAGCCCAGGCGCGCGCTTGAGCGAGGCGCGGTCAACGGGGCGAGCGACTGCGGTCTCGATCCCGAACTGCTGCTCGAAGCAGGGGAAGCAGGGGCCGACAGCGAGGGACTTGGACGACGGCGGTGGACTTGGCGCGATCCCGGCGACTTCAGGCGAGGGAGGACGACGAGGAGTGGTGGATCCAATCTGGACGGAGTGGTCGCCGAGAGGGATCAGATCCGGCGGCCGGCACCTTGACCTGAAGAAGAGGACAACCATGTCGTGGGCTCTGCAGAAGAAACGACGGCTGTTTCAGCAGACAAGAACTCGAGGGGGGAAGGGAAGAAGGGAACGAGGCGAGAAAGAGGAGGGCGGGGATGGCGCTCATCTGCTGGTTTCACCGGAGACGTTCGACGGCGTGGCCGAAGGCGGGGACGAAGTGCTCGGGGACAGAGAGGTGAGGTGGCTTGGGGAGGCAGGGCACGAATGCGGTAGAAGGAGCTCGGGTTCCTGGCCTGGTGGACGAGGGTGACGCCCTGGTGGTTGAGGTCGCCGGCGTCGACGGGGCTGACGAGGTAGAGGGCTGTGACCTCAGGGCAGCTGAGGCGCGAGGAGGCAAGGGGCTCGGGCGGCGGCTTGCGGTGGAGATCGAGCAGAGGAGGCATGGCCTCGGGCTCGAGGGGGGAGGAGGTGCAGGTGCTGTGGTTGGTGGATCGGGAGGAATGCACTGGTTGGGTGGCGGCGGAAATCAAGGAAGCGGGTCGGAGCGATCCGGTTGGGTGGATCTGGGAGGATCCCGAGGAAGAAGGGGGGAGGTTCGATGGCTGGCGGCGGCACGATGGGAAAGGGTGGATGAGACAGCTAGGCGCTAGGGTTTGATCTGATTATATAGGTAGGGATTAGGGTAGGGGTTAACTTGGTCCCTCTGATTCAAATCGGATGGTGAGAAAAATAGGCTAGGGAAGCCCAAACAAGAAAATGGAGATATTTTATAGATGTTAGGGGATGATTCGGACCCATCGGTCATGACTGCCCGGGTCGGGTTCGGAGAAGTTTCGGACGCGCACACAAGGGGGGGGTTTGGTCGTCACGGTCTAGAGGGAAGCGAAAACCCGATTGGTCTGAAACGGTCAGCGCAGGCAAGGCGATCCGAGGGAAGGTGATGAAAGCCAAGGGAGAAACGGCAACGACGAACGAATGCAAGTTTTAAAACATGACGACAACGAAGTGCCGATGCAATGCGAATGATGCGATGAGATGAGATGCAACAAACAAATAGATAACACAGCTGATTCGCAAAACAAGGAAGTCATCTGGAGCGTCGGTCTCGGGGCGTTACAACACTCCACCACTACGAGAGGATCTCGTTCCGAGATCTAGGATGGCACCGGAAGGAAGCGGAAGAGGAAGAGAAGAGGTAAAACTAAGTTGCTTCTTTGACAAAAGAGTGAAACCAACGAACCTTGAGAGGTTTACAAAATTGAAAGAAAGAACACAACGGAGTTGAACACAATTGAGAGCACCGCGGTAGAAAATAGAAACAAGGAACACCATATGAACCTTGGAGGTTGCAAAGCTATGAATGACGAGTACAATGGACAAGAAGGAATCGGAACCACTCTGGTTGAAACGAGATAAACAAGGAATAAGGAGGAACAAAATTCGGACAGCACTCCGGTTGAAAAGAGATCCAAGACTTGATAAGAAGAAAAGAACTTGAAGAGATGACACAACACTCCGGTTAAATGGATTAGCAAGGAAAAGGACATGATCTTGACAATTCGAGATGATGAGTGAAGAGAGCAACATCACAATGCCTCCGGAAGAAGAAATAGAAGATAGATCATTGGAATAACGGAATGGAGAAGAAAATGACAACTTCAACCACAATTGAGTTTGGCAAGCATCCTTTCAAGAAGGTTAAAACGGAGTTGTTGGAAAACCAACAACGAAAGGATATGATCCTCGTGGGCTTATGAAGACATCTCAAAACTTGAGGTGAAATTATGCCACTAAAGAAAACAATTTGCTTGCCTAAGATTAACGAAGAGATGAAAACTTCTTCCACCAAGATGATAAAGAAATAACTTGGATCATTGATAAACACCATAATAACAACATTCCTTAGGGAAGGCTTTAGGTGAAACATGACACAAGATAACTCCAACGAAAAGATTGATGGATTTAAAATACCTCATTCTTAACAATATGTGAATCATGAAGCACGAGGAGAAATTGCCAAGGATGACATAACACCATCTCAAAAAAATAAGGTAGAAAGAATTGCACTTTGGAATGCAGGAAGAAGAATATTTGAGCTCTTCAAAACAAAACATGTGTTGAACACCATGTTTATTTTAGAGTATAGCTTGGCGGATCTTAGCTCCGAGAGAAATCTTGAAGAACAATTGAAGAAATGAAAGGAATCCTTGACGAACCACCATGTAGAGCCTCCATGAAGAACTCCGGTAAATAAAAGGATGATAAAAAGGAAGAGAAGTTGAAAACACAAAGTGAAGCCTTGCAATGATTTAGATGGAGCTTAGAAATGATATAACCGAGAAAACTTTGAACTCCGGAAAGAAAAGATGAAGCATCTCGGACCGAGAATGTGATATGATGAACGAACTCCGGAAAGAAGAGATGAGCAACTTAGAACTGAGAAATTGATACCATTACGAACTCTGGAAGAAGGAATTAATCACTTGGGTAAAACAAGAACAAGAATTAAGTTATGCATATCCTTCACCAATTTAGATTGATGACAAGCAACAGATTTAGCATACTACTTATTCTTGTAGAAAGGATTAAGAGAGATATGGCGTAAACTTGGGAAGGTCTTCAACGAACCACCGGTAGGATTGGAAAGAACGAATGAATCTATATGATAACGAAGGAAGAGAACTCTTGAACAAACCACCGTAAGAATTGAAAATGAACAAAGAAAAGATAAAGAAACACTGGGAAGAATTAGAAAATGAAGGAAGATACTTGAGAGAATTTAGATACATGAGAACGAAGAGATCATGAACTGATTCGAGGGTACTTGAATGATGCATCGGTAAGATTTGGAGAACGAGAGACGAAAGCTTGAATGAATAATTCTAGGATGATGGGCTCCGGAGAATCAAACTGAAAAGACTCCTGAAATGCTTTGGATGGGTGAAAATAATTGTCACAAGCAAAACAATTATGAGAGAATGGCATCAATCTAGAACCATGCATCTTGAAGAGAATGACCAAGATTTAGGGGAAACTCTTCTTCGGTCTTCAAATGTAGAGAAAGACGATGAGGAACACCACCCTGAATTGTTGAGGCACTTCGGAATGAAAATTGGAAAGGTTGACCCAATGATGAAAAGAATTTGAAAGATCGAGGAGAAAGACATATGACTGATGATAACCCATTCTTACGTCAAACTTCGAAAAGAATTTGGGAATAGCTCCGGGAAAATAGAAGAGTCAGGTAAGATCCTGGAAAAAGACCTGTGGGTTAGGGCCCACTCAAAAGAACCACCGTTGAACGATTGCTTGAAAAGAGAGATTGCACCGGTTGAATAAAATGGCTTGAATGAGATAGCATCCTCAAAAGAACTTGAGTGAATTGCGAATGGAAATTTGAATCTTCTGAGATATCTTCATCACTCTGGAACAATTGAATAGCGAGAAGTGGATGATTAAGAGGTGCACCAGCATGAGAAAACATTTGAAACAAGGAAAAAGATATGATCAACACCGAAATCTTGAATTAAATCCACCGGAGAAGAAAAGAATGAAGAATGATAAACTTGAAGCTCCGTTAGCATCTTCATGGGAAAACACCGGATAAGAACATTGAAAGAAAAGAATGAAGAGACTTCTCACAAATAAAAGAATACTTGATTGAGAAATATGAGTCCTTGAAGAAAAAGGGTGGGAGGGCGGGAAAAACAAAGACAACTTGGGACGAATGAAACAAACACCATTGAGAAAAAGCTTAGAATTGATCTTGCGAATGTTGGAATGATCGGATTTACTTAAAGAGAAACACACCGGTTGGAAAGGATTGAAAAGACAACCTTGATGAACAAGAATGATTAGCATCCACATAGAAATATGGGAACACCGCTTAGAAAAGGTATGGAATCCACACTTGACTTTGAAGCAACTCGAATACCACAAACCAAAACAAAACAAAGGATTGGCTTGCAGAATAAGCCGGAACAAACACATGATAGAGATTTACCCAATCCCATATCATGCATCTGTCGGAAAGATATTCTAGGAGCTACTTGAATTCCCACTTATAAACTCCCGAAACTTTCTGGTTATGCAATCTGGTGTTGGGGATACAGGGGACACAAAATATATCACCCAAACTAACAATACCTAGATCCAGCTGTATCCATCCTTCAACACATAACCAAGAAACCTTCGGAAATCGTTTACCTCAACCTTCGAAAAGCATCCGTTATATGAGTTATGGCAATATTTCCGCACTCGCCTCAGTACTGGGCTATCAGGGTTATCTCACCAACAACTGTACAAAAGAGATTTTCGATGTCGGCGTACTAAACTCAGGTATCCCAGAACTGCAACGATAAAATTATGACGACAACACCTCAGAGCTCAACTCTCCGGGACACTTCCACTAAACCCCTGCTGACAGGAGGCACCAAGACAATGTTGTCATCACAAAACCATCGGAACGATTCTAAGATACCCGCGTGATCCTAAACAAAATTTAGTGAAATTTGAGAAGAGAAGAGTCAAAACTCTACGTCAGAATGCCTTACCAGAGCGATGAGGAGACTGGGAAGTAAAAAGAATTCCTAAACTCTCCGATACATAATTCCTAAATAACTCAAAACATTTTTCTAGACACAACTCGGCCGCTAAAAACGATCAATCAGTGGGGGCTCCTAAGGTCGGGGAAGGCTCTGATACCAACTTGTAACGCCCTCGATGCGGCTATATCTCCCATGTGTCGAAGCACGACTTAGAGGCATAACCGCATTGAAAGCAATGTCGCAAGTGAGGTAATCTTCACACAACCCATGTAATACAGAAGGGAAAGAGATACATAGTTGGCTTACAATCGTCACTTCACACAATACATGAATAGAGCATTACATCAACCAGATACAATCAAGGTCTGACTACGTTCGACGGCGTGGCCGAAGGCGGGGACGAAGTGCTCGGGGACAGAGAGGTGAGGTGGCTTGGGGAGGCAGGGCACGAATGCGGTAGAAGGAGCTCGGGTTCCTGGCCTGGTGGACGAGGGTGACGCCCTGGTGGTTGAGGTCGCCGGCGTCGACGGGGCTGACGAGGTAGAGGGCTGTGACCTCAGGGCAGCTGAGGCGCGAGGAGGCAAGGGGCTCGGGCGGCGGCTTGCGGTGGAGATCGAGCAGAGGAGGCATGGCCTCGGGCTCGAGGGGGGAGGAGGTGCAGGTGCTGTGGTTGGTGGATCGGGAGGAATGCACTGGTTGGGTGGCGGCGGAAATCAAGGAAGCGGGTCGGAGCGATCCGGTTGGGTGGATCTGGGAGGATCCCGAGGAAGAAGGGGGGAGGTTCGATGGCTGGCGGCGGCACGATGGGAAAGGGTGGATGAGACAGCTAGGCGCTAGGGTTTGATCTGATTATATAGGTAGGGATTAGGGTAGGGGTTAACTTGGTCCCTCTGATTCAAATCGGATGGTGAGAAAAATAGGCTAGGGAAGCCCAAACAAGAAAATGGAGATATTTTATAGATGTTAGGGGATGATTCGGACCCATCGGTCATGACTGCCCGGGTCGGGTTCGGAGAAGTTTCGGACGCGCACACAAGGGGGGGGTTTGGTCGTCACGGTCTAGAGGGAAGCGAAAACCCGATTGGTCTGAAACGGTCAGCGCAGGCAAGGCGATCCGAGGGAAGGTGATGAAAGCCAAGGGAGAAACGGCAACGACGAACGAATGCAAGTTTTAAAACATGACGACAACGAAGTGCCGATGCAATGCGAATGATGCGATGAGATGAGATGCAACAAACAAATAGATAACACAGCTGATTCGCAAAACAAGGAAGTCATCTGGAGCGTCGGTCTCGGGGCGTTACATCATCTAAGTGATCACGTGATCCAAATCAACTAAACCATGTCCGATCATCACGTGAGATGGAGTAGTTTTCAATGGTGCACATCACTATGTTGATCATATCTACTATATGACTCACCCTCGACCTTTCGGTCTCAGTGTTCCGAGGCCATATCTGCATATGCTAGGCTCGTCAAGTTAACCCGAGTATTCTGCGTGTGCAAAACTGGCTTGCACCCGTTGTAGATGAACGTAGAGCTTATCACACCCGATCATCACATGGTGTCTCGGCACGACGAACTTTGGCAACGGTGCATACTCAGGGAGAACACTTTTATCTTGAAATTTAGTGAGAGATCATCTTATAATGCTACCGTCAATCAAAGCAAAATAAGATGCATAAAGGATAAACATCACATGCAATCAATATAAGTGATATGATATGGCCATCATCATCTTGTGCTTGTGATCTCCATCTCCGAAGCACCGTCATGATCACCATCGTCACCGGCGCGACACCTTGATCTCCATCGTAGCATCGTTGTCGTCTTGCCAACTATTGCTTCTACGACTATCGCTACCGCTTAGTGATAAAGTAAAGCAATTACATGACGATTGCATTGCATACAATAAAGCGACAACCATATGGCTCCTGCCAGTTGCCGATAACTCGGTTACAAAACATGATCATCTCATACGATAAAATATAGAATCATGTCTTGACCATATCACATCACAACATGCCCTGCAAAAACAAGTTAGACGTCCTCTACTTTGTTGTTGCAAGTTTTACGTGGCTGCTACGGGCTGAGCAAGAACCGTTCTTACCTACGCATCAAAACCACAACGATAGTTCGTCAAGTTAGTGCTGTTTTAACCTTCTCAAGGACCAGACGTAGCCACACTCGGTTCAACTAAAGTTGGAGAAACTGACACCCGCCAGCCACCTGTGTGCAAAGCACGTCGGTAGAACCAGTCTCGCGTAAGCGTACGCGTAATGTCGGTCCGGGCCGCTTCATCCAACAATACCGCCGAACCAAAGTATGACATGCTGGTAAGCAGTATGACTTGTATCGCCCACAACTCACTTGTGTTCTACTCGTGCAAATAACATCAACGCATAAAACCTGGCTCGGATGCCACTGTTGGGGAACGTAGTAATTTCAAAAAAATTCCTACGCACACGCAAGATCATGGTGATGCATAGCAACGAGAGGGGAGAGTGTGTCCACGTACCCTCGTAGACCGAAAGCGGAAGCGTTAGCACAACGCGGTTGATGTAGTCGTACGTCTTCACGATCCGACCGATCAAGTACCGAACGTACGACACCTCCGAGTTCTGCACACGTTCAACTCGGTGACGTCCCTCGAACTCCGATCCAGCCTAGCTTTGAGGGAGAGTTCCGTCAGCACGACGGCGTGGTGATGGTGATGATGTTGCTACCGACGCAGGGCTTTGCCTGAGCACCGCTACGATATGATCGAGGTGGATTATGGTGGAGGGGGGCACCGCACACGGCTAAGAGATCAAGAGATCAATTGTTGTGTCTACGGGGTGCCCCCCTCCTCCGTATATAAAGGGGGGAGGAGAGGGCCGGCCAAGGGGAGGAGGCGCGAGTAGGACTCCTCCTTTTCCTATTTGGAGAGGGAGAGGGAAGGAAGAGGAAGGAGGGAGGAAGGAAAGGGGGGGCCGGCCTCCCTCCCAATTCGGATTGGGCTTGGGGGGCGCCCCCTCCCTTGCTCCTTTCCCCTCCTTTCCACTAAAGCTCATTAAGGCCCATATACCTTCCCGGGGGTTTCGATAACCTCCCAGTGCTCCGGTATTATTCCGATCTCACCCGGAACCATTCCGGTGTCCAAATATAGTCGTCCAATATATCGTTCTTTATGTCTCGACCATTTTGAGATTCCTCGTCATGTCCGTGATCACATCCAGGACTCCAAACTACCTTCGGTACATCAAAACACATAAAACTCATAATATAACCATCATCGAACTTTAAGCGTGCGGACCCTACGGGTTCGAGAACTATGTAGACATGACCGAGACACGTCTCCGGTCAATCTGGATGCTCATATTGGCTCCCACATATTCTACGAAGATCTTTATCGGTCAAACCGCATAACAACATACATTGTTCTCTTTGTCATCGGTATGTTACTTGCCCGAGATTCGATCGTCGGTATCTCAATAACTAGTTCAATCTCGTTACCGGCAAATCTCTTTACTCGTTCCGTAATACATCATCCCGCAACTAACTCATTAGTTACAATGCTTGGAAGTCTTATAGTGATGTGCATTACCGAGTGGGCCCAGAGATACCTCTCCGACAATCGGAGTGACAAATCCTAATCTCGAAATATGCCAACCCAACAAGTACCTTCGGAGACACCTATAGAGCACCTTTATAATCACCCAGTTACGTTGTGACGTTTGATAGCACACAAAGTATTCCTCCGGTAAACGGGAGTTGCATAATCTCATAGTCATAGGAACTTGTATAAGTCATGAAGAAAGCAATAGCAGAATACTAAACGATCAAGTGCTAAGCTAACGGAATGGGTCAAGCCAATCACATCATTCTCCTAATGATGTGATCCCGTTAATCAAATGACAACTCATGTCTATGGTTAGGAAACATAACCATCTTTGAGCTAGTCAAGTAGAGGCATACTAGTGACACTCTGTTTGTCTATGTATTCACACAAGTATTATGTTTCCGGTTAATACAATTCTAGCATGAATAATAAACATTTATCATGATATAAGGAAATAAATAATAACTTTATTATTGCCTGTAGGGCATATTTCCTTCAGACCGTCCTCTGGCAGCCTTCTTTGGCGGCACGGTGCGGTCGATCCGGCGGCCCTCGCCGGCGGACGGGTGGCTGCCTCTTCCTCGTGTTGTTCTGGCCGGAGGTCGTGGTAGGGCGTCAGGGTGACGCAGGGGAGGCTGCTGGAGGGATGGGTAGACCGACTACCTGTCACCGGCGCAGGGGTGTGCTGGTCCGGACGAGCTCCAGTCCCCCCTCCCCTTTTCCTGACCTAGTGACTCCTTGCCGATGACCGTTGTTCGGGGCGGGTCGGTCACCGGCGGTTCCGATGGTGCTAGGGGTATGCCGGTCGACTCAAAGCTCGTGCCTTTGATGGTCTCCAGAGGGTCTGGATGCAAGGCGGCGGCCTTGGTGGCGGGAGCTGCTGTCTCGTGGGCGTAGCTCATGGCTCGGGCGCTGACGGGCTTGCTGCCATGGCTGCGTGGGCGGCATGGGGGCAGGCCTTCGACGATCTCGGTGGTGGTGCGTCCGACACTCTCATGTAGGGCCGTACCTCGGGCGGAGGCGGAGGGTGGTGGCCGGGGTGAAAACCTTGTCTGGCTCGGAGCCAGACCGATGGCGGAGGCGTCCATGCGTCGTTCCCTTCTCCATCGCGGTGACCCTGCGTCCATCGTGTTACTTTGGGTGAAAACCTAGATTCCCTGGATCGGGTGGTGGCGGCTCTTCCGTATCGTTTCTTTCTTGAAAGCATCGCTTTTGACTCCCTGGTTCGTCGAGTTGCGGCTTCGTCTCCTCGCGATGACTCGTTCACGGTGGAGAGCTCTTTAGATCCTTAGCTCTTCTGCCTACTTGTTTGCTTTGGGGTGTTTGGAGTAGCGTTGCTGTTCGTCAGCTCCCTTGTATCTGCCTTGGGTGTGTGTGGTGTCGGATGGTTTGCATCATGTATGTCGATCGTTGCTTTATATATAAGCGGGGGGAAAGCCTTTTTGGGTAATACTAATGGGTCTATACAGTAGAGATCCATTGCAAACGCAAAGCCCATTCTAATTTGGGTGTATTACAATCAAGTTCACCATCCAAATTATAGGCATATAAATCTGTAGCCCTACTTAAACAATTAAACTTATTTTCAAAAAAAATAAACAATTGAACTTTGATTTGTTTAAAGAAAACTTGAATTCTCTGACCCCCCCCCCCCCCCCCCCCCCGCGCGGGGCTGGTTCCCTAATGTTGAGTAACGTGATTGTATTAGGAAACATAGGTTAGACTAGGAAATATTCTGGCTTGCCTTGTACTCCAAGTAGATCATGTACTCCTATATATATGCCCACGAGGCTCAAGCAATACATCGAACTATTCCATCAATCCCCCTCTCCCTTCTAACATGGTATCAGACTAACCGATCCAAACCCTAGCCGCGCCGTCGCTTCCGCTCCGCGCCGCCCCGGGGCGGTCGGCCTCCATGACCGTCGCCGGGGGCCGCGCCGCCCGTACCTAGGGTTCGTCCGCCGGCCGTGTTGGCCGGCTGCCCTAGAGAGTCTTTTCCCGATCCTTTGATCCGGGTTTTCTCTCTCTCGCCGGTCGCTTTGATCGGCGTCTACTTTTTTGTTTTCCGGTCTACGTGATCCGGTTTGCGTCGCCCACCGCCGCCGTCGATCCCGTGCGCCTCTACTCCAACACTGGCGCGATTGGCCGGCTTCTTCACCGATCGGGCGGCCTCGCGCGTCGTCTGCGCGTCTGCCCGACGGTCGCCCCGACTCGGCGGCCTCGCGCGTCGTCCGTGCGTCGGTCCACCGGTCGCTCCGACCTGACGGCCTCACGTCATGCGGCGGCCCTTCACTGCCGCCGTTCGCGCGACGGCCCGCCCGTCGATCTACGCCGGCCGTCACCGCCCTGCTCCGACCGGGACTCTTGCATCACCCCAACCCGGCGGCCTCGCGCCATGCGGCGGCCAATCATAGCCGCCCTACCGCCTGCCGCCGCCGGCTTCATCTCGGACTCCGCCGCCACCGCGCCTCCACCGAGCGGCGTCCCCGACCTCGCGCGCAATCGGATTGATCACCCGCCCGCCGCCGCGATCCGCCTCATCTACGCCGCGCGACCGACCTGGCCCGTTGGTTACGCGCGCCTCCGCAGGTCCCGTGAAGATCGTTCCCGAGTTCAGCGCGCCTCTCCACCGATCGAGCATCGGGCTGCCGCTGCGTCGCCCTGTCGGGCCGCAGCGCCGCCGCCTCGTGGTTCTTCTCCCGGCTGCACCGACCCGCGTCACCGCTGCGTCGCCCCTTCGGGCCGTAGTGCCGCGGCCCGCGGTCTCCCGCCGCCCCGAGAGCGTCCGCTGTAGGCCGTCCCATGGCTGCACCGACCCTCGCGCCGCCGCTGCGTCGCCCCGTCGGGCCGTAGCGAGCGTGGCACGCGGTCCACGCCGCCGTCCGGAGGCCGTCCCCGCGGTTGCATCGACTCGCGAACCGCCGTTGCGTCGCCCCTTCGGGCCGTAGCATCGCGGCCCGCGGTCTCCACCGCCGCCCCGAGGTCTTCCCGCCGTCGCTCGACCCGCCTGCCGCCGTTGCCTCGCCCCTTCGGGCCGTAGCGCCGCGGCCCGCAGCCCACTCCGCCGTCACCGCGCGTCGACCTCCCATGGTATGTGCCACGCCGTCTCCCTTGGCGCGGGAACACCACCGTCCGCGCCGGTCTTCGTCATGCTGTCGGGTTCTTCGCCTACTTCGAGCACCGCCGCCGCGCTCCTAACCTAGCCGCCGCCGCCGCCGCTCTTCTTTGGCCGCCGCCGCCGCTACCCACGTAGCCGCCACCGCCGCCCGTCCACCTCCTTCGTCTTCGTCCAACACCAGCCCGTCGCCAGCGTCGCCGTTATCTACCCCGACCACTTCGTCTACTCCGACAATCGCAGGCGACATCGGCCCCGCGCTGATTGATGCTGCAACCGTCGTCGAGTCCTTCTCTGCTGGCCTCTCTGACTTCTCGGACATGGCGTACAGCTTGTGCAGGTCCCTCGTCTACGCATGCCTGGTGCTGGCAACACCGATGCGTGCTTTCATCCACGACGTGTCCCCGGGCCTGGCAAGCCTGGTGCGGCGCTTCGTCAACTTCATCTTCATCCGTCTACGCATGCCCGATGCTGGCAACATTGGTGCGTGCCTTCGTCCACGATGTGTCCCCGGGTTTGGCAAACCCGCCGCGACGCGTCGTCAACAACATTTTCTTCCCGGCGTACCCTACTTCGGCACCACTGCGCCCATGCTAACTCGGCGCCCTCTTGCGCCCGTGGCTCCACGACGACTTCCTCGACACCGGCTACCCGACTCGACATCGACCACGGCATTCTTCGCACGGCTACCTCGACCACGGCTCCACCACCCACGCTCTCGGCTACATCGACAAACTGCACAAAGGGCTACCGCCTGCTTGAGCAACCTCGTTGGTTTCCACTCCAGCCACGACTCCGCGATGCGTCGACCGTTACGACTGTGGGGGGGTGTCCGTCGGCTTGCCTTCGGATTCTTCTCCAGTCTCACCGTCTGCGTCGCTACCGTTGTGACTGCGGGGGGATGTTGAGTAATGTGATTGTATTAGGAAACATAGGTTAGACTAGGAAATATTCTGGCTTGCCTTGTACTCCAAGTAGATCATGTACTCCTATATATATGCCCACGAGGCTCAAGCAATACATCGAACTATTCCATCAATCCCCCTCTCCCTTCTAACACCTAAGATGAATAGGGTGAGATTATAGTGGGTTCAAGGTCAGGTAAACATGTGTATACGTCAGTCCAAATTACCTATAATCCAACTTAGTTCTGTAAAATGACATAATTTCCGCACGTCATTAGTCTCCGTTTTTGTAGAGTTTAGGACGGGGATGGTGACTTTTGCTGAAGTACATAGTTGAAAAATTGAATGCTTTATCAGTTATTTTACTTTGATATATACTTAGGTCTTATTATTATTTTTCATTATGTTTATACAGTTCTTGGAACTGCTTTAGCATACAACATGGTGCTTGATCTTCCTTTCTGGGCTGGTGTACTGATTTGTGCAGCAACTGTTATACTGCTTCTCGGATTACAAAGCTATGGGGTAAGACATTTCATCCCGCTATAAAACAGAAGGGAAAAATATTTTTGGAACTCGCAGTAACCAAAATCTCGTCCCTTTCATAAGTATAACAGTAATAACTGAGAAAGTTTTGCTGTGAGAAATCATCAGAGACCTTGATCTCTGTTTATACACAGCTGTACATGGAATAGATACAAAGGTTGTTAGGGTTACAAAGGATGTGCTAGATCCACTTTGGACTATTTAGTACCAGGAGCTGAAATTTCGTAGATGAGACACTTACGAGCTGGGATTTCCCATTAGCCTTTATATCATAGAATTTTTTTTGATGGTTATCTTCACTAATGGCCCACCCTGGCCCATTGTGCTAGATCCTTCACTGCTTGCAAGAGACTTCCTATGTAACAATACCTAAGATAGCAAGAACACATTCATTGTTTCGTATATATGATGTTAATAAATGCAGTGATATTTATAAAGTCCCTTTTCTCTTAAGGTCCGGAAATTGGAGTTCATGATTGCAGTGTTTATGCTCATCATGGCCTGTTGCTTCTTTATAGAGCTGAGCCATGTCAATCCTCCAATGAATGAGTTAATTGAAGGGTTATTTATCCCAAGACTTAAAGGACATTATGCTATCTCAGATGCAGTCGCACTGATCAGTGCCCTTGTTGTACCGTAAGTATGGGACATTTTTGTTGCTTCGTTGGTCATCAACATGAACACTGTATTCTTATGGAAATATAAATAAGAACATGTATTTGCAATATTTATTCCTGATAGACATTCTATGTTTGCGAATTGCATGCTGATAATAAATTAAGGGCACATGAGAAACTAGTCGATTTGGTATTTATGGTTACAAATAAACTATTCAGTTGTACATCATTGTTTCCGGCTACATAAATATTCTCGTTCACTCTTGCACCTATTAACAAGACTATCCACTAAGGTTATTTTATACTCTTGGATGATTGGTTGAAAACGTTCAGTCCCTATTCCACAAATGAACTTTTATCACCCAAAAGCATAGGGGGTTTTGTCTAGTGTGTAAACTAAAAAGAAATAGCTTCCACTAATTTCGATTGTTTTTGAAATACTAGGCACAATCTCTTCCTACATTCTTCTCTTGTTTCATCAAGAAAATTACCATCATCCTCTGAAGCAGTTAAGGTAAATATCCAAATTTAGTATTTTTGTTCTGTTTTGAATATTCTACTTAGACTTCCTTTTTCTATGTGCTTACAATACTATATGTCCCCATACACAATAGCCCTTAAATGCAGTTAGCCATAGTGATTAATATCTTATTGCTTTCAAGAAACATGCAACATTTGAAATAGTATCTGTAGTAAACCACAAAATACTAGGCTAGCAAAGCGTACGAATTGCCAAGTTTTTTGGAAATAAAAGAAGCCAAAAGGGGGGGGGGGGGGGGGAAGATCTACACAAACATAAGCTAATTACACCATGCATTAAAGCTGACATGATTGTACAACATATATATAACAAGGTCATAGTATTTGCAGCTATTGCTAGATCTATGATACCCACTTCTTTGGTTCTAGTTGCAGAAGTACCAGCAGATATAATTTTAGTAATTTTTTTGCAGGACGCATCTGTGTTCTTCTTGCTAGAGAATGCATTCGCTTTGTTTCTTGCGCTCGTCATAAATGTTGCCATTGTATCACTCTCTGGAACTATATGTGCTGATAATCTTTCACTGGATGATACGAACACATGCAGCAGTCTCACTTTAAAGTCAGCATCCGTACTATTCAAGGTTAATATTTCCCCAAACATAATTGGGAGGTCATTCGCCTTACATTTCAGAAGTATAATATTCCCTCCGATCCATAATAAGTGTCGCAGTTTTGAACTAGTTCAAAACTGCCACACTTATTATGGATCGGAGGGAGTAGGATTCACCATAAAGAATAGACCATACATATTATGTACATAAAAATTCATAGAAGTAAATTATCATGTATACTCTCAGTTGAAAATCAATTTTATTTTACAGAATATTTTGGGACGGTCAAGATCATTTTTTTATGGTTTGGCATTATTAGCTTCTGGACAAAGCTGTGCAGTGGTTACCACCTACTCTGGGCAATACATTATGCAGGTAAAGTTGTAACATTGTTAACATTTTATTGGACTCGCAAATTCGTGTTGTGCACATTTAATTTATATTACATAATACAATGTTATTCTAAAATTGAACTTATTATAAGGGAGTAAAGGGGAAAACTTATATGCCAGCACTAATTCTCGCAGACTAGAAATTTTATAACCATACATGTTAAAGGGGAAAACTTATATAAGTAACATTACTAACATACTTACGGGAAATACAATGGTGCACATGGTTCCACGCGCACCCATTATTAATAGTAAAATCTAAAAATAAAAGAATCAAACAATTCAAAAAATTTAGCTAATCAAACTTAGTTGACGGTTCTATTCATATAATGAAGTTTTGCAAGGAAATGACACACGTCGTATTCTTAGCGAAGAAAATAAAATCTGATCTCCAAATTACTTCAAACATAGTCTTTTTTATAGCACCGATATTATTATTATTTTTGCCTAGAATACCACGGATGTCATTTCTTCATGAAATTTCACATGTGAGTAGAACAATCGATCATGTATGTTACAAAAAAAAAACAGAATTGTCTATTTTTTCCGATTTTACTATTCATAATAGGCGCACATGGAACATGTTCCAAAAATCCATGTCCCATACTTGCTCATTATTAAATTACATTTTCCATTTTTTATTAAAAAATCATCTATTAAATATTTCAAAACTTAGAATAACGTTCAAGCCCTAGTTTTGCATTAAAAGTACATACAGTGTTTTTTGTACATGATTCCCTCGCCCAATGCTCCTCGGTATAATTTATCTAACATGAACATTCACAGGGATTCTCAGGGATGAGGGTATTCATCATATACCTTTTTGCTCCCTGTCTCACCATGGTGCCTACTTTGATAATTTGCGGCATTGGTGGTGCTTTACGAGTTCGTCAACTTATCAATATAGCAGCGGTCACCTTTCCATCTCAATGCACCATAAAGTAAATGAGTATACAGGCTATGCGCATGTTTAATGACGTTTTATTTGTGTGCTGCAGGTCATATTGTCGTTTGTGCTGCCATTTGCTCTCGTTCCTCTCCTCAAATTCAGTAGCTGTTGCTCAATGGTAGGACCATACAAGAACTCAGCATGGGTAAGCTCACTCATACTATGCTTATTACCATGATACATAATAACTTGTGAGGTGAGAATAACATAAGAATTGATATATATATTTTAGTATTGTACAACCTAATAATTTCATAGTATTATCTCAACTGTCCTTCGATGAAATGGGAGAATCAAGTCATCGAGGACTATTCCCTTGTGTAACACGAGAAACATTCCGAGTTGCTCCATGAGCTTACTCGAGTGTAGAGTGTGGGCCTACGTAGGCATCCTAAGTGGGGAATCTGAACCATCTACGCCCCGCGCGCGCACACGGGGTGTCAACATCTAACTTGCTCGACCATCAAGGTCCAGCAAGGATTATTTTGTTGCAAAGGGTAACGAAAAGTTTGTATACCCCGAAACGACATACTCCCTGTCAGTCACAGCTGCGATTTTTTTTCTAAACTATGATGATTTTTATAGCAAATTCAAAAACTATACGCCTAATGCATAAAAATCGAAACTATGACCCTGTCGGCCTTCTGTTGGCCGAAGAGGGACTTTTCGGCCTACCATTGGCCGAAGTGGGCTCTTCAGCCTCCTGTTGGCCCAAGAGTGCCTAGCTGGGCTCTTCGGCTTCCCGTTGGCCGAAAAGTGTCAGGGGCACAAAACGTAATTAATATGGCCTCAAATGAAAAAGTTATCAACATGAAAAATCTTCGTCTCATCGAAACGGTTGATTTTGATATAAAAATCGTCTTAATCCGAGGTCGTATGCAACCTGTAGAATCAAAATAAGGTCAGGGGCAGAAGCCGCAGAGTTACTTCGGACAGACCGGATGTCAAAAAATTTGTCACGGGACACCCGGTGCACTCGGTGAGACCATGTGGAATATAGAAGAGTACACAAATTTGGTCACGTTCACTCGGTGAGACCGAACCAAACCACTCGGAGGCTCCGAATGGATCCGAAAAATTGCCAAAGATTCCTGTCCGAGTTAAAGTTAGAATTTTTTATCCGAAAAATTGTTCATCTACACCGGGAAGATTGCTTGCGTGCCGCGCTTCCGGCCGGGTCTCCTTCGACGTGAGTTACGGTACATCACCCCCGGCGTCGAGGGTACACGGTGATGTTTTTATGTGCATCACCCCCGGCGTCGAGGGTACACGATGACGGGCCTGAGAGGTGACCATTGCCTCTACTTTGCATGGTGGATGACGCCGCCGCCGGAAGTTTTGGTCTCAATCCCTGCCATCGCAACAGAGACATTTCTTCAATGCCGGCATGTGTCTTCCCGGTGCAGACAAACAATGCCCACATCGATTCATGAGGCGGCTAGACTTCCCGTATAATAAAAGGACTAAAAATTCTATCCAAAAATCTTTGGCAATTTTTCGGAGCCTCCGAGTGGTTTGGTTCGGTCTCATCGAGTGAACGTGACCAAACTTGTGTACTCTTCTGTATTCCACGCGGTCTCACCGAGTGCACCAGGTGTCCCGTCACAAAATTTCTGACATCCATTCGGTATGTCGAAAGTAACTCTGCAGCTTCTGCCCCTGACCTTGTTTTGGCTCTACAGGTTGCATACGACCTCCGATTAACATGATTTTTATATCAAAATCAACCGTTTCGACGAGACGAAGCTTTTTCATGTTGATAACTTTTTTATTTGAGGCCATATTAATTATGTTTTGTGCCCCTAACACTTTTCGGCCAACGGGAAGCCGAAGAGTGCTCTTCGGCCAATGGGGAGCCGAAGATACTATCTTCGGCCCAGCTAGGCACTCTTCGGCCAACGGGAGGCTGAAGAGCCCACTTCGGCCAACGGTAGGCCGAAAAGTCCCTCTTCGGCCAACAGAAGGCCGACGGGGTCATAGTTTCGATTTTTATGCATTAGGGCGTATAGTTTTCGAATTTGCTATAAAAATCATCATAGTTTAGAAAAAAATCCACAGTTGCACACCCCTGACGCACCGTAGCTCCCCCTCGCGGCATCAGGATTGCATCGATGAGAAGAATGCATTCAGACAAAAAGGGGGTTGAAGCATGCATCATGGAGGACGAATTTTGTCATTCAATCTACACCGATCGCCACAAGCGTACATCGCATGCACTGAGAAGTTTTCCATTAGTTGCACCCATCTACTCATATTGATGCCACCAACCGCCTAGACACTGTCACTTGTCCTATTATTGTCGTTGGCCGCCCGCACCATGATCCATGCCAATCCGGTTCACGCCCGCGGTTAGTCATGTTCGGTGCAGCTAATGGCGGATTATGTTTAGGAGGTTGGTGGCATCTAGATGAGTAGATGGGTGCGAGTAACTGGAGAAAAATTCACTGAGCGCGACGTGCACTTGCGGTGGTTGGTGTAGACTGAACGATGAAATTCGTCCCCCACAATGCACGGTTCGAGCTCTTTTTTGTTTGAGCGGTTTTTTCTCGGTGATGTAGCCGTGATGGCGCGAGGGTTCGAGTAGGGGAACTACGGTGCCTCAAGGATGTGAAGTTGTGATGCTTTTGGTTGCCCATTGCAACTAACCTCTGTTGGTTGCCGTTACCAACGATAAGTATATTTTTTTAACAGGGTAGTACTTTTGCATTTTTTTAATTTAGAGATATAAATCTAATATTTCTTATAAAAAATATATATTTTAAGTATTCATAGTTTGGCGGTGTGTGCTCTGTCTCCTGTTTCTATGTATAGATGCAATCATATGGTACATGGTTTTTAGTAAAATGGTCAGATGAAGTTTACAAGAAATTGAATATTAAGACTACATACATCTGCCCTCACATGTAATCCCGAATCTTGGTTGGACCATGAAACATACAGAAAGTAAGAGTAGACAAGCTCCGATGTGAATAATAGGTAGTGACAATCACAAGAAAAGTCTTATTGATGGCATACTTTGTGTTCATTTTCTTATCTGAAGGTCGAATTTAACTTTATAGTTATGTATCTTGTGTCCATACATCAAAACAAATCTCATTTTGCTAAACATTTGGATCTCAATCAGATGTCATGTTGCTTGTGACTACCTAAACACAAACAAGATGGCATACAAGATGCTACATATCAAAGTAGTCGTTTACCAGGAAACTAGGAATCGGTTCCAGCACATGCATTTTGTTCAACAGAGAGTAATATTTTACCGAAAAAGGCTTACGCCCTGCTTTATAAATAAAGCAAACCACCACGGCCACAAAGTATCACAGAGGTTCACCCGCACACACACAGAAAGTCAGCACAATATAGAGTACAAGAGGGTTCTGCTGAGGGCACAACTCAACGAGCGCTGAAAACGAAAACAAAGGCTGTTACACCGCAGCTAAGAAGCTAATGCGGCTCAGGTGGTGGAGGAGGAAGCGGTGGTGCCAAGCGAAGAGCCATCGCGCGAAGGTCAGCAATGATGATGTTGATGGCGTCCCAGTCCTGGTGGCGGCTAAGCGGCCGCCAGAGCTGCAAATAACCACACATTTTGAATACTGCGTCAGTGGCACGTCGAAGAGGCACTCACTGGATGACAAGCTTATTTTGCACGGTCCAGAGCGTCCAAGCAAGGACCCCAATGAGCAGTCACCTAATGTGGCAGCTCGACGGGGTAGATGCCTGGACCTCTGTGAGGAGGTCGGGGAAGTTGGTGTTGCACCAACTACCCCTGACTACCTCACGGAGGCAGCTCTAGAGGAACTGGGCGGAGACGCACGAGAAGAAAATGTGATTCGAGGTTTACTTAGTCCCACTCCCACCGCCCGAGCCATTCCATTTTAACACCTCCACGCCGGAGGGAAGCCGACCACGGATCCATTGCGATAGGAAGATCCTGATCTTGAGGGGCACACGGATATCCCAGATCAACTCGAGGACCGCCGGGCCTGGGGTGGGGGCAATGGCCTGGTATAGGGACTTTGTGGAGAATCAACCCGAGGGCTCTAGGCGCCAGGATAAGCGGTCATGAGGCTGCGCCAGATCAGGCTCGGGAAGCGCAACGGCCTCCAGGAGCTCATGCCAGGTGGCGATTTTCGGGGCCCAAATGGCCGCCGGAATGAGAGACGCCCTAAGTCAATAAGGGCCGTCTCGACGGAGATCCTAGGCTCCACCGCAATGGAGAAGAGATCCGGGAACCGGGCAGCAAATGGGGAGTCCCCAGCCCACCAGTCGAACCAAAACAGAGTGGTCGTCCCAGAGCCGACCGTGATGGAGGTCCCGATGCGGAGAACCGGGAGCAGTTGGATGACGGACTGCTAGAACTGGGATCCCCCTGCCCTAAGGTAGAAGGCAAGAGGTTGGACGCGCAAGTATTTGTTTCGGATGGTTTGCAACCACAGGCCACCCTCGCCATTCGCAATGCGCCAGAGCCACTTCGTCAGGAGTGCCAGGTTTATGTGTTTGGAGGACATGATGCCGATGCCGCCTTGGTCCCTAGGTTTGCAGATGTCGGTCCAGTGAACCATATGGTATTTCTGCTTATCACCATCACCGGCCCAGTAAAAGCGCGCCTGGACTGAACCGATCTCATGGTACAACGTTTCGGGCAGGCTGTAGAAACTCATGATGAACAGGAGGAGGCCGGACAAGGACGAGTTGATGAGGATCGTCCGAGCCGCCTTAGACAACCATCGCCCTTGCCATGGCTCGATACGGTGGTGAAGCTTGAGCATCGAGGGCCGCAGGTTAGCCACGGAGAGCCGAGAGTCGCTAATGGGGATCCCCAGGTAGGTGGTGGGGAAAGAACCAAGCCGACAGTTGAGTCGGTTCTCGGTTAGCAATACTCTGGCTCTCGGAGGGGGAATAGCCTAAAACCATTACCTTGCTCTTATCAAAGTTTATTTTGAGACGTGACAACTACTGGAAGCACAGCAGCAGAAATTTCAGGTTCAGATATCGGCCGCCGAGCATTCCACCATGATAATGGTGTCGTCGGCATATTGGAGGGAGACACCACCTCCCTCCACTAGGTGTGGGACTATGCCGTGGATGTGGCCCGCGGTCTTCGCCTTATCAAGGATCGTCGCCAAGGCGTCAACCACCATGTTGAACAGAAACGGAGAGAAGGGGTCACCCTGCCTAACCCCACATAAGGTGGGGAAATAGGGCCCGATCTCCCCATTAATGTTAACCGCGGTGTGCCCAGAGGCCACCATCTGCATGACCCGGGTGACCCAGCGATCGTCGAACCCTACCCTGAGCAACACTTGCCGAAGGAAGGACCAGCTAACCGTGTCGTAGGCTTTGTGGAAGTCAATTTTCAGGAAGACTGCTTTGAGGTTTTTGGACCGGACCTCATGCAGAACTTCATGGAAGACAAGGACCCCATCCAGAATATACCATCCTTGGATGAAGGCGGGCTGGTCAGGGTGGGTGATGCGGTCAGTCAAAGGGGCCATCCTATTGGCGTACCCCTTTGCTAGAATGCGGAAGATCACATTGATCACCGTGATTGGCCGGAACTGACGAATGTCCGACGCTCCAAGCACCTTGGGAATCATTGTGATGATCCCGTAGTTAAGGCGGTGGAGGTCAATGGTGCCCACATAGAACTCCTCGAAGAGAGCCATGACCTCCGGCTTGATGGTAGTCCAGAAGGTCTGGAAGACCTTCACCGGCAGACCGTCGGGGCCAGGGGCGGACGATGGATTCATTCCGTTAATCGCCTCCCAGACTTCCTCCTTAGTGAACGGAGCTGTGAGGGCAGCATTTTCCGCGGGCGAGATGCACTGTGGACCAACCCAGAAGTCCGTAGCTAGGGCCAAGCCTGGCCTAGGGGGCGGAAAAAAGGGCTTTATAGAAGCCATCGATATGAGCACGGATCTCGGCCGGGCGCTGTAGGAGGGTTTCCCCATCCCAAAGCAAGGGGATGGTATTCCGCCTCCTACGACCATTGGCGATGGCCTGGCGTCACCCTTGAGGACCCACTTTTGGGTCCCCCAGAGTCGCCAATACGCCTCCTCATCGGTGTAAATGACCGTGAGTGGGTCCTCAAGGGTGACGCCAGGCCATCGCCAATGGTCGTAGGAGGCAAAATACCATCCCCTTGCTTTGGGATGGGGGAACCCTCCTGCAACGCCCGGCCAAGATCCGTGCTCATGTCGATGGCTTCTATAAAGCCCTTTTTTCCGCCTCCTAGGGGAGGCTTGGCCCTAGCTATGGACTTCTGGGTTGGTCCACAGTGCATCTCACCCGCGGAAAATGCTGCCCTCACAACTCCTTCACTTAGGAGGAAGTCTGGGAGGCGATTAACGGAATGAATCCATCGTCTGCCCCTGGCCCCGACGGTCTGCCGGTGAAGTTCTTCCAGACCTTCTGGACTGCCATCAAGCCGGAGGTCATGGCCCTCTTTGAGGAGTTCTATGTGGGCACCATTGACCTCCACCGCCTTAACTACGGGATCATCACATTGATTCCCAAGGTGCTTGGAGCCTCGGACATTCATCAGTTCCGGCCAATCACGGTGATCAATGTAATCTTCCGCATTCTAGCAAAGGGGTACGCCAATAGGGTGGCCCCTTTGGCTGACCGCATCACCCACCCTGACCAGCCCGCCTTCATCCAAGGACGGTATATTCTGGATGGGGTCCTTGTCTTCCATGAAGTTCTGCATGATGTCCGGTCCAAAAACCTCAAAGCAGTCTTCCTGAAAATTGACTTCCACAAAGCCTACGACACGGTTAGCTGGTCCTTCCTTCGGCAAGTGTTGCTCAGGAAAGGGTTCGACGATCGCTGGGTCACCCAGGTCATGCAGATGGTGGCCTCTGGGCACATCGCGGTTAACATTAATGGGGAGATCGGGCCCTATTTCCCCACCTTATGTGGGGTTAGGTAGGGTGACCCCTTCTCTCAGTTTCTGTTCAACATGGTGGTTGACGCCCTGGCGACGATCCTTGCTAAGGCGAAGGCCGCGGGCCACAATCACGACATAGTCCCACACCTAGTGGAGGGAGGTGGTGTCTCCCTCCAATATGCCGACGACACCATTATCATGGTGGAATGCTCGGCGGCCGATATCTGAACCTGAAATTTCTGCTGCTGTGCTTCCAGCAGTTGTCACGTCTCAAAATAAACTTTGATAAGAGCAAGGTAATGGTTTTAGGCTATTCCCCCTCCGAGAGCCACAGTATTGCTAACCGACTCAACTATCGGCTTGGTTCTTTTCCCACCACCTACCTGGGGATCCCCATTAGCGACTCTCGGCTCTTCGTGGCTGACCTGCGGCCCTCGATGCTCAAGCTTCAGCACCGTATCGAGCCATGGCAAGGGCGATGGTTGTCTAAGGCGACTCGGACGATCCTCATCAACTCGTCCTTGTCCGGCCTCCTCCTGTTCATCATGAGTTTCTACAGCCTGCTCGAAACGTTGTACCATGAGATCGGTTCAGTCCAGGCGCGCTTTTACTGGGCCGGTGATGGTGATAGCAGAAATACCA
Source organism: Aegilops umbellulata (assembly GCA_032464435.1). Lineage (NCBI taxonomy): Eukaryota > Viridiplantae > Streptophyta > Magnoliopsida > Poales > Poaceae > Aegilops > Aegilops umbellulata. Next base: position 160,123,089 of record CP136056.1, on the reverse strand, counting down.
TATGGCTCACTGGACCGACATCTGCAAACCTAGGGACCAAGGCGGCATCGGCATCATGTCCTCCAAACACATGAACCTGGCACTCCTGACGAGGTGGCTCTGGCGCATTGCGAATGGCGAGGGTGGCCTGTGGTTGCAAATCATCCGAAACAAATACTTGCGCGGCCAACCTCTTGCCTTCTGCCTTAGGGCAGGGGGATCCCAGTTCTAGCAGTCTGTCATCCAGCTGCTCCCGGTTCTCCGCATCGGGACCTCCATCACGGTTGGCTCTTGGACAACCACTCTGTTTTGGTTCGACTGGTGGGCTGGGGACTCCCCCTTTGCTGCCCGGTTCCCGGATCTCTTCTCCATTGCGGTGGAGCCTAGGATCTCCGCCGAGACGGCCCTTATTGACTTAGGGCGTCTCGCATTCCGGTGGCCATTTGGGCCCCCGGAAATCGCCGCCTGGCATGAGCTCCTGGAGGCCGTTGCGCTTCCCGAGCCTGATCTGGCGCAGCCTTGTGACCGCTTATCCTGGCGCCTAGAGCCCTCGGGTTGATTCTCCACAAAGTCCCTATACCAGGCCATCGCCCCCACCCCAGGCCCGGCGGTCCTCGAGTTGATCTGGGATATCTGTGTGCCCCTCAAGATCAGGATCTTCCTATCGCAATGGATCCGTGGTCGGCTTCCCTCCGGCGTGGAGGTGTTAAAATGGAATGGCTCGGGCGATGGGATGTGTCCCCTAGTGGGACTGAGTAAACCTCGAATCACATTTTCTTCTCGTGCGTCTCCACCCAGTTCCTCTAGAGCTGCCTTCGTGAGGTAGTTAGGGGTAGATGCCTGGACCTCGGTGAGGAGGTCGGGGAAGTTGGTGTTGCACCAACTATCATCCACCACGACCACCTTCCCCAGGATCCTGGACATGTTGCGAATCACACGCTCCGACCTTGCAATATCGGGCAGGCCGGAGATGAGGATCCATGCCGTGTCAATGGTCACTACTGCCTTATGGTCGCGGATTGGCGCAGTGATGTCCACCACGAGCTTGTTGAGGGCGAGGTTGATGTCGGTGCTCCGGGTGGCGTAGCCGTGGCTGGTCGCATCGGGGAAGACCACGGTGAACTCCCGCAGACGGGGTCACTTGCCAGTCCCGCTGGCAGCGGTACATGTGGTTGAGCCCGGCCTCGATCATCTCCAGGGAAGCCACCCCCTCGCCAATAACTGACACAATCGCCAGAAGCGATGAAGTGGGCGGGGGGAGGGCGGGCACCTCCAAGGCCCTCGATGCCGTGACCGTACATCATGAGCTCATCGGTCACCGGGCGGTCCGGGCATAGCTCCGCGGGGTGTCATGGGTCCTTCCAGATGAAGCAACAGGGCGGGTTGGAGCAGGTGATCTGGGTGTGGCCGAGGATGCCACAGTTGAAGCACTGGACGCAATCAAGGGCCGGGTCGCGAGCCACCCCACCGGATGCATCAGGGACCGAGGAGCAGAGACCCCCAGCGGCAGCGGCCCGGGCCCCGACAGCACGACCTTGGCCCCGCCTTTTCTTCTTCTTCGCCGCCCCCTGACGGCCTCGGGATGGACCGGCGCCATTGCCCGTGCCGGCCGCCGGGGGGAGCTTTGGGTTGATCTGAGGCAGCTGGTAGCGATGCAGAGGAGCCGGGGGTGGCAGGGGCTGGGACCGGCGGGACGGCGTCCGACTAGTGCGGCTCGGGGACAAGCTGCGGTCGCGCCTGCGAGGCGGGGAGGGGGAACGGCGGCGTGCCCCGTGCCAGTCTTGAGGTGGTAGGGGGAGTGCGACCGGCCCTGCCGGTCGGGGGAGCGAGACCGGCACACGCCGGCAAGCGGCAGCCGTCCAGCGCAGACAGCTGGTGGCGGAGGTCGTCTTCATGCCGGAGAGCGTTAAGAGAGGGGCACAAGGGGTCGCGGTAGTCGTCGAGGCGATGCTTGCTGTGGGCGCAGCCGTCCTCCCACTCCCGAGTCATCATGGGATCCGCCGTCGGAGGGGGAGGGGGGGCAGAGGAGGTAGGGGTCGGGGCGGTGGCGACGCTGTTCGGGGAGAGGGGAGGGAGTTCGAGAGCAGACGAGGGGGACTGGAGGCGCGATGAGAGGATGGGAGCGACAGGGAAGCCCCGAGCGGGCCAGATCGACCCCCCTCCCCCGCGGCGGCGACCCAGGTCGAGTTTGGGCCTGGGAAACCCTAGGTAGGGTGGGCCGGCCCAACACCCAAAGGCCCACATGGGGGCGAGCGGCAGCAGCCGAAGGGCCCATGCGGGGCCATCCCAGATGCGCGTGGCCCAGGGGCGGAGATGGGAGCCATCCCGAGGGGAAACCTCCTCCCGAGCGGCGGCGGCCGCCGCCGGTGATGCCAACGGGGGCAGAGGCAGGGCCAACCACGGGCTGCGCAGGCGCAGGAACGTGTGGACTTGGAGGCTAGATGAACTGAATGACGCGATGAACGGACGGAAGGGGGAGCGCTGGGCGACGGCGGGCCAGAGCGGCATGGGGGAGCCGGCGGTCAACGCCGGTGCTGGAGCATGGGCGAAAGGGCCAATCCTGTTGGAGCGCCACAATGACCTGGCGGAGCCCATGTCGGAACGGCCGACCACACCCCAAGAATGGCGGCGGCTAGCCCCACCCCTGCGCAAGGACGGGCCTTGTCCCACTGGCGGCCGAGCGCTCCGGCGAGACCGCAAGACGGCGACGGAGCCGCCATCCACGCTGGTTAGCACGGGGAGGCTACGGGTAGGAGGTGGGGCGCGGTCGCGGCGCCGGATGGAGAGGCCAGCCGCCCGATCCGCATCCTCGGCGAGGTCGGCCCAGCGAGCCGACGTGGGCGGCGACGAGGCCTTCGGAGGGGCTGGAGGGCGGAGGGCGCAGGGGCAGGGGGCGACGCCAGGGGGCTCGCCGTCGGGCCGGGGGGCGCCGGGGCGGCGGAGGGGCAGGGGTCGGGGCAGTTGCCAGGGGCGTCGCCAGATCCCGATTCAAACGCCATCGCCTCTTGGTTTCTCATTCTCCTCGGAGTAATATTTTCGTATCAAAATGATGCCAAATTACACCCGGCCTCTGTAATGACACAATATCAAGACCATCGAGACTTTGAGGATGCACAAAGCCAGAAAGATTAGGGTCACGCTAACTGCCACACGTGTGGCAGGAAGGGAGACGCACCACACGTCTCTAATGTAAACAGATTGCCACGTCATCGCATGCATGTATGTAGGAATCTTTTTGATTTTCAGTTTTAAAAATGTTTTATCTCTTAAACGAAAAATCCGATTGAAAATCCGTTTGCACCATTAAATCCCTCGCGATGAGATCTTCGAAACTAGATCCCATGTTGATATGTTTTGATGAAATTATTTTTGGATTAAAAGTTGCCATGTCTATTGCATATGAATTGCCATGATGTTTACACTGAAATTGCCATGATATGTTTCAACTATTTTCTTCTACATTTAAAAGTAAATTTTGACATTTATAAAACGGGGAATTAAGAAACTAGACTTGCCATGAACCATAAACTAAAATTGCCATGATACATGCACGTAAAATTGCCATGGTTCATACAAAAAATAATTTTAATGGTCAAAGTACTGGAGTTGCCATCATCAAAATACTAAAATTGTCATGATCTACAAACTAAAATTGCCACATGGCAACTTTAGTTTAAGCCCTATGACAACTGCAGTGTAAACATCATGGCAACTTCTGGCAAAAAAATTTTTCGTCGAAACATATCAACATGGGGTCTAGTTTTGAAGATCTCGTCGAGACGGATTTAATGGTGAAAACGGATTTTTAGTTTGCTTTTTTATTTAGGAGATACAACATTTTTAAGCCGAAAACCAAAAAACAATCTGCTAATGTCATCTATTCATACGTGGCAAAATGAGTGGTGATGGAGGCGTGTGGGCGATGTGCAAACGCCCACACGTGTGGGCGTTAACATTTCCGAAAGATTAAGAAGGAGGAAAAACAAAGAGAGACGACGCGGCAAAAGACTTGCAACAGATAAGCAGCATCACCATCCACCGTACTTGAAAGCACATGAACTACAAGAAAGGTTCTCCGAAAGCAACGCCTCGGGAAAGGAAATGATGCGCAGGCTCCACCGTTGTCAGGTCCAACCACTGAGGGTCGGATCTTGGGTTTCACCCCTAGAGCACGTCTAAGAGAGACTACAAACCAATGCCTTCAGCAAATTCATAGTACAAGGCCTTTTTCTTATTCATCGATGATGCCATAAAATAATTCGTTTATTTAGGTTGTGCTATTTCTATTTGTTTTAAAATAAACTTTTGCAACATGGATTTGAAGTTATTCGTTCTTGTTGCACCTTAAATTTGTGCAGATCACGAGAATATCATGGATCCTGTCGTTGGTGATCATCGGCATCAATACTTATTTCTTTTGTACTAGCTTCGTCAGTTGGCTTGTATATAGTGACCTTCCAAGATTTGCTAAAGCAATAATTAGCACCCTCGTCTTCCCTTTCATGGCGGCCTATATTGCAGCGGTCATTTACTTGGCTTTCAGAAAAGTTAGTACTAATGCCGTACTCCCCTCCAGTTCAGTTTCTTGTGAGATTGAAGTGGCAGAGGTGCCAAGACAAGACAACAAGGATGAAGTTTTGGCTCTACATTGCTAGATTGAAAGATTGGATCCAGACCTTGATTTGGAGACGGTAATATCTTGATTTCTTCAAGAATGAAGCCGTTTTCGGTGCAATTAGTGCGATCCAAAAAGTCCCTTGTAACTCTTCGATGAACAAAGCATCAACTAGTTCATGTATAGCATATCAACACTCAATGGATGGCATATATAGTGGGAAATCATTTACTGGTCTTTTAGTTACTCAATTGTTTGTCATGCACGTTCAAATAGGCACCTAATATAAGGTATTTCTTGTGATGGCCTACTTGTGCATATATTGTATATTGAAAACTGCTATATGGTCTCTTCAGAAATATTTTTATTGTGGAGAAATGCTACCTTCCAGCTGGTCTGTTTTTTCAGAAAACTTACTAGATAGATAGCCACAAGAATAGAAGAGCTTGCCCCACCCATGAGTAAATATTTCATTGTAGCCTCATTAGACCGTAGATCTCTCTTGGTATATCCATACAATAGGTAGGAACATAAGCTGAAACATTCTGGAGCTATAAAGATAGTTATTAAATGTTAGCACCACATAAAAACATTCCCCCTAGAGTAGCTGTTAATATGAATAAGAGAAACTCTGTTATAGCCATTTCCGTACATTCAATGTACTCAAATGACAGAGGAATACATAAGTTGAACATAATAAAATGAGAAATTGAAAGATTTTGTTGAAATTGTTTGTTCGGAAATTTTCTGAAAGCTAATTGTAGGTTCTTCTCTCCATCGGAACAATAGGGTCGTTGTGCTTATTACTCCCTCCTTTTCAAAATATAAGACGTCAATTGACTTTCTTGGTCTTCGTTGCACAACTTCGACTATGATTTTCACGTATTGTATATCTATAAAATTAGTATACATGTATATGAAAAAAATTTGTTTTGCAAGACAAATATGATGATGCCATTTATACATGTTCAATTCAGGTACTTTGACATATATTACTGGTCAAAGTCGTGTATCAAAGACCATGCAAAGTCAATTGCGCCTTATATTTGGGAAGGAGGGAGTACTAAACTCATTTTTTTCTGCGGGGGTATTACTAAACTTGGTTGAAGAGATGAAATAGAACCAAGGTCTATCTTTTCCTATGTTGAATTGATCATCAGAAGAAAGTTAATTGCAAAAAAAAAAAACATCACAACAACCAGAATAATTTCAAAACCACTCGCCGTTTCGTTTTTCTTTAAAGAAATTGAAACTGATATTATGTAATGCATTTTTGAAATAGCACGGACCGGCAACTATATGGCCACCTAGTATAGCCCAACAACCAGCTCTATGGAGTTGTGATGTTACTTATAATCAACCTAATAGCCTACTCATATAATAGTAAGTCATATTTTGTGCTATGTCATTAATACGTGAATCATAGGGATTAGGGAACTGAATGTAGTTCATATTATTAGGTTCTGCTGGTGGAACCAACCCATCGGGGTTCAAGCCCTAGACTTGACACTGGTACTTGCATTTTTTTGGATTAATTTCAGACCTTCCGATGATATTCGTTCAACTTCTAGACTTGGCACTGGTGCTCTCATTTTTTTGAATTTATTTCAAACTTTACGGCGATGTTTGTTCAGTGAGGGAGATGTGGTGCTCACAGGAGCGGGGTGGGTGTAGGGATGAGTCTATGTGAGCATCTATGATTGTATTTGAACCCACTACATGTGAAGTGAATCATATTTTTCTCTTAGGAAGGATGTTGAAGCCCGTGTTACCATCAACTGTAAATATATAGCCTGCTTCTCTTCTCTTCTCTCAAGTCTGATGTGGCATCTCTTAAAGCATCTACAACCCGGCTTCTCAAATGCCCCTTTACGTCCGAGGGAATCGGTCTCACCAGTTGAAGACTCGCCATCGGAGCAGATCACCGTCTCTTCCCTGAACACAGATCCTTCCTTAAGATCCGCCCCATGGATGAAACCAACAAAGGCACGCTTCGTGGTGGCTTGAACCTTGGTGGGTTGTGCGCGCTGAGCCATCTCGACGATGTCGGTGCAGGTGTCCGGCTCAGGCCCTGACTCGGCGATCTTGCCGATGAAGACGTGGATTCTGCCGACGGGGGCCCGGTACCCGTACTCAATTGAGCCGACCTCGGGGCCCCAGCCAGCATCGTCGATGTAGAGCTTGCCTGGACGACTCTTGGTCATCCGGCCCACAACGTATCCCTTGATCCCTGCGAAGCTGCCCTTCAAGAACTCGAAACCACCGTGCGCTGGCCCCGCGGTGGGCGCCAACTGTCGTGGATTTAACATGGCAGATGCCCTAGCAAAATGACTTAAGTGTGGAGCCATCGCGACGTAGTTAGCTTGATGGGGTTAAAAGGAACAAAGGACACAGAGAGTTTACCCAGGTTTGACCCCTCTCAACGAGGTAAAAGCCTACTCCTGCTTTAGGTTGTATTGCTTGGGTTTTGATTACCAGGGAGCGAGTACGCTTGACCTAGTTCTCGACTTGTTGTTTCTTGCCCTCACCCGTCGCCGGGTCACCCCTTTATATACACAGGTTGATGCCCGACGCTTTACAGAGTCCCGGCCGGCTCATACACAATGTGTCCGGCTCGGTGACTAACTAAGCTTGCCTTACAATGCAAATTACATATATGACGGTTTATCCTCTTGGGCCTCAAGTCGCTTTTGGGTCTTGGGCCTTCAATAGGCTTGTTTTATAACCCGCCATCTTCATCCTTAAGTCGCGAGTAGCATGACCCGGCCCCTTCTGGGCGGGTCATACCCAATAGTTATATCCCCGACAGACGTCCCAGTCAGTAACCTATCACAAAGTCATGACCGGCCGACCCCTTCAAACCGGCCCTATTCGTCTGGGCTGACCGATGCCGCTCATATCAAACCCATATCTGGGGCGGATATGGGGAGGCCCGGACATGCTCGTGTGTGTCCACCACACCGGACCAGACAGGCCGGACCCACCCCAAATTCCACCAAATTGACCAAGTCCACCAAATCGTCTGCCTTCCTCTCGCGTCCGTCATCTATTATCCATGTCCGGGCCATCGCCGTCCTCCACCCTTGCTCCCCCGTACGCGCCGCCACCCTCGTCCGCCGTCGTAGATTCGCCGAGTACTCCGTCCCCCGCCACCAAGATGGATGATGCCTCAGCGGAGTCCATTTTCGTCTTGCATGTGGCAGTCAGCTGCAAAGCGAAGAATGTCGACCGGAGGGAGCGGCGTGCCCACCAGCGCAAGCGGTAAGTAGTGGAAGTTGTCCAAGGAGGTGGTCAACATCGACATCGACGTGTCCCCTCCGCTGCGGCCGCCCACCCCGCACGCATCCGCCCTGCTGCCGACAAGGAACCCACCACCCACCCCGCCCACGACCGATAACTGTCTACTTAAGGCGATGAAGAAGGAGATCAACCTGCGCAGGGAGTACGAAGGGGCGAGAGCGGCCGTAGCAACAGTAAACGCTACTCGGATAGTCCCTGACGAGTGCTTCATCATGTTGGCTAGATGTGACCCGAATGTTGAATTTCATTTTGGCATGTTTGAACTGTGGTTTATTTTGCTTTGTTTCATTGTTGAATTGGTGATGAATTTGTGCTATATGATCGGCGTGCATGGATTTGCAAATAAATTTGACATGAGCAGTTTGGTTATCCAGCAAGAATTTTGAGGGGCCGTCCCGCGCTCTCCTAGGTCACGCTTGGATGCATCCGCGGGCGTTAGGCGCGGGGGAGGGGGGTGTTTTTCCAAATCGTTGATGCTCTTACTACCTGCCTAATGTCACTATACTTCCTCTAAGCATGGGTTGACACTGCTTGACGAATAAGTACGATATGGCATACGTTTTAACATGGCAAGGAAATACAACCTGCCTAATGTCACTTACTATACTTCCTCTAAGCATGGGTTGACACTACTTGACCAATAAGACCCAGCTGCAAATTATGATATGGCAAAAGTTTTAACATGGCAAGGAACCAACATTAAAGATGGACAAACTTGAATCGTTGAGGCTTCATTTTCTTGCTAAGGCATCTCTAATGCCGATCGTAAAAGCCAAGACGCTATTTGTCAGTGGACTGATCCGCACTCGTCTGTGGACATAGATATGGGAGCCGACCGTCCAAATCTATCCCCTAAACGTCTACCTCTGTTTTTTTCTAAAGTCCGCAACACTCAAAATAATAGTATATCAAATCTTCGAGTGAAAATATTAAAATGCGACAGTAGTTCAAATGCTAATATTAGAATCCAACTAGGTTTTGAAATAAAATAGTTCAATCTTGAATTCAACTCGCACATATGTTCTACTTGTTCTCTTTAAGGATCCACAAATGCTCGATTAGATCTTCCTCAAGTTGTTCATGAGTTTCTCAATGCCGAATTTGTTGATGCATTTCGACAAAATCATCAAACATGGACAGATTCTGATTTGGAAGTGGATAGGATCACACATGTTCTTGAATTCTAGACCTCCGGTGGCATCTTCACGCTCATTCTCCATGATCATGTTACGCATGATCACACAACATGTCATCACCTCCCAAAAGGTCTATGGTTCCCATTGTTTAGCGGGTCCACAAACAACGGCAAAATGGGCTTGGGGCACTCCAAATGCCGTCTCCACATCCATTCTAGCTCCTTGATGTCTTTGGGAAAAGTGAGTTCTTTTCTGACCAACTGGCTCGGAGATAGTCTTGACGAAGGCCACCCATGAGGATGGATACCGTCAACTAGATATTATTCCATCTTGTAGTCATGCCCATTGACAATATAGTTGCATGGAAGAGCTTGTCCTTTAGTCAACCTAGCAAGCAATGGAGATCGGTGTAGCGCATTGATGTCATTGTGAGACCCGGGCATGCCAAACAAAGTGTGCCCAATCCAGAGATCATGTGATCCAATAATTTCAAGAATGATGGTGGTAACATGGCCCTGATATTGCCCTTGTAAATATTTTGGGTAATTCTTCCATCTCCAGTGCATACAATTAAGAGATCCGAGGATACCTGGTCACCCTCTTACTTCAGACATGGCAGGCTTTTGGTGTTGGCAATTGGTTCTCTCAATTAATGAGGTCCAAACACCTTGACCACTATAATAGCAAACCTCAGCATGGCATCTCCACATGTGTGCCCTTAGACATCTGGACGTACTCGTCCCCCGAATCTGCGGTCATCCATAGCAAGCGTTTGCGATGCAATCATGCACTTTTGGTAATCAGAGAATCCTGTTCTTCTTGCTGCATCCTTCTTCAAGATGAAGTAGTCATCATAGGCTCGGTCGACATTGTAGAGGCGATCAAACACATTTTTTTGCATCCGAAATCCCTGACGAAAATTATTCGTGAACCTGGCATCAGGGGTAATGTAGTCATCCATCAACGTCAAATGCCCCCGTACCTTGTCGGTCATGATGACCCCCCACGGAGAGCATCCGCCGGGTGGATGATACCTACATGGCGGACACACGAGAGGTGTGGAACGATGGCGTAGGCAAAGAGGTATGGCAACCAGGTGAAGCGGCAGAGGTCGTGGAGGTCCGACAAGGGCTTGATGGGCGGCCGGGGTGGTATAGTGGTAGCATCTGCCAAGGAGGAAGTGGATGTAGAGAAAGAGGGAAGGGATGAGATGCGGGGTTTGGGTGTGGTTTTCGGTGGGTGGGTGGGGGGGTGTCAGAGTCCTACGGGATGTGGAAGTCCGCACTCCCGCAAAGCCCCCTGGTTTGCTTCTAGTTTGCGGGGAAACGAAGATGCGTTCTGATCCGTGGACAGATGCGGGGCGACGTTGGATGACAAACTACACCCAGACAACACGGTCCAAACATTTTGCTGGTGATTTAAGGGTCTGAATTGGAGATGCCATCAGAACCACCGAATACGTCGACAGGCTTCTGAGGGCAGTTTTTTAGCCCATGGCACTGACAGGGATTGTGACGCCCTCGATTCAATCGTACACTAATCATACACGCAAATATGTACGATCAAGATCGAGGACTCACGGGAAGATATCACAACACAACTCTAGACACAAATTAAAATAATACAAGCTTTATATTACACGCCAGGGGCCTCGAGGGCTCGAATACATAAGCTCGGAAACACAAGAGTCAACATAAGCAACAATATCTGAGTACAGACATAAGTTAGTCAAGTTTGCCTTAAGAAGGCTAGCACAAAAGCAACAACGATCGAAAAGGCAAGGCCTCGTGCCTGGGAGCCTCCTAACTACTCCTGGTCGTCGGCGGTCTCCACGTAGTAGTAGGCATCGGCGGTGACACCTGGCTCCTGGGCTCTGACATCTGGTGGCATCAACCGGAAAGAAGAAGAAAGGGGGAAAGGGGGGGAGCAAAGCAACCGTGAGTACTCATCCAAAGTACTCGCAAGCAAGGATCTACACTACATATGCAACATTATCAAAGGAAGGCTGTATAGGTGGACTGGGCTGCAGAAATGCCAGAATAGAGAGAAGGCCTAGTCCTATCGAAGACTAGCATCTTCTGAAAACCACCATCTTGCAGCCACAGGAGGGAGTAGAGTAGCATAAAGTAAAATAGTAGTAAAGTTATCAACCTCGGCCAGAGATCCTTTCTCGACTCCATGCGAGAAAGTAATCCCAGAGCCATACTATCCAGTTATCATCACAATCCAATTATCATCACCATCCAGTTCTCATCACAAGTATCCAGTTCTAGTTGTATCGATCGGGATAGAACTCCAAGTGTCCGTTACCGTAGGACAGGCTATCGATAGATGTTTTCTTCCCTGCAGGGGTGCACCAACTTACCCACCACGCTCGATTAACTCCGGCCGGACACACTTTCCTGGGTCATGCCCGGCCTCGGCCAAACAATACGCCGCAACCCGACCTAGGCTTAATAGAGAGGCCAGCACGCCGTACTAAACCTATGCCCCCAGGGGTCATGGGCCATCTCCCCGGGAACTCCTGCACGTTGCGAACGCGGCCCGTGAGCAAACCTAGCTACCTCCTTCAACTAGGCAGGTGCTTACGCAGTCCAACCCGACGCGCGCCGCTCAGTCGCTGACGTATATTAAGCTTCGGCTGATGCATACAACGCAGAACGCCCATACTATGCCCACGTGATGGTTAGTGCTATCAGGCCAGAGGCCCCTCGGATCAAATATCCAAATCGTAGTGGATTAGGAACGCGCGGTAACAAGCAGAGACTCACGAAAGAGGTGACCCCGTTGCCCCGTCTCGAGGACTTGTGGCAAGGGCTAGGAATGCCCGGCCACGCCTCGTAATTATCTCGCGGGAACCTTCCAGGTCCGCCCGACTCCACATCACTCGCAATTAGGCTCGCGCGGGTACCCCTCAGGGTCGACCCGTCTTTCCAAGTAACAGTGGTAAAGTCCAAGTATCCGTGTGTTTAAACATCAAGGGGGAAACCCGAGGAATCACCCCCGATGAATTCCACTAGATGTAATCATCAAGGTGAACGTAAGAGGAATCACCCCCGATGTTCACACTTGAGGGGTTGCACGACAGAGTCGTATCGGAAGTGGTTAAGGAGGAAATCACCCTCGATGACCACGACCGAATGACTACACTACAGGGTTAACATCAGAAGTGCTGAAGAGGTTCACCCTCGGTACTCGATAGTAACCCAGTAGTGTCGAGCAACTAAGGGGGAAGTGATGTGCGGTGTCGGGGCCTGGTCTTCGATCACGTAGATAGAGTCATCGATGATGAAGCAGGGGCAACAAGGACAAGTGGGGGTCACTGATGGATCACTAACCAACCTATACTAAGTTGTTTAGGATAAGCAGATAAGGTACAACAGCAGATACAAAAGCAGGCTATGCATCAGAATAGGAGCAAACAATAACAGTAGCAAAATCTAATGCAAGAATGAGAGAATGGAATGGGCGATATCGGGATGATCAAAGGGGGGGGGGCTTGCCTGGTTGCTCAGACAAGAAGGAGGGCTCGTCGGTGACGTAGTCGATCACAGCGGCATCGGCAGCCGCCACGGGGTCTACCGAAGAGAAGAGGAGGGAGAAACAGTAAATACACGCAAGCATAAGCATAACAAGACAATAAGCCGTGCTAGAGGTGTTCTAGCGCAGCGCTAGGCGATACTAGCGAAGGAGGATAACATCCGGGAAGGTTTTCCCGGTTCCGGACGTTTGTCAGACAAATGAACCGGAGGGGAAAAGTTCAACGTTTGCTATGCTAGAGACGTGTGATAGACGAACGGAGGGCGTATTCGGATTCGTCTCATCGTTCTGAGCAACTTTCATGTATAAAGTTTTTCGATCCGAGCTACGGTTTATTTTCTATGAATTTTCAAAGATTAAAACATTTTCTGGATTTATTTATAATAACAGAAAAGAAATTATGACTTCAGCAGAGTGTCAGCATGACACAGCAGGTCAACAGACCCGCTGACTGGTCAAACTGACCAGTGGGTCCCACCTGTCATAGACAGAGGGCTAACAGTGGGTTATTTTAATTGAACAGGGGTTAGTTAGCAGTAGGGCCCCACATGTAAGTGACTAATTTGTTTAGCTAATTATTTTATTTAGGAAAATGTTTTAATTAGGTTAATTAGGCGGGGGCCCGTGTGTCAGTGGCACTGAGTGCCCAGTAAGCATAGTTGACCACGGACAACGTGGTCAACTGAGTCCAGGGGGCCCATGGGCAGCGACCCAGAGGCGGGCCCCGGGTGTGCCACGTTGGCGGCGTCGGGGCTTCACCGCCGGCGACCAAAACAGCGGCGGGGCTCGCCGGACTTCGCGGGGAATCGCGCACAAGGGGTCTTTTGGCTCGGGACTTTGCGCGTTCGAACGAGGAGATCCCGCCGCGTCGCGTGGTGAGGCCGGCTGGAGCTGGAGCTTCCGGAAACGGCGCCGGCGATGAGCCCAGGCGACGGCCATCTGCGGCCACGGACGCACGCCCGGTGGCCACCGCGTGCGGTGAGCAGTAGGAGGTAGGGGAAAGGCCCCCTAGTGGGCTGGGCTGGGTACTGCGCACGGCTGGGCCGTAAACACAGTAGCATTTCCTTCTCTTCCATACCCTTTTCCTTTTTTTAAACTTTTCTGTTCTCTTTTATTTTCAGAGAGAAAAATAGTTTTATAAAAAAAACTAATCTTGCACCTAAAATACCATTTTAACTTTTCCACTGCTATAATTAACTTGGCACCAATTTAAGTAGTTTAGTATTTTTACCAATTAGAAAGGCAATTAAATTATCGACTAGGACACTGTTTTATTTAGTTTAGGGTAGTGAAACACCTTATAAAAATGTTGGTTCACCACCAATAGCAACATAAGATTATTTGGCACATGATGAACATTTTAGTTTTCATGTTTGGCAAATTTGAAATTTTAACTTTAATTTGAAATTGAGATTTGGACTGTAATAGAATCAAAGTGAGATTAGCAACAGTAATAATGATGACAAGGCATCATTAGAAGGGGATTACTGTAGCATGATTCTCGAGGTGTTACAAATCTCCTCCACTACAAGAAATCTCGTCCCGAGATTTAAGAGGTGGAGTAAGGGGGAAAGAGTTGGTTAGGAAATTCTAACGAATCTTATCGGTCCTGGATGCTCTTCTCGAAGAGGTTGATCCCTTTCGTTGATGTCTTCGTTTCTCTACATCGATGTATCATGATGATGTTGTCGTTCTTCCTTTCTTTGGGAACTCCATCATACTTTCGAATAGGATAAGGGGTAACTTCAGAAGAACAGACCTCTACATGGTTGCTTATCTGGTAGATAACATCAAGGAAGGTGGCGGAAAGTAACTCTCAAATTGAAACTTAATAATATCGAGAGCAAGTAAGAAGGTACCATGAGAAGTTTCGAACGGGCAGGCAATCATTCGATGCCTAGTCAGAAGGTGAAAGGGGTTTAGAGTAATGAAATAAATATTTCGTTTGATACCAGAGTAGATTATCTCTAGGAAGGTGGCTCATGAATCTCAAACGAAGCGAAGCGGATGGAATAACTTTGTGAAAAGGGGTGTACGGTAGAGTCAGGTTTCGATCCTGGGACCTGTGGGTTATGGGCCCACCATGTGGGTTAAAAGTAGAAAGGGGCCGATAGCAAGGCATGTCAGATGATAGACTGTCAGTTATGTTGCCAACAACGTTTGTACCAAGGGCGATGGATTAAGAGAACCATTTTCCTGCTCGTTAAGACGAGGCGGACCAATAGGCAAAGTTCTCATCCATCGGTGGTTATCGGAACGTCAACAACAATAATAACAAGGTCTTACTGACAAATTGTACACCAAGGTGTTTTCATAAGCAGGGTACTATTACTGCTTAGATCTCATAAACCACAAGAAAGGTTAAACAAAACAATGGAAAAGGAGAGGTGATCATTAGATTAATCAGAACATTGGAAGGAAAAATGTGTTTAAACACAAGTATCAGGAGTATATTATTCCCAAGGACAAGCAGAGGATGACATCCATGAAAAGGTAGTAGATTACCTTTTAGGTAAAGGGGAGAGGAAATTCATGACGTTACGCATACAACGGTGTTTGGATAATTGATCAAGAACAGTTAGCATTGCGCTCCCAATGTTCTTGTTGATGATCGAAGTACCACACACATGCTTCGAGATAGCATTGACATGGTTTTCAAGCAAAGGTTAGACTTTGGATACACAAAGGATCCATCAGAAACAACTTAGAAAATTAGTCATACGATTTCAGCAAGGAAAAGATGAGGGTGTGGCCGACGGGCTCAGCAACAATCCATCGACATGTCAAAAAGGATGTATTTCCAAAATTATGTGAACAAGTTTGTGTTGGGGAAGGCAAGAATGTTGTCGATGATAACTTAAATCATCGAGGGGCAAGGATTGTATTTCTCATCATGAATTCGATTGATATCCTGGAAGAGCTCAGAATGTTGATGATGATCACGACACATTGGTCGAGAGATTTCATGAAGATGTAATCGATCGGTGATGACATCAAGTCAAAGGAATGATTAAGCGAAAGGTTATTGGAACCACGGGTACGACACAAACTCGAAATTAAGCTTGCTATACAAGACAAAATGATATGACGAGGAAAGTCGATGTAGGCTTAGCTCATCGTCAAAAATTGTGCTCCGGGAGGAAGGACCAGGTAGCACAGTTAAAATTTAGCATGATAATGATATAGCTGATCAGGCTAGGAATGACTTGAGGGATTATTAAACTCGTAAGCAACAAAAATTACTTAGAGTTATAGAATCAAAGTGCGGAATCGATTCTCTTATAGGTGTTCTCGAGTGACTAATAACTCAGAACCTGGGGAAAATCTGAAATCGGTGAGAAGCAATACTAGATGAAGACTCATAGGAAGCAACACAGTTCTTTGATATTCTCGAGGTACCGGAGGGTAATAATCGAAGGAAGATCAAAATAGAGGTTGCGGGGATGCATTGATCTGCAGAAGACAAGTGCTTTAACTTGTCCGAGAAATGGATCTAAAGGGGAACAATCATGGTCAGAACCACGGTTGCAAAGGACCATACATAGATACCAGATGAACTTATAATAAGGGGATTATTATTATCACAAGAAGCTTCCATGATAGGATCTACATCGTGTCCATGGGCATGAACAAAAGTTCAAGGTCGACTCCCACTCTTCAATGCATAACTCTCATTCACTTCTAGCCTTCAATGGAGTTGTAATGTTGAAAGTTATTTGGCAAAACACCAGAAGAGTAAGACTCGTTAAAACTCTCGGGTTCAAACGGATTAGGGGAGGCATAGGTTCAACCCATAGAGTTATCGTAGGAACATTTGCAAAAACTTTAGAGGTAATTAACTCAAGCTCGGAAGCAGAGCATGGTTGACAAAGCAGAGAATACAATTTACCAAAGGCAATATGTATTAGGGGAAGAGCGCACAAAATTTTGAAAATGAAGGAAACTGCCGGATAATAATCCAACAAAGGATTCAACGGTCCTCAATGGATCTGATTTGAGTATCACTACTCCATCAGAAGAAGGAAAGAATGCAAAGGCATTGGATGATAGAAACATCTGAATAATTCGATGCTTAATCCAAAGGAATTATGATTTCCAAATTAGAAGATCAGAAGCACACACTCTGATTAAAAGACAAGTAAGTTGAATAGATATAGACCGACAATCAATTAAGGTTTGGTTTGCCGAGAACCAGCTCATGTCCGGATTGACGTCTGAGCTGAAAAGATCATTTAAAAGGATCAACTGATGATTGCGCGCATTCGCTCACATGTTGAATCAATAGGGTCAGGACGACAATCGCAAAGGATTTTAAGGAATATTGCTGGACATATGGACTTAACCATAATGCAAGTAGGTAAGGAAGAACAAGAGCAATAGGCTACTAAGGACTTTCAGAAGATCGAATGGTATTTCGAAGACTTTTGTGAAATACATGAATCATCTGGGGATGAGCGGATACTCGATAAGTGCGAGGAATTATCCGCAGTGCGAAAGAAGCTGCAAAGCGGAAGCACAAGGATTCTCGAAACAACAAATAGTATTGGGGTAACTTGTAATCATCAAGAGCAATTGGGAATGATTGTATGAACGACACGCGTAAGTCGTTATCCCTATGAATAAAACGGTGGTAGGGAATTGCAAAGGCAGAGGTCAGAATGGTCTCGGTAAAACATCGGAGAGTAACTGTAGAATTCTTCTGGTACAGTAAGCGATCATCGGTAATAAGTGGCTCTCCGAGAGGAAGTAGTTACGAGATCCTAATAATAGAGTTAGCAAAATCGTTTAACCCGAAAGGAAGAGAGATCAGACTCCCAGAGTATAGACGAGGAGTAAAAGATCCTAAGACCACCCAATGGCGACGTGGACCCGTAAGACACACAGCCAATGTTAGTAAAAGTTTTTCAGTGACTAGACTCAACTTCGGCCAAGGAGTTGGAAAGGGGGCTACCTACAGGCAGTCGGCTCTGATACCAAATTGTGACGCCATCGATTCAATCGTACACTAATCATACACGCAAATGTGTACGATCAAGATCGAGGACTCACGGGAAGATATCACAACACAACTCTAGACACAAATTAAAATAATACGAGCTTTATATTACAAGCCAGGGGCCTCGAGGGCTCGAATACATAAGCTCGGAAACACAAGAGTCAACGGAAGCAACAATATCTGAGTACAGACATAAATTAGTCAAGTTTGCCTTAAGAAGGCTAGCACAAAAGCAACAACGATCGAAAAGGCAAGGCCTCGTGCCTGGGAGCCTTCTAACTACTCCTGGTCGTCGGCGGTCTCCACGTAGTAGTAGGCATCGGCGGTGACACCTGGCTCCTGGGCTCTGACATCTGGTGGCATCAACCGGAAAGAAGAAGAAAGGGGGAAAGGGGGAGCAAAGCAACCGTGAGTACTCATCCAAAGTACTCGCAAGCAAGGATCTACACTACATATGCAACATTATCAAAGGAAGGCTGTATAGGTGGACTGGGCTGCAGAAATGCCAGAATAGAGAGAAGGCCTAGTCCTATCGAAGACTAGCATCTTCTGAAAACCACCATCTTGCAGCCACAGGAGGGAGTAGAGTAGCATAAAGTAAAATAGTAGTAAAGTTATCAACCTCGGCCAGAGATCCTTTCTCGACTCCATGCGAGAAAGTAATTCCAGAGCCATACTATCCAGTTATCATCACAATCCAATTATCATCACCATCCAGTTCTCATCACAAGTATCCAGTTCTAGTTGTATCGATCGGGATAGAACTCCAAGTGTCCGTTACCGTAGGACAGGCTATCGATAGATGTTTTCTTCCCTGCAGGGGTGCACCAACTTACCCACCACGCTCGATTAACTCCGGCCGGACACACTTTCCTGGGTCATGCCCGGCCTCAGCCAAACAATACGCCGCAACCCGACCTAGGCTTAATAGAGAGGCCAGCACGCCGTACTAAACCTATGCCCCCAGGGGTCATGGGCCATCTCCCCGGGAACTCCTGCACGTTGCGAACGCGGCCGGTGAGCAAACCTAGCTACCTCCTTCAACAAGGCAGGCGCTTACGCAGTCCAACCCGACGCGCGCCGCTCAGTCGCTGACGTATATTAAGCTTCGGCTGATGCATAGAACGCAGAACGCCCATACTATGCCCACGTGATGGTTAGTGCTATCAGGCCAGAGGCCCCTCGGATCAAATATCCAAATCGTAGTGGATTAGGAACGCACGGTAACAAGCAGAGACTCATGAAAGAGGTGACCCCGTTGCCCCGTCTCGAGGACTTGCGGCAAGGGCTAGGAATGCCCGGCCACGCCTCGTAATTATCTCGCGGGCACCTTCCAGGTCAGCCCGACTCCACATCACTCGCAATTAGGCTCGCGCGGGTACCCCTCAGGGTCGACCCGTCTTTCCAAGTAACAGTGGTAAAGTCCAAGTATCCGTGTGTTTAAACATCAAGGGGGAAACCCGAGGAATCACCCCCGATGAATTCCACTAGATGTAATCATCAAGGTGAACGTAAGAGGAATCACCCCCGATGTTCACACTTGAGGGGTTGCACGACAGAGTCGTATCGGAAGTGGTTAAGGAGGAAATCACCCTCGATGACCACGACCGAATGACTACACTACAGGGTTAACATCAGAAGTGCTGAAGAGGTTCACCCTCGGTACTCGATAGTAACCCAGTAGTGTCGAGGAACTAAGGGGGAAGTGATGTGCGGTGTCGGGGCCTGGTCTTCGATCACGTAGATAGAGTCATCGATGATGAAGCAGGGGCAACAAGGACAAGTGGGGGTCACTGATGGATCACTAACCAACCTATACTAAGCAGTTTAGGATAAGCAGATAAGGTACAACAGCAGATACAAAAGCAGGCTATGCATCAGAATAGGAGCAAACAATAACAGTAGCAAAATCTAATGCAAGAATGAGAGAATGGAATGGGCGATATCGGGATGATCAAAGGGGGGGGGCTTGCCTGGTTGCTCAGACAAGAAGGAGGGGTCGTCGGTGACGTAGTCGAGCACAGCAGCATCGGCAGCCGCCACGGGGTCTACCGAAGAGAAGAGGGGGCAGAAATAGTAAATACACACAAGCATAAGCACAACAAGACAATAAGCCGTGCTAGAGGTGTTCTAACGCAACGCTAGGCGATACTGGCGAAGGAGGATAACATCCGGGAAGGTTTTCCCGGTTCCGGACGTCTGTCAGACAAATGAACCAGAGGGAAAAAAATTCAACGTTTGCTATGCTAGAGACGTGTGATAGACGAACGGAGGGCGTATTTGGGTTCGTCTCGTCGTTCTGAGCAACTTTCATGTATAAAGTTTTTCGATCCGAGCTACGGTTTATTTTCTATGAATTTTCAAAGATTAAAACACTTTCTGGATTTGTTTATAATAACAGAAAAGAAACTATGACGTCAGCAGAGTGTCAGCATGACACAGCAGGTCAACAGACCCGCTGACTGGTCAAACTGACCAGTGGGTCCCACCTGTCATAGACAGAGGGCTAATAGTGGGTTATTTTAATTGAACATGGGTTAGTTAGCAGTTGGGCCCCACATGTAAGTGACTAATTTGTTTAGCTAATTATTTTATTTAGGAAAATGTTTTAATTAGGTTAATTAGGGGGGGGGGGGCGTGTGTCAGTTGCACTGAGTGCCCAGTCAGCATAGTTGACCACGATCAACGTGGTCAACTGAGTCCAGGGGGCCCACGGGCAGCGACCCAGAGGCAGGCCCCGGGTGTGCCACGTCGGCGGCGTCGGGGCTTCACCGCCAGTGACCAAAACAACGGCGGGGTTCGCCGGACTTCGCAGGGAATCGCGCATAGGGGGTCTTTTGGCCCGGGACTTGGCGCGTTCGAACGAGGAGATCCCGCCGCGTCGCGTGGTGAGGCCGGCTGGAGCTGGAGCTGCCGGAAACGGCGCCGGCGATGAGCCCAGGCGACGGCCGAAGCACGGGCAGGTCGGAGCCGGCGCTAGGAGGCACGGGAGGGGGCGCTGGTGGTTGCCACCGGCTCCTGCGAGTGTTCTGAGCACGACAGCGATCTCAGACGAGGGCTGCGGCCACGGGGACCACGGGGGCGAGCTTGACCGCGGCGACGGGAGCACGTGCACGACGGGGGCGAGCTACGGCTACCTAGGAGAGTAAGGGGAGAGGGGGAATGGAAGCGGTGCTCACAGCGGGGTAGTAGGGGATGGCAGAGGGCTCGGGGTGGGTCGACGGCGCCGGAAACGACGACGGACGGCGTCGGGTCCGGAGGTAGATGACGACCTCGAACGGGCGTTGCGGTGGCAATGAGCTTGAACGGGGCGTCGTAGCCGACGTAGGCGAGGACGAGGGAGCTCCTGGACGGGCTCCGAAGACGTGGGGGCGGCGGTGGCTGCGGTTACTTTGGCTGCGGGGCGATGGGCGCGTTCGGGTGAAAGGGGATCTGAGAAGGGGGAAGCGTGGGCGCGAGAGAGAGGAGGGGGGTCGAGTTAGGGTTGGCGGGGGTCGATGACGACCTTGTAGATGGCAGGGAGAGGCCAGATGGCCGCCGCGTGGGCATCCGCGGCCACGGACGCACGCCCGGCGGCCACCGCGTGCGGTGAGCAGTAGGAGGTAGGGGAAAGGCCCCCTAGTGGGCTGGGCTAGGTACTGCGCGCTGCTGGGCCGTAAACACAGTAGCATTTCGTTCTCTTCCATACCCTTTTCCTTTTTTAAAATTTTCTGTTCTCTTTTATTTTCAGAGAGCAAAATAGTTTTATAAAAAAAAATAATCTTGCACCTAAAATACCATTTTAACTTAGGCCACTGCTATAATTAACTTGGCACCAATTTAAGTAGTTTAGTATTTTTACCAATTAGAAAGGCAATTAAATTATCGACTAGGACACTGTTTTATTTAGTTTAGGGTAGTGAAACACCTTATAAAAATGTTGGTTCACCACCAATAGCAACAAAAGATTATTTGGCACATGATGAACATTTTAGTTTTCATGTTTGGCAAATTTGAAAATTTTACTTTAATTTGAAATTGAGATTTGGACTGTAATAGAATCAAAATGAGATTAGCAACAGTAGTAATGATGACAAGGCATCATTAGAAGGGGATTACTGTAGCATGATTCTTGAGGTGTTACAGGGATCCCGTACGAAATGATCCCTAATATGGATGTATGGTCCATCCATGCATCCTCAAGCTCGAGCACCGAGTTCCCCACGCGTGTATTTAATGGGAGCTCCTGCCGCTCATTGCGGCACATAGGCAGGGCTTCGCGTAGGGGCGGTCCTGACTGTGGCCGGCCTAGTAGTGAGTGCAGTACTGTAGCGAGTGATAATCACCAAAAAGTTGTGCACTTGCCAGGGATCTAGCCAGAGCCCTCCCGCTGGCATAGCGCATTGCGAACCACTAGCTAGAGCTGGTCACAACACTCAATCCCTTCCATGGATGTTCTTCACCGTCGTAATATGTCGAATACTTGCCGATGCGCCCTCTGTGGCTGTGATGACTCATGGAGACATGCCCTAATGGAATGCACCATGTCCAGGTGCATATGGTCCTTAGCTGATTCTCGCCTAGTGGAGCACATGAGCCGTAACACTGATAGGAATGCAAGAAACTGGATTTTTTCAATGCATGATGTACTATCCCTAGAGGATTTTGTTCTGCTGGTGATAACTTTGTGGTCGGCATGGAAAGCTAGGCGAAAGGCCATTTACGAGGACATTTTTCAGAGCCCTCAATTCACACATCAGTTCATCCAAGCTTATATGAACGACCTTCATTCAATTGAGGAGAA
This sequence comes from Aegilops umbellulata, assembly GCA_032464435.1. Taxonomy (NCBI): domain Eukaryota; kingdom Viridiplantae; phylum Streptophyta; class Magnoliopsida; order Poales; family Poaceae; genus Aegilops; species Aegilops umbellulata. Next base: position 160,100,740 of record CP136056.1, on the reverse strand, counting down.
GAAGAGAAGCAAGAGTACGGTGCAGGTAGTACCCCGTCCAACACACTGGATCCATCCTCTGGAGGCAAGTTGCAAAATCAACGTGGATGGCGCTGTATCACAGAACTGGAAGAGGGGAGTTGCAGCAGCTCTATGTAGAGATCACAGTGGTACTTTCCTTGGGGCTTCAGCCATACTTGTGAAAGGTGTTTACGATCCACCTACACTTGAAGCCCTAGCAGTTCGGGAGGCTCTAGCCCTTGCCAAAGATCTTAACCTGCAGGGTATCCACATTGCATCAGATTGTAAAACGGTGATCGAGGATATTAAGGAACAAAATTCGGCGAGCTATGGGGCAATTCTACATGAAATAACAGACCAAGCTGCTCATTTTGCCAAGTGCAATTTTGTTCATGAGTATAGGAGCTAGAATTTCGTGGCTCACAATCTAGCGAAGCATGTTTTAAAGTTAGGGGTGGGCCGCCATGTTTGGCTTGGGCACCCTGGTAATCTCGTTTTTGTACCTGTAAACATTGGTTCAGTTTTAATAAAGCTTCGCGTGATTGTCTAAAAAAAACTAGCTAGAGCTGGTGACCTTTGACTAAAAGCAGTGTGAAATATTAAGAATGAACGTCAGTGGCAAATCTGTTTTTTTCTAAAATTTTAAACACCATTTAAAAAAAACATGCATTTTTGGAAATGCAAGTATTTTTAAGATTTATGAAAAGATTCAAAAAACTTGAACTTTTTTAAATCCCAAACAACTTTTGAAAATAGGAAGATTCTTTAAATTCCAGGCAAAGAATGAAAAACACGAACTTTTTTGAATCTATGATCATTTTCTGAAACTCTAAACCGAATTTGAACACACAATTTTTTAATTTGTGAACAATTTTGAAAAAAAGAACATTATTTGAAACTCTGATTTTTTTTTCAAAATGTGATTGTTTTTCAAATTTGTGAACATTGATTTAAAAAAAATCTAAACTCTTTGCATTTCTAAACTAAATTTGGAAAGAGGATTTTTTTAATTTTTGATTTTTGTTTAAAAAATTCAAACGTTTTTAAAATTATTAAACTTTAAAAAAGTAAAATGAACCTGAAAAATAAAAAAGAAATGGAAAAAGGGAAAACCGAAAAGGAAAGAAAACATAAAAAGAAACCTATAAAACAAAAAAGAAAATGGGTTGGCCCAATCATGGGCGCCCTTGTTTGAAGCCCCGACTATTTACCGCATCGTGCGGCAAATAGGGTATTTCGTATATAAACTCATGTTGCGTGAACACTTCCGACGAGGAGACTCGGAGAGCTTCCCCATGGCGAGATCAACTAGAGCAGCGGTTTGCACACGCCCAAGCACGACTGCATCAACTACCTTGATGCACCCGAAGGCAAAGTCGCCACTCCACGAATTCTGGAGAGTGGTTTCTCCTCACCACGTTTGCCAGCGCCGCCGCGTGCGAGTTCACGCCAAAATATCTCGATTGTTATTACTCGAGTTACTAAGGAAGCACGTCCAGTAATGCACGACAACTTACTATTCGCCGAAAATGTTCCTGTTTTCAAATTTGGTTTAGAAATGCAAACAGAAACATGGCCTAAACATTTTCTAATTTTTTTTCCAAAACTTTTGCCGAAGCTACCCCTTGCACTGTTCATCGTGATGTAGTCGTCGTGGTGGCTCTCCTTATCAATCAACGTGTTGCGAGAGTACATGGCTGATCTGTTGATAGGTGTGCTTCTCATGTTATGCACTTCACCTGTTAGATGAATTGAAATGGCCAGCGCTAGGCGCCAACCGGGGGAAGAAAAAATCAGCCACCTCCCAACTGTTGGATGCAATGCCCTCACACTGTCTCATGGATCAAGTTTCTCTCCCATCCCCCCACAGCACCGCTCGCGCGAACACAAAATCCTAGCAGCACTTGCGCAAAGTCATTTTGTGCGGTTGTGTTAGGTACTAGTACATCTAAGACCACTCACTTCTTCCGAGATTCATAAGAATATATGGCCCATCTAGATGCATAGCATTAGTATATTTTTTGTATCTTTTTTAGTTAAATTAGTGTCAGCTTAATGGGCCCAAAGTACACTTGTTGTCGGTGAAGGTATGCATGCATGTCTCTCCTCTCACTCTACATGAAGAACAAATCCCTAGCCTTTATTTCATCTTAGACAATTTAAATCAACCACATCTTTTAAACTATAGACTCGTTTTTGAAGCCTTTTATGTATTTGGATTCTTGGCGTCAAGAACTTTGGAACTAGACCAATTTTGGATATATATTAAACACATTTAAATTTCGACATTTCACATTTCATATGTGAAAAACTCCGTTTCACTAGAAAAATCTGAACAAACTTATTTCACTAGACATATGTAAAATAACATTTGTCTCATAAACCTATTTAGTCCAAATATGAAACTAAAATGTCAACTTGTGAAACTGATTATTTTGAGTGTAACATTTTATTTCAAAAACATGCAATTGGAATATATGTGATTTTTTGTGAAACAAGCCAATGAAAAGTGAAATGCACCCTCCAAAAGTGAAAAAAATGTTAAACTAAAATCTCAACTTGTGAAATTGAAATTTTCGAAATGTGCAACAATTTACTGCAAAAGAGTGAAATATGTTGTTCTTTCAATAATGTGAAATTGAAATAGATGTATTTTTTTGTGAAACAAGCCAGAGCAAAGTGAAATGTAGGTTCTGAAAGTGAATAACAATATGAACTGAAATGTCAACTTGTGAAACTGGTTATCTCGAAATGTGTAAAAGTTTATTTCAAAAGAGTGAAACATGTTATTACAAAAATGTCCACTTGAAATATATGTGTTTTTTTGTGAAACAAGCCAGTGGAAAGTGAAATGTAGGTTCTGAAAGTGAAAAACAATATGAAACTGAAATGTCAACATGTGAAACCGATTATTTCAAAATGTGAAATGGTTTATTTAAAAATAGTGAAATAGGTCTTGAAAAATGTGAAGTTGAAATAGATATGATTTTTCTAAAACACGCATGTGTAAAGTGAAATGTAAGATCTGGAAATCAAAACGGCATGAAACCGAATTGTCAACTTGTAAAACCGCTTGTAATCATTTTTTCAGAAGATTTCAAGCGGGTGTAATATGTTTCATGAATTTTAAAGTTATTTAAAATGTATCCAGAATGATCCTATTCTGAAGGTCTTTGCAACATGAGTTCAAATATACAAAAAGTTTAAATTTGTCTAAAAGATATGAACGATTTAAGTTAGCAAATGTAAAATAAATTTGTGCTTTTGTTGGAAGAGAGAAGAAAGAGAATGGCAGCACATGCATGCAACCGTAGTGTACCATGTGACTGAAAAGCATGAAATCCACTGTACCATTTGACATGCGCAAAGTGTATTGCACAAAAATTATTCATGAGTTGAACATTGTTCAAGCACATGAATCTTTAGCACTTCCCTCTCGCCGCACTCTCCTTTTGGAGTACAACAACCACCATCGGCTCGCCGCACCACCACTATGCTCATAAAAGCACGTCAAAGGAGCCTCTTGTTCCCTCGCTCACGGCGAGCCCTCGCTGCACTAGCGAGCCCTTGCAGCACCGCTCATGACACCGACCGACCGACGAGCTCTAAAGTGACGGCGAACCCTTATAGCACCAACTGCAGAGCGGCCCACGAGCTCGCGCCACAACACCGACAAACCCTTGCAGCACCGGCTACAGAATGACCTAGAAGCACAAGGCGGGACCGACTAACCCTTGCAACCGGCAATGTAGCATTGGCTGGAAAACGACTCACGAACTCGAGTCGCTTGCTATGCCGCTAGGCACTTTTGTGGCATGGCCAGCGCTGCTTGCCGCACCGTTTGCAACACTGACGATACCCGCAGTACCGGTTGCAACGCGTCTCGTGACCTCGCCACACCCTGAATTTTGGCCCTTTTTTTTCCAAATAACTTGCATTTATTAGGAGTTCATTTTCAGTGTTTATTTGAGTGACTCTTTGGACTTAATACCTGGGAATATGTTTTCTTCTATTTTACCTTCAAGTGCATCCAAGCTTCCCACACACTTTTTCTAACACTTCTACCCAAGCCCATCCACACACTTTTTCTCGACATTTCTTTTTCTACAAAAGAACATACCCTCAATCACATAGGTCGTGAAGCACCTATATTTCTGCCGTCTCAAATTTCCTAAGCAATTCTCATAAATTCTAGAGGAATTTTGAACCCTAAAAATGCCCCCAAACACTTGCTAGAATTTCTCAAGTGAGCACACCATCGAAAGATTGTTTTTGCCACAAATTTTGGTTTACACATCGAGTACCTCTTGACACTTCTCCAAACTTGGTGACACATGGCTTAGAGACTCTCCCTAGTATCTAGTCACCACACACCAAAATTCAGCTCCAGACCGCTCACCATTTCTCCCTGGCACAACACAAACAATTCACTGTTAATGGTAGTTATGGACCTGCACATTTGATTTAGTTCACTTGGCACCAATTATTCGTCATCTAGATTGCCTACCTACGTGTCAAGGTGCTTGCCACCAAAAGACCCCAGGCCCCAGTGCCTTGGTGGCCACGGGACTGGCATGCCAAGGGCGCGCTTTGGTAGCAGGCCGGCCCCTGGCCAGCCAACCTCGACGCGCCCAGCCCTGCAGGCAGCCACCCATGCCTCCCTCCACAACTCCAGTATTGTCCTCCTACACCTAGGCCCTCCTCTCAGCAGAACCGCGGCCACGACATTGTGCCGCCCATGAGCCACCATTGTCATCTTTCTCGACAACATGCTCGGGCCTACCCCAATGCTCACCCGACCTCCAAGGACCCCCAGACCCCTCCCATGGCACGACAGGGGCCGGCGCAGAGCAATATCACCTCGATCTCATCCATGGCGGTATGGCAAGCCACGACACCTAGCCGCGGCTATAAAATCCATCGCTCGCCCCTCTATTCATCTGCACCACTTATCCCACGCTCTCACTCACTCCCTAGCTCATGGGGCACGGCTAGGAGGGCCTGCCTTCTCAGAATTGAGCCGTGCAACGCTGGTCGAGATGTACCACTGCCAGCCCCCTCTGCTCTACCTCAGCCCAAATCACCACCACCACTAAACTCCTACCGTCCTTTTGGTCATGATGCCCTGCCCATCCACTTGATTCAGTACTGTAGGACGCTTGTAACACCCCAAATGTTAAGCTGCAATGATCCCTTGCTAATTTTTGCCATGTCATCATGCTTTGCATTAATGAATGCCACTTGTCCCAAAAGGAAACTCAAATTTAAATTGCAAGTCAAATAATTATCTCTTCAAACTGTAAAACTAAATTGTTCACATTATTACATAAATTCCCCTACTCAATTGTCATGTTGAAACCAACTTCATTTGACTCACAAATAAATTCATAGGAAATTAATAGATGCTCCAACAACAAATAAAATGGCCTTTTCAGAATAAACAATTATATAGACATTTCCATAAAAATGAAACTTTGTGTGTAGCACGCAAAATATTGTATTTGAATTAACTGAAGTATCATGTAGAACTAATATCATTTAGTTCCTAAAATAAATAGAAAACAGAGTGAAATAAATATAATAGAAAAGTAAATATAAAAGGACCTAAACTATGCCACTGGGCCCTTGTTGCCATAGTGCACACGACCCTCATGGGGAATGTTGCATGAAAATAAAAAAATTCCTACGAAACACCCAAGATCTAATATAGGAGATATATAGCAACAAGAGGAGAGCGTGTCTACATACCCTTGTAGACCGAAAGCGTTAGCATCGTAACGCGGTTGATGTAGTCGTATTCTTCACGACCCAATCGCGTTCCAATCCGATCTAGTACCGAACGGACACCACCTCCGAGTTTAGCACACGAACGGCTCGGCGGCATCCTCTCTTTCTTGATCCAACATGTGAGGGAGAGGAGGTAGGTGAGATCTAAACCAACATGACGGCGTGGTGGTGGTGGTAGCGGAATTCCGGCAGGGCTTCACCAAGCGCTGACGGAACATGGAGGAGGAGTAACGGGAGGGAGACAGGACAAGTGTGGAAGCGTTTACTGCCCCTATGCCTGCCCACTATATATAGGGGCAAGGGAGGGGCCTGCAAGCCCTAGCCCCCCTCCCAAGGCAGTGGCGACGGCCAAGGGGGAGGAGTGCCCTCCAAGCCAAGTGGAGGGCCCCTCCCCTTTAGGGCTTCCCCTTCCCAGGCGCATGGGCCTCATAGGGGCTGGTACGCTGGCCCAATAAGGCCAGGGCGCCCCCTACATCCCATGCTAACCAAAGGGACGTGGTGGAACCCTTTACGGACTTTCGGACCCCTATGGAATCCTCTTGAACCTTCTAGAAGCTTCTGGTACAATACCGGAAAAAACCAAACTTTTTTGGGAACCCCGATAACAACTTTCCATATATGAATCTTTACCTCGTGACTTCTGGAATCCTATGGAACCTTCTAGAGCTTTTGGTCTATTCCGGAGCTCCTCATGATGTCCCAGATCCCATCCGAGACTTCGAACAACGTTCGTACTTTCCACTATTAATATGTCAATACGACCCTAGTGCTATCGAACATTAAGCGTGCGACCCTACGTGTTTGAGAATCATGTAGACATGACCGAGACTCCTCTCCGGTCAGTAACCAATAGAGAGACCTAGATGCCCATATTGGTTCCCACATATTCCATGAAGATCTTTATCGGTGGAACCATGATGTCAAGGATTCAGTTAATCCCGCATACAATTCCCTTTGTCCAGCGATATGTTACTTGCCCGAGATTCGATCGTCGGTATCTCCATACCTAGTTCAGTCTTGTTACTGGCAAGTGTCTTTACTCATTCCGTAATACAAGATCCCATGACTAAAATCATTAGTCACATGCTTGCAAGCTTCTTGTGATGTTGTATTACCAAGAGGGCGAAGAGATATCTCTCCATCACATGGAGCAACAAATCCCAGTCTTGATCCTTGCAACCCAACAAACACCTTCGGAAATACCTGTAGAGCACCTTTATGAAGTGACTTTGATATCACACAAAGTATTCCTCCGATATCCGGGAGTGGCATGATCTCATGGTCTAAGCAACTGATACTTGACATGAACAAAGCTATAGCAAATAAACTAAGTGATACGATCTTATTCTAAGCTCACGGCTGGGTCTTGTCCATCACATCATTCTCCTAATGATGTAGTCCCGTTATCAAATGAGAACTCATGTCCATGGTTAGGAAACCGTAACCATCTTTGACCAACGAGCTAGTCTAGTGGAGGCTTACTAGGGACACAATGTAGTTTATTTATCCACACATGTATTTATGTTTCCGGTCAATACAATTCTAGCATGAATTATAAATATTTACCATGAACGGGAAATATGATAATAAACATTTTATTATTGCCTCTAGGGCATATTTCCAACAGTCTCCCACTTGCACTAGAGTCAATTATCTACTTCACATCGCCATGTGATTAACACCAATGAATTCTCGGGGTTGACCATGTTTTTCTTGTGAGAGAGGTTTTATTCAACTGGTCTGTAACATTTAGATCCGTGTGTACTTTGCAAATCTCTATGTCAGACTATAGATGCTGCTACCACGCTCCACCTTGGAACTATTCCAAATGAGTGCTCCACTATACATATCCAGTTTGGGACTCAGAGTCATCCGGATCGGTGTCAAAGCTTACATTGACATAACGCTTTACGATGAAATATTTATCACCTCCATAACCGAGAAACATTTCCTTATTTCTCTTTAGGTACCTAAGGATAATTTTGACCGCTGTCCAGTGATCCACTCCTGGATCACTCTTGTACCCCCTTGCCAGACTCATGGAAAGGCACACATCTGGTATGGCACACAACATGGCATACATTGTAGAGCCTATGGCTGAGGCATAGGCGACGACCTTCATCCTTTCTCTTTCTTCTGCCATGGTCGAGATTTGAGTCTTACTCAGGTTCACACCTTATAATACAGGAAAGAAATCCTTCTTTGTCTGATCCATTTTGAACTTCTTCAAAATCTTGTCAAGGTATGAGCTCTGTGAAACTCTTATCAGGCGTCTTGATCTGATAACCCTTTATGTTTTCCAGAAATTCTACATCATTTCCTATCAACAATATGTCATTCACATATACTTATTAGAAAAGCTATAGAGATCCCACTCACTTTCTTGCAAATACAAGCTTCTCCGTAAGTTTGTATAAAACCAACAACTTTGATCACCTCATCAAAACGTATATTCCAACTCCGAGATGCTTGCACCAGTTCATAGATGGATCGCTGGAGCTTCCATACTTTGTCAGCATCCTTAGGATCGACAAAACCATTCGGTTGCATCATATACAACTCTTCCTTAGGAAACCCGTTAAGGAATACTGTTTTGACGTCCATCTGCCAGATTTCATAATCATAGAACACGACAATTGCTAACATAATTCTAACAGACTTAAGCATCGCTACGGGTGAGGAAGTCTCATTGTAGTCAACCCCTTGAACTTGTCGGAAACCCTTTGCGACAAGTTGAGCTTTATAGACAATGACATTACCATCGACGTCTGTCTTCTTCTTAAAGATCCATTTATTCTCAATGGCCTGCCGGTCATCGGGCAAGTCCACTGAAGTCCATACTTTGTTCTCATACATGGATTCTATCTTGGATTTCATGGCCTCAAGGCATTTGTCGGAATCCGGGCTCAGCATTGCTTCTTTATAATTCGTAGGTTCGTTGTTGTCTAACAACATGACTTCCAGGATAGGATTACTGTACCACTCTGGTGCGAAGCATGTCCTGGTCAACCTATGAAGTTCAGTAGTAACTTGATCCGAAGTTTCATGATCATCACCATTAGCTTCTTATCCGGTTGGTGTAGGCATCACAGGAACTAATTTTGGGATGTGCTACTCTCCAATTCGAGAGAAGGTACAATTAGCTCATCAAGTTCTACTTTCCTCCCACTCACTTCTTTCGAGAGAAACTCCTTCTCTAGAAAGGATCCATTCTTGGCAACGAATGTCTTGCCTTCGGATCTGTGATAGAAGGTGTACCCAATTGTTGCTTTAGGGTATCTCATGAAGATGCACTTTTCCGCTTTGGGTTCAAGCTTATCAGGCATAAGTGTCGCATCCCCAAATTCTAAGAAACGACAGGTTTCTTGCCAAACCATAATTTGTATAGTGTCGTCTCAACGAATTTAGATGGTGCCCTATTTAAAGTGAATGTGACTGTCTCTAATGCATAAACCCAAAACGATAGTGGCAGATCGATAAGAGACATCATAGAACACACCATATCCAATAAAGTACCATTACGATGTTCATACACAACATTACGTTGTGGTTTTCCAGGTGGCATGAGTTGTGAAGCAATTCCACATTGTCTTAAATGTGAGCCAAACTAGTAACTCAAGCATTCACCTCCACGACCCAATCGTAGAAATTCTATTTTCTTGTTATGAGGATTGTCCACTTCACTCTAATATTCCTTGAAATTTTCATATGTTCCAGACTAGTGTTTCATCAAGTAAATATACCCACATCTACTCAAATCATCCGCGAAGGTAAGAAGATAACGATATCAACTGCGTGCTTCAAACTCATCGGACCACATACATTAGTATGTATTATTTGCAATAAGTCACTTGCCCGCTCCATTGTTCTAGAAAATGGGGTTTTAGTCATCTTTCCCATGAGGCATGTTCACATGTTTCAAATGATTCATAATCAAGTGATTCCAAAAGTACATCAGCCTGAAGTTTCTTCATGCGCTTTACACCAATATGACCTAAGTGGCAGTGCCAAATGTATGTGGTACTAGCATCATTAACTTTGCATCTTTTGGCATCAAAATTATAAACATGTGTATCACTAGATCAAGATTCAACAAGAATAAACCATTCACATTGGGTGCATGACCATAAATGGTATTGTCCATATAAATAGAACAACCATGATTCTTTGACTTAAATGAATAACCATCTCGCAATAAGCAAGATCCAGATGGTTATTCATTTAAGTCAAAGGTAGATGTAGAGGGGTAAGTGATGTGCACGGGGTCCCGATGGCCCGTGCACACGGGGTGTTATGGAAACTCAAGAACATCTGCAGATCCATGGGGATTTTTAATTTTCTGGCCAAAATTGATGGCGGGGAGGGTGGGGAAAGAGGTAAGGGGTAGATCTACTTGTCAAACACCAAATTCGTGCAACCAAATCTCACAAGATCCAACAAATTGCAAGAAAAATTTTGGGGCTATTTTTGGTGGGGATTTTCGAATTAGGATGAAAAACAACAAAATCAAGCTAGCAAATGGGGGGTAGGGACTCCAAGATGTGAATCAACCTTGCTCATGATACCAAGATGTTCTAGGGTGAAATCCCAAGATGGATCCTTTCACATTTGGAGGGGTAAAGGGATGAACACCAAGAACACAAAGAGGAATTCACTCCAACAAAATCCAATCACACATCCACCAGAATAGCAAACACATAGATCCACAAGATTACAAGCACAATCAAAGGAGACAAGCACTAGGTGAGGTCTTGATGATAGTCTTCTCCAAGAGGAGGTCTTGAAATCCACAAATGGATCCTCTCCTAAGAGGTCTAGATCTCCAATGGAGTGGTAGAAGGAGCAAAGCTCTCAAATATCTCACATATACTTTGCTAAGTCTAAACATAACCCTAGGTATGGAATATATAGGCTTGGGAGCGAAGTGTATGAAGGGGAGGTCCAAAGCATGATCTGAGCCAACCATCCTGTAGGGCCCATGCGCACGGGGTGCTACAGCCGTAGCTCCCTATGTAGCCCGTGGGCACGGGGTCGCCTGGGACTTCCTGTCCTGCTCCTTTGGGACTCCTTCTTCTTCCTCAAGTTCTTGGGGGGCTTCTCCTACTCCTTGGTGATGCTCCATAGCTGCTTGGGGGTATTCCTTTTTGTACCTAATGAAACATAGTGCATTTTGGTGAGGTAGCACCCAAGTTCCATTCGTATCCATATGCATGTCAAGTAGGAAGGAATTCACCTCGGTTTCCATTGCACGTGCTCGTGCTCTTGCCATAGGCCCACATGGTGCTTGATGTGTTGGTGTAGAGTCCATGGCGATGATGGAAGGATGCTCCGCATCATCTCCCTCCCCCTTGGGAGAGATCCGTTCGCGGATCATGATCTTCATCAGCATGGTACTTGGCCAAGTCCTTGACATTGATGTCGCTTATGTTGTACTTGTCGCGTGGGATGTCAATCTTGTAGGCGTTGTCATTCTAGTGTGCTAACACCATGAATGGTCCATCGGCTCGTGGTAGTAGCTTGGACTTGCGCTCATTGGGGAAGCGGTCCTTGCGAAGATGAAACCATACGAGATCTCCCGGTTGGAACACCATTGGTGTATTGTTGATGTTGAGCTTTGTGGTGATGGAATGTACTTGGCGCTCGATTGTTGCCCTTGTATCTTCATGCATCTTCTTGAGAAAGCTTTCCCTTACACTTGCATCCATGTTTGCGCGTTCTTGGAGCGGAAGAGGTAGAATGTCCAATGGGGACAATGGGTTGAAGCCGTATGATACGTCTCCATCGTATCTATAATTTTTGATTGTTCCATGCCAATATTATACAACTTTCATATACTTTTGGCAACTTTTTATACTATTTTTGGGACTAACATATTGATCCAGTGCCCAGTGCCAGTTCCTGTTTGTTGCATGTTTTATGTTTCGCAGAAACCCCATATCAAACGGAGTCCAAACGGGATAAAAACAGACGGAGAATATTTTTGGAATATTTGGGAAATATGGGAAGAAGAACCAACGTGAGATGGTGCCTGAGGTGGCCATGAGGCAGGGGGCGTGCCTGCCCCCCTAGGCGTGCCCCTGACCCTCATGGGCCCCCCGTAAGGCGGTTGCTGCTCTTCTTTGGCCGCAAGAAAGCTATTTTTCGTAAAAAATCTTGGCGAAGGTTTCAATCCAATCGGATCTACGGATCTCCGGATATATAAGAAACGGTGAAAGGGCAGAATCCCAGAACGCAGAAACAGAGAGACAGAGAGACAGATCCAATCTCGGAGGGGCTCTCGCCCCTACCACGCCATGGAGAGCAAGGACCAGAGGGGAAACCCTCCTCCCATGTAGGGAGAAGGTCAAGGAAGAAGAAGAAGAAGGGGGGCTCTCTCCCGCTCGCTTCTGGTGGTGCCGGAGTGCCACCGGGGGTCATCATCATCACCGCAATCTACACCAACACCTCCGCCATGTTCACCAACATCTCCATAACCTTCCCCCATCTATCTACAACGGTCCACTCTCCCACAACCCGCTGTACCCTCTACTTGAACATGGTTCTTTATGCTTCATATTATTATCCAATGATGTGTTGCCACCCTATGATGCCTGAGTAGATTTTCGTTGTCCTATCGGTGATTGGTGAATTACTACGATTGATTTAATTTGCTTGTGGTTATGTTGCTGTCCTTTGGTGCCCATCATATGAGCGCGCGCGTGGATCACACCATAGGGTTAGTTGTATGTTGATAGGACTATGTATTGGAGGGCAAGAGTGACAGAAGCTTCAACATAGCATATAACTTGATGCATACGGGATTGAAGGGGAACCAATATATCTTAATGCTATGGTTGGGTTTTACCTTCATGAACGTTAGTAGTTGCGGATGCTTGCTAATAGTTCCAATCATAAGTGCATAGAATTCCAAGTCAGGGACGACATGCTAGCAGTGGCCTCTCCCACATAAAACTTGCTATCGGTCTAGTAAAGTAGTCAATTGCTTATGGACAATTTCGCAACTCCTACCACCATTTTTCCACACTCGCTATACTAACTTAGTTGTGTCTTCATCTAAACAGCCCCTAGTTTTTATTTACGCGTTCTTTATTATCTTGCAAACCTATCCAACAACACCTACAAAGTACTTTTAGTTTCATACTTGTTTTAGGTAAAGTGAACGTTAAGCGTGCGTAGAGTTGTACCGGTGGTCGATAGAACTTGAGGGAACATTTGTTCTACCTTTAGCTCCTCGTTGGGTCCAACACTCTTACTTATCGAAAGAGGCTACAATTGATCCCCTATACTTGTGGGATATCACCGTAGACAACCTCAAAGGGAGACTTGCCAGTAGTAGAGTGTCGAGCTCGATTGTAGGTATACTCGGCGATGGGTAAGCATTCCTCCCACTCCTTGATGTTCTTCCTTATCAACACCCATAGGAGAGTAGATAGCGTCCGGTTGGTGACTTCTGTTTGGCCATCGGTTTGGGGATGATAGGCCGTCGAGAATAGTAGCTTGATGTCCAGCTTGGCGCGTATTGTCTTCCAAAAGTAGCTTAGGAACTTGACGTCGCGGTCTGACACAATGGTTCTTGGCACTCCATGCAACCTCAAGATTTCCCTACAAATGATATTTGCAACATGTGAAGGATCGTCTATCTTATTGCATGGGATGAAATGTGCCATTTTTGAGAATCAGTCCAGAACAAGAAATATAGAATCCTTTCCAGTTTGAGTCCTAGGCAAACCAAGCACGAAATCCATACTAATATCTTCCCATGGTTGATGTGGAATTGGAAGTGGCATATGTAAACCATGAGATTGAGATTGTGACTTAGCTTTGCGGCATGTAGAGCATTTGCTGGTGAAGCGCGCCACGTCGTGGAACATCTTTGGCCAAAAGTACTTGAATGAGAGTGTGGCAAATGTCTTGTCGCGCCCAAAATGTCCCATAAGTCCTCCGCCGTGGGCCTCTTGCAAAATTAACAAAGGAAGCGAAGACTCGAGTATACAAAGCTTGTTAGCGCGCATAAGGTAGCCGTTCTTTAAGTAATAGTTCTCTCAACAAGTGTTAGCAAGACATTTAGCATAAGGAATCGCAAATGTAGGATCATGTGATAAAGATCTTTAACATGCTCAAAGCCAATAACATTCAACTCAAGTTGAGTAACTAACATGCATTTGAGGGAAAGAGCATCCGCCACTACATTTTCTTTACCCTTAATGTACTTGATCACATACGGAAAAGATTCAATAAATTCACTCCATTTAGCATGCCGTTTATTCATCTTGGTTTGACCTTTAAGGTATTTAGTGTCTGATGATCGGTATGTATGACAAATTCATGTGGGCGAAGGTAATTCCCAAACATGTAATACTCGCACTAAAGCATAAAATTCTTTGTCATAGGTGTGATAGTTAAGTTGAGCACCAGAGAGTTTTTCACTGAAGTATGCAATGGGTCGCTTTTCTTGCATTAAAAATCCACCAATTCCATTACCACTAGCATCACAATGAACCTAAGGTTTTATTGAAATTAGGTAATGCAAGAATTGGGGCATGTGTAAGCGAAGATTTTAGCTCATCAAATGTAGTAGATTGAGGTGGTCTCCAAACAAAGGGTGCATTCTTGATGAGGACATCAATACCATTGTTACATCCACAGCCCCTGCTGCTATACATACTGGACCAATTACTAGAGCTCGCGCACGCCAATTAAATTACCAGGTACTTTCGTTTCTTGGTAATGATTCTAATGTTCATGAGAATATGATACTGCCTAAATTGGATACATTTGTTTTGCTTACAAGTGAAGGGCCTAGCTTGGAGAAGGATGAACATTGGAGCAAGAACACGCATGGAGTTGATGGCATGCGCAAGGGGATCAAGAACGGAGTTACAAGTGATGATTTCAGGACTTTGAAGCCACCATAAGGAGTGAATGAAGCCTTGGACGAAATATACAAGATGCCACTTCATAATATTCGTCCATAGGCTATTCTAGGTGCTGCGTCACCTTATTTTTGGGCCAGGCCCATGTAATTTCGAAATACTTAAGTATAGGCTATTTTTAGAGTCCGTATGTGTGGGGAAACAAGAGTTAGGGTTGGTTTCGGACCCCACCATCAGGGGCCACGAAATTCCCTCCTCTTCCTCCATATATACAGCCCTTAGGGCGTCGTTTAGACTTTGGGTTTTGTTTAGATCAAAAGTTCGCCATAGCTGCAACTTCGCGTACTTCGTTTGTGTTCAACGACCAGACCAAGGCGTCACAGAACCCCACCTTCGTTAATAAAGCTTTCCTCTTTTATTCGCAATATCCAGATTGCAATCTTAGTTTCTTGCTTGTTCTTCGTTTGCTCGCAGGAAACAGGCCCTCGTGGTCAGGTTGATCGTGCTCCGGCGTGG
The DNA here is from genome assembly GCA_032464435.1 of Aegilops umbellulata. Lineage (NCBI taxonomy): Eukaryota > Viridiplantae > Streptophyta > Magnoliopsida > Poales > Poaceae > Aegilops > Aegilops umbellulata. The sequence goes on along the minus strand of CP136056.1, from coordinate 160,085,564 downwards.
TCAATAACCCTCGGAAGTTGGTTTAGCGATTGCTAAGGCGCGACGTCTCGCACGATCGTAGTCGGATCGTCAAGGTCGACTCCCACAGAAACGATAGCGACCATCTCATCGAAACATCGGGACACCTTTGCCTCTATCAATTCTTCTTAGTCAAAGCTTGCAACGGTGCGACATTCGTGCTAAAGTTTTCCACAAAGCGATGATAAAACCCGCTAGACCAAGGAAACTATGCACTTGTTGCAAATTAGTGGGTTGTGACCAAGTTTTAATTGCTTCAATTTTGGACTCATCAACATGAACACCCTTGGCAGACACAACAAAGCCCAAGAAAACAATCTTGTCAACACCAAAAGGGAATTTTCCATATTGGCATAAAGATGCGCTTTTCTAAGAGTTTGCAAAATGGCCCTAAGATGATCTACATGCTCTTTAATGGATTTGCTAAACACAAGAATATCGTCAAAGTAGAAGACAACAAACACATCGATGTAAGGACGAAGCACATAATGATTAACACACATGAAAGTACCGGGTGCTTTCGATAAACCCATAGGCATAACTAGCCACTCATACAAACCAAATTTTGTTTTGAAAGCGTTTTTCTATTCACCACCTTCTTGTATGAGGATTTGATAATAACCACTTTTAAGATCATTTTTTGAGAAAATGGTGGCGTCGCTAAGTTCATCTAGCATATCATCAAGGCATGGAATGGGATTCCTATAGCGAACGATGACATCATTTATGGTTCTACAATCAGAACACATGTGAAAACTACTGTCTCTTTTTGGCACAAGAATGACCGGTACGGCACAAGGACTCAAACTTTCATGAACATGTCCATGGTCTATGAGATGTTGGAATTGCCTTTGCCTTTGTTTTGTTTCTTCGGGGTTGACGCAGTATGGAGCCTTGTTAGGAAGAGGTGCATCGGGGATGAGGTCGGTTCGGTGTTCGATGCCACATAGAGGAGGAAGACCGGGAGGTAGCTCATCGGGGAAGACATCCGTGAATTCGTGCAACAAATCAGACAACACTGGAGGAAGGGGGTTTGGAGTGTTAGTCTTTGGCACCTCATCTTTGCATAGTAGGACATAGTGGGTGACACTAGATGAGTTCTCACACACTTCCCTCATCTCTCTTTTTGTGGCAAGGAGGACTAAATGGGTGGATGCTTGCTTATCGGCGATCACTTGGCTTGGTGACATAGGTCGTAGCATGTACTCCGTTTCCCTTCATTTTGAAGCTATAGTGGTTTCTTCTTCCATTGTGGATGACGCCGCAGTCAAATTGCGAAGGTATTTCCAAGAGAAGATGTCACACGGACATAGGAACCACGTCACACTCCAAGGTGTCCTCATAGGCGCCGATCTTAAATGAAAATTGCACGGTGTGCTCCACTTGGATGGCGCCGGAGTCGCTAAGACATCGGACCTTGTAGGGGCGAGGGCTGGCGCCCACCTGGGCCTCTTCCCAAATATTGAGCGGGAAGGGCGCCAACAATTGGCCAATTTGAAGGGGAACATCTGGTACACTTATCCTGACTAAAGTTGGTCTTCGCCTGCCAAAGGCCCTGTGGTGACGCCGTCCTGGGCTCCAAGTGACTTCCTCCTTGTCGCAGAGCTCGTCTTGGTCTCGTTGCACCAAAATGGGTGCCTTTGCTTGATCCTCTCGCCTGCGCTTGCCCCCTTTGCACCAAAGAGGAAAGGGAGACGCTGCGCGGGCTGGCGCCCACCTGGCATCCTTGATCGTCATGGCTTGCGTCATGGGCACCTCATGAGGTTCCCGCCTTGATCTCTCCGCCTCCTCGCGAGCCAGCCTAAGGAGGCCGTGCTTGAGGAAGCGCCGTGTCGTCCGCCTCGCGAGGCTTGGCCCCTCGCGAGGGTCTTGAGCCTTGTGTTGATGAAGATGGGCCACATTGGGCCCCCACTCGAGCCACGCCGCAGGCCGCATGCAGGCAAGTCTAGGGACCCCCGTTCCCAGAACGCCGACAGTAGCCCCCGGGCCCAAGGCGCGCACGGACTTGGCCGTGCCGAGAGGCGAAAGGGCAAGGGCGAAGCGCCGCGGGCCCTAACAGCCTGCGGCCTCGGGCGCCGCGTGGCGGTTGATTGGACGTGGGCGTCTCCGCTTCCCCACGACGCCTCGACGATCGCGCGGATTGGACAAGTCCCTGCATGCAAATCGTGTCATGATTACCTGTGATCATGGAGGCCGACGGTTGGCCTCCGCCGGCTATAAGTACGGCACCGCGCGTGCCCTTCTAGTCCGTCTCTCCTTGCTTCCTCCTCTGCCTCAGTTCTCGCTCCGTCTTGGTGTGATGGCTCCGATTCGCCGATTCTCTGCGGCGGAGAAGGGAAAGGCTCCTCAAGAGGTACCTGACCCACTTCCGCCGAAGAAACAGCCTGCCTTGCGCGGCCGAGATGAGGAGAACCGCCTGGTGGTGCTGAGGCCTTGGTACGAGTGGCCTCCGCCTGGATTCCCGCTTCCCTTGTATGCCCACGCCAAGGGCTCTGGAAGAGGAGATGCCGATCCCCTCGGCCAGCACCGTCGCCGGCGCCGGAGGGTCACGAAGGTGTTGGTTGTTCCTCCTGGAGTCCACGCCGAGGGCTCCTCCCACGAGCTCGTGCTCCACGCCGCCATGCCTCCGTGGACTTGGATTCGCCTTCCTCCCTTCTTCGCCTCCGTCTTCCAGCAGGGGAGACTCCTGGAGCTGTGGCTGCAGCACGCCGACTGCAGCACTCCTGCGACCGGGGTAGAGGTTGCGATCACCGCCCCGGGCGAGGTCTTCATGACTCGCGGCTGGGGCAAAATGGCTCGGTGCTGCAGAACGAAGGGCACCCTCACGATCCACCTGGAGTACGACGACGCTTCAGTGATGTTCTTCAAGGTCTTCGACGCGAACGGTCACCGGCTGGAGTGCTGCCCCGGGGGAGGCGGCCAGGACCTCGCCACGACGACGGCTGGCCTGCCAATCGCCCCCTGGACAGCTCCGCAAGCGACGGGAGCGCCGGAGGATCCAGCGATCCCAGTGAGGTCTTCACGACGCCGGAGATGAGCGATGACAGCTACGAGCCCGCGAGCCGACGCCGCTCCCGGAGCAGGGCAGGCTCGCTTGGTCGCCGCCGGTCCTGATCTGGATGGGGTTGGCGCCGGTGCCTGCCGGCCCACTGTTGAATATGGCATCTTTTGCAGGGGCGCGTGTAGTTAGCATCTTTTAGGATTCGTTCCCTGCGAGGAATCACATTGTGCCCCATAGGGGCTTGTAAGGTGGCTGTGATCCTTGTTGTTAATATGTAACCCTTGCTATTGATTTGTGCGAATCGCGAATTCCATCATAGTTTGGTTCTCCCTTTCGCACCTCGCGAGGGCTTTGTGCTCTGCGTCGACAGGTCCTAGTCCCAAGGCGGCATCAGCCGTCGCTGGTATGCCAGGTCGCGATGCCGTGGTCAAGGCCAGGAGGTGAGCGACCCGGGGTCCGGTAAGAGCCCCTGAGTCGCGATGCTCAGGAGGTCCCCTTTGGCGCCCAAGCAGCCGTCGCTTGGTGAGAAAGAGAAGGAACGTTGCTAGTACGGAGTCGCTTTAGGTGCGGGGGTAGTGCCACGGTAGCCAACGCTTTGGATGGTGACTTATCTTTAGGGGTCGCGGATCATCCCCAGCGCGCCGTCGGATCTGGGGGGTAGCTTGAGCGGAGTCACTGGCCGAGGTCCTCGCGTGCCCCTTCTCCCTCACCTCTACTCCCCTTTCTGCTCTACGTCCTCGGGTCCCGACCCTCGAGCTGGTCTCAGCCGTCGCTGGTATGCCAGGTCGCGATGCCGTGGACAAGGCCAGAGGGTGAGGGCTGGAGAGCCAGTAAGAGCCCTGAGTCGCGATGCTCAGGCACCCCCCCTTTAACGTGCAAGCGGGTCGCGCGGGCAAGGGCGAAGGGAACGCCGTGAGGGCCTTGGCTAGCGCGGTTCCCCCTATGGGCCCTGCAGATTCATCACAGAAAAAGAAGACGGGGTTGCCACAACAGCGATTAGTTGACTGTTAGTCGCTCAGGAGCTCGCTGGTTGGAGCGGGTGAGGTGTATCTAGGCACCCGTGAGCCAGCGCGGGACTCACGAGGCCCTACCTCTAGGCGGGTTGCGCCTGGCGCTGGGCCGTGTCTTGAGATGTGTTCCTGCAAAATCTGCTTAGATGGCGGCTCTCTACGTCCTCGGGTCCCGGCCCTCGAGCTTGTCTCAGCCGTCGCTGGTATGCCAGGTCGCGATGCCGTGGACAAGGCCAGAGGGTGAGGGCTGGAGAGCCAGTAAGAGCCCTGAGTCGCGATGCTCAGGCACCCCCCTTTAACGTGCAAGTGGTTGACATGAAGAAGAAGAGGTGCCGCGGACGGCATCGAGTAATCAAGCATGATGCATAATTGGAAATAAACGCGGAAGGGATACACGCCGCTGGGTCTAACCCGAGCGGCCTGGGGATGATGCAGCCCGAGGGGCGCCCCCAGCAAAGCAAGCTAGCGACTGAGAAGATAAAAAGGGATACATGCCATAGGGGCGGACCCACACGGCTTGGGAATGACGCAACCCTGGGAGGGCGCTCCCAGCTGAGAATGAAACTTAAAAGATGTCACCTGAAGATGTCGTCGGTGCAGTGGCGTTGGTGCAGCAGACTCGGTGGGCTGCGGAAGCCGATCCTCATGAGCCCCCAGGCCCAGGGGCCTCGGGAGGCTCCGGAGGCACTGGTGGCTCCTCGTGAGCAGCCTCCATCTCCGCCAGGGCTGCGGAACACCTGTCTTCTTGCGCCTCCAAGATGCTCCTCATGATGCGCTGGTATGCCGCAGCCACGCTCGGCAGGCCATAAGGCATGCGAACATAGCTATGGGGTGGTCCTCCGCTGCGCCCCACTTGTGAGGGCCAGAGGCACTCCGTCGTGGCGATCTGATTGAGCCCTAGTACGTCGACGCAGACGCGCAACCCACCATCCTCGCCTGGATGGGGAGCCACAGCTGGTGGGCGACGGCAACCTCTCATGATCCTTGACTCCTGTAGTTCTTGAATGGCCTTGCTAACAAACTCCTGCTGGTCTGACCTTCTTTCCCTGGCTTCCTTTCAAGGGAAGCGTGCTTCGAAACACGCCTCCACATGGTGCCCCAGCGCCTCCCTCGTGACCTTGGCGAGGTCGGTGGCCCTCCAGGTGAGAGCCCCCGAGCCCTGCCTGAGGAGGGCGCTGTCGGTGTACTAGAGTAGGGGTACCCTAGTATCCCGAACTTGTGCACGGGCAGTCGCAGCGTCCCGCGGCAAGGCTTGCCGGGCGACCGCCAAGGACCCCCGTGGTTCCTTTTCAGCCATTCAAGAACAAAGTATTTAAGCCAAGAAGACAAGGCCCCGGCAAGAGGAGCTTGCCGGGAAGGCCACTCAAGGCACAAAGCCCCGGCAAGAGGAGCTTGTCGGGAAGACCAACCAAGGCATCTCAAGGAACTTGCCGCGACGCACCACGCGTCCCGGCAAGACCCGGCGAGCGACAAGCTCCCGGACGCGACAAGACAACAACCGCGGCAAGGCGTTTGCCGCGGCAAGCAACCACTCTGTACCCGCGCTCCAGCTCACCCACCAACGTGTCGCTGTGAGGCACTTCCAGGTGTACGTGGCGGGAGGCTGTGCAGCCAGGGGTGCACTGTGGGAAGCGGCGCTGACAAGATTGCCATCGTGGCGAACGGGGGCGTCCCTGACGGTCCCTTTTCTGCACTGTTTGGGCGACATAGATAGGCATTTAATGCCCTTGTCCCCTGCCGTCAGGGTTAGGTATGATACACTGTGTAGGTAGCTGTACCTACCGCAGCACCTTTTCCATTTTTGCCCTTGCCTACGTTGCCACCGGTTGGAGACCCCTTGAGCATATAAAAGGAGGCCCATGCACAACGTAGAGGAGAGGAGGAGAACACTCTCGCTCAGTCTCGTTAGCTGCTTGTGTGTACTGTAGCACTCAGCGCTCCCGAGCAAGAACTCAATACAAATCACAAAGCAGCAGTAGGAGTATTATCTCTCCGGAGAGCTCCGAAGCTGGGTAAAACCGCTCACGTGCCTCGCCTTGATCTGCTCTTCGTGCGACCTCCGCCCCCCGCCGAACCGAAAAGGGGCTTCGTCCCCATAGGTGCTCGCGGAGGCAGCTTCCCCGACATCTTTGGCGCGCCAGGTAGGGGGCGTCGAGGTTGTGTGAGCCTGATCCGGCGTTCACACAAGCTAGATCTTCATCGACTTCATCGACATGCCGCCGAAGAAGAAGGCTTCGGAGGCGGCTGCTCCGTCCGCGTCGAACCCACCGCCGCCGGAGCAAACGGCTGGTGGGGAAGACGCCGGCGGAAGAACGGGCGTCGACGAGGGAGCCCACGGTGCCGCTAGGTCCAAGGACAAGGCTGCGCTGCCCATCGGCGGTGTAGCCGGCTCCCACGACGACCGAGCATCCGTAGATGCACCGCGCCCATCTCAAGAGGCGTAGGACCGGCAGCGTCGTGGTACTCACGGTACCATATGCTCGCTGGACCCAGATCGAGCTGGCGGATCTCGGAATGCTCCAGGCCAGCATGCACGCCAACGTGCTCGCACGAGCGAGGCACGGTCGCCTGGACGGGATATTGCTCCTTCTAACGCAGTTAGAAGTCCGAGCATATCCCGCTCCTCGCACCGTTCGCCACTGCTACCCGCCACTCCAGCAGAAGCTTTGGCGCGAGCTCAACTGCTCCTAGACTTCCCTCCAACACCAGACAAGATCGACGACTGGAGGGCCACCATTCAGAGTCTCATCGGCTTCGCCAACGGCGACACTCCAAGGCAGCCGACTACGTCGCAGCCGCGGCAAGTCAGCCAGGCGCAACCCGATGGCGACAAGACAGGTGGGGGTGCAACCACCGTGCATTCTCCGCCCCGAAGGCCAAGATCGCCGACTCGCCGGGTCCACCGCGACAGCGACTCCACCGCTTCATCAGATCCGCGAGCTCGCCGCGATCAGCGCCAAGTTCTTCACGATCGACGGCAAGAAGACGCTCGTACTCGCATCGAGCGCCGAAGAGAAGCGCGACGTCAGTAAGACCAGCGCGCTGGACCCACTATCGGCATGCATGCGCCAGGGGAACCAGGCGACCTGCCGTACGCGGTAGGTTGCCCTGCGTTTACCCGTGAGCTGCGGCAAGTCCAGTGGCCCAGCACGAAGAATTTCAAGCCAGACGTACCCGAGAAGTACGACGACAAGTTGCATCCGTCGGAGTTCCTCAGCATCTACACCATCGCGGTGCAAGCTGCTGGGGGGCGGGATGACAAGATCCTTGCTAACTACTTCCCGCTGGTGCTCAAGCCCAACGTCAGGTCCTGGCTCATGCACTTGCCGGACAACTCCATATCTTCCTGGACAGACCTATGCCATCAGTTTGTCGGCGCCTTTACAGGCGGCCACAAACCTCATGGCCAGGAGAGTGATCTTCACCTGCTTGCCCAGAAAGAAGGAGGGCCCCTGCGCAAGTACATCCAGAGATTCAGCCAAGTGCAACGCAACATCCCAGATGTCCACCCTGCCATGGTCATCAGCGCGTTCCATCAGAACGTGCGTAACCGTAGGATGCGGGAGGAGATGGCGATGTGCAAGATCAGAGGCGTCAGTGAGCTGTATGCCCTGGCCGACAGGTGTGCACGTGCCGAGGAAGGGAGGAAACTCCCCGGAGAGAGTACAGGAACAGGAGGATCTGACAGTGATGATGCAGCACCGGCAAAGAAAAACCGGCGGCGGAACAATAGGAAGAGGAAAGGCAAAGATGTGCTAGTTGTTGAGCAGTCCGGCAGCGATGGTGGCGCCAAGAAAGCCAAAGATGGTAGCTCCGGCAAGGAGGTTGCCGCATGCGCCAACTGCCAGGCTGTGGCGGCCGCCGACAAGCAGGATGGCACCAACAAATAGTACTGCAAGATCCACCGCACCAAGGGCCATGACCTCCAGAGCTGCAAGAAGGTCGAGCAGCTTGTCGAGCTGCAAAAGGCCGAGTACGAGCGACGTGACAAGGAGAAAGCCCAAGGGGGTGCTGGAGGATCCGGTACGAAGTGCACCGGCCGGGGAGGACGCCGCGGCAAGGACAAGCAGCGGCAAGGAGACAGACCACCCCGCGGCCGCGACAAGGATGAAGATGACGACGACGAAGACATGGATGATGACGAGACCAGTGAGCAGGAGTTCCAGAAAGCCACAGAGGTCTTGTGCGTTGACGGCGGTGCTTCTCTGCATACTTCACACCGCCAACTCAAGCAGTGGGTGCGGGAAGTCAATGCGGCAGAACCACCCGTTGAGTCACGCAAGCTTCTGAAATGGTCCAGCACGCCTATCATCTTTGATATTGAGGACCACCCTGATCGCACAACTGCGGTCGGGTGTTTGCCGATGTTGGTCTCACCAACTATCCGCAACCTCAAGGTCACTAAGATGCTAGTTGACGGCGGGGCCGGCTTGAACCTGATTTCCTCCGCTGTGCTCCGGAAACTCCAAGTCCCTGACAGCGAGCTCGAAGAGACCGGCACATTCCAAGGAATCAACCCGTGAAGGAGCAAGCCGAAGGAGAAGATCACGCTGCCGGTGACATTTGGCAGCGAGTTGAACTTCAGGACTGAGAGGATCACTTTTGATGTTGCTGATTTTCCATTGCCTTACAATGGGATCCTCGGCCGTCCAGCGCTCGCCAAGTTCATGGCGGCCTCTCACTACGCGTACAACATGCTGAAGATGCCAGGCCCGATAAGTGTCATCTCTGTCCCTGGCGACAAGAAAGATGCTCTTATCTGTGCCGACAAGATCTACCGGGAAGCAGCAGCCGCAACGGATCACGAGACACTTGCCGCTGAAGCTCCCGGGGGGAAGAAGAAGACCAAGTCCGGCAAGAGTTGTGATGCCCACTCCGGAAAGCGCACCTCTTCGGAGTGCTGCGCTACCGTCGAGAACGCACCATCGAGCTCCACCGGCAAGTGTAAGAAGACAATGGCAGCTCCGCTAGCGACCAAGAAGGTGTCCGCCAAGGAGGACAACACTGGTGGTACTTTCACCATCAGTGCCACTCACGACCCTAAATAGGAAAGCGCGCTCATTGCTTTACTGCGGGCGAATGTCGATGTGTTTGCGTGGCAACCATCTGACATCCCCGGTGTTCCCAGGAAAGTAATTGAGCACCACCTTGCCGTCTATCCTCATGCGCGGCCCGTCAAGCAGAAAGTTAGGAAGCAAGCAGTGGAGCGCCAAGAATTCATCGCAGAAGAGATCAAGAAGTTGGAAGCAGCAGGCCTCGTCAGAGGAGTGCTCCATCCTACGTGGTTGGCCAATCCTGTAGTCGTGCGCAAGGCAAACGGGAAATTGAGGCTTTGTATCGACTTTACCGATGTCAATAAAGCTTGTCCCAAAGACCCATTTCCCTTGCCGCGCATCGACCAGATTGTTGACTCCACGGCCGTATGTGACTTGCTTTCATTTCTTGACGCATACTCAGGATATCATCAGATCTTCATGGCAGAAGAGGATGAGGAGAAAACCGCATTCATCACTCCATGTGGCACATACTGTTTTATACGGATGCCTTTCGGTTTGAAGAATGCTGGTTCAACATTTGCAAGGGTAGTCCATACTGCTTTTGAACCGCAAATACACAGAAATGTGGAAGCCTACATGGATGATATAGTGGTCAAGAGCAGGGACAAAGCAACTCTGATTCAAGATTTAGAAGATACTTTCGCAAATCTGCACAAGACCAGCCTCAAGATCAACCCCGAGAAGTGCGTGTTTGGAGTCCCTTCCGGCAAGCTTCTCGGGTTCTTCGTGTCTCAGCGGGGAATTGAAGCCAATCCCGACAAGATCAAGGCCATTGAGCAGATTGAAGCACCGAAGCGCGTCAAGGATGTACGAAGACTTGCCGGCTGCGTAGCGGCTCTCAGCAAGTTTATCTCTAAGTCTGCTGAGCGCGCCCTGCCGTTTTTCAAAATATTGAAAAAGGCAGGTCCAATGAAATGGACTCCGGAAGCGGAGGCTGCGCTGCAGGACTTGAAGAGATACCTGTCCTCCACTCCAATACTTGTCGCACCTAAGCCACAAGAGAAGTGTCTGCTGTATCTGGCGGCAACCAATCAAGTGGTTAGTGCTGCGTTAGTAGCGGAGAGGGAGGCGGATGATGAGCCAGCAACCACGGCAAGCGCATCCAGCGACAAGCAGGGGGCTTCCCCGACAAGCTCTGGTCCCGGCAAAGATGGGTCTGCGCAGGCGCCCGAGGAGATACAGAAGAAAATGGTGCAGCGCCCAGTCTACTTTGTCAGTTCCCTTCTGCAGGGGGCTAGGTCAAGGTACTCTGGTGTGCAGAAATTGCTTTTCGGCCTTCTTATGGCCTCGAGAAAGCTGCGCCATTACTTCCAAGCACATGAGATCACAGTTGTCACTCGCTTTCCGCTGAAGAGGATACTGCAGAATCCAGAAGCAACAGGCAGGATTGTTGAGTGGGCACTGGAACTGTCAAGCTTTGGCCTCAAGTTCAAGAGCACTTCAACTATCCAAAGCAGAGCGCTGGCAGAATTCATAGCAGAGTGAACGCCAACACCAGATGAAGAAATTCCAGAGACGAGCATCCCCGTCAAGGAGGCAAGCAAAGAGTGGCTGATGTACTTTGATGGTGCTTTCTCGCTGCAAGGCGCCGGTGCTGGCGTGCTGCTTGTCGCACCCACCGGAGAGCACCTCAAGTACGTAGTCCAGATGCACTTTCCCAAGGAGCAAGCAACAAACAATACTGCAGAGTATGAAGGTTTGCTTGCCGGTATCAGGATCGCGGCAGACCTTGGGATCAAGCAGCTCATTGTCAGGGGTGACTCGCAGCTTGTCGTCCGCCAAGTGAACAAGAATTATCAGAGTCCGTTGATGGAAGCTTACGTTGATGAAGTGAGGAAGCTAGAAGAGCACTTTGTCGGCCTACAGATGGAACATGTTCCAAGAGCTCAGAACGACATTGCCGATGGCCTGTCAAAGTGCGCAGCACTTAAGTTACCTATGGAACCAGGGATCTTTGTGCTCAAGCTGACTCAACCGTCTGTGACGCCATCAACTGGACAGAGCAAGAAGAGGAAGTTGATTTCTGGTGACTATTTTCCGGCAGAGCTTCCCGAAGCCGCCGCCAAGAAGGTCCCCAAGATCAACACCAAGAGTGCTGGGGAGCAGTCTGCTCCGACAAGGCCCAGGGTTTGTTTCGTTGAAGCAGACGCTCCCGACAAGTTTTGCTCCGGCAAGCTTGCCGGGGAACGTCAAGCTCCGGCTGAGCCGCAGTTTCTCGCCGTAGAAGCGGGTGTTCCCACAGCAGCAGATGTGCCTTTAGTCCTTGTTGTCGAGCCACAAGCTCCAGCATGGGCACAGCAGATCGTCCGTTTCCTTCAGACAGGAGAACTTCCCGAAGAGCAAGAAGAAGCGGAAAGAGTATCCCAGCAATCAAGTATGTACCAGTTCATTGACAACGCATTGTACAGAAGAAGACTCAATGGTGTGAAATTGAAGTGTATTCACCGGGAAGATGGACAGAAGCTGTTGGCAGAGATACATGGAGGCATTTGTGGTCACCACATCGGCGCAAGAGCACTTGCCGGCAAAGCTTTCCGGCAAGGTTTCTTTTGGCCGACAGCCCTCCAGGATGCAACTGCACAAGTAACCATGTGTGAAGCGTGCCAGTTCCATTCCAAGCAGATACGCCAGCCAGCTCAAGCTCTCCAGACGATCCCTTTATCCTGGCCATTTTCGGTCTGGGGGCTCGACATCCTTGGCCCCTTCCCCCGAGCAGTCGGGGGCTTTGAGTACTTGTACGTCGCAATCGACAAGTTCACGAAGTGGCCGAAAGTGGAAGCAGTGAGGAAGGTGACAGCACAGTCAGCAGTCAAGTTCTTCAGGTCGATTGTTTGCCGCTTCGGGATCCCTAACATGATCATCACCGACAACGGTACATAGTTCATGAGCCGCACATTCATGCAGTACGTCCAAGATCTTGGCGCCAAGGTCTGCTTCGCTTCTATTGCTCACCCCAGGAGCAACGGTCAAGCGGAGAGGGCAAATGCTGAAGTGCTGCGTGGGCTCAAGACCAGGACTTTCGACAGGCTGCACGGGTGCGGAAGAAACTGGATCGAGGAGCTGCCGGTGGTTCTTTGGTCGATCAGGACGACGCCAAATCGAGCCACTGGCTAGACACCTTTCGCTCTAGTCTATGGAGCAGAGGCAATTCTCCCCACGGAACTCGTATACGGGTCGCCTCGAGTGCTCGCTTATGATGAGCTTGAGCAAGAGCAGCTGCGACAAGATGACGCGCTGCTCCTTGAGGAAGACCGTCTTCAGGCTGCTGTACGAGCTGCTTGCTACCAGCAAGCTTTGCCCCGCTACCATAGCCGCAAAGTTAACGCCAGAAGTCTCGAGGAAGGCGACCATGTTCTTCGGCGCGTTCAGTCCGCCAAGAATTCCAACAAGTTGACGCCGAAGTGGGAAGGCCCTTATCGGGTGAAACGAGTCACTAGGCCTGGCGCTGTCCGCCTTGAGACCGAAGATGGCATTCCGGTGAGCAACTCCTGGAACATTGAGCATCTTCGTAAGTTTTACCCATAAGGCGCGGTTCCCGGACCCTGTTCCGGCAACCACCCTTTTGTACAAGTCTTGCCGCTGTTGCATGTAATCCTTTGTACAAAGCCAGGCGCAGACCCTGAGCATAAGTGAAGCGCTGGCGCCCTAAGTTATAGCATGCATGCTAGGTCGAGTCTCGTCCTTGGTTAGGGTTGATAGTGCTTAGTAGCGGCTAATCCCTAGCTTAGAGGTCGGGTGTGCGTCCCTTTGCCGTTCTTTCGTTTCTCTTGGTTCGCAGGGCTCGCATATCCTGGCCGGACCACTTGAGGACGGAAAAGAGAAGGAGGACGGACCAGCATCTGGACCCCGGCAAGCCAGTGTTGCCGGGGGCTGCAAGTACAAAGATTCGCCCACGGCAAACCAGAGTTGCCGGGGGCTGCAATCTCAGATAAATTTTTCATCCCTTATCATGCATTCTCTTATGGACTGAGGTATGCGAAACCTCGTTTCTTCCTAAAAGCTACCGTGCTCCCCTACCTCTAGGCCCTAGGGCTCGTTCCTGGGGCCAGGTTTGGTCGTAGTCGCGGCAGCAAAGGAAAGAAACGAGGAGCCTGAACCCGCCTCATCCCTGCCTCCGCCAAAAGCATGAGAAAGGTCGAGCGACGTGGGAAGAAGGCAGGGCCTGCTGCTGGGAAAAGAAGTGTCTATCTTAAAGATATAAAGGATTCGCTCCTTGACGTGGGTTCCACCCACAAGACAAGTGACCCGGCAAGCATCCCCTTTTCATAAAAAAGCATTCCACTCAGGTATAGTTCATAGAGAATGAAAAACATGAATGATGGGATTACAAGCTTTAAATTCAGCTAAGGCCCGAGGGCTTACAAACTAAAAACAGATAAGGTGCCCGTAATCCCTTTCTTGTCCCTATTTTCAGGAGGCAGGTCAAGGAGGCGAAAACGGCAAAAGGGGCGCCTAGGCGAGCTACAGGTGGCAGAAGACACCAAGAGAACGTCTCGGTGGTCGTCCAAAGTCTGGATGGTGATGGCGGCGCCGGAGGCAGGGCTTGAAGACGAGGCGGCAGGACGTCAGCACGCTGTCGAGGGCGTCGTGCCCACGTACTCCGAGTTGACGGCCTTGCCGCCTGCCCTCTTCCTCTTCCACAGCCTCCCTATGCCAGCCGCCCAAGGAGACAACCCCGAGAAGCTCAAGGAGCCGGCGACACGGATGATGAGGTCGCCGGTGCCACACGGAGCGGCGCCCGACACCTAGTCGGACCCGTCATCCTGCCGCCCGCTACCCTCGTCGTCGCTGCTGCTGTCCTCCTCGTCACTCCCGCCCGAGGAGGAGTCTTCACTATCGGAGGAGCTCTCCACGCAGCACCTTGCCCGAGTTCCGAAGCACCCGAAGACCTTGACGGAGAGGAGACCGCCCTCCATCAGCTTAAAATGGAGGGTGAGCCCCTCCGTCAGGATGTGGATACGGGCGAACGTCTTCCACCCTCGACCAAGATACATCACATTAGGGGCCGGGAAGTCAACGCGGACTCGCGTACCGCTGATTCCACAGCCCCTCATGTGCAACCTCAGTGTCTCGGGCGGATCCAACTCCATCTCGCTCGCAAATGGGGTCGGAAGACGAAGGCGACGACGAGGCGGCCGACGCAGCCTGACAAAGAACTCGCAAGGGTCATCCCCAATATGGCCCGCCATGAGAAGAGGAGCCGCTGGCGGAGGCGAGGCCGGCGAGCCGCCTCGTCCACCTCTTCCCCGAGCGCCTCGGCCTCGCCCTCGACCTCGCCCGCGGCCTCGCCCCCTCCCTCTTCCCCTTACGGCTGGCTCTGCCACCACGAGTGCGGGAGAGGGAGGGACGCGTTGTCTAGCAGCGACCCTCGCCGCAACCATTGAAGGACCAGGGTTCCCTTTCTCCATGGCGAATGAGAGAGAGAGGGGAGCAGAAGCTGAAGGAAAGAGGACATGAAAGAATACGGTCTTCCGTCCCCCCTCCCGCTCCTTATAAAGGAACATGGTGGGGGCTCGGCCGCCCCGCTCAACCAATCAAGACACAGAAAGAGCAGGGAACTGGGACCGACCCGCTGCCTCGACCCACGACGGCCCGGTTTCCCGCCTCCACCGTTCGCCACCCCAAGCGCATGGAAGCCGCGTGGCAGGCGTACAGAACCGAGGTGACGGATGAGGCGACCTCTCCCCACCCCGTGATCGTGGGGAGTGGACGCCTTGAAAACCACGCCTCCACGCCTCCCTCCGTTTTATGGGGAATGCGCGAACTGCCCCTGTTTCCCCTGCTTACAAGGAGGAAGGGGGCGGACGTTTCGCTTTTTCGAATAAAGAAACCACCCACGACCTCTCCCACGACGCCGCAATCGACGCATGCCGTTCGGGGAGGGCGCGGTGGATACGGAGTAAGATACGGCGTGATCCAGGCCGCGCGGGCCCGTGCCCTGTTTTGGGCCTGGCCCAACAGCGCTCGGCACCGTGTATGGCCCAGGCCCGGGGGCTCCTGTCGGTGTACTAGAGTAGGGGTACCCTAGTATCCCGAACTTGTGCACGGGCAGTCGCAGCGTCCCGCGGCAAGGCTTGCCGGGCGACCGCCAAGGACCCCCGTGGTTCCTTTTCAGCCATTCAAGAACAAAGTATTTAAGCCAAGAAGACAAGGCCTCTTGCCGGGAAGGCCACTCAAGGCACAAAGCCCCGACAAGAGGAGCTTGTCGGGAAGACCAACCAAGGCATCTCAAGGAACTTGCCGCGACGCGCCACGCGTCCCGGCAAGACCCGGCGAGCGACAAGCTCCTGGATGCGACAAGACAACAACCGCGGCAAGCAACCACTCTGTACCCGCGCTCCAGCTCACCCACCAACGTGTCGCTCATAGGCACTTCCAGGCGTACGTGGCGGGAGGCTGTGCAGCCAGGGGTGCACTGTGGGAAGCGGCGCTGACAAGATTGCCATCGTGGCGAATGGTGGCGTCCCTGACGGTCCCTTTTCTGCACTGTTTGGGCGACATAGATAGGCATTTAATGCCCTTGTCCCCTGCCGTCAGGGTTAGGTATGATACACTGTGTAGGTAGCTGTACCTACCGCAGCACCTTTTCTATTTTTGCCCTTGCCTACGTTGCCACCGGTTGGAGACCCCTTGAGCATATAAAAGGAGGCCCATGCACAACGTAGAGGAGAGGAGGAGAACACTCTCGCTCGGTCTCGTTAGCTGCTTGTGTGTACTGTAGCACTCAGCGCTCCCGAGCAAGAACTCAATACAAACCACAAAGCAGCAGTAGGAGTATTATCTCTCCGGAGAGCTCCGAAGCTGGGTAAAACCGCTCGCGTGCCTCGCCTCGATCTGCTCTTCGTGCGACCTCCGCCCCCCGCCGAACCGAAAAGGGGCTCCGTCCCCATAGGTGCTCGCGGAGGCAGCTTCCCCGACAGGCGCCGGGCGCGGTTCCCTATGCGATTGAAGGAGGGTCCCCCTGGGCAAACGCGAGCCTTGAAGGGGCTGAGCCTGATGTTGTCTTCTTCTTCTTGGGGGTGGTCTCAGGAAGCCTCCTGCTTCCGCGATCTGGGTCGTCTAGTGACGCGGCCTGAAAGGCTCGCTCCACGGCACACACTGCACCCTTCTCTTGGCATGGCACCGTGATGACGCCGCCGCTTCCTGGCATCTTGAGGACGTTGTAGCCATGGTGAGTCACGGCCATGAACTTGGCTAGCGCCGGGTACCCGAGGATGGCGTTGTACGGCAGGCGGATGTGGGCGACGTCAAAGTCGATGAGCTCGGTGCGGTAGTTGTCGTAGGTGCCGAAGGTGACTGGGAGGCGGACCTGCCCGATCGGGATTGTGGAACCGTCGGTGACTCCGGAGAAGGGCCTGGTTGGCTGGAGCTGGTCATAGGGCACTTGGAGGCTGTTGAACGTTTCCACGGACAAGACATTGAGCCCTGCCCCTCCGTCGATGAGGGTCCTGGTGACCAGAACGTTGCTGATGACTGGGGAACAAAGCATTGGGAGGACTCCGGCTGTGGACGCGCACTTGAGCTGGTCTGCTGAGCTGAACCCGATGGTGCAGGCCGACCACCTAAGGGGACGCGTTGCTTCGAGCTTGGGGAGAACTGCATTCACTTCGCGAGCAAACTGCTTGAAGATACGTTGGGAGGCTGGGGCTTGAGCTCCGCCCAGGATGCAGGCAATGGCGCGAGGCTCCTGGAAGCCCCCAGCCCCCTCATCTTGGTGGCGGTCTTCCTTCTTGGCTGAGGCGGCAACGGCGGCAGGCCCGGGTTGCCATGAGGGAGATCCTCACGAGGTTGATCCCTCCAGTCCCCCTCGCGAGGCGGGTCACGCAAGCGGTCCTCGCGAGGTTGGTCACGCCAGCGGTCCTCGCGAGGTTGGTCACGCCAGCCTGGACGTGGGCCACGGTCTTTCCAGCGTCCCGGGTTCCTTCCTCCTCCTCGGCCATAGCCCCGGTCAGCACGGTCAGGGCGTCGGCCGACTCTTCCTTCTCGCATGGCGCGGAGTTCTTGGCATTCATTGGTGTTGTGGGTGTGGAGGTCGTGGTACACGCAGTACCGGCTGCCCCTGGAGGATTCAGGCAGATCCTTGCCCCGCTTGGTGTCTGGCTCTGCCGCAAGCATGGCAGCCCCCTTGCGCTTCACGTCCTTGGCCTTGGGCTTCTTCTCTTCCGGGTCTGCGTCAGGCAGCTCGAGGAGGGAGAGGCATCCCTCCTCAGCTCTGGCGCACTTGGTCGCCAGGTTGAACAGCTACAGGGAGGTGCAGAGGTCTTCGTGCATCGCCAACTCCTCCTTCATCTTGACGTCACGCACGCCGTCGGAGAAGGCCGAAATGATGGCTTCTTCAGACACCCTGGGGATCTTGAGGCGCGCACTGTTGAAGCGCTGGATATACTTCTGCAGGGTCTCCCCAGGTTGCTGCTTGATGCAGCGCATGTCGCTCACGGTGGGAGGCCGGTCGCGGGTACCTTGGAAGTTGGCGATGAAGCGGGTACGCATCTGGTCCCAGGAGGAGATCGTGCCTGGGGCCAGGTTCAGGAGCCAAGTGCGAGCACCTTCCTTCAGCGCCATGGGGAACCAGTTCGCCATGACCTTTTCGTCCCCGCTGGCTGCTTTGATTCCCAACTCGTAGAGCTGGAGGAACTCCGTGGGATCAGTTGTGCCGTCGTAGCGAGGAGGTAGGTCCGGCTTGAACTTGTCGGGCCACGCGACGCTACGCAGCTCGGGGGTGTAGGTGCGGCAGCCAGCGGTGGCCGCGGGAGGTTTTGGTTGAGGGAGAGCTTGGCCTTGTGGGTCCCCTTGCGCTGCAGCTGGGAGCAGCGTGGGGTCTTAACGTGCCGGAGCGGGAGCAGGGTCTCGGCGAGCCGGGGCTGGGAGCGCCCGGGCGGCCTCTTGCGGTCGCGCGACCTCTTGGCAGCTCCGTTCCTGCTGGGCCGGCGCATGACGAGGCGGGTTCCGCCCAGGAGCTGCGTGCCTTGGGGCCATGGCATCTTCTTGGAAAGGTGGCGGCTGGAACGCCCCCGGGGCTTCATTGCCCACGCAGGGCGGAGTGCGGCGCAGTGGTGCAGAAGGCGCGGGAGAGCCCCCTGCGGCGCGGACGAGCTCGGCGACGCGGTCGAGCCACTCCTCGTAGACGTCGTCGACGGGGCGGTAGCGCAGGAGCTCGTTCGCCGCGAGGAGCGCAGCCCGAGCCTCCAAGGGCGCGCGAAGCGCGTGCGACGAAGAACCGGCCGGGGTGAGCAACGGAGTGGCGGTGCGGCCATCCCGCCGCACGGACGGGTGCTGAGAGGATGCTTGCTGCTCGTTCCCCGCTGGGCCGGTGGAGGCGTTGACGGCCGGCGACGGGGAACGACGAGGACGCCCACCGACGGGGGCCGTCTGGACGGCGCGGGAAGCGATGGCGGCCCTGCGCTCGGCACGGGCCCGACGAGCGTCAGACATGGATGCGACGGTCGGAGGAGAGCAGAGCGGTGGAAGACGGCCTCCAGCGCACCCCTACCTGGCGCACCAAATGTCGGATTCTGGGGTTCCGGCAGACCCTTAAGGTTCGAACTCTGGGGTGCGCACGGAGATCGAGCCCTCTACCTTTCCGTCTCGTAAGGATCTAAACTACTGCAAGAACAACACAAGAGACACAGGGTTTATACTGGTTCGGGCCACCATTGTGGTGTAATACCCTACTCCAGTGTGGTGGGTGGATTGCCTCTTGGGCTGATGAGGAAGAACAGTACAAGGGGGAACGACCTTGTGAGGGCCTGTTCTTGGCTAGGGGATGAACTGCTAGGGGGAGTTCGATCGCCCTTCTCTCTCTCTCTCTAGTTGCTTCTACTGGTTCCTTGGTACTCGATCAGATCAGATTCTAGATCCCCCCCTACCCTGGGGGAGGCTTGCCCTATTTATAGGCAAAGGCCCTGGGCCTCTTCCCAAATATTGAGCGGGAAGGGCGCCAACAATTGGCCAATTTGAAGGGGAACATCTGGTACACTTATCCTGACTAAAGTTGGTCTTCGCCTACCAAAGGCCCTGTGGTGACACCGTCCTGGGCTCCACAGTGACTTCCTCCTTGTCGCGGAGCTGGTCTTGGTCTCGTTGCACCGAAATGGGTGCCTTTGCTTGATCCTCTCGCCTGCGCTTGCCCCCTTTGCACCAAAGAGGAAAGGGAGACGCTGCGCGGGCTGGCGCCCGCCTGGCATCCTTGATCGTCATGGCTTGCGTCATGGGCACCTCATGAGGTTCCCGTCTTGATCTCTCTGCCTCCTCGCGAGCCAGCCTAAGGAGGCCGTGCTTGAGGAAGCGCCGTGTCGTCCGCCTCGCGAGGCTTGGCCCCTCGCGAGGGTCTTGAGCCTTGTGTTGATGAAGATGGGCCACGTTGGGCCCCCACTCGAGCCACACCGCAGGCCGCAGGCAGGCAAGTCTGGGGACCCCCGTTCCCAGAACGCCGACAGCGCCCCCTCCAGGCGCGCCCAGGTGGGTTGTCCCCACCTGGTGCCCCCGCAGACCCTGAAACCGACACTATAAAATCACGTATTTCCAGAAAAAATCAAGGAGGAAGAATTATCGCGTTTCACGAGACGGAGCCGCCGCCACCTCCTGTTCTTCATCGGGAGACTAGATCTGTAGTCCGTTTGGGGCTCCGGAGAGGGGGATCTTCGATCTTTGTCATCACCAACCATTCTCCATCGCAAATTCCATGATGCTCCCCACCGGGAGTGAGTAATTCCTTAGTAGGCTCACTGGTGGGTGAGGAGTTGGATGAGATTCATCATGTAATCAAGTTAGTTTTGTTAGGCTTGATCCTTAGTATCCATTATGTTCTGAGATTGATGTTGCTATGACTTTGCCATGCTTAATGCTTGTCACTTTGGGCCCGGGTGCCATGATTTTAGATCCGAACCGTTTATGTTAGCACCATTATATCTATGTTCTAGATCCGATTTTGCAAGTTATAGTCACCTACTACGTGTTATGATCCGGCAACCCCGGAGTGACTATAGTCGAGACACTTCCCAGTGATGACCGTAGTTTGAGGAGTTCATGTATTCACCATGTGTTAATGCTTTGTTCCAGTTCTTTATTAGAAGGAGGCCTTAATATCCCTTAGTTTCCAATAGGACCCTGCTACCATAGGAGGGTAGGACAAAATATGTCATGCAAGTTCTTTCCATAAGCACGTATGACTATTTACGAAATACATGCCTACATTATTTATGAACTGGAGCTAGTGCCGTATCGCCCTAGGTTGTAACTGTCACATGATGAATATCAACAACAAATCGCTGATCCAATGCCTATGATTTTCCTACATATTTATCTTGCTAAATTACTACTGTTGCTGTTATTATTATCACTACTACAAAACTATTACTATCACTATTACTGTTACTGTTGCTGCTACCACTACTATCAAAGCTATTATATTACCGTGCTACTGATCACTTTGTTGCAGATAATTAATCTCCAGGTGTGATTTTATTGACAACCCAGTTGCTAATACTTGCAAATATTCTTTGGCTCCCCTTGTGTCGAATCTATAAATTTGGGATGAATACTCTACCCTCGAAAACTATGGCGATCCCCTATACTTGTGGGTTATCAAGACCTTTGTCTGGCGCCGTTGCTGGGGAGCATAACTATATTTGTTGAGTCACTTGGGATTATTATCAAATTATTACTATGAAGAATCTGAAGTACACTAAGACTAAAATTTTTCCTCTAAGACGAGGGAAGGTAAGGAACTGCCATCTAGCTCTCCACTTGATTCACCTTCTGTTATAAGTAGGCTTGCAACACCACCACATGCTATTAATCCTGATATGTCGCAAGTTATTAATGATGCTACTTCTGCTATGAATGATATTTATGATGATGCTAGTACCTTGCTTGGTAATAATGTGCCACTAGGTGAATTTCTTGATGAACAACTTGCTAGAACTAAAGCTTTTGAGAATGTTGAAACTGATGAAGAGATTGGAACTGGAAATCTTGAAACACCTATTAGAACTAGCCCTCCTAGATGTGAATTGCCGAAGGTACCGTAAGGTTATGTTACGGATGAGGAGGCAACTAGGGATATTCTTGCTTGTAAGGATGGAGATGATCTAGAAAAATTATTATGCGAGTATAAAGAAAAGACTTTGAATGCTAAAATGAAATGTGATCCTCAGTTTGCTACTTCACCTATCTTCTTTGACGATAAGAATTATGAATTCTCCGTCAACCCAGAGTTTATTACTTTGGTTAAATTTGATCATTTCCATGGTTATGAAACTAAAACTGTTGTGGCACATCTTACTAAGTTGAATGACATAGCCACCCTTTTTGCTCATGATGAGAAAATTCACTATTATTATATTCTCAAATTATTTCCTTTCTCATTAAAGGGTGATGCTAAAGCTTGGTACAATACTCTTGCTCCTGGTTGTGTGCGTAGTCCCCAGGACATGATTTATTACTTCTCTAAAAAACATTCCACTGCTCATAAGAAACAAGCTGCCTTATAGGAAATATTTAACTTTGTGCAAATTGAAGAAGAGATTCTCCCACAATCTTGGGAGAGGCTTCTCCAATTGCTTAATGCTTTGCTGGATCATCCTCTTAAGAAAAATGAAATACTCTATATCTTCTATACTGGACTAACCGATGCTTCTAGGGATTTCCTAGATAGTTGTGCTGGTTGTCTTTTCAGGGAATGAACTATTGGGCAAGCTGAAGAATTATTGAATAACATATTGAAAAATTATGATGATTGGACTCTTCCTGAACCACCGCCTAAACCCACTCCGAAGAAGAGGGGTATCTTATATCTCAGTCCTGAGGATATGCAAGAGGCAAAGAAATCTTTGAAGGAAAAAGGTATTAAGGCTGAGGATGTCAAAAATTTACCTCCTATTGAAGAAATACATGGGCTTGATACACCACCACCACCTAAGGTGGTAGAGGTAGATTCTCTAATGAAATTCAATAATAATGATAATCCTCACAATATGCACTCTAGCCAATGCCTTTATGAGTTTGAAAATTACATTAGAAAACAAGATCACTTCAATGCAAATGTTATGAAACAATTGAAATACAATTCTGATATGATTGCTCGCTTGACAGACTTGTTATTTAGAATCTCAAATGATGTTAGAGGTGTGGGGAAGCATGCTTCTATGGTTTAAACTCAGTTAGAACAAGTTGCTAAATCTCAAAGAGAGTTGTTAGATGAAATGAATAATAATATCAATGATCATGCTGTCGGAGTAATGACTAGAGGAGGTAGGATGACTGATAGAGGCGAAGGTGTCCTGATGTTTCGATGAGATAGCAATCGTTTTCTGTGGGAGTCGACTTTGACGATCCGACTACAAACGTGCGAAGATGTCGCACCTTAGCAATCGCTAAACCAACTTCCGAGGGGTTATTGACCACGTCGGAGCACGATCAACCTGACCATGAGGGTCTATTTCCTGCAAGCAAACGAAGAACAAGCAAGAAACTAAGATTGCAATCTAGATATTGCGAATAGAAGAGGAAGGCTTTATTAATGAAGGTGGGGTTCTATGACGCCTTTGTCTGGTCGTTGAACACAAACGAAGTACGCGAAGTTGCAGCTATGGTGAACTTTTAATCCAAATAAAACCCGAAGTCTAAACGATGCCCTAAGTGCTGTATATATGGAGGAGAGAGGGGGGAATTTCGTGGCCCTTGGAGGAGGGGTCCGAAACCAACCCTAACTCTTGTTTCCCCACACATACAGACTCTAAAAACTTCCTATAATCAAGTATTTGAAAAATA
Organism: Aegilops umbellulata; assembly: GCA_032464435.1. Taxonomy (NCBI): domain Eukaryota; kingdom Viridiplantae; phylum Streptophyta; class Magnoliopsida; order Poales; family Poaceae; genus Aegilops; species Aegilops umbellulata. The sequence goes on along the minus strand of CP136056.1, from coordinate 160,062,708 downwards.
CATGGGCCAGGCCCAAAAATAAGGTGACGTAGCACCTAGAATAGCCTCTGGACGAAATTTATGAAGTGGCATCTTTTATATTTCATCCAAGACTTCATGCACTCATTATGGTGGCTTCAAAGTCCTGGAATCATCACTTGTAACTCCGTTCTTGTTCCCCATGCGCATGCCATCATCTCCATGCTTGAACTTGCTCCAAGGTTCATCTTTCTTGTCCAAGCTAGGCCCTTCATCTGTAAGCAAAACAAATGTATCCAATTTAGGCAGCATCATATTCTCATGAACATTAGAATCGTTACCAAGAAACAAAAGTACCTGATAATTCAATTGGCGTGCGCGAGCTCTAGTAATTGGTCCAGTATGTATAGGAGCAGGGGATGTGGGTGTAACAATGGTATTGATGCCCTCATCATCCTCCCCTTCTTGAAATGAAGTCGTCCTCGACAAAAGATCATCTTCCTCTCCCAAATAAGGCTTCAAATCTGCAATGTTAAAAGTGGGACTAACCCCAAAATCTGCAGGCAGCTCAAGTTTATATGCATTATCATTTATTTTCTCTAACACCTTAAAAGGACCATCAACACGTGGCATTATCTTTGATTTGCGCAAATTAGGAAATCTATCCTTACACAAATGTAACCAAACAAGATCTCCAGGTGCAAACAGAACATGTTTTCTACCATTATCTCCAACAAGTTTATATTTAGCATTCATACGCTCAATGTTTTCCTTTGTTAACTCATGCATTTTTAAAATCAATTCAGCATGTTCTTTAGCATCAAAATTAACCTTCTCCGAAGATGGAAGAGGCAACAAATCAATAGGTGCACGAGGTAGGAAACCATACACAATTTGAAAAGGGCACATCTTAGTAGTAGAATGCGATGAACGATTATAAGCAAATTCAATATGAGGCAAGCATTCTTCCCACATTTTCTTATTATACTTCAAAACAGCCCTAAGCATAGTAGACAATGTTCTATTTACTACTTCAGTTTGTCCATCAGTTTGGCAATGACATGTAGTACTAAAAAGCAGTTTAGTCCCCAACTTAGCCCATAAACATCTCCAAAAGTGGCTAAGAAATTTAGTATCACGATCTGAAACAATAGTATTTGGCACACCATGCAAGCGAATAATTTCACGAAAGAACAAATCAGCAACATTAACAACATCATCGCTTTTATGACATGGTATAAAGTGTGCCATTTTCGAGAACCTATCCACGACAAAAAATATGCTATCCCTCCCCTTCTTTGTTCGAGGTAAACCTAAAACAAAGTCCATAGATATACCCCCAAGGAACACTAGGTACAGGCAAAGGCATATATAAACCATGAGGATTGAGTCGTGACTTAGCTTTTTGACATGTAGTGCAGCGAGCAACAAAAAACGCTCAACATCACGTCTCATCTTTGGCCAAAAGAAATGTGTAGCAACTATATTCCCCGTCTTCTTCATGCCAAAGTGTCCCATTAATCCTCCTCCATGCGCCTCCTGCAACAACAAAAGACGAACGGAGCTAGCTGGAATGCATAACTAGTTAACACGAAACACAAATCCATCATTAATGACAAACTTGTTCCACGTTCTTCCTTGTTTACAATTCTGCATTACATCTTTAAAATCAGCATCATGCACATATTGATCTTTGATGGTCTCCAAACCAAATATTTTGAAGTCAAGTTGTGAAAGCATAGTATAACGACGAGACAATGCATCAGCAATAACATTTTCTTTACCCTTCTTGTGTTTAATGACATAAGGGACAGTCTCAATGAATTCAACTCATTTAGCATGTCTACGATTCAGTTTAGCTTGACTTTTAATATGTTTCAAAGATTCATGATCAGAATGTATAGCAAATTCTTTGGGCCATAAATAATGTTGCCATGTTTCTAAAGTCCGAACAAGAGCATATAATTCTTTATCATAAGTAGAATAATTCAGACTAGGCC